>JAZKJV010001257.1:0-600000 GCA_037367405.1 Ottelia alismoides
TAATGCAATTACGCGTGCTAAAATGTAGAAATTAATTGTAAGTGCATGAATGGTAAAAATGCCTAATTAATGATGAAATGTAGCTAATTATGTGGGAACGATGCTTTATTTTCAACTTTTACTGTGATGAATCACGGATTCATCAGTTGTTCAAATGACCTTGCCCGACGTTCTAGGGTTACCATTAAGCCATCTTAGACCTCACCACACCTCACCTATAATGCCTACCCCCAACCTTTAATACTCCACCACCACCTCCCTTCATCCGAGTCCACCAATCCACAGTGGCCCGGCCTAGCCTTCTTCCCTCCCCATGACAGGGGGAGGTGGAATCGAAGCACAATGATGGTTGGCGCTTCCATGTGATGACCCATGGCTTTGATTATCGTGTTACGGCTGCCATCGGTGCCGTCGAGCTCTCTGGACTGGTCGACCGGATTGAACAATGACAGGAGGACTCGAATCGAGCCTCATCCCAGACCACAACCTCCACCATCAGCCTCCTTCGTCTTCCCCGATCTCCAGGTATGCATCCTTATTTTTGTTTGTTTTTTCTCCAATTTAATTCACCGCACGCATGCCGTCGCATCTTCGATTCAATACACCAATCATTTCGCTGGACCTCCCTCATCTTCGTGGAGGTCTGAGACCACCACCTCTCTTCCTCCACAACCTCCTTCAATCCAACAGTTATCTTCCACTATCATAACGGAGGACCCATTAGGCCCCCTCTTTTCTCCGCCCCTACAGGCCTCCGATCACCTCATGAAACACACATACGCACCCAGCTTTGGCTATCCCTAACCCTTTTTGCAGGTATCCCTTTAATGGCCGGAGCCCCACAACATGCTCCGTTCGAGAGCCCAGCCTCCAGCGACGCTTCACTGCCTCGCATACTCAGCCATCGTCGGGGCTTCATCTCGCCTCTAATTCCCTATCAAGGCCTCCAGCATTCTTCCTTGACCATCAAGAAGGCATATGGAGCACGGAGGAGGAATCCAGTAGTTGACGGAGCCCCACCAAGTCCGCCGTAGGAGGCGGTGACGCTGAAGAACACGACGTACAGGTGTAGTTCGATCATCACGATCGGATGGCCCTGATCTACTCCCTGCCTTAGCACCAACCCTATAGGCTCGAGGGGGGGGACTGCCTCATTATGAAGATTTGTGGACCCTCCACATATCCTCCGGAATTTGTGCCCCCCCGGAGCCTAGGTCCGAACCTCAGCCGGTGTGCCCCACATGTGACGGGGCTGGGTTATTTACATCTTTAGTCCCATACCTTTTGAGATTTGCACCCAGGATCAAGCACGTGTACCCCATGCGTGCACCTAGAAATTTTGCACTCAGACCCCAACAGTTTATAATAATTGCATATATGCCCCTACGCGTAAAAAAATATCAGGGAGCCACTTCTGCTTTTTCAAAAAAGGAAAAATGCCCCTCAAGGGTCCGTTTGTTAGTTTTTTGTCTATTTCTTTTTTATGTCTCTTGCATTTATGCCCATAGACTAAAATGCTTATATCTTGAGCATATAAACTCCATTCAGGTTGATTTCAGCTTTATTTTGTTGCTCTTTTCATTCTCTTTCTGATGGCATCACTTATTTTTTGGTTTGACACCTTGTAGTTCATTGATAATTTCTAATTCTATTATTTCACGTGCTCCTTGACTCTTCATTCCTTTTGCTAGTTAATTGATTAGAATTGTTGCATCAAAGCCTCTGAAACTGACCTAACTTTTATTGCTCGTCAACTTGGATATTTTTAGGATATATTAGCACACTGTTTCTTGCATGATTATTTATTGCATATCATTGATGAATCAATATTTCATCATCTTTATTCATTTATTTTAGCTTAAAATCCCTTACAAAACACCTATATATATATTACTAAATCCATATTCTTACTAACCTGCATGTGTGTAAATATTCTATATTTATTACCATTTTAACCTAAAATAAATAAAGAAAGAAATAAAGGAAAAATAAAGAAAATAAAAGACTGTATATATGTAATAGATACAGGCTAACCCGAAACCCGAGGGAATGTCAAGACTTGACATGATCGACCAGGAATAAAGTAGGAGGAGATAGGGTCTTTAATCAAAAAATCCAAAAAAATATTTTATAAATACTTTTCATTCTTTATTTTGAATTTATTTTGTGTATATTTGTAAAAACTTAAACTGTTTTATTTATCCATAAATTGACCTCAAATTAAATAATCTTCTAAATGAAAGTTGTAAATAAAATGTTTTCTAAATAATAAAAATAATTGCAAATTAAAATCATGTATGGAATAAAAGTAACTACATTCGAAAAAAGCAGTAAAGCGATAATTGAAAGACCAATTCTGGCTCCATATCAATCGAATTGAATCAAACTCACTTCCATCATTTTCTAAATTAAATTATCTTTAAAATGGTATGGTTTCATAATTTTTGGAGTTACGGTTTGAAAGACGGTTTTCTGAGGTGGTTTTTTCAATTTTGTTAATTATTTATTATATATTTATCTATATTTACTTTTATACATAATGTATTTTTAAATAATTGTAAATATTTTTTAAAATAATTATTTAGAATAAAAAATTTATATAACGTAAAATAACATAATTTTCTTATTTAACTATGTATATAATGTACCATATGTATATATTATATGGATATAATTAATTTTCTTAAATATCCACCATAAAAAATAAATAAATAACATTTATTATTTAAATTAATAAAATAATGAAAATAATGTATTTATTTATTTAATTATGTAAATAATATATCATATGTATATAACTTAATTAGTTCCTTAATTAATCCACCATTAAGGTGGCTCATTAAGTTATTGGTATTAATTATTTTAATTAATATAATTTCGAAAATTAATTAATTAATTTCACCATTAACATCTTTCCATTTTCCACTAGTACATCAATTTTTGAAATTCAAATTTATTATTATTATTATTTATTTGGTTCCTCTTCCCTCATTTCCACTTGATCAATCTTTTGTTGAGAGGAGCCTAATCTCCGAGAGCAATCTTGTGATAGAATGGTGCCCAGCCTCCGAGCTGCCTGGTGACAGCGAGGCGATCGTCGTATAGGCCATCACGACATTATCCGCTCCCACAGTGAGATCCACATCCATTTTTCCTTTAAATTAGGTAATTTTAGGATTAATTTTAGTTTTGATTTCGTTGTCAATTTTTAATTTTAGGTCATAGTTTGTCATAGTTAATCATTGCTCATCATCAACTTGATTCCGATCCGATATCGATCACCATACCATTCTCGATCTCATCGCTTCACTTTCTACCTCATGCAACCATGCACCTTCGACCACGCAAGGTAGTTGGAGATCCGGATTCACTTGTCCACCTCACCGGATCTGCATCCACTCACATTTCCATGTTTGATTTTTGTGGACCGAGCCGTCATGCTCGAGTTGATTTTGTATTCTATTTTATTGTAGGTGCACGGGATTTCAAAAAAAATACAAAAAAATAAAAAAATTCAGTTGTTACTCTTCATCAAAAAAATATAATCTAAGCGGCAATGCCGCCGTCGCTCTTCGACAAGCGTCGCCGCCATCCTAGAACGAGTCCACACCCACTGTGGGTTTGCTAGTCCGCTGATCACAATCGAGGCCGCATCCCTACCGCATCTCTCCAAGCATCGCCGCCAGCCTGGAGCTCGATGCTGCTCCGACCTGGAGCAACCGAGGTCCACCACCCGCTACCTTTCGCTCCAGGAAGCCCCTCACGTGGAGGAACATTGCACCAGCCCCCATCTCCGTCACAAACCTCCACTCGTAGCATCGTTCACCACCTCATCTTCCATCTTCACAAAAATCAAAGGAGGAGGTTGGTGGTGATAGCCCAGCCCACATCCCCTTCTCCAACATGATTCGGCCCTCTCGAGGATGTTGCAACGCTGCGCCTCTGCCACATGTGTGCCCTCGATCTGGACATCTCTATGTCATTGAGCTACTTAGCGCATTCACCAACCACCTGAAGCCGCCTTCGTCTCCTCCGTCAATTAGACACCCTCCTGTCCGGACGCCCGCCGGTCGTGTGTCGGCCTCCACCTTCAGGCATCACCTTCACCACCATTGCCTCCTGCCACGCCCGCTTGCCTCCACTGGCAAGCTCCTCTCCGCTCGCTCCACCCCCTCCCTCGACATCAATAGCATCTCCTCTGCTCCTCCTCCCAGCCATGCTCCACCACCGTGGATCCAGTTGCCATAAGCATCTCCTTTCCACCATCGACGTAGCCTCGTCATGCGCTTCATCAATAATACTCCCAGCAGCCGTAGACCCTCCTACGCATCCCCATCAACGACGCCATTTGGTGAACTCGAAGATTGCCTCTTTAATAATCTAAAGTTGTATCACAGGAGATGAAATTCGGTCGATCAGAAACCACAAAATTTGAATATTGTGGAGAATTTATACTTGGCAAGTCTACCAAGGTCAAACATAGGGAACAATGATTTTTAGTTGCGTGTATTAAATTAATTTAAATAATTAATTAAATGTCGAGGTAATTCCTATGTCAGAAAATAAAGAGAAAATATGATGATGCAATGCAAAAAATAATAAAGAGAATAGTTTAGCACAGGATTTGCGATGATGATTTTTAATCCCAACAAGGTTGATCAATATCCTCAAAAGAACGCTATAGATCGAACAGTTATTGATAAGGCACGTAGTCAATTTGAATCCCAAATCGTAGGCAAGAAGATTAATAGATCAATTTCAACTCTTGCGAATTAGATCGATGAGAATTTTTAAGAAGATTATCAGTCCCCTAAATTCATGTGATTTAATCCTCAAAGAGTGAATCAATGATATCTAGGAATGTATCAAATCAAATTTCTTCTCAATTAAGTCCCATGCAATGATTAATTCCTCAAAAATATTACTATTAATGCAAGAGAATTAAGCACATTCAATATCCTTCATTGCGTCTCTGCAAAATAGATCGTCAATTTTCTCAAAAAAAAATACAGTGCAAATATGTCAAAATTTAGCCTACATATGTCAACAGATATCCTCAAATAATAAACCTCAATAAATAGCCTCAGAACTGTCCACAAGTTATGCAAAAGGATAGAGCATGGAATAAGCTTCAGAACGAACATATTATAAGCTAAACTTGGAATTTAAATGAGAAAGTTATGCAAAAAAAACAATTTCTAGAGACTGAAATGCAATAAAAATGATTATTTCCTTCTCAAATAGGTCCCTAGAGGACTTATCTGTAATTCACGAAATCTGTTAGGGTCCATTCTATAATTTACCCTAGGCAGGGGTATTTTTGTGATTTGATAAAGTCTTGGAGACACGCTTGCAAATTTCCCATGGAAGCACGTGCACCTTGCGTGCTCTGTTGGAGCTGGGCCTTTATGCAGTTTCTTAAAAAAAGGGCTTGAGTGCAATTTACCCAGCATACGCATGCGATGCACGTAGTGGGGGAGATTCAGCAAGTCTTGAGAGGAGCAGGGGCCTCCTTGTAATTATTCCACAAAAGCATGTGGGTAACTTGCTAGGTCTGGTTCGGTAGAGGCTCAGGCGAGGCTCGGGGGCTAAGGCTTATTCTTGGTAGTTGAGCCTCCATGTGGCGCGAAGACGTCGTTTCTGCAGACCCGAGCATCGAGGTAGGGGCCAAGACTCGGAGGGGGATGTATTTCTGTTATAGCCATTGGATCCCCCGATCTTACAACGGGCAGTGGTCGAGGAAAGCGACGGAGGATGTCGGGCAGTGGTTGAGTGACCGAGGTCAAGAGGCTCGGTCAAGGATGGAGGTGCTCGAGCTCGGCTTACACACGACCGAGCAACTGGAGGTCAAGGATGATGGTGGAGGGCGCAACGAGGGTGAGGTATAGGGCTTCGTCAGGCTCGGACACTGGCATAGGTTAGCGGAAGGAAGGATGACAAGCCTTCGTGCGGAGGCAAGAGATGGCGCGGGGGCAAAGGAGCATGAGCAGTGAGGTACGGGGTTTCTCGGAGGCGTTGGATCGGGGATGAGCAAGTCGAGGGTCGAGCACGGGGGGTAAGGGAGAGCGAGGCAGAGTACGATGGATGGAGAGAGGCGAAGGTGAGTGAATTGTGGGGTGTGGCTTCAGATTGAGATGCAAGGAGAGAGGGCGGAAGGGCAGAGGATCGAGGAAAGAGAGAGGAAGAACGAGAGAAGAGGAAGGGAAGAAGAATAGTTACGCTTTACCTGTAGGGATGGAGGAGTGCCTGGGAAGGAGGAGGAATCTTCCTCCGATCATCGCCTCAGAGCAGTCGGCAAGGAGCTGTGAAGCTCAAACAAGCTTCATACGAAGCTCGTGACGACGGAGAGGAGTCTCCGCTGGATCACGCCAGGAACGAGGTGGAGAGGTTGTCGACTTGTAGCCTAGTAGTTGTCACCTACAAGGCAAGGGTGTTGGGCCTCTTCTCCACGGTGGTGGATATTGAGCATCGAGATGGAGGAGCATATTTATAGAGGCGTATCGACGGGCATTATGCAATAGGGGCGGTGATAACGTAGAGAGGTGTTACGATGAGGAGGTGGTCGGTCGTTGCATGGCCGTAATGGTAGAGGCAAGGCGGTGCGACGATTACGAGAGGAGGAGCGAGTGGCCATCATTACAAGTGGAAGGGGAGGGGGTCGGGAGCACGTGCTCTTCATGTGCTGAGAGAAGGAAGAGGAGGGCCACGTGGCACGCCCAGGGGTTGCCACGTGTCACCCCAAAAAAATTCAAAAATAAAGAGAAAGAAAAATAAAAAAAGAAATAGAATAAGATCTTAGATCAAAAAGGTTCCTTCATCAAAGTTGTTTGTCTCGACGATATCGACAACTTTCGTGAAGGAACCATGAGCAAAAGAGGTCATCTGTACAAATTGATATTTTTGATGATTTTCCATGTGTATATAAAACTGTTTTTTGAGATTTTACAAATTTTAAAGAGGATAAAAAATCTAGAAAAAATACGATAAAATAAAGGGTTTTTATCACTTGTGCCCCTCCGAGATATCACAATTTCAGTTATGCCCCTATCTTTTTGGTAATATCAGTTGTGCCCCTTACTTCTTGCTAATCTATTACTTATGCCCCTCGGGTTAGTGACAATCCATCTACAGTGCAAACGGATGTTAACTTTGAGGACATAAGCAGAATTAATTTTAAAAAAAGTTCAATGGTCATTTTACACCCTCTTCCTTATTCTCTTCTTCCTCCTCCTCTTCCCCCATCCTCTTCCTCCTCCTCCAACCTCCTCCTCCCCCCTCTCCACCCGGAACTCCTCCCCCACCCCCGGCCTGCCCTCTTCCTCCGCCCCAGCCTGCCCCCTCCTCTGCCCCGACCTCCCCCCGCCCCCTACCCCGGCCTCCCCCCAACCCCTGCCGCCCCCTGCGCCCAGGTCGCCCCCTTGCCGCTTGGGCTGAAGCTGACGCTTGGAACCGTTATGATGGGGAGCTCGGGGCAGGGGGCGGGGGGAGGTCGCGGCGGAGGGAGGCTGGGGCAAATCTCGGGGAAGTGGGGCACGGGAGGTCGGGGAAGAGGGAGGCTGGGGCAGAGCTCGAGGCAAGGGAGGGGGGTCCGGGCGGAGGGAGGCTGGGGCGGAGCTCGGAGCGGGGGCTGGGGAGGTCGGGGTGGAGGGAGGCTGGGGCGGAGCTCGGAGCAGGGCGGGGGAGGTCGGGGCAGAGGGAGGCTAGGGCGGAGCTCGGAGCGGGGGCGGGGGAGGTCGGGGCGGAGGGAGGCTGGGGCAGAGCTCGGGACGGGGGTGGGGGGAGGTCGGGGCAGAGGGAGGCTGGGGCGGAGTTCAAGGTAGGGGGCGGGGGGAGGTCGGGGCGGAGAGGGAGGAGGAGGAGGTTGGAGGAGGAAGAAGAAGATGGGGGAAGGGGAGGAAGAAGAGGAGTCTGGACAATAATACCCCTCTTAACTGCACCAAAGTTTGAAAAAACCATGGTTAACTCAACTCATTGATGGTCAATCTGACGGAAGGGCACAAGTGATAACAGAGAAAGAAGTAAGGGGCACAACTGATATTACCAAAAAGATAGGGGCATAACTGAAATTGTGATATCTCGGAGGGGCACAAGTGATAAAAATCCTAAAATAAAAGACATTTAATTACACATTAATCTAATTTTTTGGATATTTAATAAATAATAAAATATAAGTATAAAACACACGAATTTTGTACAGACTCGCAAAGGTCACTCGAACTCAATCAGCTTCTTTGATTTCAATCTTGATTTGGATTTTTATACCATTTGATAATTCAAAGAACACAAATAAAAAAGAAATAAAAGGTTAAATATGTACATAAAAACCCAGGTCCAAACTCCCAAAAAGATAAACTGCGTAAAAGAGGCCCAAAACCCAACTTTCACATATGAGCTACACATTTTATGAAATTGGTCTTGTTTTGAAGGTATTTGAAAATGGAGTACTTTAAAAGTGAGTAGAACAAAATCAGACATTATATGAGGAAGATATGTGTGTTTTAATCCATCTGATGTGAAATTAAGTTTTAGGTTTATTTGCTACATATTTGAGTTAGCAATTTTTTGTATTTTGTATTTATTCTTGTTAGTAATATCTATACAATGGAATGGTTTAGGTCAATCATAGTTAAGATGAATTAATTAAAAAGAGGGGAAGTTAGCTGCTTTTTAGGTCAATTTACACTTGGATTTTGGTTCCTTATTTTATGCAATTATGCATGATGAAATGCAAATATTATTTACGTATGTATGAATGCTAATGATGCTATATTAATTACTAAAAATGCATATGGATTTTGGGGAACATAGCTTAATTGACCAATTTTAGCATATTGAATCTGAGATTCATCACGCGAAGAGCACCGCTGCCCATCTATCTTGGGCATGAAGGAAAGTTTCACCGCCCTTCCCACAACTCCTGGCGCAGAACACCAACGCCTTCGCCTCCATAGCCAGGTCAAGCACGAGCACCTCCGCCTTCACGCGTCAGAGGTCAAGCGGAGACCTCCACCACAAAGCCACCCTCTGCCTGGAATCGCCCCTAGCTGTCGTGCCTGTAGCGAACCGTCATTTCCATCGACGCATCATCCGCCATCTCCGCTTGAAGAGCCCCACCACACTGCCGAGATTTGCCGCCCTCTAGAGCCCCGACATCATCGCCGTCGACCCTTAGCCGCCGCCCATCAAACCATCATCCACCTCAACTGCAGAGCCCCATTGCGCCACCGTCGCCGCCCTTCAGATTTGGGGAAAGAGAAGAAGGGGTGACACCCTTCCTTTGGCTTGGAAAAAGAACTAAGGCAGGAGCCCCCAATTGGAAAACCTATTTTCTGGGAATATTACAATAAAGCCCTCCGATATTTTCAAAAATTATGCAAAGCCCTTGCCACTTCAGGCATGTGTACCACACGTTTTTTCCTCAGGTAATTTGCACTTTCCCCTCTTCTAATTATTGTTATATTTTAATGCAAAGATTTTGAATAATTGCTTTTGAATCCCTGTACTCTAGACATTTATTTTGCATGCTTTCCTTATTAAAAAAATATTTTTCATGTCCAATAAATTCTCTAAAAAAATTAAATTATGCTTTTGCTATGTGCCTTTTCATAGTATAAATTTTTTATTACAATTTATTTACATTTTCTATTATTAAAAAGCAAAAAACATAGCATTTTCACTGTTTGAAATTAGAAAATTCATAAAAAAAAATAAATATTGCATCCAAAATTCTAAAAAAAATAAAATATTTTTTTGTGTTTTTTATTTCCCGTATAAGTTTCACACATCAATTATTTTTAAAACACAAAAAGCTGGAAAAATATTATAAAATTTATAGAAAATTATAGAAAATTACAAAAATTGTGATTTTACTTTTATTTGTAGATATTTTATAGTATTTAGGAAAAATAAATCTAGTACTTTTTTATTTTTTTAGTATTTTAAATTGAAAAATAGTCCCATCTGTTCATTGTTTGATTTTTCTCCTCTTTTTATTCATTTTAAAAATCTTAAAAATTTGAAAAATCATACAAAAATCACTAAAACAGTAGGGATATATTAAAACATAAAAAAATCTTTTGGCATTTCTGATCATTTTTTCTATATTTTAAAAATAAAAAATAGACCTTCTTAATTTTTGTATATACATTTTCTTTGGAAATTATTTTCTTAAAAATTAAAAATTTGCAAAATTGAAAATAAAAAAAAATAAAAATCAGGAAATATAAAAAATATAAAATTAATTAATTAATTAAAAAGAAAACCAAGCATATTGTATATTGAGATTCTTTATTCTTATCACTGATTTTTCAATTACTAGAATAACCTTCAGGATTTGTAGCCTCCCTGAGTTCGATCCTGTTGCTATGCAGGTAAATTAAATAGTAAATTTTTTTGTATATTTTTGTAATTAATTTCAGCTTGAGAATAAAAATTTTTTTTGTTGATGTTTGATTGGGTTGCGCAATAATTTCTCATAAGACATCATAAATAAAAACCCTTGAAAATCACACCCAACAATCATACACATGCATTTATTTAATTACATAAAACTAAATAAATAATGCGTGGATCATGTCTATGCTTTTTTGCATTATTACATTGTCTATTTGTGTATTTTGTGTTGTGCATTGTGACTGCATTTGGAAGACCTATATCAATGAATTTATGCACTCGAATTTAATCAATTTCTAATAAATAGACGAGGAGGCTCGTGTCCTTATGTTCATCCATGATAGTATTACCAAGTAAAAATTCTTCACAACATTCAAAAATTGTGCTTTTTACTGAATTGAAATAAGTCTCCTATACTACAATTATCGATTATTAAAGAGATGGATTTTTGCGTTCAACAGTCGGATCTGAGTTCGTTGACCCGAGTAGGGCAACTTTCCCCTCACCCTCTTTCACCCATTTGCAATGCCTAACCCGTCCATGTCTCTCCATTTTCGAGACATGATCCTACATCCATTCCATCCGATTCTTTCAGCTCATTATCCTCCATATATCTTGATTCACGCCTGCTTAATTTTCCTCCCATCTGACCTCCCTTCGTGCCCAAAATTCCATTTGATTTTCATCTCTCCTCTACATATAAATTGAGATCCAGGTACTTCCTTCACCCCTAATTTGCCTTTGGTCGTTCTTTCCCCGAGGTTGAGTGAGAGGGAGTGAGCTCTTGTGACAATGGTGCACATACTTCGATCATGAATGTGTAAGGATTGGCGAAGACAAGGTCCAGCTTGCTCACAACTCTGGTGGTCATGTTGAGGGTTCTACGAGCTTCGACACTCGCGCCGAGAGAATACCCCCCATTTCCATCCCAATCCCTCTCAGGTAAACATAGGTTTCATTTAAATTCAATTTTCACTCAATTTTTATCAATTTTGGTTAATTTCTTATCCATAGTAGTAGATATCAGATACATCTCCCATCTGCTTGATCAGAATCTTCCTCTTTGTTTTGATCTAATTCAAATCGATACTCACCTCATCCATATCCTATTCAATTTCCCCAATATCTTCTTTCAGAGCCTCTCTCCTTTTAAATCAGATCAGATATGAGAGATGCGATCTCCATCTTTCATCATCGTCAGAGATCCCCATTCATCTTCTTCTTTTTTTAGTAACGATTAGACGAGGTCGAGGAGGCTTCGAGCTTCTTCAACAACCTTGCAGAGACTTGGAGCAAACATCTGGAGCACCATCAGAAGCTTGGATCGCCCCGATCTGAGCTCCAAGCAGCAACTCGATTCGCAGACATTACAGATCTTCGACCAATGAGACCAGGACCTTGATCTATCATTAGGATGATGCGAATTTAGAGGAGGATTCGATTCGACTTGATAGAGCTCAGATCCATCACTGTTCGATGAAGGTCTGATCAATTGTCACTCGGTTGAAATTAGCTTCAAGTCAGTTCTTCCAGGTGGCTTGAGATTCGTTCGTTCAGGAACAAGGCCGCCATATTCAATCAGAGATGCCCTTCGATGCCCAATTTAGAGCCCTATGCTTAGATCTGGGAGGGACAATCCAGACCGCACACCACCCTCCATACTCTCACGTGTCTTACACGCCTAACATCGGTGAATTACATTATTGTATTTCATTGTTTTTTATAATTTCAAATAAGTTCTCGTTCTGTTGCATGCCCTGAGAACACTTTGAAATAATTTCATAGTCTTCCCTGTTAGTTTTCTTATTTGTTTTTTAGTGTACTTAAGATGTGATCACATGTATCTATACATGACTTGTTGGTTCATTTGCAACATTTGTCTTGAACATTTAGTTTGTTAATAATTTTGTTTGAAGTTTTTAGTTAATTGTATTTAGATACTTTGTTCTATTGTGCACGTGGATATGGACACGATTTAAGTGGATATTTTGTAGATTTCATCCTGACTTATTTCTTTTGTTATCAATTGCATGAATTCTTTCTATTGATTGCAAATAAGCCCATGTTCTGCTGCATTTTATTCTTGTGTTTGATTGCTTGGATAAAATAGGTGAAGTTATTTTAAAATTCTATAAAAATTAGGGTAAGCACATAATAACATAACATAACTCCAGAACTTTTGGTTTTAAAAATTCATTCATTTTCTAATTCTAAAAAATTAAAAACAACATTTTTCCATAGTTTGAACTATAAAAATTCAAAACAATTCCAAAATTGTTTAAAAATTCCAAAAATATTTCTATTACTTATATTTACTATACTTTGCTAGGAATACAAAAATCATACAAAAATATAAACAAAAAATCCGAGAAATTGAAATACTTGCAAAAGCTTATAAAAATCTGATAAAATCACACAAAATCACAAAAATATGTTCCTGGACTTGTTATGAAGCATAATAAAAATTCTTTAATATAAAATTAAGTTATAGTTTGTTGGATTTATTTTTTATTTTAAAAATAACAAAAATAGTGGCTTATTTTCATTTGTAAATTGTTTTCAACTTTAAATCAATGTAAAATCCATAAGAAACTATAAAAATACCACAAAAATCACATAAAACTAAAAATACTAAAATCACAACACCATTTTCTTTTCCATATTTTGTCTTTATTTCACATATTTAAAAAATATAAAATTGTCTTTTATTCCATTTTTATACATATCTTATTTATAAAGTGTTCTTAAAAATTAAAATATATAAAATTTAAAAAAATAAAATTCAATTAAAAATTAAAATAGGGAAAAAAAATAAAAAATGGCAAACATTTTAAAATTAATTTAAAAAATAAGTTATTAAAATCCATAAAAATTCGTAAAAATCATTAACAAGGCATAAAAAGTCAGAAAAGAAAAGAAATACAAATCTTTATTAATTAGAAATAATGAATTAACTTTGTTTCTTTGTTGCCTCCCTAAATTCGACCCTCGATGTTATACCATGTTAAAAAAAAGAAAATCGTTTTGATGATTTTTTGTTACGGAGTTTTTATGTTACAACTACATGTTTACATTCACTTCACTAGAATAGAGATCCATTGAAAAATCATGTTCAATAAAACAACACCGTTGTCGAGGAGGAACGACGAGGGTAGTTAGGTTATCTTTTTTTCTATCTACTCATGTTACTTTATTTTATTTATTTTATATTTTGATAAAAACTATTCTGACATCTTCTTGTTTCATCTTTATTGCAAGGAGCTGTGGGGCGAGAGATGATATCTTAGGAGAGGCGGCACACCTGAGCGAGGCGGAGATCGGTTGTTCTTGACCGACCGGTAGGAGAGAAACAGAGGACGATCAGAAGAGCCGAGAAGATATTTTATTGTTTTGCATTTTTATTTTGGGAGAGAGTATTAGATTAGTTTCCTTTTCTCGTATTTAGTAGAAGAGGCCCGCTAAAGGCATCTCGACTTATATAAAAGACCTGAACTTTTCTTTTAGAGGTTTGTTTCGTCATGTGTAGGTGCACTTGGGAGACCAAATTGTTGTTTTTCATGTGTTTTCATCACTCTCTTTTTCTTCCCCCTATTTTTCTATTTCTTATCTTTGGTTTCCATAATTTTTCTGTTTCACCCTTTCTTTCTATTTGTTTTGTGTGCTTGAGCCCTTAGACTTGGGATTTAAATTTATTGATATTGAGCCTGTAATAATTAGGTCCAAACCCCTAATAGAATTTTTGCACCTATAGATACTATGATTTAGACTTAGTCAAATAAAAACCATGCTTCATGCTAATAGAAATTCTTATTTAGGATGATTCTCTCATGCATCGTATATATTGGTTTAAATTTATGCGTGGATCATTTTGCACGTAGATTGCTGGAGCAAAGTACATAGTCCTAACTACTGCATTCGCATCCATTTTTCATGTGTATCGGCTTTTTCAAATTCCTCACCCATTTTTGTGGACTTAGGATATAGGAAATTGAAAAATCCATTAGGTGATTTTACTTGTAAAATACTCAAAGCAGTGATAACCCAAAAAATCTAAAAAAGGGACTACTAAATAAACGAGACAAAAAACTAAGATTCGTAACAAAACCTCATTGTACGGGATTCATAAAGCTCATATTGTATTCATGTACCTTCCAGACTGAGTGAGGCACGATCCTAGGATAGAGCCCAAATCCCAGCATGAGTCCTACCTTGATTACCGACTAGGTTCATAAAGTAATAGTGCTTATATTGTACATGGGCACACATGGATGAATCTACTTGTGGATTTGGTATAAAGTGCTGAGCATAGGCATATCGCGATGGCAGGAGTGATGAAACCCAATTTCATCATCTTAATTTTGCATTATTAACCCCCTTGCTTAAAGATTGTGTCAATAAAACCCAGTTAAAGTCCTATAATTATCAGAGTCATTAATAAATAAAAAAACCACAAAAATGACAAAACTAAAATATGTGGTATTTTTAGCCTTAAAAATACCCTTAAAAATAGTTCGAGTCTTTGTTTGATCTCATCTCCAGTTTTGGTCAACATGAAACTTGTAGATCTCATCGAGATCTACAACTTTCATGTTTTGAGTTTTCTCAAATTCGGCTTCTAACCCCTCAAAAATCAAAAATTCTCTCTGAATAATCTAATTGGGCCACGTGGCCCGTTCTGGGTGATCCTCGTGGCCCGCCCTCCTTGCTTTAGCCGCCCGTGTTCTCTAGCCGTCGGATCACCGTATAATCCAACGGCCAGCTGCCCTCCACGTGCGCCATTATTCTTAACCGTCAGATCTCTCCAAGGGCTTCATCACCGCCATTCACTTCCGCCTTAATCTCTTCACGCCACGTGGCGGCACTTGCGCCATCAAATCTCACCTTTAGCTCTTCGATCTACACCATACACTGCGTTATAATCCCAACCGCCCTATCGAAGCCCAAATCTAATCCCATCTGTCCGCTGGCGCCTCGCCTTCGACGCGCCACGTGGTAGATCCATAGACCTTCGATCACTTCGCCTGGGATTAAATCCACACCGTTTCTTCTCTCAGCCGTTGGATCGCAAGATCCAACGGCCAGGGCTTCGTCTTCTTCCTCCCGTAACCTCCGGCCGAGCCCCGCGCCTCGCAGATCTCCGTCCCCCTTCTAATTTTAGCCGCTTCACCTTACCACCTCTCCTCTCTCTAACTACCCCACGACCGAGCCCATTCATCCATGATCCTCATAGGTACGACCACCATCCACGATCATCCTCCAGTAGCCCCACATCTCCCTCGCAATCCTCGGCTCCAACCACCTGGACCATCACCCCCTTCCTTTAAATACCTCGCCTCCTCATCCTTATCCCGCCGTCCACCAACCAAGGGGCTGAGGCCCAACCCTTCATATCCTCCCTGTGACAGGGGGAGGATCTCGGATCGAGCGACAACGACCCAGACCTCCGGTGAGACCCATGGCCGTCGCCGGCCATGATCGAGCACCTCCGGGCGCTCCAAGCTCGCTGGAGAAGCTGCCCAGCATGTGCGATGACCCGAGCCACCTCCAGGTGCTCAGCCCAAGCTCCGCTCCGCCCTCTAGCTCCTTCTCCAATATCAGGTAACTTAGCTCTTAATTTCTCGTTTGCTTTCTCTGATTTTTCTAAGGTAGATCCGACCCCTTCACCTTCCATTAAACCTACCACGAGTACCGCTGATCATCAGTCACCTTCGCCAATACGTCAGATCACCCCCTCCCCTGTAAAGACCTCCCTCATCCCAGGCTTTCTCCTTCGCCGGAGGCGGAGGAGAACCCATCAGGGGCTCCACTTCCTCGCCTTCGCCAAGCCCTCTGTCCACCTCATCTCGCACGCACGCACGCCTCGATTTCCATTTAATCCCTTTTGCAGGTAACCAACACCATTGGTCGGACCTAGGGCGGAGCCAGGTTCTAGAGCTCCGCCTATGGCGATCAGGCATCGACATAGGATTCCAGGCACTCCGGCATCTTCTCTGACTTCGGATCTTCATCGACCAGACCTTCAGTTTCCTTCCCCGAGCTTCACCGATCATAGAGATGCGCGGAGGAGCTCCATGCCTCACGCTGGAGCTCCGATAGCGCCACCACCTTCGAGGAAGAAGGAAGAGCAGATATCGTTGGATCTCGCCCCACGGCGGAGATCCAACGGCCCTGGAGCAGCCACGTCGCCATCCCGGAGCACGGAGGCTCGGTGGGACTGAGCCTCGTCCGAGGCAACCTCGAGCCGCCACGTGGCCCGACCACCTGCTACAGCCGTCCGAAGCTGCGCCGAGCCTCGCCCCCACTCGAGCCTAAACTCACGTGCCTCAAGCACGTGGGTTATGGGCTTTTTGCATCGGCTCCTTCGTATCTTCTCCATATTGCATCCAGGTCCAAATCACGTGCAGGCCATGCGCACCGTGGGTATTTTGCACCTTGGCCCTCGCGGGTTTTAATATTTGCAAAAATACCCCTGTGCGTGAGGGTAATTTACAGGGAAGATCCAGATCTTTTTCATAATTATATTTTAGTCCCTCCCAGGGACCTGTCTGCAATTTTATTTCATGTTTTCTTTCAGTTATTCCCCTGTCTTCTTTATTGTATATCTTGAGCATCGTATGTCCGATCAAGTTGATTTCAGTTTCATTTCGAAGCTCTTCTTGTTGTCTTTCTAATGACATGCTTAAATTTTAGATTAGACACTATGAGCTTTAATGCATTATTTTATTGTCTAGTGCCTAGGTTTCCATGTAGCTCATGCCTAATTGACACTAGAATGAATAGTGCTTCTTTAGTTGACACTGATTTGACTCATTTTTTTAATAGCTCAAGTAATTATCATCTCAGGTATATGTTCATTGCATCTCATTGCATTTATTTGCATGATAAAATTATATACAAAAAAAATTGCATGTTTATTTCTTTAATGCATTGTTGCCTTCTTGCATAATTTGACCTATATATTCTTTCAACTCAACGCTTAATTAGATAGATAAAAATCCGAATAATTCGAGAAAGGCTCGTGCCCCTGAGTTCGACCTTGGTATCTTGCCAAGTAAAAAAATATGACCATCTCATTTTGATATATATTTATTTATTTATTTATTTAAATGAGATGGTCTTTGATGAGCCCATTTCGGCCCGACTGTGATGACGATTACAAGTGCTAATTCAGCACTATTAAAGGGCCGATTTGTGGTTCATCAAATGGCGCCATTGCTGGGGACACGACTCATTTCTTATATTATTTTGAATTTTGTTTATTTAATTAAGTGTTTTCTTTTTATAGGTCAATTTGTTCATTTATGTTGCATTATAAAAATTTTTCTTTTCGATTGATCTTTAACTATTGATTCTGTGGCAGGGCCCTTGGTGTTCAAGGAGGCACGGAGCTGATGCTTCCCGCTGCGAGGAGCCGTAGAAGCTTGCTTGGAGCAATTAGAAAGAAAGAAAAAAAGTGTCTTGCATTTTTATTTCCATGCATAAACATGTAATAATTCGTCTTTTACAGCGGTCTTCGATCGAAGACTCGCGAGTGTAATCGAACGAATGTGGTTGTGTGGGGAACGTCCCCACTTGAGTGTCGACCTAGGACCAGGCACGTGGCTCTCTGAGCTCATTTTTCTTCATCTTTTACATGCTTGCTCGTAGGTAGGACAAACTAAAATCTAGACGCACATAATCTCGCCTCACTTAGCCAAAATTAATGGATATCATTTCCCGCTAATAGAAGCATGATTAGGTGCGACTTGTATCGACTTGCATACATATCATTTTGATTTTCAAGCAACCCTAGTTTTTCACGTATTTTTTGCCAAGTTACTGCATGATTTCTCGCTTAGCCCAGATCGCAGTTTTTATTGAATACGCGGCTTTCTTCTCGATTTCTCTTTCCTAGCTTGATCACCTAGGTTAATGGAAAATGGGAATGAACGGTAGACGATGATTGCTTGATTTTGTGCTAACCTTAACTCAGTGACAACATTAAATAATAACTGGGATTGTTAATTGCAAGTCGACCAAAAATGGAGTAAAATTCGGTTTTGGGAGAGCAACACCCTCGCGTACGCTTTGATTTTCACTTAACATTTTTCTCCGCGTAAATATCAACTGTTTTATCACCAATAAAACTTACAAGATAATAAACCAACCTCGGATGGTTTCATGTGTGAGTTGGTGAATTTGAGGGTCTTCCTTGCTTGATTGAGCCTTGTTTTCTTCGATACACTCCCCAGAGCCTTAGTCACTCCATCCATCTCCGTAGATTCATCCGCTCACTTGTATATCCACCCATCTTCTTTGTTCACTTTGGGTCCCTCCCAACATCAATTCTCATCTTTATACTTAGGCTAATCTCAGCCTAAGTATAGGGGGAACCCGAGTCCCCGTGATTTTCTCCACTCTTCTTTCCTTGCCTTTTTACTTAGGTTATTTCTACCTAAGTATAGGGGGAACCCCTCTTAGCTTCCGTATATTCCTTTATATTTAAATGGACCTATGTACTTGTAACATCTAGTGCTATGGGGACATAGCAAAGTTTAAGTATAGGGGGGTATACCGTATATACCGTATACTTACTTTAGCTATAATCTGAAAATTTTGAAAAATTTAAAACTTTTTGGCTAAAGTCAAATCCTTTGGACTAAGAGAACTCAAATGTTTTTCACGGCTTTTCTATACTATGTTATGTTATTTTTGCTAAAAATATTTTCAAAAATGATTTTTCCTTGTTTTGAAAAAAAAAATCTTTTGAAAATATTTTGAAAACTTTTTGTGTGACATGGTTTTGAAAGTCTTCTATATGCTTTTCAAGGGAAGTTGAGTCTAACTAGTGTTTTAACCTTCAAAATTAGAAAAACCCAAAATCCTTTAAGAGCCGTTAGTGACTACTAAGCCCAATTAAGTAAGACGCATTCAATGAGGGTTCTCCTTTAGCATATTGGATGGTTTAGAGGACATCGCGTAAGGCCCCGTCCTCAAGCAACGGGCTTCGGCCTGTACTTACATCCATACTGGCTGAATGCAGATGCTCAATTGAGTTTAGGCAGTCCTAATATTTCTTGAAGCTTAAAAAAAATATATATGTGTGTCTTTGAATGAAGGAGTTGGATTAATCCTCTACACTTACACTTCCACCCAGGATCTGAAATGATCAAGGAGACTTAGTTTTATGAGGTCTTTGAGATTTTAGGTTAACCAGCCTTAGCCATCAGGGTTATAGACTTAATCATCCACATTCCCCTAGGTTTCTAGATTTGCATGCTATATTCCATGCTTAGTCTCAAACCAATAAAGAATATGATCAGCACATCACATGCATGACTGCGGTTTTTGATGAGATGAGTTGATTTTTCACTTGAGGAATTGGGATGAGGAAGTCAAGTTTGGATTTGATCTAATGATGCTCAAGGATGGGATAAAATCTTTGGAGGCTTCATGAAACCTGAGTGTCAGCAATATTAGCCAAGTATGAGAACTTGGTTCTTATACTAATCTCTTAATATTGACCTAAGTGCCAGGGTGTGAATAAATAAAAAAATGTTGATCAGTGTGTGCCAACTCTTGGTAAAAGCAGTGGTGCTAGCCGCAAATTATACAAGTCAATGAAATTTCAAAGAAAATCTCTCATTCCACAAAGTTACATATCAAAGAGCTTCTACCAAAGGCGAGCGCTCCCAAACTTTTCAAAGTGTCCACTTGGACCACCGCTATTAGGACCATGAGTCGGGCTTGCACCAAAAAAGGGCTCTGCATCGTAAATGCTACAAGTCTGGGTGTAGAAGGTACGATAGGTACTCAAAAAAGGCACACCCCGGTGTACTCCCAGGAAAACAAGTGCAGACGGCTCCAACTTCTCTTGACGGATGCACTGATCAACACCAAAAAATGTGTTGCGTAAAAGGCACTAGAAGAGAATCCTTGTTCCAATGAGAGGGAGAGAAGAATTGACACAATCCCGTGCCCCCATTACTGGCCTTCCATCGACATTTTCTAAGTCCGACAACTAAAGAGACGGTGGATCGAACGCAAGATTTGATTTATTCCCTAGTGTTGAGGATTGGATCCTTAGGAGGTTTTCTCGGACCAAGACTTTGTGTGACAATTTGACTCTACTCTCAAAATTGCAGCAAACACTAAATTTCATACACTTTAGGTTATACATACATCAGAGAGAGTCTGAAGAATTAGAGGAATTGGATGCTCTTGGTTAAGGCTGGGTTGAACTCTAGGATTTTGGACTCCTAAAGTTGAGTCGACTTGAACAAATTGGATCCTGTATTCACATGCACAAGGGGGTTAATCCAGCTTATTCATTCTTTGGTGCTCGAGGATGAGCATAGTGCTCGAGGACGAGCATAGCTTAAGTATAGGGGGTGATGAAACCCAATTTCATCATCTTAATTTCGTATTATTAACCCCCTTGCTTAAAGATTGTGTCAATAAAACCCAGTTAAAGTCCTATAATTATTAGAGTCCTTAATAAATAAAAAAAAACCCACAAAAATGACAAAACTAAAATCTGTGGTATTTTAGCCTTAAAAATACCCTTAAAAATAGTTCGAGTCTTTATTTGATCCCATCTCCAGTTTTGGTCAACATGAAACTTGCAGATCTCATCGAGATCTACAATTTTCATGTTTTGAGTTTTCTCAAATTCAGCCTCCTAACCCCTCAAAAATCAAAAATTATATCTGAATAATCTGATTTGGGCCACGTGGCCCGTTCTGGGTAGCCACGTGGCCCGCCCTCCTTGCTTTAGCCGCCCACGTTCTCTAGCCGTCGGATCGCCTTCATAATCCAACGACCAGCTGCCCTCCACGTGCGCCATTACTCTCAACCGTCAGATCTCTCCCAAGGCTTCATCACCGCCATTCACTTCCGCCTTAATCTCTTCACGCCACGTGGCAGCACTTGCGCCATCAGATCTCGCCTTTAGCTCTTCGATCTACACCGTCCACTGACGTTATAATCCCAACCGCCCGATCGAAGCCCTAATCTGATCCCATCCGTCCGCTGGCGCCTCGCCTTAGACGCGCCACGTGGCAGATCCATAGCCCTTCAATCACTTCACCTGGGATTAAATCCACACCGCTTCTTCTCTCAACCGTTGGATCGCAAGATCCAACGGCCAGGGCTTCGTCTTCTTCCTCCCGCAACCTCCGGCCGAGCCCCGCGCCTCGCAGATCTCCGTCCCCCTTCTAATTTCAGCTGCTTCACCTTACCACCTCTCCTCTCTCTAACTACCCCACAACCAAGCCCATTCATCCATGATCCTCGCGGGAACGACCACCATCCACGATCATCCTCCAGTAGCCCCACATCTCCCTCGCAATCCTCAGCTCCAACCACCTGGACCATCACCCCCTTCATTTAAATACCTCGCCTCCTCCTCCTTATCCCGTCGTCCACCAACCAAGGGGCTAAGGCCCAGCCCTCCGTCTCCTCCCTGTGACAGGGGGAGGATCTCGGATCGAGCGACGACGACCCAGACCTCTGGTGAGACCCATGGCCGTCGCCGACCATGATCGAGCACCTCCGGGCGCTCCAAGCTCGTTGGAGTAGCTGCCCAGCATGTGCGATGACCCGAGCCACCTCCAGGTGCTCAGCCCAAGCTCTGCTCCGCCCTCTAGCTCCTTCTCCAATCTCAGGTAACTTAGCTCTTAATTTCTCATTTGCTTTATCTGATTTTTCTAAGGTAGATCCGACCCTTCACCTTCCAATTAAACCTACCACGAGTACCGCCGATCATCAGTCACCTTCACCAATACGTCAGATCACCTCCTCCTCTGTCAAGACCTCCCTCATCCCAAGCTTTCTCCTCCACCGGAGGCGGAGGAGAACCCACTAGGGGATCTGCTTCCTCGCCTTCGCCAAGCCCTCCGTCCACCTCATCTCGTATGCACGCATGCATCGATTTCCATTTAATCCCTTTTGCAGGTCAACCTACACCATTGGCCGGATCTCGGGCAGAGCCAGGTTCAAGAGCTCCGCCTCCGGCGATCAGGCGTCGACATAGGATTCCAGGCACTCCGGCATCTTCTCCGACTTCGGATATTTATCAACCAATTGAAGATAAAATAAAATACCTGTCAATGTGAAAATAAAATAACTGTCAGAGTATGTATATTAGCAAGAAGTCTGCAGCTGGATGACTTGGCTACACTGGTCAGGCATCTCGGGATAGGTAGCTACACTGGCTACCATCCATTCTTTTCTCCACCCCCTCCTCTTGAGTTGGTCACACTTGAACTTAGAAGGGAATACCTTGCTCCTCGAGGAAAGAGTTACTGGACCGGGTTATTGAGTTACCTTGTTAGAGGAGGCTGGTTCTGAGCCAATTCTGATATGGAGAGCTATTTTACACTTATACAGTACAAGTAAGAATCATAGTCATCAGAAATTTGTGTTTGAGGATTTGTTCTGACCCTGACTATTGAGGAGTCTTGAATAGAAGACTTGTGGAACTTGAAGTCTGTTAGGTCTTAAGTTCAGGTCCCAATAAGGTTCCGCCACACAATTAATCCAAAGGTCAAGTCAAGCTCCATTTTCAACTTTTGTTCATGGCCTTGGTATGGAACCCAAAATCATTTCACTCTTGCATTTCATTTAGTTGCTCGGGGAGAGCAAGGTTTAAGTATAGGAGGTTGATGAATATGTGATTCATCACTCTAAAAGTTGAAAATAGAGTCTTGTTCCTGAGTAAATAGCAACATATTTCCCTTTATCTTGCACAAATAGCATTCATACATGCATTCATAATATTTACATTTTAGCATTCACATTTGCATTAAATAAGAAGCCAAGATCACTTGTAAAATATCCACCTATAAAACAACACTTCCCTTATGATATATGCACCTTTAGTTAATAATATAAGGAAGAAAGTCAGAGATCTCCTTTGAAAAACATCCAATAAAGCCCTAGAACCCCTGGACCATAAAAAGCCCATAGTTCTCTTGTACCAACTCCAAAATAGGACTACTCACTTTAAGATGAATACACATTCAAAGACCTTTAAAATGAGACTAATTTCATCCAATTCGGAGCTCGTAGGAAGAAGTTAGGTTTTTGGGCCTCTATGCATACTATATATGTGTATATTTGTATTCATGTATTTTTGTATCATATTTGACCTCATCTCCGTCTTTGGTCAACATGAAACTTATAGATTTCATCGAGATCTATAACTTTCATGTTTTGAGTTTTTCCAAATTCAGCCTCCTTCTCTCTCTAAACTCATTTCTTCTCGCAGCCATTCACAGCTGGCCACGTGGCGCCCTCTGATTGCGCCACGCGGCCCGCTCCCCTTAGCTCTTTCCGCCCGCGCTTTTGGTCGTTGGATCTACTTCTGATCCAACGGATTTGCCTTCTCCACGTGCGCCATACTCCCCTGCCGTCAGATCACTTCCCATCCTTGATCATCACCGTCCGTTCGTGTCGTAACCATAGCCTGCCACGTGGTAGCTCCGAAGCCCTTCGATCACGCCTTCGATCTTGCCATCTGAAACGCTAGTTCCGCAACCAACCTCAGCCCTTCAATCAACGACTTCTTCAATCCACACTGTTCGCCAGCACCGCTCCCATATCACACCACGTGGCAGATCCACAGCCCTTAGATCGCTCCGCCCCGATCTCATCTTATCCGCTCGTGAGCGCCCAAATTCTAGCCGTTGGATCTCAAGATCCAACGACCAGCATATCGTCTTCCACCTCCGGCGCTTCTCTCTCCCACGATCTCCACTGCGCCAACCCCTCGCCCCCTTTCTATTCTCAGCCCCACTCCTGCCACCCTCTCCGACTGCCAACACCACCACGACGGAGCCCATTCTTCCCCTTCCTTCCAGCTCCCTCGCTTCCCACGACTCCCACCAGAGTCGCCCCATGACGACCACGAACCTCACCTCCCTTCCATCCCTGTCGTCACCCTTGCCCTATAAATTAACCACCTCCGACCACATTCACGCCCATCCGCCATTACGAGAGGTTCCCTTGAGCTCAGCGCAACCTATTAGTGACAGCAATTGAGTGGTTCTTCGAGCGATAACCAGGCTTCTTCTCCGACGAGATCCACGGCCGCCTCCGCCGTGCTGCAGCCCCCTCCGCGAGCTGCACGAGCTCAGGCCTACTATCGACCTTTGAGCGACGACCAGGAGCTCAGACCTGAGCTCCATTCCCTATGTAGCACTCTTCATTCTCCTTCCTCTAATCTTCTCCTTATTTCCTCCTTTGATTTCTCCGATTTAATTCGCCCTCCATCATCGTTTTCTCGCTCCACCATCATCTCACCGAGGTCCGCGACGGAGCTCCGATCTTCGCGCTACCATTACTTCCCTCAAACACCGTATCCCACCTTCGCTCGACCCCAGCTCTGCCACCTCGGCGGAGCTCGCTCACCGGCCATCCTCACTCCGTCATAGGCCTCGCCTTTCACCCACCTCAACTCCACGAGCACACGCACGCTTCGGCTATATCCCTAACCCCTTGCAGGTACTCACTTCTTGATTGGCCGGAGGCTTGCCGGAGCTGTATGTGAGCTCCTCCGCCACCGAGCTCCAGACCACCTCCTTCCCCCTTGAGTCCACCAGACGCTTCGCCGGCCATCCACTGATCCTCCGAGATACCTCCGACCCTCCATCGACCTTCACCGACGATGGGAGGGAAGGGCGTAGCAAGCCCAGAACCGTCGGAGCCCCGCCTTCTCCTCTGTAGGAGGCGGAGGGCTATCGGGGACGAAAAGCAGCAGCCGTCCGATCTCTTTGATCGGATGATCAGGAGTAAGCCACGTCGCCAAGCGCCGGAGCAGCAGAAAGCTGTTGGATTTATCACGATCCAACGACGATAGATCAGCCACGTCATCGCTTCATCGAACTCCAGGTGCCGTTGGATCAATCTAGATCCAACGGTCACTAATCGACCACGTTGCCATCAGCAGGAGCGAGTCCACCGCCATTGGATCGATCGATGATCTGATGGACTCAGACACGCCACGCGTCATCAGCCAGCAACCGTTGGATCGTCCTTGATCCAACGGTCCAGATCGCGCCACGTTTCGCCCGATCCGAGATTCTTCCCTGACCTCTAGGCTCGGATCACCCGAAGCTTCCTCGAGCCTCGATCCGAATCTCCAGAGCACCCGAGCCTCGTCCCGAGCTGCCGAAGTCCACCGAGCCTAGGGCACCCCACGTGAGCAACACGTGTGGCCTGGGCAAATTGCATTGAGGCCTGGAAGGTTTCTAATTTTGCACTTCAGTCCCTTCGAAGCGACCCCACGTGAGGAGCACATGCGTCTGTGGAGAAATTGCATTCCACCCCCTGCATTATAGGTAATTGCATAAAGGTCCTTGTCAGCATATTTTATTTTTAGCAATTTTAATTCCTGTATTGCATTTATACCCCTGTCTTTGCACGCATATTTAGGCATTCATATTAATTCATTTTTTAGTTTTAAAAATTGCATTTTGTAGCTTACATTGTCCTCCTCTTTATGTGACACGTGCCATAATTTTGTAATATTAGTGGAATTATTTATTTATTAATTGGTCCATTTTTGTCATATTTTTCCCAACTTCACCTTTTAATTAATAGTAATTTTTCTATAACTCCAAAAATTCCCAAAAAATCACATTAGATCTAGGATACTTAGCTTCACCTTGCATAAAAATTTCATCCCAATTGCACGCATTTCAAGGCCTAAATAAATCATTTGGTGAATTCCTTAATTTATTTTTAGTAGGTTCATTTCACATCAAAATTAAGGTCTGATAATTTTTTTGGATTCCTCATAGGATAATTTTTATCCCCAAAAATATTGTGATTTGATATTTATTAAAATTAAATTAGCCAAAATCACTCTGCATTCATTTTTAATTCACAGTAATTTCATTTAGTGTCAGAAAATTCCAAAAAAAACTAGGGTAGCTTAATTCCATCATATTTCATCATCTGGCCAAGTTTCTTTATTTTTGGTATTCATTTGAACACTTATCCGATTTAACTTTAAAACTGGCCTAATTTTGCATGTATCTTGCATAAAAAACTGAAAAAGACCCAAAAAATATTCCCTCTGAAAATCGAACATTGGAAATTTGCTAAAAATTCACCTAAGGAGACAGATGCCTCCCTGAGTTCGACCTTAGACTCCCAAGTAAAAAAAGTTGCCACTCGAAATTAAGTTATAAAAACAAAAATTAAAAGTGGTTTTTGATTCGCTCTCATTATCTGATTGCAACGAACATTAGTACTAATTTGGACATTAATTTGCGTAAATTAACAAGGGTAGCGGGGAGCGTTATTAAGGAGCCTGTATCATCGTACCACATTGATAACCGCCCCTGCACCCTTGGTTAATCCGGTCAAGTTAATGTCCAAATTAATTTTAATCGTTCGTTGCAGTCGGATACGAGAAGGCTAATAAAAAACCACTTAAACCAGATTTGAGTCAATTTCAAGTGGTGATTTTTTTACTTGGTGAAGTCCAAGGTCGAACTCAGGGAGGCATCTGTCTCCTTAGGTGAATTTTAGCAAAGATCAAGTGTGTGATTTTCGGGGAATTATTTTTTTGTTCTTTTTCTAATTTCTATGCAGACTCATGCAAAAATCCAGCCAAATTGAAGTTAAATCAATTTAAGATACCAAATGAATTCCAAAAATTATGAAACTTGGGCAGATTACGAAATGGGATGGACTTAAGCTACCTTAATTTTTTTAGAATTTTCTGATGCATGGATAATAAAATAAGCAGACTTTAGTGAAAATGACTAAACTAATTTTAATAATTACCAAACGATGATATTTCTCAGAAATAAAATTAATCCAAATAGATCTAAGTAAGAGCTATCTAAATTAACTTGAATTTCCTTAAAATACTTCACGGTTGTTTAACTAAAAATCGATTAAGGTTTTCACTAAATACTTTTTCTATGACAAACTACACGTGCAAATTATGTGAATTTTGGATATGTTGTAGCATAAACTTAGAACTACCAATTACGATTTTTTGGAGATTTTCGATAAGCAGAAAATGCACAATAAATTAAACAATCAAAATGGGCAAACTATTGCAATTTTCCACCAAGTTAATTTCAATAAATACTCTGCAAATCAGAAAAATAAAAATAAATACTATGATGGTAGAACAAGAAGTATACTACACAATGCAACTTTCAGAATTAAAATTTGATGGCAAAATGACGACAAAACAAATATGCCAAATGCAGGGGTATGAATGCAATACAGGAAAAAAATATGACCTGAAATGGTGAACAGGGACTTACATGTAATTTCCAGAAACTTGAAATTTTTTTAAGAACTTGCAAAGGGGTGCAAGTGTCCCCTTTGCAAATGCCCCTTTTTTTTATTGTGCGATGTTGCTCCTCTGTTTCTTGAACTTGAACAGTGGAGGTCTTCCAAGGTGGCCGATGGAGCTTCAACTGAGGAGGGGCGGCGGCGGCTGGCGGGGTACCCGTCGTTGGAGCTCGCGGAGGGGCTGGAGCGGGTGAACGCCTCGTGCGGATGGGGGGGGGGGCTCTGGATGGCGTTCACACGAGCATTGCTTGAGGTGCGCGACCCCAAGGCGGCTGCGGCTTGCCTTGGCAGTGGAGATGGCCACTCGCGAGGCGCGCACGGCCAAGGAGCGGCTGGAGGCTGACGCGCGTGCGGAGAACGGAGGGTGGCGCCGGTGGGTGCGCGGCGGCGCGCGAGGAGGTGCCGCCGGTGGTGGAGAAGAGATGGCAATGGCAGGAGGTGGCACAGGCTGACGGCTTGGAGGGAGATGGCTGCACCTTTGAGGCAAGGGAGGCGGCGCCGCTGGGTGGCAACGGCCACGCGCGAGGCTGGTGGTGTGACCGCGGTGCTGCTGCACCACGTGCGAGGACGCGGCTGCTTGCAGGTGGGTGACGCACCCTTGGAGCTGGAAGGAGGCGCAGGGATGGCCGCTC
Source organism: Ottelia alismoides (assembly GCA_037367405.1). NCBI lineage: Eukaryota > Viridiplantae > Streptophyta > Magnoliopsida > Alismatales > Hydrocharitaceae > Ottelia > Ottelia alismoides. The sequence continues at coordinate 28,326 of JAZKJV010001257.1, forward strand.
AAGAAGGCGGCGTCATTGGCGGCGAGGAGGACGGCCGACACACGGCCAAGGGACGTCGGGGTAGAGGTAGCTGTCAAAGGCGAAGTTGGTTGCTGAGGGGTGTGTGTGCGTGAGAGGTGGGAAGAACACCACCCCCTATTTCTCATGCATTTGTTTAACATGGCTTAAATTTTGGATTAATTGGTTGATGGAATTGCGTCTAAAAATTAAATAAAAATCACCTTTGCATTCGCAACGTGTAATTTATCCGTGGAAATACAATTTGTTTGGAGATTTGATGAGTGAATGTGGGTAAATCGAGGAGAGAGAAAAGTATGAGGAAGAAGAAAGGGATGTAGTTACCTGTAGATGGAATGGGTGCCTCGGAAGAGCTCGATGATGAGCTCCTGTCTTCGCTCGATGCAGTGGCGATGCAGAGCTCGAGCAACTCGAAAAGGAGCTGCGGTAAGGGAAGATCCCTTGGATCTCGCCTAAAGCGCAAAGGTCGTCGTCGACTCAAGCTCCACACCCGGAGCTGTCACCAAGGGGGAGGAGCGAGCTGGGCCTATACTTCTCTAGAATGGCGGATGGGTATGAATGGAGGGGTAGAGGAGATTATAAAGAGGAGGAGGTGGAGGTTGGAGATGCCATGGAGAGAGTGGGAGAGATGGGGAAGGTGGAGGAGATGGAATGGAATGAGAGGTGTCGAAGGGTGGCCTCTCCCTTAAGTTAAGGGAGAGTGGGGAGGAATGGGTAGAGAGGAGAGAGAGGATGCCACTTGGCATGCTAGGATACGGTCATGTGGCTTTTATTTAATTAGTAGCCAAAAACCAAGGGATAGACACGTGGCGGCTTCCGGAGCAACCACGTGTCGCTTTCAGAAAAATCCAAAGCTAAATGGAAAGAAAAATAAAAAAGACATAATAAAAGGGTTTAAATCAAAAAGTGATCAACACAAAAATTACTCATCTCGACGAGATCTACAACTTTCGTGAAGGTCCGAAAATCAAACGAGATCATCTGTACAAAAGCATATTTTTGGCGGTAACTTATAGGTATAAAATACCGCATTTTATCTTTTGCAATTTTTTTGTCATTTTAATTAAGAAAAAAATCAAAATAAAAATAAAGAAAATATGAGAAGAATATTTACAACTTAATCTATTTTTTTTGGTTTTTTAATAATTAAGAAATAAAAAGATAAAATACAGGGGTAAAACGGTCATTATGTACAATGTACAAAAGGGGCTCAAAACCCAAGTTTTGCATACGAGCTCCGATTTGAATGAAATTGGTCTTGTTTCGAAGGTCTCTGGAATGTATATTACTTTAAAAGTGAGTAGACCTAATTCGGAGGTCGTATGAGAGAGATATGTACGTTTTAAGGTCTAAGGTCTTCAAACTTGGGTTGGGGTTTTATTGGATGATTTTGCAAGTTAGTATTTTTTCTGATATTTTTCTTCAATTAGTGTTAGTAATATATACACTATGAAGTTGGTTTTATTGGATTTGGAGTTAGTATAAAATATATACAAATAAGGTATTTAACTAATATACAGGTGAATATTTACAAGTGAATTTGGCTTCTTATTTAATGCAAGTATGAATGCTAAAATGCAGATATTATGCTTGCATGCATGAATGCTACTTATGCAATATAAGTGGAAATATGCATCTATTTACTCGGGAACAAGACTCTATTTTCAACTTTTAGAGTGATGAATCACAGATTCATCAACCCCCTATACTTAAACCTTGCTCGTCCCCGAGCAACTAAATGAAATGCAAGAGTGAAATGATTTTGGGTTCCATACCAAGGTCATGAACAAAAGTTGAAATGGAGCTTGACTCGACCTTTGGATTAATTGTGTGGCGGAACCTTATTGGGACCTGAACTTAAGACCTAACAGACTTCAAGTTTCACAAGTCTTCTATTCAAGACGCCTCAATAGTCAGGTCAGAACAAATCCTCAAACGCAAATTTCTGATGACTATGATTCTTACTTATACTGTGTAAGTGAAATGTAACTCTCCACATCAGAAATGACTCGGAACCAGCCTCCTCTAACAAGGTAACTCAATAACCCGGTCCAATAACTCTTTCCTCGAGGAGCGGGGTATTCCCTTCTAAGTTCAAGTGCGACCAACTCAAGAGGAGGGGGTAGAGAAAAGAATGGACGATGGCCAGTGTAGCCACCTATCTCGGGATGCCTGACCAGTGTAGCCAAGTCATCCGAATGCATTTCTTTGCTAATATACATACCCCGACAGGTATTATTTTTTTCACTTGGACCTGTCTGATTTTTTTGGAGTTCTTGCATTTTTTTCTTTTTTTCTCTTTTTTTTGAACTATATACAAGGTGCAGCATGTACATCAGGAGTTTTTTCCTCTTGAGCTAGTAGACTTTCCCTCTTTTGAAGTATTATTGCAACCCACAGCATCCTGTCCTTAGATGTCAACACCACCAGACTAGGTTGAGATGCACTACCCTCCCTAGAGGAGGACAGATGTTTCCACCCGTGTGCTACTCCAAGCTAAAGGATTCTACCTCCTCACCACCTCATCAATGAAGAGCTACGTGCATTGCGCTTGTCCAAGTTAGGTCATTATCTAAAAGAATCATGCATATGCACGAGATATTCTACTTAGACTGATCAAGATGACATGTGAACATAGACTTGCGGACTCAAAGATTTAAGTCACTTGACCTGAGAAATCTTAACTCCAGTTCCTATAAGGTTCCTCTGAAATTAGGTGGATTAAAGTCAAATCAAGTCCATCCTCAATATCTACTCATAACTTGGTTCAGAACCCACTAGCTTTCCACCTTGCATATGCAAGATATGCAGATGAGATGCATATGACATGCTATGAATGAAATGCAAGACTTTTTTTTTGAAAATACAAGATAATATGCAAGAGTAAATAAGAAGCCTTTTTGTTTTAGTTTTTTGGTATACAACAATTTTTTATTATTTACAACAATTTTTAGTTGATACAATTTGTACATAGTATACACGATTTTTTTTGTACATAGTATACATGATATTTTTTTGGTATACAACAAATTTTACAAAAGTATGTTTTACAAGAATTTTACAACTTTTTATACAAGTATTATACATATAGTACATATTATACAAGTATACAAAAAATTTTTTTCGATTTTTACCCACCCGTAATTATTGCAAAATATATACAAAAATACGCGAAAATACGCGAAAGTACGAGTTATGGGTAAAGTATATATATAATATATAACGCCCCCCTATACTTAGCGTGTGCTATGTCCTCAGAGCACGAAAGCGACTAAATAGACATAGCTCGGGCTAAGCGTATGAGAGCTAAAATTACAAAAGTATAGAAGTCGTCTCGCCCCCCTATACTTAGGCTCTGGCAGCCTAAGTGTAGAAGAAGATCAAAAATGGGTTGGACGAGGTTAAGAGGGGAAATGGATGAGTATATAATGCGGGCATCGGTCCCCTCTATACTTAGGCTCAGGTCAGCCTAAGTATAGGACAGAAGTGAGTATGAGAACCGATGTGATCTGAAGTATGTACAATGAATAGATGCGGGTCACTCTCCCCCTATACTTAGGATCTGGTTATCCTAAGTATAGTCATGAGATGATATGGAACCGGGGCGAGTGATTCGAATCACTGGGGAGGGAGGAAGAGAATGTATGTACAAGAAAGAGTGAGAATATACAAGGATTAAGAAGGTTTGTGATGAACCTTCTTGCGGACGCGAGGAGGTGGATAATATACATATGTGTCGCTGTCGGAATCGTCCTCAGATGAATAATAGTGAGGTGTAGGGATCGTCCAACGCGGATCGACACATGGATGCTTGCTTAGATAAGGCTTAAGAACAACCGAACTGAGCTCACTCATATAAATCACCTTATCTGGACCAGATGAGGACTCTTCCGAAAATTCCTTCTCCGGTGTGTTGAAGGAAATTTTCTTAGTCGGTTTTCTAGAACCTGAATCATTGAGAGGGAGTGGAGAGCGACGTGCCTTGAGAGGTTCGGGGGAACACCTCGAGGAATCAATTCTCGACTTCCTCTCACTAGATAGCCGACTAGAAGAGGGAGCAACCGTGTTTTTAAGTGGAGTCAATTTTGTCTGGGTTGTTTCCTTAGAAGGCCCGGGTCGTGGTGTGGTGCTGACTATGGGTTCCTCATCAGACGAGTCACCATAAAGATTGTAATATTCCTGAAGGGTCAGCACATGTCTCGAGAAGGTTCTAGTGGTCTCAGTCGGCTTGGCATTATTGGGCTCTTGTGTCGGATCATCGAAATGATCAAGGCAATCCATAATGGTCGTGTCCGACTCAATGTCAGCTTCTGGTCGTGAGTCCTCCTTAGAAGCTGTCACGGTGGTGGTGCAAGCAGTTGATGAAGTGGAGGTGTGAGGAGTCTCTGATCCAACGGTCGTCCGGACAATCGGTTTCTCAGGTGTAGCAGAGAGGTGGGACTCATCTACCTCTCGGTGGTCATGACTGTCAGCGGATGTGCGGGTCACCTTAGAGTAAAGTTTATCAAAGAATGGATGAGGTCGAAGCGCTCCCAATGCTGTAAAATCGATTTCCCGAGTCTCGTAATCTACAGTCGCCTTAGCCAAGGCTAAGAACGGCTTCCCGAGAATAATCGGAGATTGGGAAAACTCTCCTCGGTGCTCGATGTCAATGATCGTGAAGTCCACCTGGAGTAGAGCACCTTGGAAAGTAACGATGACTGAAATATTTCCTCTCGACCGTTTGATGGATCGGTCAGCCAGCTGAACGATCTCTCTCGACTTCCTAAGTGGCCTGAGTTTGAGCTTGTCAGACATAGAGGTCGGGAGAATATTTATCGATGAGTCATCATCGATTCTTGCATGGTTAAAGATGGTGTCTTTGATTTCACATTCAACTCGGGGCAACCGCTTTACTCTGCGGCTCTTGGTCTTTCTCCCCATCACCAAGGAGGTGGCCATAGACACTATGTGTTTTTTAGTCCTTGTCCTCTTATTACCCAACCTCTTTGGCATCAATTTACTTCTCACAAATCGTTTGAGGTCAGGAAAGTGATCTATGGCCTTTATTAAGGGAAGTTTGAAAATCAATTCTTCATCGAGTGCTTCCCTTAGGGCAGGATCCAATTTTTTTAGGTCTTTTTCATTTTCAATTTTTATGGATTTTTCAGATTTTTCAAATTTTTTGGTGTTTTTGGTGGATGAATGATCAGACTCTGGATTGGAGGGTAAGTGGTTAGTAGAAGAGGGAGATAGAATGGACTCCAGCTGTACAAACGGTGTGGGTTCCCTGATGCTTTCTCGGTTTTCAACATCGGATCTACTTACTTCCTTTTCCACTATCATTCCCAAGCTGGAAGAAATTGAGTGCAATATGTCCATGACATCTCTCAACTCGTTACCAAATGATTCATTTTTTTCAATAAGTATGGAAATGTCATCCTCCAAAATGTTCTCATGACAGATCATGGGAGAGTTCTGCTCAATTGGAGGAGACTGTTGAGATGTTGAGGTCTCATACTCAACATACCTAGACTCTGGCATGTAATGTTGGGTCGAGTATGGACTATCCAACTGGCAAATATTGGTCGGAGCCTCATATGATGAAATAGGGACTGATAAGTCTAGCTCATGAGTCCAATCTTGTAAATATATAGGCTCTTCGAATGAAGGCTGGTTAATGGAGGCTTGATCACTAAAGTCAATCAAGTCTGGAGAATCATGATGTGCAGGCCTCTCCATTCGGGTTGTTCGATCGACCATGTTATGCCCTAAGGTCAAGTAAGGATGTATATATGTGAATTCTTGTCTGGTCCCTACTTGAGGTGAGAATGAAATATGTGGGGGCATATAATCTTGCCAATCATCTATCTCAGCAATGAATTGCTCTTCATTTGATTCTTTAATTCCTGCAAGCTCTCGAGAATAAGGACAGTCAGCCCAAGATGGAAGTGGATCCGGAATGTCAGAATATGGAGTAGGTGAGAAATGCGAAGAAGTGGAGAAGTCAGTCGGAGTTCTGACTTCATGATCGGGCTGAGGAGGAGCCAACCACGGGTAAGGGTCTCCCGTGGATGGCGGAGGAGAAAGCGAAGATGAACAGTATATGATCGAGGAGGAGTGACCAGAGGTCACGGGGCATGGGGACCAATATCCCGACATCTTGAGGAGGAAATGATGAATGCAAGAAGATTGAGGTCGAAAATGTGCAATTACACAGGATAACACACACGACAGACACAAAGACAAACGCAAGAGCAAACCCCGAGTTCACACTCAACACGATGAAGGACCCGAAACCGAGTCCAATTTATCTTGTAAATTTTAAGTGTGATTTTCAAGCAAGATAGCAAGGATCACGCGGCCTAAAGGGAAGTCGGCTTAGAGCCGGATGCGTCTTCCCTGTTTAACCTGTCGCCTAAGATACCACCGCTCCTTCCTTTCCTCGCGCCTATCCCAAGTCGATGGATTCAATGACCACACCCCTATCTACTTGCAAGCAGGCAGAGGCTGACAAGGCCCGAACTTCACCCCGGGGGGTTACTGGCAGCTTGTCGCAAAGTACCGCAATTTCGCCCCTATCTACCTGAGACAGGCGGAGGCTACTTGGTACTAGTCAAAGAATCTGAAATTGTTCGACTTGTGATATTTGCTAGGATCAGTCAGAACGTGATATGGAAGATGGGGATTTGGGCTCTGCCTTAAGGTGTTCACACACACTCAAGTACCCTCACTCAGCTTGAAAACAAGGTCGGGGATTAATCTCCCGCAAACAATTTTCAAATTTTATTCCTTTTTTTTGTCAATACTGTTTAGCAGTCCCGATTTTAAGTTAAGTTATCACTGATTAAGTCAACCACACAGCACGCCTATCGGATAGTCCCAATTTCCTTTTTAATTTAAATATGAAAATCAGAGGGGGGAAATCGAGAAAAGCCGATGCAAGTTAAAATCAATGATGCGTATGCTGAGTAGAGAATACTTACAGTGATCCCTTCGCTTTTTTTATGCAGGATGCAGAACAGAATTGAAAACTTTATCTAAATGCAAGTGCAGGCGATGAAAGCCGCTCCTAGACAGGCAGTTCTATTAGCGTGAAGAACATGTTAATTTGGCTAAGTACTGCGGTCTAAGTGAGTCTTTTAAGTGGGTTGTGTAGTCCTAATGATTACGAGCACAAACACTTCCTAAATTTGCTCGGGGAGCCGCTAGTGCAAGCTAATTTACATTCATCCACATAGCACACGGGACACAGTTCCACTATACTTACACGCGCGAGATCCCAAACGGGAACCGCTATAAATGATGCGAAAAAGAAATAAAATAAATAAAAATTACAATGCCTCTCTATTCACTCAATTAAAATGCCCGATCATCGAAGCGTCTTCGACTCCTCACGTTCCTCGCACAGAAAAAGAGTGAGGTCAGAGAGTGACTCAAAAATAAAATGATGCAAAGAAATAAAAGAGAGAAAATAATTACAAGAAAACCGGGGGTCAGACTACCAGGGGATGAAAAATCAAACACTCAAAATATCACTAAAAATTATCCTAAGCCGTGCCTCCCCGACAACGGCGCCATTTTGATAACCGCCCCTGCACCCTTGATTAATCCGTCAAGTTAATGTCCAAATTAATTTTAATCGTTCGTTGCAGTTGGATACGAGAAGGCTAATCAAAAACCACTTAAATCAGATTTGAGTCAATTTCAAGCGGTGATTTTTTTTACTTGGTGAAGTCCAAGGTCGAACTCAGGGAGGCATCTATCTCCTTAGGTGAATTTTAGCAAAGATCAAGTGTGTGGTTTTCGGGGAATTATTTTTTTGTTCTTTTTCTAATTTCTATGCAGACTCATGCAAAAATCCAGCCAAATTGAAGTTAAATCAATTTAAGATATCAAATGAATTCCAAAAATTATGAAACTTGGCCAGATTACGAAATGGGATGGACTTAAGCTACCTTAATTTTTTTAGAATTTTCTGATGCACGGATAATAAAATAAGAAGACTTTAGTAAAAATGACTAAACTAATTTTACTAATTACCAAACGGTGATATTTCTCAGAAATAAAATTAATCCAAATAGATCTAAGTAAGAGCTATCTAAATTAACTTGAATTTCCTTAAAACACTTCACGGTTGGTTAATAAAAATCGATTAAGGTTTTCACTAAATAATTTTTCTATGACAAACTACACGTGCAAATGATGTGAATTTTGGATATGTTGTAACATAAACTTAGATATACCAATTACGATTTTTTGGAGATTTTTCGATAAGCAGACAATGCGCAATAAATTAAACAATCAAAATGGGCAAACTATTGCAATTTTCCACCAAGTTAATTTCAATAAATACTCTGCAAATCAGAAAAATACAAATAAATACTATGATGGTAGAACAAGAAGTATACTACACAATGCAACTTTCAGAATTAAAATTTGATGACAAAATGACGACAAAACAAATATGCAAATGCAGAGGTATGAATGCAATAAAGGAAAAAAATATGAACTGAAATTGTGAACAGGGACTTACATGCAATTTCCAGAAACTTGAAATTTTTTTATGAACTTGCAAAGGAAGGGGTGCAAGTGTCCCCTTTGCAAACGCCCCTTTTTTATTGTGCGATGTTACTCCTCTGTTTTTTGAACTTGAACAGGGGAGGTCTTCTAAGGTGGCCGATGGAGCTCCAACTGAGGAGGGGCGGCGGCGGCCGGTGCGGTACCCGTCATTGGAGATCGCGGAGGGGCTGGAGCGGGTGAACGCCTCGCGCGGATGGAGCAGTCGGCGCGAGGGGGGGGGGCTCTGGATGGCGTTCACGTGAGCATTGCTTGAGGTGCGCGACCCCAAGGCGGCTGCGGCTTGCCTTGGCAGTGGAGATGGCCACGCGCGAGGCGCGCACGGCCAAGGAGCGGCTGGAGGCTGACGTGTGCGCGGAGAACGAAGGGTGGCGCCGGTGGGTGCGCGGCGGCGCAAGAGGAGGAGCACGCCGGTGGTGGAGAAGAGATGGCAATGGCAGGAGGTGGCACAGGCTGACGGCTTGGAGGGAGATGGCTGCACCTTTGAGGCAAGGGAGGCGGCGCCGCTGGGTGGCAACGACCACGCGCGAGGCTGGTGGTGTGACGGCGGTGCTGCTGCACCATGTGCGAGGACGCGACTGCTTGCAGGTGGGTGGCGCACCCTTGGAGCTGGAAGGAGACGCGGGGATGGCCGCTCAAGAAGGCGGCGTCCTTGGCGGCGAGGAGGAAGAACACCACCCCCGTGTTTCTCATGCATTTGTTTAACCGGGCTTAAATTTTGGATTAATGGGTTGATGGAATTGCGTCTAAAAATTAAATAAAAATCACCGTTGCATTCGTAACGTGTGATTTATCCGTGGAAATACAATTTGTTTGGAGATTTGATGAGTGAATGTGGGTAAATCGAGGAGAGAGAAAAGTATGAGGAAGAAGAAAGTGATGTAGTTACCTGTACATGGAATGGGTGCCTCGGAAGAGCTCGATGATGAGCTCCTGTCTTCGCTCGATGCAGCGGTGATGTAGAGCTCGAGCAACTCGAAAAGGAGCTGCGGCAAGGGAAGATCCCTTGGATCTCGCCTAAAGCGCAAAGGTCGTCGTCGACTCAAGCTCCACATCCGGAGCTGTCACCAAAGGGGAGGAGCGAGCTGGGCCTATACTTCTCTAGAATGGTGGATGGGTATGAATGGAGGGGTAGAGGAGATTATAAAGAGGAGGAGGTGGAGGTTGGAGAGGCCATGGAGAGAGTGGGAGAGATGGGGAAGGTGGAGGAGATGGAATGGAATGAGAGGTGTCAAAGGGTGGCCTCTCCCTTAAGTTAAGGGAGAGTGGGGAGGAATGGGTAGAGAGGAGAGAGAGGATGCAACTTGGCACGCTAGAATGCGGTCATGTGGCTTTTATTTAATTAGTAGCCAAAAACCAAGGGATTGACACATGGCGGCTTCCGGAGCAACCACGTCTCGCTCTCAGAAAAATCCAAAGCTAAATGAAAAGAAAAATAAAAAAGACATAATAAAAGGGTTTAAATCAAAAAGTGATCAACACGAAAATTACTCATCTCGACGAGATCTACAACTTTCGTGAAGGTCCGAAAATCAAACGAGATCATCTGTACAAAAGCATATTTTTGGCGGTAACTTATATGTATAAAATACTGCATTTTATCTTTTACAATTTTTTTGTCATTTTTAATTAAGAGAAAAATCATAATAAAAATAAAGAAAATATGAGAAGAATATTTACAACTTAATCTAATTTTTTTTGGATTTTTAATAATTAAAAAAATAAAAAATAAAATACAGGGGTAAAACGGTCATTATGTACAATGTACAAAAGGGGCCCAAAACCCAAGTTTTGCATACGAGCTTTGATTTGAATGATTGGTCTTGTTTCGAAGGTCTCTGAATATATATTACTTTAAAAGTGAGTAGACCTAATTCGGAGGTCGTATGAGAGAGATATGTACGTTTTAAGGTCTAAGGTCTTCAAACTTGGGTTGGGGTTTTATTGGGTGATTTTGCAAGTTAGTATTTTTTTGATATTTTTCTTTAATTAGTGTTAGTAATATATACACTATGAAGTTAGTTTTATTGGATTTGGAGTTAGTATAAAATATATACAAATAAGGTATTTTATCTAATATACAGGTGAATATTTACAAGTGAATTTGGCTTCTTATTTAATGCAAGTATGAATGCTAAAATGCAGATATTATGCTTGCATGCATGAATGCTAATTATGCAATATAAGGAAAAATATGCTGCTATTTACTCGGGAACAAGACTCTATTTTCAACTTTTAGAGTGATGAATCACAGATTCATCACACATCCAAGTACCCTTCGGGGGAAGTATTTGATTCACTACACCGGCTTCCTACCTCCTATTCTTGGCTAAGTAGTGGGCCCATATACAATATCAAGAACCTTAAAAAAGTACATGCTACTGGATACAATAGAAGTGGGAAGTACATGGTGCTTGTCTTGTAGTACTCACTCCCCTATAGGATTAGCATTAAGTAAATTTGATAAGATTTTTCTCAAAAATAACCCTGAAACCAACTAAGACAAAAACTGAACCTTTACAGTTTCACGCATTTAGTCGGTGATCCCAGTTGCAATTGTGTTTTATTTGCTTAGTTTTATTTACTTGAAGATCCTTCTGCATACTTCATGCCTTCCTTCTCGTTCTTCTTTGATTTGATTACCGTGTTCTCGCATCTTTCCTCTTGTTTCAAAGATGTCAGATTGGAGTAACTTTTATTCGAACTTTGTGAACCTTTCTCTCTTCTCTCTAATTTATTCATCTTTTTCACTTTCTCAAGAGGATTCTCTTCCCGAATTCTCTTCTTTCTCCCCATACCTTTCACCAATAAATACATTGTTCAAGATCGATTCTCATCTCAAACTTTCTTTTCAGATTCCTTCCTTTCTGAAGGCTCATTGAGTTCTTTTCACACTTTCAGAGAATGTTTAGAAACCAGGGACTTGATGACATCCAAAGGTAAAGGAACCATGATAGATTAGACCGAGATCAACAACACGATGTTGGCATCCATTCAGGACATTCAGGCCCAACTGACATAGAAAGCCAACATCCAAATTGGACTAAGAGATATGATATTGGAAATTAGAGGATGAGATGGTAGGAGAGAGGAGGATCATCAGAGAGGAGGTGGGAATGGGAGAGATGCTGAGCAGAACAGAAAAAATATTGAGCATATTAGAGTAGAGCAGAAGCATACGCTGAGATATCCCTATAACCCAAGAGCAGGAAAACACTCAAATTGGATTAAGATTCTTTTGGTTCATGAGCACTTCGAGTTGAAGCCACAGATACTTCCACTTCTCCCCATATTCCATGGATACACCATGGAAGAATGATATGTACTCCTCCAATAATTAAACCACATATGCAGCATAATGCACTACCTTAACATCCCGTCAAAGGTTGTCAAGATGACAAGTTTCCCTTTCAATCTTATGGATACAGCTCTCTACTGGATAAATCATTTAGGAAGGGTGGTGATGTCCTACGAGGAGCTTAGAATGACTTTTCTTAACAAGTATTATTCCTTAGGACAGTTAAAATAGATGCGGTCTTTGATTGCTAACTTCTCCCAGATGTCCCATGAGCATATTGATTGATTCAGAATATCGATCTGCTAACCTAACAAGCTGGGTCAACTATCATTATGGTGATCAATTACTAAATCCAACAACAATCAACTCACAATATAGATGAATAAATCAAAGCGTGTGAGTTCAAATTTGTTATAACTCTTCTACAGTGTATAAGTGTAAGCGGTAAGAGTGTTGGACTCAGGGAAGCAAACTTGGGTAGAGGTAAATGATTATTAATTATTGCTAATTAGCAATAATTTTTAGGTTTTTGGTTTTACTTCAATCTATGTGTTTTTTCTTTTTCAATTATTTGTGGATTTTTAATTATATTCAAATTCTTATGATTTTTAATGTTTTAATTTTTGTATGTTTTAAATTTTTTGTTTCCTTTTCATTTTTTAAAATAATTTAAATAATAATATAGATATAGATAATATATATACTATATAGGTAACGTATATACAAATTTTCTTTTTGGTTTTTTTAGATAAGTATGATAAAGTCAAAATAAAGGAAATAAATTCTTTTGGGGGTTTTAATATTTTTCTCTATGTTTGATAACTTATAGAATATTTTTCTAATTTTTATGAAATTTTCAAGTAATAGGAAGTTAAAACATAGCAAATGATAAATTAAGAAGCTTGTTTAGTATTTTAAAATTGATATAAGTTCAAAATTAATCCTAAGCTATTTTTAATATAAACTATGTATAATAAAGAAAATTCAGAAACAAAAAGTCTATTTTCGGATTTTTATATATTTTTTTGCTAATTTTTGTATTTTTTTTGCTTTTTTTATATTTTTAGGGTTTCCATTTTATATTTTTATGTGATTTTTAGATATGTGTTACAACACACTAAAATATAGCTTATTTTTTTGGAAATTTTGGAGATATATTCTAATTTTTATGGATTTTTAATCGCTAAACATGGGAAATACTCTTGTTTTTATTTTTTTATAAATAGGAATATAAAGTTAAATGCCTTGCAAATAATATATGTAAAAGATCTATGTTCCAGCATCTCTTCTATTTTTCCTACATTTTTTGACGTAAAAGACATACTTAATGCAAATAAAGTACATAAAATAAAATAATACAACACGTGGAGTAAAATGTAATTTCTATAAAATAAATATTCATTCAGAACATGTCTAAGATATATAGGGTCAAATCTGCAAAATACCCATCGCCTCACATGGAGAACAATGTGAGGTGATCTGGGAAGGTCTAAAATGCAAATATAAAACATGCAAAGGGTCGCAGTGTAAATTTACATTGTAATTGAATGTTTTGATAGTAACAAATAAAACAAAAAAATGGAGAGGGTATGTTTCAAAATCCTCCCACGTGCACGTGGATGAACGGTGGGGGCGCTCTCACTTGTCCATATGGACGCTCTAGATCGCTTCGTTTATATCCAAGAGAAGGAGGTCGAAGAACTCGGAAGAACATCGCCTGGGAATTTCTTCGAATTGATCGATTCTCCTTCGTCCAGCGATGGTTTGAGCTGCTGGAGGTCCCAAAAGATTCTTGGAAGCTGTCTGCGTTGGCTGGTGGTCTCAAGAATGTTCAGGCCTCGTCGGAGGAGGTCTAAGCCTCGTTGGAGGAGGTCTACAGGTCGAAGAAGAATGGACCGCCTGGGAAGTTCTGGACTCGACTCGCCTCAGGAGTGTCGAATGCAGTGCAATAATTGCACCAATAGTAGTAGAAGAAAAAGGCACCGCGGATGGCGATGAGGAGACCAATTCAAACGCTGAATGGGAAATAATTGCACCACATGCATCCGGACACTGTTGGAGATAGAATCACTACAGCGCCATGAAGGCGTGATGCGTCCCGCCTTTCTTTACAGTGCCCATATGATTTTAATTTATTTATTAAGGACTTCATTACTGGAGTGGAGACAACCAGAGCGGAACATACTGAGGATACGGTTGATGGAACTGCGTGTGTACATACCTTCACGGCTATATGTATGCTGGTATTTAAGGGAGCTGCGTGTCTTGTCGATCAGACAAGGATATCACGGACCTCGAAGACATTGTGGCACTTGACGACGATGTCGTACATGTGCACGGGCTTGAACTTCGAGACGTCGAGAGCGAGCGAGATGAGATCGGAGGAGGTCTGCTTGTGGAACTGCAGGAGGTTGTGGCGGACGTAGGTGCGGCACCTCTCCCATCCCAGCTCCGAGAGCTTCTGCTCGAGCATATTGTTGGGAGAAAACAATGATTCATTATTCAGAGAAACTCCGGGCTCTCTTATATAGGGAGAGACCTTAAGGGTAAAGTACAAAATAGTCCAGAGAAAATAAAGAAATAACAAACAGGTACATAGCATAATAATATCTATCACTATACTCCCCCTCAAGGTGGAGCATAGATGTCTATCATGCTCAGCTTGTATGAACATCTCTGAAAAGGTCCTCTGAGCAACGGCTTGGTGAATACATCCGCAGTCTGATCCCCTGAGCTCACGTGAATTGTAGATATCAATCCTCTCTGAATCAAGTCTCTAGTGTAATGGCAGTCAACTTCTATATGCTTGGTTCTTTCATGAAAAGCTGGATTGTTGGCAATGAACAAGACTTCATGATTGTCACACTGAAGCTGCATGGGTAGAGGTACGGCTACATGTAGATCATCTAGTACAGATCGGACCCACATCATCTCTGTGCTGGCTTGCACCATGGCCCTATATTCGGATTGAGCACTGGACCTTGCCACAACAGTTTGTTTCTTGCTTTTCCAAGAAACCAGAGAGCTTCCAACAAACACTGCGAATCCTGAGGTTGATTTTCGATCCTTAGGGCATCCTGCATAATTGGCGTCTACACATGCTGAGATAGGCAAATCTGTGCCCTTCCGAAACAGCAACCATGAACCTGGAGAAGACTTCAGATACATTAGTATCATGTGTATAGCATCCATATGAACTTGTCTTGGCTGCTCCATAAATTGACTCACCCTGCTTACTGCAAAGGCAATATCAGGTCGAATTATAGTAATATAAAGGAGCTTACCCACCATTTCTCTATATCTCCTTTTATCCACTTCAGCAGTGTCATCATCATACAACTTCAGGATTGGATCCATGGGAATACTTGATGGTTTGCATCCAGCCATGCCTGTTTCAATCAAGAAATCTGTAATGTACTTCCGTTGGGTCATCACCAAACCCTGTGCATTCCTGGTAAATTCCAACCCCAGAAAATATCTTAGGGTTCCAAGATCCTTCGTAACGAACTGACAGCCTAGGAATGCCTTCGCCCTTTCTATGCCCTGAATATCATATCCTGTAACCAGAATATCATCAGCATAGACCATGATAACAACCGTACATGTCGATGACTTCTGAACAAACAATGAGTGGTCTGCATTTGACCTCTTGAATCCTTGTTGTTCAATAAGATTGGAAAGCTTCTGGAACCACGCTCTTGGACTCTGTTTGAGGCCATAAATTGCCTTGTGAAGTCTACACACCATATGCTTCTCCCCCTCAGCAGTAAACCCTGGTGGCTGCTGCATGTAGACTTCCTCCTGCAGATCTCCATACAAGAAGGCATTCTTGACATCCAGTTGAGATATACTCCAGTCACGGACCACATCACAGATAAGAGAATGTGAAGGGTAGAATGTCGAGCCACTGGAGAAAAAGTGTCCATATAGTCCACGCCATAGGTTTGTGTAAAACCACGCGCGACCAAGCATGCTTTGTACTGATCTAGACTGCCATCTGCATGATATTTAACTGTGAAGACCCACTTACATCTCACAATAGATGCATCAGGAGGAGCAATAACCAAAGACCATGTGCCACGAGACTGCAATGCACACATCTCATCTTCCATAGCCAATCTCCAGCAATCAATCTTCATGGCGTCCTGGTAGGTCAGTGGTATATCCACGGAAGACAACGCTGCAGCAAATCTCTGAAAATCTCCAGTGAGACGGTGAAAAGACACATGTGAAGCAAAGGGATAAGAGGCACACATCCGCTTCTGCTTCCGGATAGCAATAGGGATATCAAGATCATCCTCTGCTGTACTGGATGGTGTAGTTTCCTCCTGCAATGAAGAATCCTGCACATGTACCATATCTGACCCGTCAGTAGTAATGCCATCTGAACATACCTGAGGCGTGATGGGTGGCTGAAGTGTAGCCTGAGCAGGACCTGACCGACGCGTATAGAATTTTGGTAGAGGTGGAATGAGAGGTCGTGGAAGAGGTGGAGGCGGAGGTGGTTGTGGTGACAATGATGTAGGGGCAGGAACAGGAGTAGACTCAGGTGAACTCCAAGTAGGAGGTGGAGGGACATAGACATCATCATTGGTAGTGGATGGTACCAGTCTGTCACCTGCAGGAGAAAAATACATAACAGACTCAAAGAATGTGACATCAGCACTAACAAAGTATTTCTTGTTTATAGGATCATAACACCGATAGCCCTTCTGAGTCCGAGAATAACCGACAAAGGCACACTTGACAGCTCTATCTGAGAGTTTCTCAAGTCCAGGAGTCAGAAGATGAACAAATGCCACAGTACCAAAGACACGCGGAGTAAGTGAGAATAATTCCTTGTCAGGAAAAATGATAGAGAGAGGTATTTTCTCACGAAGAACAGAAGATGGCATACGATTGACCAGATATCATGCGGTAAGAACAACATCCCCCCAGAAAGAAATAGGGGCACAACTCTGAATCAGTAGGGTTCGAGTAATGTCAAGGAGATGGCGATGCTTTCTTTCCGACATACCATTCCGCTGAGATGTGTACGCACAAGTGGTTTGGTGAATAATGCCCTTTGATGAAAGAAATTGAGAGAGGGACCGTGTGCAAAATTCTAGGGCATTATCTGTTCGAATATATTTTACAGTAGAAGAGAACACATTTTGCACTTCATTAATAAAATTCTTGATCACATCTCCTGCTTCAGATTTATTCTTTAAAAGAAATACCCAAGATACACAAGAGAAATCATCCACTACCACTAGATAAAATCTGTGCCCCTGATGATCGGGTACACGACTTGGACCCCATATATCTATATGAAATAACTCGAACGTGGAGCTACTGCTCCGACTCTAACGACTAGGAAAGCTCGACCGATGATGCTTTCCCAACTGACATGCTTCACAGCGAAAAGACGAACTGGGAGAGATCTGAGGTAGAAGATGGTGCATTTTCTGGAGCGGGAGGTGACCAAAACGGATATGCCAGATGTACGGAGAAACTGGTCCGGTAGAATGAGAGGAGACACCAGCATAAGAATTCCGAACCAGCCGACATAGACCATTCTGCTCAGAGTCACAACCAATCACCCTGCCCGTTAGTATGTCATGAAAAATAAGAGAAAACGGGCAAATATAACACGACAATGCAAATCCTTCGTAATCTGACTAATAGATAACAGATTCATCGAGAACTCAGGAGCATGTAGGACATTCTGTAGATGCATAATAGAGGAAAAAAGACCTCCCCCTGTCCAACAAGAGGGGAATGAGTACCATCTGCGATCTGCACTGAGCGGCTGTGAGGAATGTCCCTGTAGGACTCAAGTCTATCTCGGTCTCGACAGAGATGATGTGTGGCACCCGAATCTATAATCCAATCAGAGATATCATGAGACGGTGTAAATGCAGTAGATCTACTTGAGGTACTAGCAGCAACAAATGAACTGGCGGAGGCTGTAGCAGCAACATCTGAAGGTCCACCAGAAGAATCGCCAGATGATTATGGCATAATATCGCAGAGACATACCACAAGTTCCTCAAAACGGTTATCTGTAGTAGATGTCAACTAGGGCTGAGAGTGCTCTGCTACACGTGCCGATGCTGGGAACCCATGTTTAGAATAGCATGTCTCCTCGGAGTGTCCTGTGCGGTGATAGTATGAACATGGCTGACTAAAGCGACCACCCCTATCCTGGGGTCCACGTCCACGTCCATGTCCACGTCCACGTCCAGAAGATGGACCACCTCTCCCACGCGAAACTACCATCGCCGATGGGGGTGGAGTAAAAAAACCGGAAGAAACTGTAATGCGACTGAGCCTCCTGTAAACATCCTCTACTAGAGGAATAACTGCATCGGCTAAGATCTGAGAACGGGCGATGTCATATTTAGGATCAAGGGCCGCAAGTAGAATGCCCACCATGGTGGCATTCCGAAATGTCTTCTGTTGTTCAGGAGTCGCTGTGAGTGGGATAGTACTGTATAACTTCTTAAGCAGGAATAGCTAACACACTACGCACACAGTACAAATTGAATTGAAGGTTGAAAGAATTAGTGATATGGATAAGTGGATCTGAGCTAGATGTTGAGGTGAACTTGAATAAGAATTTGTGAAACTTGAGGACTTTTAAGACCAAAATCCTACTCCTAGTTAAGGCCGAAAATGTGCTTATTATAAGGTCCGATCATGCTATGTTATTTGTTTGTTCTCATGAATTGGTTTAGGAAGCAAATTCATTCTAACTTTCTTTCTTTTCTCCTTATTCTCCAAATAAGTGTTTGCTAAGGGACAATTAAAGTTTAAGTATAAGAGGTTGAAAAATGCGACTAATCGATTCATCTAAGAGTAGACAACTGTCGTTGTAATAATCAGTCGAATTTTATCAGAAAATATATATTTGTTTTTATGTATACTCCTAAACTCATATGTGTATAGTGTAAGCACGGGAGTGTCGAACTCAGGGAGGCAAACTGTTTAGAACTAAGGTAAATTTATAGAAAACTAAAGTATATATGATTTCTTAATTTTTATTTATTTTAAGTAATTTCCTGGATTTTTAATTGATTTTTGTGAATTTTATATTATTTTTGTGATTTTTATTAATTTTTGAAATTGTTTTATAATTTTTTTATTTTTAAAGTTGAAAACTTATTTTTATTTGAAAACATATTTTTATTTTTGATTTTGAAAATAGAAATAGTAAGAAAATATTTTTGTTTTACTTTTATTAAAAATAGAGAAAAAATATCTTCAAAATGATATATTGTACGTTTTTATGTGATTTTTAGCGATTTAGTTATGATTTTTTAATGTTTTATGTATTTTGTATTTTTTATTAGTTTATTATTTAATTTTTATTTTGTTTTTTTAGTTTATTATGTAAAATATACTAAAATATACTAAAGTTAATTTCTATTAGATTTTTAGTGGTATTTTTTATTTTTTATGATTTTTTAATATCTTTTATATATTTATATTTTTAAATGATTTATTAAAATAGAAAGTATTTTTAAAAAAATATTATTTATTGTTGTATATAATGCAAAATACGGTATGTATACGTATTTTTATTGTATATTTATATTTATATTATATTATATTATGTATATAGTAATATAGTATGGGTATACTATGTAGGGGTATGTGTGTAATTATAGTAAAAAAATAGGCTCGCATGAAAATTTGCAAGAATCTGAGAGCGTGCGTGCAAAATGTTCCTCAAGACACGTGTGAATCACGTGGCTATTCCAGCCCCAGGTCCTGTTCATAAAATCAATAATGTACTGGGTAAGATTGTAATTTACCCATATTTTTATAACCCTGCATGCGGGGTCACATGTTGCAAGGATTCAACGATGGGCAGTGGGGCGATGGGGACGCTCTGATGGCGACGCATGGCTGCACTACAGGCCGTACGATCAGATCTGACCGTTCTGGAGCTCACAAGGATGTTCTTCGCCATTTTTCTTTTTGAGCAGGCGGCGACTTCTTGAGGATGGCGGAGCTCGACCTCAGACGGTTTTCATGCAACCTGCAAATGGAGGATTCACGGGTGACGGTTGCAGATCGAGGATGCGGTGGCACTCTTGCTTGTTCTTCACCTGTGGCGGCATGGCTTCAAGACTACTTTATCAGATGTGGATATACAAGCGGTTGTGTTCAAATAGATCTGATCAGCTGTGACTAGATATTGTTCGTGTCGTGCCTCTTTGTTAGTAATCAGATCTCCAGGCGGTTGCGAAGCTTGAGGCGACAGAGCTCGCTGTATAAAGCTCTTATGGTCTATTAATCTCGCAGATGTGGATCTCCAATCATCTCAGATTTTTGTTGTTAACTCGATGCGAATCAATCGACGATGCTGCTCCTGCAATAAAAATTAAGGCTCGAGAACAAGTGTCGGCCTGAAGTTATACTCCGAAGGTGGAATTGGATAGGCGACCGCAGTGACACGCTGATGGAAAGGAATCAACGCTCAGATCCGAGATGGATATGAGATGAACAGGTGATGGAAAGAAGATACACGAAGAAGCGATTGAATCATAGTGAGATGAATGAAGATCGGAAGGTGGAATCGAGGGTGAAATCAAAGAGAGATTGGAGATCAGAGGAGATAGAATGAGAGAAGAAGGACGTAGGGATTGAGAAGAGAATGAGAAGGAGGAAGAGGAGAAGGGGAGAAGGATGTACTAACCTGGAACTGTTAAATGAAGTGGGTAGATTCGCTTGGAAATCGGAGCTCGGCGGAGCTCCGATGATGCTCGCCTCGACGCATGGCCAAGCAGAGGCTAATCCTATGGTGGTGCTGAGCACAAGCCGGAGAAGATGATCACACCAAACTTCCTTACTGCAACGACTTTACTGCAACGACGGACAGAGAGTTTCGGTCACCCTCTCCCTCTCAATCGGAGCTTGCGGATGGAAGAAAATATGCTTATGGAAGATGAAGGAGGACGACATGGGTAAGGGACCTATTTATAGGCTAGCTGGAGAGATGCCCAAGGAAGGAGGTGCGGGCACTGACAATGAGGTACGGTCACCGGAGATCTGTTGGGCTACCGACCAACGGTCGGGTCATTGGTGCGGTTAGTAGCTGCTAGCAGCTGGAGAAGAAGGAGGAACGGAGGGCGACGACGTCGAGTTGCGCGATGGGGAAGAAGAAGGAAGGCGAAACGGGTGTGCATTGCACATGAGGGAAAAGTAATAAAATAAAATAAAATAATTAAGTAGTTAATTTAAGTTAATAATTAATGGTTAATTAATGTAATAATTAGTTTGAAATTTAAGAAATACTTAAACAGATAATTACATAATTAATTAAGTAATTAAATATCTAAATAATTAAGTATATAAATAAATATATAAATATTTAAATAACTAACAACCTAATAAATAATTTAATAATAAATAAATAAGTAAATATATAAATAAATTTTAATTAAGAATATTAATACAGTATAAATATATTTGATGACATATATTAAATAAGATAAAATTAAGTCAATGTGTACCAATATGGTCCCAAAATCCACTTTCCACATATTAACTCTGATTTTAACGAAATCAGTGTCATTTGATAGATAATTATATAAAATGAACTTTAAAAGTGACTAGCCTAATTCAGAGTTCATATAGCCGAGTTATGAGGTCCGAAAAATTTATGTCATGTCTTCTTGGCTTCAAGATATTAACATTTTTACTTAAGTTATATTTTTATATTTTCTATTGATTTTTAGAAACACATTAGAAAAGAAATTAGGTTGAACGGAGTTAAGGATAATTAACTAAAAAATCGGAAAGTTTCTGCATATAGTACATATAGATAAAAGGGCCCAAACATCAAAACTCATCCGTTTTATTCTAATATTTTTTTGATATTAATAAATAAAATTAATTATAAAACAATATTTAAAAGTGGGTTTGGTCAATTTGGAGTTTTTTATAAATAGTTATGAACCTTAGAAGTTGGCTTTAAGGCTTTTTCTATTCATCGTAGTTAGTTATTTATTCATTGAATAATTTTTCTGATATTTTTTTATAAAATAATATATATTATTATGAAAAACTTTTATGAAGAAAAGATTTTGATTTGAGGTTTTCTTGATGATAAATAAAATAGGTGAAATATTTACAAGGTGAACAATGTATAGATGCATATTTTTGTGGTCTAGGTTTTCTGTCATTTTTATACATTAGGATCCTTATCTCCCTCTACTTATTTATTTTGTCAACCAAGTCAATATTGACCCAGTCTCGGGGTTAGGATCAGTTTGTATATTTTTTATATACATCCTTCTTTTCTTTTATTTTTCATGTATCTCTTTATTATTTTATTTTAGATAAAATAAATGTTAAATGTATAATATTAATAAATATGGTTAGGTTGTTAATTAGTGAGAATTAGTGAGTATTTACATGTGATTTACAAAGGATTTTAGCTAAAATGAAAGAATAAAGGCGATGAATCATAGATTCATCAGAGGTTGATGGAATTCACGACTCATTAACATTTATGTCGTATTTTATCTTAAAACCCTTAACAAATACATGTAAATATGCATTAATTCTCATCTTTCATAAAAATATCATTCATGAATAAAATTAAACTTTTATACATTAAAAAGATAAAAAAATAAGAAAAAATAAAAATAAAGAAAATGAAAAATGGTAGACTGTAAATATGTATATATTGTACATGAAGACTAATAATATATAAATATAGCAGTAAGGTTTATTTATATAACCTAACATTCAAGACCGAGTCAACATGGATTGGTTGACAAACAATAAAGTAGGGGGAGATAAGGAAGAAAATACAAAAATGGATAACCATGTACATCATACACTAATTCACATTTATTTATTTTATATATAAAATCTTCACTTAATTTTAGTTAATTCATCTGTACATATTTTTCACTCAAATTTTCTTTATTATGTTTATAAAAATGTATATGAAAAAAATCATAAAAAATTCCAACATGTATATATGCCAAGAAATCTGGATTACAAATTGTCGACTTCCCAATTTCCGAACCTCATAACTTTTGCATACGAACTCCAATTTCACTCTACTCATCTATAATGTTCATATAATAAAATTATCTAATTATTGAAGTATTCATCGAAAACAGAGTCCTTCTGCAAAAAGTCGGTATTTGGACCTAATGACGACTAGGTTTCTGGGTTATTTATTTTATTTTGTACACACTATTTATAGAACAAGTGATTTAACAATTTTTAATTATTTTCATTATCTTGTAGTTTATTTATAGAATAAAATCCAAAACTAAAATTCTTGTTTAATATTTTAAATAAATAAAAAACACTAAAAATAGGTAAAAATGAACTATAATATGTATACATGTATTCATTGATACATGTAAATTAATTTATTAAATTCTATAAAAATCTACATAATTCCTATTTATTATTATATTAATTAAAAAATTAAAATGATACATTATTTATTAAAAGATTGAATTAAAAATGTATGTGCCATTTATAAGGTATACTATATATATTAATATTTTATTTATGGGTAAAATGGGGCTGCCTCCATGGGGGGGAGCTAACTTGGTTCCCCCCACGCCATTTCGCCTGCTTTTTTTTATTTTTGTTGAATATTTCTTCCGTGGATTTCATCAATATATACATATATTATGTCATTCAAATTTCGCGCGAAACAAAGATTCCTACGACCTCCATCCAGAAGGGTCGTTTTTAGCAATTTTGTTACCGTTAAAAAATGACTGTCTGGATGGAGGTCGTAAGAGTCTCTATTTCACACGAAATTTGAATAGCATAATATAGGGATATAGTGATGAATATTCACGGAAGAAATTTTCAAAAAAAAAGCGAGCAAAGTAGCATGGGAGGAGCCAAGTTAACTCCCCCAGAGGGCAACCCCATTTAACCCTTTATTTATATACCCTAAAATATATATTATTTATAAATATAAAATATACCATAATTTAGATAATTTATTATTAACATTTTTTATTTTTATACCTGTTTGAAATAATATTATTTACTAATTATTATATATTTTATAATAATTTTTTTATTTTTGAATTATTGTGGTGTTGACACTTGTCAGCACCATAAACCTTCTCCTACCTCAAGAACTTGTCCATTTTCTGTTCTAAGAACAATTTTTTCCCCGCTTCGATTTACAACCAAACCTCGATCTAAACCATCCACCTCCTTCTCACAACATACTCTCATCACGCATACCCTTGGATCAATCCTAACCTTCTTCACTCTTTCCTATTTAAAGTCACCAAAGTCGCCACTAATGACTTTCGGGAGTTTGGCTATATAAAAATTGAGCTTCAGCATTTCGGGAGTTTGGGGTTCATCGGGTTGGAGGGTACCAAGTTGTAGTAGTCTGTTGAGAAAATCGTCCATTGCATACATACAGAAATCCATACGACCACAGATTTACAGAACAGATTACCATAGGTATGAATCCAGGTTAACAGTGATAAGAGAAATATCCGTTTAATTAACATATGCATATTCGCGCAAGGGAGAAATCCGGAAACCAAAATCATAACAAACAATGCGACAAAGAAAAGTAGAGTTAGAGATCACAACCGAAGCGTCCTGTTGTAGGACTTCCTTAGAGAGACAGCGCCCCCCACTTTACCGGCGCACAGGGCCTTGACGTGCCGCTCCCATGGTCCGACGGTCCACGCTCGTTGACGGTGCGCACCGTGCTTGAGCGTCCTCGAAAGCCACCTCAGTAGACGAAACCCAAGATCGAGAGAGAGAAAAAAGGAGCGTCCTCGCGAGAGAGAAGGGCGCTGAGAATGAATGGGGTGAATGTTCGTAACCCACACCCACGCCCTTTAAGAGATACTTAAAGGCGTCCGGGCGGTTACGTTTAAGTGAGGAGATAATGGGGCGTAACGCTTGGAAATCAAAACTCGCGGTTACAAAAACCGACTTGGTCTTTGCCACGCCACGCCACGCCGCAGCCGCAGCCGCAGCCGCAGCCGCGGCCGCGACCGCGCCCAGCCCGGCGCGGCGCGCGCGACGCGCGCGCGCGTGCGTGTGTGTGTGTGTTGTGGTCTAAAATCCTCTCTAGTCTGTTTCCAGACTAGTCTCAGGACTTCCCACATATAAACCAAGTCCCAGTTTTCTCTCTCCACGATGTGGGACTAAACAGCATCCCACAGGGTTGAAACATTGAATTCCAGGAATTGAGATACATCAATACAACTTGATATTGACCATCAAATTGCATCAAACTATCCCAATACCGTTAATTCCAACAATCCCCCACGAATTCACTGTTGAAACACGAAGAGCCAATAATCTCGGGTTTCCACACTCTGCTTTCAGTAAAGGTACCTTCCGGTTTGAACCTTTACCTGAGTTATCCCCTTTCACCATCACAGGAATAAAGTGAACTAAGTCTTGAACTTTAATCCTTTGATGTAATGGTATCGAGAGGTAACAACGGAGTGAAGTCTATGGTGACAATCTTCTGGTTTTGGTGCTATTAATGGCCTTGCACTCTACCCTGTTTCATGAGTATATTAAAGGATAAACCCTCATCCTTTATCTGCGGCCCACAGAAATACTCATATAGGTGGCATTCTCCAAGGATGCACTGCTCACATCCTGCTTATAAAAGCTTGAATCCATTAAGAGCATAATGCTCAACCTTTTCCTGCAGCTTTCAGGCACTCGACTTTTCAGGGATAGGACTCACATGCAAAGTATTGCATAATGAGTGCCAACCAGTTCCCCTTACAGCTTGTTTTCCCATTGAACCTATTTTGTGGGATCTCCACTCATTTAGGTTGGGTTGCTACTGCGGGTAAACTCTCAGTGGGTTTCAGCCCCATCCCAAGTCTAGATTTTTGGACTAAAGATCTATCAAGTCCCTTTGTAAGTGGATCTGCCGTGTTATCTTTGGTACCAACAAATTCCACAGCAATCACTCCAGAAGACACCAAATCCCTAATAGACTTAAGTCTAACTTGGATATGTCTTCTTGTTTTCTGATTGTACTTTGAACTCTTTACCTTTGCAATAGTAGTCATGCTATCACAATGTAAAGAAATTGCCGGTATCGGCTTACCCACCATGAGCATCTCAGAGAGAAGCTCCCTAAGCCATTCAGCCTCAATACCTGTTGTGTCCAAAGCACACAGCTCTGCCTCAAAAGTAGACCGAGCCAAAATGGTCTGTTTCACAGACCTCCAGGAGACTGCACCGCCTCCAAGGGTAAATACATACCCAGTCACACCGTTACTCCCGGAGTCCTCCATTTGACCTATCCAACTTGCATCACTATATCCTTCTAAGACAGGAGGATATTTACCATAATGCAGTCTAAGAAGTGTAGTACCCTTAAGGTATTTCAACACTCGATCCAAGGCCTCCCAATGAGTACGGTCAGGACAGCTCGTATATCTACTTAACTTTGCGACCGTGAATGAAATATCAGGTCGAGTACAGTTCACAAGATACATCAAGCTTCCTATAATCTGGGAATATCGTAGCTGTGCTACAGGTACTCCACTCTTGTTCTTGCAGAGGGGTTTAGATGAATCATAAGGAGTGCATACAGATTTACAGCTTTGATAGCCAAATTTTTCAAGAACCTTCTCAGTATAATGTGACTGAGACACGGCTATCCCATTAGCAGATCTAATCAGTTTGAGCCCAAAAATCACATTAGCAACTCCTAAGTCCTTCATCTCAAACTTACTACTCAAGAACCTCTTGGTTTCTTCCACTATCCTTATGCTTGATCCAAATATCAAAATATCATCTACATATAGGCATAAGACAACAAACATATCACCTTTAATCATAGAGTACACACATTTATCGGATTCATGAACAATAAAGCCATAAGACTGGATAGTCTTATCAAACTTGTCATGCCACTGTTTCGGAGCTTGTTTTAATCCATAAAGAGATTTTACAAGCTTACAGACCTTTCTTTCATTACCAGATGCTACGAATCCCTCAGGTTGGTCCATATAGATCTCCTCCTCAAGATCACCATATAAAAAGGCAGTCTTCACTTCTATTTGATGAATTGTGAGATCATATATGGAGGCCAACGTAATGAGCATCCGAATCGTAGTCATTCTAGTAACAGGAGAATAGGTATCGAAATAATCAATACCCTCTTTCTGTTTGAAACCTTTGGCTACAAGTCTTGCCTTATATTTTTCTATGGATCCGTCCGGTCTAAGTTTTCTTCTGAATACCCATTTGCTTCCTATGGTGGAACACCCAGGAGGTAGATCGACCAATTCCCACGTGCCATTTGAAATGATTGAATCCATTTCAGATTTTATAGCGTCCTTCCAATGCCTTGCTTCAGTAGAAACCATCGCATCCTTGTATGTGGGAGGATCACCCTCGATTTGGTAGGAGACAAAGTCGCTACCTAAATCCTTAGCAATCCTAGGTCTCTTACTCCGTCTAGGTTCAACATCCTCCAAGAATTCATTGGGTTCAGAAGAGCTAGCCCCCACATTTGACATCTCTTCTATTTGTTGTGGAATAGAACCAGATGTTGAAGCTACGTCACTAGTCAGATATTCAGGAATCCCCTTTTTCATTGGAAAAATATCCTCGAAAAATGTAGCATCACGAAGTTCAACAATAGTATTAGAATCTATGCCTGCGATCTCAGACCGAATTACTAAGAATCGATAGGCATAACTATTTTCCAGATACCTCAAGAAGACCGCGTCAACTGTTTTGGGTCCAAGCTTCTTTCTCTTGTGTTCTGGGACTAAGACCTTAGCCAGGCATCCCCACACTTTAAGATATTTTAGGCTTGGCTTCCTATTTCTCCAAAGTTCAAATGGACTCTTATCTTTATGCCTTAAGGGAACTCTATTCAGAATATGGCAGGCCGTATTCAAAGGTTCCCCCCACATGTAAGATGGTAGCCCAGAACTTTGTAAAAATACATTGACCATATCAGTTAGGGTCCTACTTTCGTTCTGCTATTCCATTGGACTGTGGTGAATATGGTGCAGTGACCTCATGAACTATGCCAAATAGTTTGCATTGTTCATCAAATATCTTAGATGTGTATTCACCACCCCTATCTGACCTTAGACGTTTAATTACTTTCCCGACTTGTGTTTCTGCTTCATTCTTAAAAATAAGAAATTTTTCTAAGGCTTCATCCTTAGTTTTAAGCAGATAAACATAACAGTATCTACTGCTATCATCTATGAAGGTGATAAAATATCTTTTGTTATCTCTAGTCATCACACCACCAAACTCACAAATATCAGAATGAACTAAGTCTAGAATTTCAGTTTCCCTATTCACAGAATGAAAAGGCTTTCTAGGCAACTTAGCTTGAGCACACATTTCACATTTGTTGAGTTTGTCTGTAGTGTGATTAGGAATCATGTCAAGTTTCATCATTCTTTTCATAGAATTGAAATTTACATGTCCTAGCCTAGCATGCCATAAATCAGTAGATTCAATATTTGAAACAACATAAGTAGAAGAATCAAAACCAGAAATTTTATTAACTGAACTATCAATATCACATCTTATTCTAAATAAAAGATCATGATCAGCCAAATATCCTTTTCCAAAGAAAATACCATGTCTCAGAAAAACTACTTTATTACATTTAAAGTCTAATTGAAAACCCTCTCGAACTAATAAAGAACCAGACAAAACATTCTTCTTAATCTCAGTAACGTGCAGCACCCTGCGCAAAGTCCAAACTCGTCCAGTTGAGAATCTCATTTCGACTTGTCCGGACCCAAGCACCTTGGCTGCAGATCTGTTCCCCATCATTACTGTACTACCGGCTGAAGCCTGATAAAACATAAAGAATGTTCTGTCAGTACAAATGTGAACATTTGCACATGTATCAACAAGCCACTCATTAGGCTCGTTTACAAAATAGAGTTCAGGGTTCACTGAGACATACCCCTCACCGGACCCGCCTCCCTCAGTCAGCACAAGAGCCTGAGGAACGACATCCGTAGACTTCTGTTGGGTCTTCAGAGAAGGACAATCCTTCTTCCAATGTCCAACCTGTCCACACTACCAGCAAGGTTTGTTCTTTGGTTTTTTCTGCATTTTTCCCTTGACTTTCAGTTTCTTATTTTTCCCTTTAGCAATGTTTCCTTTTGAGGTTATCACATTAACCTTTGGGTTCACATCTACAGGCATCACAGGTTTTTGTTTCCTATGCTCCTCTTCAATGGCTATCGAGACCATTAGATCATCCAGAGAAATTTTCCCCTTCCTGTGCTTTAAGGACATCCCAAAATCTTCCCAGGACTTGGGAAATTTCTCAATGATCGACATAACTTGAAACTTTTTTAGGAAGTTTCATTTCTGCCTCGGCTAACCCATGGAGTAATAACAAAAACTCACGAGCCTGTTCCGAAACCGATTTGCCCTCAATCATCTGAAATTTCAGGAACTTAGATACTGAATATTTTTCAATACCCAGATCCTCCGTGTTATATTTCTTATCCAGTTCCTCCCACAGATCCTTCGCGGTTTTGGTAGATGCACCATAGACATCGAACAGAACGTTCGATAGTGCAGTGAGAATGCACCCATGACACAGACGGTAATGTTCTTTCCATGCATCCGCCATCTTAACCGTCTCAGGATCCGGATTTTGTTCAGATAATTTTGGGCACTCGGTTTCCAGAACCGAAATTAGGCCAATCGTGGTCAGCCAGATTCTCATGCGTTGTTGCCAACGCTTGAAATTCTGACCCCCGAATTTCTCTGGTATACCAGTGAAATCCACACGAGACCGAAACCTCAAATCCGACATTTTTCTTATTACGTTATAACGCTGTCTCTCTAAGATTGTTGAGAAAATCGTCCATTGCATACATACAGAAATCCATACGACCACAGATTTACAGAACAGATTACCATAGGTATGAATCCAGGTTAACAGTGATAAGAGAAATATCCGTTTAATTAATATATGCATATTCGCGTAAGGGAGAAATCCGGAAACCAAAATCATGACAAACAATGCGACAAAGAAAAGTAGAGTTAGAGATCACAACTGAAGCGTCCTGTCGTAGGACTCCCCTTAGAGAGACAGCGCCCCCCACTTTACCGGCGCACAGGGCCTTGACGTGCCGCTCCCAGGGTCCGACGGTCCACGCTCGCGGTGCGCACCGTGCTTGAGCGTCCTCGAAAGCCACCTCAGTAGACGAAACCCGAGATCGAGAGAGAGGAAAAAGGAGCGTCCTCGCGAGAGAGAAGGGCGCTGAGAATGAATGGGGTGAATGTTTGTAACCCACGCCCCCGCCCGAGCCCGGCCCGGCGCGGCGCGCGCGTGCGTGCGTGTGTGTGTTGTGGTCTAAAATCCTCTCTAGTCTGTTTCCAGACTAGTCTCAGGACTTCCCACATATAAACCAAGTCCCAGTTTTCTCTCTCCACGATGTGGGACTAAACAACATCCCACATGGTTGAAACATTGAATTCCAGGAATTGAGATACATCAATACAACTTGATATTGACCATCAAATTGCATCAAACTATCCCAATACCGTTAATTCCAACATAGTCAACTTTCATCGATGACCCATAATCGATATAAGCTCGAAACATTATAAATTGCTTTGAGTGTTTTCAACATGAGAAAATCCTCAACATTAATCCCAACTCCAGGCGATCTCGACAGGGAAGTTCTCGGGCATTTACTGATCACTGCCAGCAAATAAGCCAGTTCCCTATTTTTATGATCGCGAGAAGACTAACATCGATGTAATCAAGACGCAGAAAATAATGAAGTCGTAAAACGTTGGTAACCCGATGGAGACAGATGCCACATTAATTTGGTGCATCCATCTCAGACATCGCTCGCACACGTTAGAATTAATTGAATGTGCAGATGGGAGGTACGTAGCCTATTTAATGTGCGTATGGAAACCCATAACCCCTGAAGTAGGACGATATGAGAACGATGGATAATCGTTTTTCATTTTGGTCACTTTTAAAAACCAACTTTCACATGTATATTACCGCACATAAGTAATTGCTAGTTAGTTAGGGTAGGGCCGTACTAATTATCATGTAACTTTTATGTATATTGTGACCTTTAATTATACACCACCGGAAATTCGTATTTTTGCGTTGGAGAGGTTACATCAGATATCTATAACCGCCGCTAATGCACTTTACTCTTGGCAGGTGTTCGTTAGACGTCGCAAAATGCAGTGGATGCGGTTGAAATTCATGCGAACATTATTGACAGCGGATAGACAACTGTCGTAAATATTATCTGGATGCAAAAACAAATGGCGGCGGACATGACGACTACCGCGAATAACTTGCCCTATTTCCATAAATTAAATTTCGATTTCCCTCTCCCTCCCGCCTCTTCTTCTCCAGTGCCCTACTCCCTCGCCGCTCCTCGTCTTCCCCCTCCCCGCTCCAATCGCCGCCCCTCCATCGCTCCTCCTCCTCCTCCTCCTTCCTCCCTTCTATCGCCGCCACCCTCCTCCTCCTCTCCAAGGCCCCCTGCCCCTCCTCCTCTCACCACCTCCTCGTAAGCAGCTCTCCAGCCCACCACTTCCCATCCTCCTCCACCCCCTCCTCCTCTCACCACCTCCTCGTAAGCAGCTCTCCAACCCACCACTTCTAGTCCTCCTCCACCTCCTCCTCCTCTCCAGCCTGCCACCCCTCCTCCTCTCCAAGAGTAGCTCCTCGTACTCCAAGGTCCTTGCCTTCACCCGCAACTCCTGACAACCAATGGTTGTCATCATCGACGTGAGATCCGTATCTACGTCCTACGCCGCATTTGTTGTATGCATTCTAACTCTTTTACAATTTAAACTTTAATTAATGTGTGTATGTGTATGCTCTTTTTAAATCTATTGTGATTGTTCTTGTTTAATTTCCACGTTCCATATAATACATCAATGTCTCTAAGATAGAAATGTATTGGTAAATTGATAATCTGGAATGCTTGTTTGTAGCTATGTCAAAAGTGGCATTCATAAATGTGTGTAATATTGTCATCTACTATGTAAAATCGAGGCCTTACTGGGTTACATGAGGATTCTTCTAGTAATTCATCTAAAGTCAATAATACAGTGATTCATCATATTCAACTACATATCTGTGTATATCTCCGCATGCCTATGTTTGTGTCTATGGGGATCCAAATTTGTTTGTGTTTATATACGTGTATGTGGTCATATGTTACTATATGTGTCACATTAATAAATAACATGTGATACCAAGCTATCACGCAAATCTATAATTAATGTGGCAATATCAATGTGCCACATTAATATGTAGTTAGTTAGATATGAAAGCTAAAAAAGTAATTATATTTAAAATTCCACAAAGCAAATCACACAACATGCATCCCTCCACAGTGGAGTGTGTGTGGTCTTGCACATCGGGAGGCGTGTGCAATACATTGGATGATTTCATCACCTCTAATTGTGTTATTTTTTCACAAAATTATTACTCACCTTGGATGAGATATCCCAATCCAATGGTCGTGGATTTTGAAGTGTGCAGGTAGAAGAATATTTTTTTGTATGTATGTTCCCAATTATATTAAACACTATATTTAGGCACAAATTTAGGATCACATAAATCCATATCCCCCTCATAACCAACCAAATTTTTGTAAATACTCTATCAACATTAATGAATAAATATTTTACTGATATCTTATAATTCTCATTTGTAGCAAATACAAATGGATGACGTAAGGTGTCCGTATAATATTGCATTTATGTTGGCTTTCCTTAGTTCAGAGGTTCCGGATTAAGGGGTCCATAAGGATTCGAACCTTACTATAAGGTGATTGTTGTCCCATACATTAGTTTATATATGAGTAAAATTCGATTGCATAACCCTTCCTCTTCAGTATAACAAATCAATCGTAATTTACTCTCAATATTATCACTCCGATGATAATTTTAAGAGTTGATCATTATTTCTTTATGGGTTATACTGAGGGGGTGCGGGTTTATGCTTTCGAATTTTCCTCAGATATAAACTAACATGTGATAATGGTCGTCTTATACTAGGTTCGAACCTTGTGGACGGGATCAAGTGACAACTTAAAGAAAACACTTTTCCTCTCATCTCCTAGAGTTAGCGTAATAGGTTTGGGTCAACAAGAAATCACAGACCATGAGATTAATCAGTTGTGAAGGTTTAGAGTTTAGGTTTACTTGACTTATATGTATTTGTTTCTATTACAAAGAATAAGAAGTTTTTCAACTGTGAAGGTACTCGACATGGACAAATCATGATTAATGAGGTGCGGAATAGATTATCCCACCTACAAAGCCGGTGTATTGAATTGGTTAGAATGGGCTTATCACATCGATCGAAAGATAATTCTAAGAGGTCCAAAGCATGAGCTCATTCCTTATCCATGCAAGAAGTGCTTAACCAGCCACCTAGGAAGCATGATTACTATGTACGAGCACACCATTGTAAATGGATGGTGGGTATCAACTGGATAGTTCATGGTGAACACTTGCAGAGACGTCATTCGTAATTGATGAAGACTTTTATTTTGAGATTGCTGAAGAACTAAATAATGATGAATTACAATAAGATGTTCGTGAACATGATCCTGACCTTGTTGAATTAATCAAAGATAGTGGCCAATTTATTCATATTTCCAAATGTGTAGAAGAACCAATAGTTCCTAAAAATGCCTAGATTGAAGTTTCTCTTTAATCTTTTCAAGATAAAGCTGAGACATAGAGTGACTACAATTTGCATGAATGACATCCTCGATTTGATAAGATAATTATTAGAAGCGAGGGAAGGATTTATAAACTACTGGTGGGAAGCGAAGGAGTTTCGTAAGCTATGCCTTAACTTCGAGAAAATTGATGCATGTCACAATGACTGCATTCTTTATCGAGACGTCTATTGTAACTTATACACATGTCCCTACAATGGTACATCTAGATACAAGAGTGATAAGGTTGACGGTTCACACACAAAGCCAAAATCGAGTAAGGTCTTGCAATACTTCCCCTTAATCTAGAGATCGCATAAGTTATTCATGTCAAGCAGAACAACAATGTGGATGACTTAGTATCACAAGAGCCATACCATTGACAGACTAATGCACCATCCAGTAGATTTCGTTGAGTGGAAGTCCTTTGACGCTTCATTTACACAACTTGCGAAGGATGCACGAACTGTTCAGTTACGGCTTTCTAGCGATGGATCTAATCCCTTCAAGAATATATTCTCATCGTACTCTATTTGGTAAATAATTGTTGTGGAATGCAACTTACCTCCATGGATGTGCATGAAGTCAAACTTCATGATGCTAACACTATTGATTCCAGGATCGAGAGCACCAGGTATGCGATAGATGTTTACCTACAACCG
Organism: Ottelia alismoides; assembly: GCA_037367405.1. Classification (NCBI taxonomy): domain Eukaryota; kingdom Viridiplantae; phylum Streptophyta; class Magnoliopsida; order Alismatales; family Hydrocharitaceae; genus Ottelia; species Ottelia alismoides. Next base: position 62,570 of record JAZKJV010001257.1, read on the forward strand.
CTTATTGATGAGCTTAAACTCTTGTGTCACAATGATGTGGAGATATTTGATGCAAATGCAAAGCAAACATTTCTGATGCGTGGAGTTTGTTGTGTACACAAAGATGAGTTCGATGGAAAATTATGTCGAGCCTCGGACAAATTTCCAAGTAGAGTTTTGAGAATGGTTACCATACACCAATCTAGGCACATAATAATGGATAAGTTGTTACAATTGAAAGACATCTGACCTGGTATGACACTTAAGGAAGATTTAAAATATTTGATTAGTGTGAGATTTGAAAAGAAGAGTGTATTCTTCATGGAGTTGCCTTAGTGAGAGAGTTGAGTATATGTCACAATCTCGATGTTATGCATATAGAAAAAATATACTGGACAACATTTTGGATGTGTTCATCCTAAGGACACAATAAATACACATAAAGACCTACACAAACTCAGAATTTGTTAACACTTGCATGTTATAATTAAAGAGAATGGTGGATATGAATTGCCTGAAACCATTTTCCATCTCGATACAAGTAAGTGGGTACATCTCATTCATTTTTGAAGGGTATTGTCGTCCCTGATGGCTTCTATTTGAACATATCAAGATGTGTGAATGAGAGTCATAACAAGACAAGTGTTATAAAAAGTCATGGCAGTCATATGTTTATGCATGTCTTCTTCCCTATAGTCATCTAAGGTCTTTTGCCACAAGTTGTTATTGATCCTATTACGAATTTGTGAATGTTATTTAAAGCTATCTATGCCATGTCACTTGATACAGAGGACCAATGCTTCTGGAATCTCAAAAGAAATGATACTCTTTGCAATTAGTTTAATGATGATCTACTCTATATCTTTGAGATCTAAGATCGATTTAACAAGACTCTTCTACTATCGATGGACGAAGTAGATAGAAAGATGGCACAATTATCTGTTTTGAAACATGTACCCAAAATCGATCCATTTTACAATGAATGGAGGCACATACATAAGAGTTAAGAAAGACAAACGAGCTCGGGTTCATTGATTGGTTTACAAGAAGAGTAGAACAATTGAAGATTGAGCACAATCTGCGTTGGGTTGCAGATTTTGATATGTTGCTAAGGAGACCTATCAGCTATGTGCATAGGCAGACTAGATATATTATTAATGGATACGAGAGAAATAGCGAAAAATCTCAAAGGGATAGTTTTGTTGTCCATACAAGGCGGGATCACTAAATCGTTGCAATGACAACCCAAATAAAATCTTTGGCTAAATTTAACAATTAACTAACACAATAATATAGAGAAATCAAGACAATGTGTCAATCAAAATTTATTATACCCTACAAACAAGTGTATATTGGACAAGCAGGTAGGGGTCAAACATAGGGAGACAATTCGGTATAACAATATTTTATTTATAAATAAATAACAAGGTATATTTATACAATATTCACTTAATTATTTACTTAACATTTTTGTGGATTTTTTAATTAAATAAAATAAATCTTTTTTACTAATATATGTTTTTAAATTTTTTATTTTTTTATTTTTTAATTTCTTTTTCCTCTTTATATATAATAAAGGGTATATATATCAATATATGTATGTATAATATATAATATGTACAATACATGTGGTATATAATATAAAATATGTAATAAATATACAAAAATCATAAAAATACCTAAAAAAACCATCTTTCTTATTTTTTAAAGGAGTTAAAATATTTATAAAATATTTAGTATATTTAATAATAGCATAAATTATATATAGTTATATATGGGTATTTGTAATACAATAGAAGATATTATAATTATAATTATATATATAATCAAAAATTACAAAATAAAGTATTTTTATATTTTTATAATTTTTATGTTTTTTTATTTTTCAGGTATTTTTGTTAATTTTTATGTATTTTTAAAATCCAAAATATGAAAAATTAGGGACTTTTTAAAAAGTCCGATTTGTTTTGAGATTTAAAAATACTAAATAGGGTCAAATTTCTTAAAATTAATTCTAATGTGTATAGAATAATATATATATATATATTAATTTTTTTGGATTTTTCAAAGATATTTTGTAAATTTTTTAGGGTTAGAAAAGTTTTTTATTTTTAGGACTTTCTTTTGATTTTTTTGTGATTTTTGATCTATAGTAATAAAATAGGGTAATAAACACTATGTATTTTTTGGAATTTTCAATTAAGGTTTTATAATTTTTATAATTTTTAAATGAAAACAGGGACTAAATGTGCTCTTTTTGAATTTTAATAAATATAAAATGCAGATGAAATGCAAAATAAATTTCACAGCGTGAGCAATAGTGTCATCAAGCATTTATACCTAACTTTTCATAATTTTTAGAGCATGGGAGATATTTATGGAAAATAGACAAAGATAGACAAAAATAATTAAGCTCGTAGGGGCATTTTTATGATTAAAAGTAAATGTGATGGCACATATGCAAAAATACCAAAAGTTTTACAGTATAGTCTAATTTTTATAAATTAAATTGTAATTTATAAAGCCACCAGGGTACAAGTGCAGATAGCCCAGCTCACGAGGGGTGCCATGTAAGCTGAGCTGGCAGTAGATTTACTTGCATTAAATATAAATTTCGGGGCTTTCATTGCAATTTTCTCAACAAGTTTTACACTTAATTAAAAATTTATAGAACTAATTAATAACTACAAAAAGTGTGGAGGGGGGTTTTGCAATTTACCCCACTTACGCCTGCTGATCGGACCGCTCTCGAGCTGCCACGTGGAGGATCGGGTGGCTAATGGATCGCACCGATTCGAATTAATTAGACAGCCTAGATTAGATCATGGTCATGTTCTTCATCTAGCGGCAGTCGAAGGCTCTGGAAAAACTTCGGAAGAACTCATCCTGGGCTCGCTTTGATCTTGAATCTCTCCATCCCCCAACATCATCTCCGAGATCCGATAAGTGATATATACTCCTGGGCGTGCTTAGTAGGTGCAGGTAATGGTCAATGGGCTCCAAACATCTCCGATGCAGATCTGGAAGATATTTTGCTTTAAGAGACCTGGAGGTCTGATAAGCCTCTATTAGAGGCTTCTGGTGGTCGTTGAGGCTTGGACCGTGCACCACGAAAGTCCATGACTCGAAGGCTTCTTCCTTGACCAGATTATGAAGCTGTAAAGCAGCTGTAGTGGAAAGGCGGCAAAGGTCTGGCGGGTGGTGGATGAGCGACCTTCATTTCACCAGATCCACATTGGATCTAGGGTGATCTTGTGGGGGAAAGATACATCATATGGTGGGGAATGAAATGAGATGAATAGCGAAGCGGATCACAGTCGGGAACATGGTGATTTTGACCTGGAGCTTGAATCATTATCAAAAGGGGTTTCTGAATTACACCTAATCTGAGAAGCTAAAGAGGAAATTAAGGTACATAAATGAAAGTCTACACTAAATATTACGTAGAAACAATGAGAAAATGGCCTCGATTTGACCAGAGGTCGAAGAGGCAGAACCTCGCGATACCTCACTGGAAATGCTTGGATCTCCTCCTTTGCTCCTCCTCGCTGTAGACCGATAAATCCTGATCCTACCACCACCACAACTCCGAGGAATCGATTTGAGGGGCTAAGAATGGACTAAGAGGGATCGAACTCCAAAATGGTGGATAAGGTGGAAGTTTATAGGAGTGGTGAAGCAATAACTTTGAGAGGGTGTTGTGTGAGATGGAGTGAATGTAGGAGGAAGGAGATGGGAAGGCGATGGTGGCTAAAGTACAAAGCATGGAATGGTGGAAGGATCGAGATGCAGACGGCACGGGGGATGGATTGAAAAATGGAGGGCCTCCCGTGAGTTTTCTGATAATTTAGCTGGAGGTCAGAGCAATTGACCAGAGATCAACGAAGGAACGCCCCTAGTTGGTCCATGTGGACCAACCATGAAATTTCAAGGTAAAAATACTTTCAAAAATTAATGTAAAATAATGAATGAATTAATTAATTTTATGTTATAAAATTAAAAAAATATAGTTTTATGTAGTATTTTATACATATTTTTGTTTATTTTTTTGAGGTAATTTATTAGAAGTTAATATTTACATGTATAATTATAGGTAAATATACATGTATATTAGGAATTTTATTTTTAATTTGTAATATATATAGGTATTTTATAAAATTATAATTTATTTAATTACATATTTAGGTATTTTTACTGTATTTTTCTGAGTAATTTGTATGCTTAAATAATTATGTATATATACATTATAGGTATATATGTGTATATTTCATGTATATATTAAGGATACTGATTTTATTTGTTTTTATCATAATGGTTTTAATTTATTTTAATTATGAATACGTGTTTCAAATAAAATTTACAATTTCATAAAATAAAATAATTTGAAAATTATAAAGAATGAATATAATATACACATGTATATTGCACAATATGGGCACAAAACCTAGATTTTGCATCTTAGCTCCAAAATAAATGAAACCACCTTCATTAAATAAATTATTAAATGTTATGTACAATTAAAAGTTGTCCATTTTGATACAATATGGATAAGATACATGCCTATGAAGTTTTTATTTTAACTTTTTATTTTTTGTGTCCCGTGCACACTATGCATTATTTTTCTATGAAATCAATTTTATATTTTCTTTGTATTTTTATCTATATTAATCATATAGAGGGTTTTTTATTTGAGGTGTAAAAATCATTAAATAAAGTAGGTCCGAAAAAGCAATATTTTGGCAACTAAATTAGGATTTTGTACATGATTTTATATGTACCTTCTGTACAAGTTCTCTGCCATATCTCCCCCTACTTTATTCCTTATCGACTAAGCCATCATGATGACTGGGTCATGGGGTTTAGGGTCACTCAACACCTATGGTGTTTTATTTCTTTTTTCTTTTCTTCCTTTATTCTTTTATTTTGGAATTAAATACAATGATATAAAAATATTTTCTACAGTATTTTGTACAATTTAGGAAGTGTTTATTTTCGCAAATTACTTATATAAACATGCATTTAGCTAGGGATTTAAAGCTAAAATGAAAGAATAAAGGTGATGAAATGGAGATTAGTCAACGGGTTCAAGAGATACTTTGAATCTAACAACAATAAGGCAAATACTTTAACTAGAGTGTTTGCAAAGAGTAACCTATCGTCAGGATGTGATGGTTATCATGGTCGGATCAATGAGATCGTTGAGATGAGCTTTCAGCTCGATCGATGTGTAGTATTATTCAAGTGTGATAGTATGATGTATTCCAGGACATTGGATTTAAGTTGGATCCAAATAATAGGTACATAAGCTTAATAAAAGTAGAACTGTTCTTAAAAAGATAGAACTATTTGTGTTAGCATGCCAGACAGATCATGTCTTCTACATCGCAGATAATGCAAACATGAGGTGGATAATCCAAATAAAGGTCACTCCTTGAGGATATTGTGAACAAGTTGAAAATGGAGAATATGGAGACGATGAAGTTCATGCTTATCAAGAACATTTATGTTTCTAAAAATAAGTCAATTAACATTGTTATAGAGATATCTTGTTTAATGAGCACATTTCTATTTTTTATATAAGGGATTTTTACACCCATAACCCTGAGTAATTTTGTAATAACATTCATAACCCTACATAATCATGAATTACGCTCAGGACCCCGAATAAGTGTGTCGTCTATCACCCATAACCCTCCGTTAGTTTGTTCATTAACTCAACCAGATGGCTGAGTTAAGCTAACCTATCTACAATCTGACGGCTGTCATTAATCAAAAGTAAAAAGAAAAGAAAGAAAATCCCCTCCCCCTTCCATCAGCCCCTCCAACGCCACCATCTCTGCCATCTCTCCTCCCTCTCCTGTCGCCGCCACCACCGCCCTCTCTCCCTCTCTCTCTGGCCTCTGGGCTTGCAGTCGGGGGTGGAGGGTTCTTGCTGGCAGGGGTTTTGCAGAAGTCGGACCGGTAGGGCTTACTCGAGGCGTTGGGCGACAGGGGGATGGGTTTCGGCTGTGGGGGCGGCGAGCAGGAAATCGGGGAGGGGATAGGGGGGTCGAGGCATTGGGCGATGGGTTTCAGTGGTGGGGGTGGCGGGGAGGCAACCGGGTGGGTAGGGGGGCAGGCCGTTTGTGACGGCTTTTCTGGATGGGGATGTTTCAGTGGTGTGGCGGCAACCAGGGAGGGGGTAGGGGGTTGGGCTGTTGGGTGACAAGAGGGGATGGGTTTCGACGGTGGAGGTGGCAGGGAGGCAACCGAGGAGAGGTGGGGGTGTCGAGGCATTCGGCGACGCGAGGGGATGAGTAGCCTTCCTGGAGCCAGGCTGGTTGCGTCGGGGCGATAGGGAGGCGACCAGGGGGCTCGGGGCAGGGGGAAAAGCTCTACGGGTGGGTCTCGAGGTTGGCAATGGGTATCGCATGCGGCGCACGGGGGGAGGGGGGATTCTCTGGGCGGTGGCGGGTGGGTACAGGGGAAGCTCGATGGGTCTCGGGGCAGGGGGAAGCTCAGCGAGTGGGTCTCGGGGTTGGCGGTGGGTCTCACGAGCAGCGACACACGCGGGGGGGGGGGGGGGGGGCAGGCGACGTAGACGCGGAGCTCCTCCGGGGGATTTGGGGACAAGGGAAGCTCGACGCACAGGGGGGAGGCCGAAGCAGGCGACCTGGATGCGGAGGGGGAAGCTCTTCGGGACAGGGGAAGCTCAGGGGTGGGGGTGGTAGTGGAGGGCTCCGGGAGGAGGGGGCTTAGGGATAGGGCAAGCTCGGGAGGGCGATGGAAATGGCAGGTGGGTCTCGCGAGTGGGTCGAGGGGGGGGCTTCTCTGAGCGGTGGCGGGTGGGTGCAGGGGAAGCTTGGCGCACATTGGAATGGGTCTCGGGGCAGCAGTACGCGGAGCTTCGAGGCAGGATAGGGAAGGATGGCATGTATTGTAAATAAGAATAGATATTAGGGGTAGTTTTGTATTTTTTTAACGGAAACCGTCAAACATAACACCCATCCCAAACGGAACATGACACAGGGTTATGTCATGTAAGAGTTAAGCATTACTCAGGGTTCCTCATGTAATTCGCGATTATGCAGGGTTATGAATGTTATTGTGAAATTACTCAGGGTTATGGGTGTAAAAATCCCTTTATATAAATATCTTGTTCAGTGCTCACAATTCCATTTTCTTTTTATAAAATTATGTTGATATCTAAAACTATGTTTAATGTACCAATGTAAGCCTTTGGTGACCTATTGATGCAATAAAAGTTATTGTTTTATCATGTCCATCTGAAATTAAATGCGTAAATGAATGTGAATGCACTTTACTATTAAGGTTCCTTTATACAATTAGTTGTGTATCTACAGTTAGCAATATTCTGATGAGTTTAAGCATGGTTACTATAAAACAAGTCTCATCGGAAGCAATGTTTTCTTTTTGTGTGTGGCTCTTGGATACAAGTTGTATTTTGAAGGTCTCTACCCTCCCATCAAGTTCCCTCTTTCTCATGAAGATCCATTTACACCTAATGGGTTTGATCCCCTATAGGTGGATCATCGAGGGTCCATACACAATACTTGTGTATGAAGCCTACTTCATACTTTATTGCTAGCATCCATCTTTTCATGGCATAATCTACAGAAACTTAATCATATAAAGTTTGATTGTTGTCAGATTTCTCTGACACATGGAATCCATATCCTCTAGGTGGTCTTGCCACCCTCAAACTGATTAGAAGAGGTTTGAGTGTTTCATATAATTGTCCTTTTAGTTTTCGATTCTTGGAGCCTTGTTATCCTCTCGTGATTCAATGAGTTCCTTTACTTCATTCTTATCTTGATTCTCAAGAAAGTCATCCTCTTAGAATCATATTCTTAGAGATAAAATCTTTTAAGAATCTCAAGGTCATAAAGTAGGTATCCAATACCATCCTTTATATTCCTAATAAAGTAGCACTCTCAAGTGCAAGATTCTAGCTTTATTACATCCATGCTATAGCACGGACCAAGCAACCCTTAAATCCTCCAATATTTGACACTAAACTTGGTTTCAAACCATATTTCATGAGGAGTTTTGGGTTCATATTTTCATGGAATCTTATTAAGAATATATATTGCGGTCTCTACTACACACACATATATATGAAAACTAAGAGGTAATTATGCTAAGATTCATCATTGACCAAATCATGTCACACAAGATCTAACTTCATCTCACTACAACTCTATTGAGATGAGGTATATTAGGAGGGCTGGGATATGAACCATATTCATTTGTCTATAAGGTATTCCTTGAATTCATCTAATAGGTATTGGCTATCTAGGTTAGATCAAATTCTTTTCATCTTCCTTATAACTTTGATTCTCAAACAAAATTATGAAATATTTGAACAATTCAAAGATCTCTAATAGATATAGGAATAAATCATATACCATGAATAATCATTAATGGATATCACATATCATTAATGTTCATTATGGTATAGAGGTCCACATACATCAATATATATGAGGTCTTGAATACCTCGGCATCTTACACCATTCCTAGAGAAGGGTGCATCGGACATTTACTTTGAATAATATTCACAAGTATGTAAGATTTGAACTTTCAGACAATCTAAAGTTCCACCTCTTACTAGTTTATTGATCTTATCAATAGTCATATGTCCAAGGCTTTATACCAGATCATTGTCAAATGATCTTCATCCTCCTATTAATCTTTTAAGGTTTAATTTCTAGTATTATAAGTGTTAATGAAACATTCAAGAATATATCCATTTATAACTCTTTATGATATATTTATTCTAGAATGTATGTCCATTTCTAACCATTTTAGAACTAAATAATGAATGTATTCTAATATCTAGGTTAACCATTCTTTAAACCGAGGGTTTTTCCACTGAAAATATGTAGTATATCTATCGAATGAGATTGTTGCAACAATTGCATCAACTCCCATGTGGATGACTATTAAACCTTAAGATGATATTTTCCAGTCTTCTAAAACATGTGTAACCAATTGCAAGTATCATTGGAAGGAGATGCAATTATCAGACTTTTAATCTTATCTAATAAGTAAGTCAATTTCAATGATGATATGTAGATGTAGAATATCCTGATGCACTATTTGGATCATTCTTTAAGGATATTAGATAGTCTAGATAGTCATAATATCAATACATCAGCTTGTTGAAGTATTGGCATTTATCCAACTCTTTGTATGTCATATGTATGGAAGTCACATAAGTATAGCCAAGTCTTTGACTCTCCTTATTACATGGGTCGTACCCATGCTTCCACTACATTTCCTTAACACTTAATCAACAATCTCTTAAGATAAAGGGTCTCCTAAATTTAGCATGTCCTCAAGGGACATCAATATAAGAGTATTTCAACCTTTATTCTTGCTTCATCACATTTGTACAATATGAATATTATGATGCTTCATGAAAGACCTGAGTAGAGATAACAGAATGATGACATTAATCATATCTACACTCATCTTAATTCAAAAGCACTTTGACTCTAGCAGGTACTCAAATATTTTGAGTACATCATCTCTTATCGAGCCACCATTATGCATAATGCAGCAAACTGAAAAGGCCTCGGCTACCCTTGTTAATTCAACTGAGTTATCGATCGAATTAGATGTTAAGTTCGTTGCAGTCGGGTAATCGAGACTTCGTCAAAAATACCACTCAGACTTAATGGATAATCAAGTTCAAGCGATAAATTTATTTTACTTGGGCAAGCCCAAGGTCGAACTCAGGGAGGCAGCTGTCTCCTTAGGTAGATTTTTAGTTAATGTCGAGATCAGATTTTTAGAAGAATATTTTTGATCTTTTTTTTTAGAAATTTTTATGCAATTTAAGAAACCGCGGTGCAAGTTCAGACCAAATTTTAAAGTTAAATTAGAAAGATAGTTAAATGAAGTCCAAAATTAATGAAACTTGGCCAGAATATGATATGCAATGAAACTAAGCTAGTGTGATTTTTTTGGAATTTTTAGTAATTTAGCATAAGTCTAATATGATTTTATGGTGATTTTTGGAGCAATCAAGATTTTAATATTAAATAAAAGGCTTACAATGGGCAAAATATGTCAATTTCTATCAAAATAATATTATTAAATTCAATACAGCTCACGAAAACATGACACGTGTCACAAAAAATAAAGGACAAGTTAAACTAAAACATGTAATTTTTGGAATTTAAAAATGATGATATATGGACACCTAGATACGCATTCAAACACAGGGGTATGAATGCAAAATAGAAAATAAAATTTCCTAAAATAAAACATGCATATAGGGACTAAAGTGCAAATACCTATAATGTTGGGTGTATAGATGCAATTTTCCCACAGAAACATGTCCTCCTCACGTGTCGCTCCTGGTAGGGACAGAAATGCAATTTCTGAAACTTGTAGGGGCCTCGTTGCAAATTACCCAGCTCTCATGTGAGAGACACGTGAGGAGCTAGGCTCGGACGGCGATGGAGGCTTGGGCAAAGGCTCGGAACACTCTGGAGGCTCAGACTAGCTTCGGATCAGCTTCGGTCACTCCGAGCCTAGGGTCGGGGAAGAGGCTCGGAGACCACGTGGTGAAGGCTGGGCCGCTAGATCAGGAGCAATCCAATGGCGGCAGAAGCTGGATACGTTGTGTGATCAAGGATCGTTAGATCAGATAGATCTAACAGTGGTGGTGGCTGCTGGCGTGGCGTGAAGAGGACCGTCATATCAAGATTAATCTGACGGTATATGGAGCTGGAGACGATGGCGACGTGGGCAAGTAATGGCTGTTGGATCCTCCAGATCCGACGGTGGCGTGATACGGTCGACGTGGCGTGAAGAGGACTGTCAGATCAAGGCGATCCAATGGTATCTGTATGTCGTCTTCCCCAGTCTACCGCCTCCTGCGGCGGACTTGGCGGGGCTCAGGAGTTGTCTCTGGCTCCGCCGCCTTCGCCCATGCTCGTGGATGCTCGTTGGTGGCTCCTGGATGACCCAGATTGATCATGGAAGTGTCAGGAGTCTGCCGGAGGTTCTGGAGGCTGCTGGAGTCGTCTGTAAGCTGGTGGTGATGAAGCTCGAAGTAGCTCCGATGATGGTTCCGGCCAATGAAGATTATGATCCTACAGGGTTAGCTCGTGCAAGAAATCGAGTGCATCGTGATCATGGGGTACGTGCGAGTTCAGTGAGGCCTGAGGCATGAAGAGGGTGACCGTCGGAGGTAATGTTCCGCTGTGACCGACAGAGTTGTGAGCGGAGATGGGTCGAAGTGTCGAGGCACCGATCTGATGATGGCGTGAAGGTGAGAGATCCAAGGCAGAGCTCGGTGGAGGGTCGGAGAGGCGTGGAGTCGATCGGAGATGACGGGAAAAATAAGAGAAAATCAGAGAGGGAGAAGATGAAGATTGGAGAAGAAGATGGAGGAAGCTACCTAGGGTTAGAAGCTCAGGGAAGAGCTCCTGGTCGTCGCTCGAGGGTTGGCAGCTGTCCCGAGCTCGTACAGCTTGTCGAAGAAGCTGTGGCACGGCGTGCTACGCTGTGGATCTCGCTGGAGATGATTCTCTATCATCGCTCGGATTCTACCTTAATCCATGTCATAGATAGGAAGACTCAAGCTCTAGGAACTCTCGTGCAAGGGCGGATAGGTTGGAAATGGCCGGAGGTGGAATATTTAAAGTGAGAAGGTGGAGGTGCAGGTGATGGGTAGATGATATTCGTGGAGCGTGTGGAGCGACGTGGGAGAGTGTCATGGAGATCATGGAGGCCGGTGAGGAAGGTGGAGGTCGGGGCTATGTCGTGGAGGTAACAGGGGGCGGAGAAGGTGGCTGGAGTGGTGCCAAAAATAGGAAGGGCGGAGAGGAAGCGCGAGGTGGGCAACGTGGGCGAGTCTTCCTCGAGAGGTAGAAGACGATGCCTCAGCCATTGGATCTAGTGATCCAACGGCCAGGTGGTGGGTGCAAGGGAGCGGGTAGGATTAGATCCTGGTGGTGTGATTGAAGGGCTGTGATCAAGCCACGTGGCAGCATGGGAACGCGACGCTAAAGAATGGTGGAGATTAGATCTGGCGTAGGATTAAAGGGTCGCGATTGAGCGGGGGTGAGCGAGTGAGATCTAATCATCAGAGCTAAGATCCAGCGGCCATGAGCGTGACACGTGGCTTAAGGAGAGTGAGGTGGAGATGGATGATGGGGATGAGATTAGGAGGAGAGATCGAGCGGCTGAGAGGTGATGCGGAATGGAGGGCTCAGATCTAAAGGAGGAGAAGGTCATCTAACGGCCAGGAGACAAGGCGCGTGGCGTGTAATGGAGTGGGCCGCACGACGCAACTAGAGGGCGTCATGTGGCCCAATCTGGTTGGTCGAAAAAGAATATCACTACAAAAAAGACGAGATTGGCGTGCATATGATGGCTCGTAATGTGCATGCCAACTGCACGCCATGTGCACGCCCGTACACTCGACGAGCATATGTGCTCGTTCATTGCATGGTTGTCGATACGAGAGTCGCCCGAGAAGGTGGGCGAGCACATGGGGACGCTATGTCCTCGCCCGCTTGTAGGCGTGCACATTTGTTCTCGCCGAAATGATCGCCCCTATAAAAAATGGTGATCATTTACGGAGCCCCTGGGAGCACGTGCGCACCCAAACTGAAGTGTAAAAGAAATATTATACAGGTTCGGCGGGGTTTAGATGCCCCGTCGAACCTGTATAGTCTGCCAATAAACCACTGCAGGTGCTTAATAGAGTCGATAAGAGTATATATACTATACCAGTTTGTCAACTAAACTAGTATTGACAAGTCGAACTCACACAATATACATGAACTTAGAAACTAAACATTCATATTTAAGAACTAAATACTACAAATATATGTTCAAAGGAACAACGACAAGTAAAATTACAACAAATTATACTATCAAAGTTCATATAAATTGAAAGACATGCTAAAAATTCAACAACAAAACAAGACAATAGCAACAAAAATTCACTTCTTCTTTGATCTAAAAATTTTAGGTATTAAACCCTACTTTGCTTTCTTTTTTTTCCTTCTCCTTCTCTTTGAACCTAACATACATGCATGCCTCTTCTTCAGGGTCGTTCTCCTCCTCCTCTTCGTCATCCGATTCAATCTCCTCAGGTTGAGATGCACGCCCTTGTGACCTATATTATATATGGAGGATATATACCTTTTATTTGCATTTTGAAGATATAGGAATATAAAATTATTACTCATTCTAAGTAGAATACTTACATGTACGCCGTGAAATCTTCTCGGGGCTTCGTCACTTGCTCCACCATCATCGCCATCTGCGACTCCATTGGCAATGATGATTGGGACGAATGTGGTTGTGTGTACGACGGCTGGGAGTACGCAGAATAGGAATGACGATGTTTCTCCACATAGTATGGAGGAAGACCACTAAGCGTCCGTTTCCTGTTCACCACAACGTCCCTCTCCTCCAACACCTTACCCGATACCTACACGGACATCGATGGGTTCTGATTCTCCTTCTTCTGGACGTCCGAGCACCTCCGTGCCTTTACCTACTGGAGCTGGACAGACTTCGGCATCCTACCCTTTGTTGGAGGTTACGGCGGATGGGAGGTAAGATTTTAATAAATTTTGTCATTTTAATTTTACCAAACAAATAAATTGTATAATGTTTACAAATTTTACCACACACTTGATTAGCATGCAATTTAGATGGTATCGCATCCCTACTATAGAACAAGAGAGACTGTTTGAGATGTTTCTGGAAAGAATAATTTCTAAGAAATGATAGAAATTTTTTATCACGTTTTCTTCTGATATTTTGCAGTAATTTTCAGAGTAGGTATCGCCTTGTTCCGGGTTTGGGGAGGGAGGCTTATCGTTGAGCCTTTATTCTTTTGGCGGAGAAGAGAATGAGCGATACATTTTTCAAGGCAAGAAGAGACTCGCATGCGAAGATGGGATGCGAGGAGATGAATTTTGAGGAGATGAAGAGGTTCCCGCCAGCATGGTGTACGGAGGATAGATATTGTATTTCTTAAATAATTTATAATATACTTTTTAAAGTAATCAATATTCATAACATATTCCTTGCAGATGGGTGGGTTTCTGTGATGCATTCATTGCAGATGCGGAGTTTGGAAGGAGATCCACGGCGGGAAGGACAAACCACCAAAAACAAAGTATTAAATCGACAAGTGGCTCTAAAAGCCACAATCAGATTAGAACGGGGATGGTACTACAATATAAAAATTAATTTTTCAAATATACTTTAATATAATGTCATGTTGTTATTACATCTTAAAATTATTTTTCAGGCAGCTAGGTTGGAAAGAGAACCCTCATTTCAGGAGTGGTGGTCCAGGTCCCACATTAGTGGGAAAGAAGGAGAGTCGTAATGGTCCACTCCTGAAGTAGGAGAATTGTTGGTAAGTCTTTTAATTTATTTGCAATTGAAAGATATATTATAACTAATTCTTCTATATTTCATTTTGTATTTCAGGATCGTTATTTGACACTATCTGCAGAAAAATGGGGTGGTGATCCAACTGGAGAGTAACCACCATTTGATAAAACAGTCTGGAAGCAAGTATAGATAAATATTAATTTACTATATTCATTTTTTATATATAATTTCATATTAAACAATGAACCCAGTGTGGAGGGACGCACTGTGTGTGAATGATTTTGTGCGATTTTATAATAATTAATGGTTAGTGTTTTAGACTTATCATTAACCTAACTAGAAGTTAATGTGATATACTTTATCACATTAACTAGAATTTAATGTGATAATAAAATATCACAGAAGAAATGTTTCTGTTTATAGTTATCGTCACGCTTCAACAATTTTGACTTAAATCAATGAATAATTTGACATCCATTATTTAGTTCTTATTCCCAAAGGTTTTGTATCTCTCATCCCCTCTTTCAATGATCCATTTCTAACACTACTTCAAATTCAAGTTCAATACCACAAATACATTCTCTAACTCCTTCCTATGTGTTTGTTCGTTCATTCTCTCATATCATCATTCATCTACTTCTTTATTTTTTTCCACATCCAACTGCAATCCTAAAATCCCAAGACATGAACCATTGTGATGAAACTAGTGTTATGTCATAATTCATATTCTCTATTTCTATATCAACATTCACCTACTTCTCTATTTAAGCACTTTACTTGTTGTGACATTCAATCAAACACTTGACATACCTATGATATTACATCTATATTAGACAAATATATACTCAAATCTAACAACAACTACATATTAAACAACTATATGAAGCATAACCAATAAGATTAAGAACTAGTAATATTAAAATTAAGAAGAAAACAATCAACAATATCAAAACCCTAAACCATGAAAACACGTATGAAATGTAATGAAATACGAAAAAAATGAGAGAAAGGATGGTAAAATATACCTAAACAAGGGTGTGTGTGTGTGTAATTCAATACTCAAACAGAGGTCGCTCGAGGCGGGGATGGTCGAGCACGAGTCGCCGGAGGGGAAGAAGGGAGAAACAAATCGCGCGGAATGAGAAAACAGGGACGCCCGATGTTCTGTTTACGAGCACGGGCGAGCACACTAATGTGCTCGCTCACTGCTCGCGAGGTGTTCGCCCGGTATTTGACACGCGCCGGTCCAGCTGTGCCTTGAAATTCAACTGGGCGAGCAGAAATGGGCGAGCACATGTGTTATTCAAGTGCTCGCCCATATACGAAAATATAACCACGCCTCCAGATTCAAAAGGGCGACCAGCCAGGCGAGCACATGTGTAACCTAAGTGCTCGCTAGGGAATGCGCGATCACATGTGCTTTCCAAGTGAACCCCATAGTGTGCACGCCAATCACATTTTTTTGTAGTGTGTGGAATAAAAGGGAGAAGATGGCTGAATTTGGAAAAACTCAAAACATAAAAGTTGTAGATCTCAATGAGATCTACAAGTTTCATGTAGACAAAAATGGAAATGAGGTAGAATAAAGTAATAAAATACAAGGGTACAAATATACATATATATGTATACAATGGGGGCCCAAAACTCAAGTTTTGCATACGAGTTCCGATTTAAATGAAATTGGTCTCATTTTAAAGGTCTCCAAATGTGTATTACTTTAAAAGTGAGTAGACCTAGATCGGAGCTGTATGAGAGAGATAGGTGCAGTCTAAGGTCCATGGTCTCCAACTTGGTTTGGGATTTTATTTGTCAATTATTCAAGTTAGCATTTTTTTGGTATTTTTCTTATATTATTGTTAGTAATATACACAGTGCAATGTGAATTTATGGGATTTATAGTTAGTGTAAAATATATACAGATGAGTGATTTTTACAAGTGAATTGGGCTTCTTATATAATGCAGATGTGAATGCTAAAATGCAAATGTTATCAATGCATGCATGAATGATAATTATGCAATTTTGGTGGAAATATGCTCCTAATTACTTGGAAATAAGGCTCTATTTTCAACTTTAAGAGTGATGAATCACAGATTCATCACAAACCACGCAATTCTTGATTAAATGTTGAGAGCACATATGTTTGCCAAACACATCTTCTTCAATTTTTATAAATAATCTTGACAATTACGATCATCATCGACATGTTACTTCCAAAGCACACTCAATGATAGATCAAGACTTTAGAGACATGCAAATCCTAGGTTGTTGTCCTATTGTCTATTTATTTATCACTCTTCATCATCATGAGGAAACTTGCACATTACAACCACATACATAGGGATGAGCATGGGCGGGCTGGGCCGGGCCCTGAAGGGCCCAGGCCCATATAAAATTTCGGGCCTTGGGCCGGGCCCAAGGCCCACATTTTTTTATTTTTATCGGCCCAAGCCCAAGCCCGGCCCAATTTTCATGGGCCGGGCTTGGGCCGGGCCGGCCCATATTAATATGCAATTTTCAAGCAGAATATATGTAATTTTATCATTTAAAAAGTGAGCCAACTCTATGGTTTTACAAAATTTAATAATAACAAAAATAATAAAGAAAATAGATCCATGTTGAGACAATACAAATGTAATAGCATATCAAATAATTAAATGACAGGTATGGAGGTTTATTTCTCTTTATCAATAAGCATAACACTTGAAACGATTCATGTGAGATCACCTAGTACAAAAGTATTACATTATGTGTGGTTTCACACATTACACATGTTGAGATTGTACTATAATCCCTCTAGACCTCAACCAATCTCTATGTACAAGTGCAACATCTAAAGTGCCAGTACCAACAACTCATCAACCCAAGGACCCATTCAAGACATGAGACTACATGTAACTTCAAACATGGCAAACCCAAAATGGGGAAGTAAGAAAGCAACACAAAGACAATAACTATTTTGCTAATTGCAAAAGATGGGCGTGAGATGGAACACCAAACACCACCCAAAAGAACAGGTAATGCTTGATATCACTATACTATCTTGTCTTTTGAAATCCTATCAAGAAAAATGGGTGAACTGTTAGAGTGTCAAAGAATCCAGATGATTACAGATGATATTATGATAACAATATTCCCTGAAGATTAAAGAGATATGAACCAGAGCATTTAACTACAAGCCTCTCCATATCCTTGTCATATCCCAGCCACACCCATCTGGATCCCTGAACCAGAGCATGCTCCCACACATCCATTCCCAATAATGGCACCAAACTGATCCCCTTGGTCACAATTTTGACAGCCCTTCTGGATGCAACTGATCGTTGGCTTTAAGAACACCCCAAGGATATTGGGCTCACCCCGCCACAAGGGGGAAATGGTGAAGGTATCACACAAATGGTGTTATCAGTGCAATTATAACAATTATGGAAGCAACGTTTTTGCTGCTAATACTGTCAAAAATGGAGTGGAGTTGTTAGCCTCAATATGCAAGATTCCAATTTTCCTTTGACAATCAAAACTGTCAGTACGATTCAACTTATGCAAGTGCTATATCTCCTCTTGTTATGTTAACCAAACTGTATTATAGGCCTTAGCAGACTTCTGATCTGATCCAATAAACACCAAATAAAGATAATAAACAATGAATACATTTGTTGTACAGATCAAATGGTTATGTAACTATGTTTCATAAACATAAGATTTTCTCACATCATTCAACCCCCATCTAATGATCACCCCATCCTCTCAGTTGCGGAGGGAGCACTGAACTGTTGGTTTCGGCTTGAAGCAGAGCGACGGGCAAGGCTGATTCTGGCAGACGCCGCAGGGGAGGAAGTTCTCTTCGCCGGTCAGATCCGTGGAGAGTTAGGGTGGCGAGTGGGCACAACGACCATGGAGAGTTAGGGCTTGGATCCTCGGACAAGGAGGGCGCCTCTCAAGTTGGAGACTCGGAGTCGGGGGGGGGGGGCTGTGACTGTGCGGTGGGAACTTAGGGATTGTGTTGTGTAGTTTAGGAAAAAAAGGTAACTTGGGTTTTAAACTTGGTGTGTGGGCTTGAATTTCGGGCCTATTCGGGCCGGGTTCCGGGCCACATAGCGGGCCTTTAATACGAGCCGGGCTACCGGGCCTGATGGGCTGGGCCGAGGCAAGCCCGAGCCCGGCCCAATTAAAAAATGGGCCAAAAATATCGGCCCAAGCCCGGCCCAATGTGGATTCGAGCTTGGGCTGGGCCGGGCTTGGTGGGCTGGGCTTCGGGCTGGGCTGGGCCGGCCCGGCCCAATGCTCATCCCTACACATACATTATGTGTCCAACTGCAAGTACTACATGTTAATCATGGATCCAAACTATGATACTGGTTATGATTGAGTATAAATTTGAGTGGATTTAATGAAGGTTATCTAAAATAGGATAATTTACATAAATATATTTCTTTAATAAGGTTATTAATATTTTAAATCAAAGTTGTCTTGCCTTTTAAATATAAAAGTTCATTCCCTTATTCACTTTCAAAGCAAGAGATATACTTATTGTTATATCTCTAGCAACATCTAGGATCTCATTTCTACCTTTGTTACACCCAATTATATAAGAAATTGCAACTCGAATAAAAAGAATCGGAAACTCATTCTGCCTTTCAAGCCCAACTTGCGATTTCAAATTCGATCTTTAATACTCGAACCCGCCACTCCTACAGTGATGTTGATCCGTTGTTAATTGAATAAACCATCAAAAGGAATAGAACTCGCTATACACAATCTAATACCACCTCAGTTATATGAGGAATCAATATTGGGGTCACTACGCATACGATCTTACTCTTTCGAGAAGCAAAAAGCCCGATCCATGTGCACTTGTATGCAGGAGCTATCACTTTGGATAAGTGTCTCCAACATACAATCCATGACGACGGAACCATTTGCCTTGGCGGAGACCATGGATGTTATTTATATGATCGTCCATATCTCTTCAAATTTTAATTAATCATTATGAATCATATTTACTACGATTAATTCTTCCAAGGGAATTACATCTCCATTCATAATGAAATTTTTTTAATTCAATCTATTTTATTTAATTGCATTAAATAAATTATTAATCCAATCAATCAACCAACAAACAATTAGAGTTTGCTTGATAATACTATATAATACACCCCCACATTTGTACAATTGTTTTATTTCAATTAGTTGATTAAAGTACACAGAGACTTCTCATGGTACCCATCCTTGAAATGGATCAAACCAGGTCGGACAGATTATGCTAACAGGGAGCGCTTCCATTGCGGTGTAGGGTGCCAATTATATAATCCATTAGCATATCCATGGCCTAGGCACCATCACCGATTCAATTCAAGACAATATAATTGGTACAAATTGTACTACGAGGTTTTATCGATCGCGTGGTCTTGGTGACCGACATGATACATATATGGTAATCTCTCAGAAATCTTAGGCATCTTCAAGCACTTTTTAGATCCTAAATTTCTAAGCATATTGAACAAACATGTTCTTAGTTTTACATGTAAAAGTTATCCTAAAACTATTTTATGATAAACTAGGATTTTGTCATGAAACTCTCATTTGATGGTCGATGATGTTTAATCAAATATTTTCATAAAATATTTAGCATCAAAATAATCAGGATAAAGTAATAATTTCCTTGATTTCCAATGAACAGTAAACACAATAAGAAAGAGATATTGATGATCCAATCATCATCCGACCCATCTCCACTAAATATGGAATATCTAGGGCAAACGGAGTTAGAATCATGCGAAATAAATTTGAATTATTTTATTATTTAATTCTATATTTAATTAAAGTATTTATTTCACATTTTATGACAGGGAAACAGTAAGAAAAAATTTAATTTCTTACAGATCAGTGAATACATGCAAAAACAATATCACCGCGTGAACTTTTTGAATTTTAATTCATGCTCTTTTGGTGCCAATAATTGGCTACTATTTCGGGGCTATATTTAGATATTATAAATAAATTTATTATCCAAAAAAATGTTCGAATATTGTATAAATAGGAGCTTTTTATTTTAGCAAAAAACAATTCGAAACGCTCATCATATGCACAAACCACGAGTCCATGCACAACTGATATGCAAAAAACCTCATTTCTTTAGGGTTTGGATCACATCCAATAACTTTAACGTGGCTCAGATACCACTTTAAGGTTATGGTTTGGGCCTTAGCACATTACAAAATCATGAAGGTCGCATCACTACGACCTAGGGCAACTAGTCATACTAGTTGCACCGAGCAATGGAATTTAAAAATAAATATGAAACCACATGATTTGAGAATACTTCTCAAATCATTTCATCAACAAGACAAACAAGTAAAAGGATTATCTCTTGAAGCGTGTTTGTGATCTTTTCTCTAAACGAAGAGACCTCCTATCTCAAGTCTGACCCGATGGAGAAGGGACTTGCGAGCGTGTGGATGAGATGTATGCTTCTCGCAATCCACGTCGAAGACCCGAGCAAAGAATTTCTTGATTTCATCTCACAAAATCCGATGCCTTCTTCACGAGCAAGGAGCACCAAAGAGGGCAAAGATCCACGATCAGTCAATTCGACAACACAACAACATGACGAGGAGGAGGAGACTCTCTAGGTCAATATGTGGATGACCACAATATTGAGAGAGAGAGAGAGGATGTGTAGAGAATAGAGAGAGATATTTCTCTTGTAATTTTTGTTGTAAATAAAGAGCAATGACTTGTCTTTCTTTTATAACATATTGGATGTCCATGGATCCCAATCCATGTGCACACAATAATTAATGATGTTAATTTTGTACTTCAAATCAATGGCCATGATTTTGTTGCATAAATTTAAAATAAAAAATAGTTATTTCAAAACAAATTAAATATATTGAAGATAACTCAATATAATTTAATTTAAATAAAAATAACAAATATGGAATTACTTAGAAGGGGAGCATGTCTCCTTCCATACACAGGGTGGACAACCACTAACTTAAAGAGCTCAAGTTGGTCGTCTACTCTATGTATGGTAAGGAGGCTCTCTCATTCTTATTATGTTGAGATCTCATATCTCATCATATATTCCAAATGTTCAATAACTTTTGTTCGAAAATTATTCATCAAAATAATTTCAAATTAATTTGTGATAATTTTATTCATGCCATTGGCAATTATGAATCATATTCATACATCCAATATAAAATGCAAATGGTATTTACAATTAATTATCAATGTGGATCAAATTCACATCAACATTTATTTCATAAATATTATTTACAATAACATCTCTCCAATATATTATATATAACATTTATAATATTTTATGATTACTTTGGATAGTGATATCCACATTAATTATATCTTTGATAATTAAACCATATTTAATTATCTTAGATGATTATTCTCATGTGCCCAAACAATATGAATCATATCCATATTATTCATAGTAATTAAATCATATTTAATTATCATTTTTTATCAATGCTCAGATACATTATCAACAATAGAATTATTCTTAAACTCTTTCAAGAATAATGTTCTTTCTCTATAGATACTTGAAGATAAGCACATCACGATTGTCCATTCCACGTATAGTGACTTGGATTAAGATCATATCTCAAATCTAGTTCTTGGGAACCTCTCGAAGATGTTAAATTAAATAAATCGTAAATCTAATCTTCTCATTGCATCTGAATCATATTCAGATCAATGTCCAACAATTGGACTGAGATCAGATTACTTCTCTACTGAGAGGAGTCACAAAAATCCAAACATTTTCAGCACTCCCTCCAAATGGAAGTGTCATGGTTATACAATCATTTATGATCACATCACCCTCGATTATTCTTAATACCCGTACATCTTGCAGACTGGAAGACCTACAATAAACCTGAAGTTTGAAATCACATCTAGACTATCTTTTTTAGGGTTTTATCATTAGGTTTCTCATTTGATTATTGGGAGTTGGTATCGATCACATGCTTTCCAAAATCATATATCATACTTATAAATTCTTGGTATGCTTCCAAAGTATGACGACCATGCATGGAATTTTATCGGTCTCAATACCTCACGAGTGAGATCATGTCTTCTGGTTCAGTAATGAAACTGTATTATCCCTTTGAGAAATCATATAACTCGCATGTCCTTGTATGCACACCAGCTCACCGGTGTATAGGCCTTGAATAGGTCATCAACCTACCAGTCTGACAAATGTACATACTCAAACATATAGTAATACATCTGTCTTCGGTCAGAGAATGCATGTATATATCATGACAGTATATGAAATAGGTCTTGGTTATCTCGATCTCATTATGTCAACTCTTTGTCCTAACTTATCTAACACTTCAGAATCTCTATCCCTATGTAGAGGACCTACATCAATAGGTCAGTTAGATATCGACCTTTAGAGAAGAATTGCCATCTTCTTCGCAGGATGGCGATACTTTCTTAATAATCATTCGACGGTGCTTGATGAGTCCTTAATCTAACTCTTTAGATATCATCCAACCAGTAGCCTCTATGATTCAACATTTGAATCAACAATTATATGATCATTAAGATGGTCATGGTACATAACCCTAATTGTAATAAGGGATGTGAAAATTAGTTATTCTTCATTTCAGATTAAGGAGTGAATTGCAAGAACATTTATTGAATAATGGCTTGTCGTGGGCTCACATATCGAACAAATATGTTGTTATCTAGTGGACTATATCCTCCAGATGTTTTAAGAAAATACATTAAGAAATTTTAAAAAATAAGGGTGGGGGTAATTAAGTTGACTCCCTTTTGGGGTAGCCCCATTAAATCCATATAGAAATGGATATGGATACATATGTCAATATGTGTGTAATAGATATAATGATAGATCAGATACATATGTATCCATATTCATTTGCATATTAAAGTTTATATAAAGGTTGTCCATATATAAAAAACCTAATAAATATATGTATTTCATAATGTTAATTATGGTTATAAACAAATGCACGACTAGATTTTCATATTAAAATGGATATAAAGATAACCATATACATATTTGCAGTATATGTAACTATTTTCATATTGTCAAAATATGTATAAAATGGACATGGAAGTGAATCACATAGGTGTATATCCATATTTATTAAATTAAATTGTTGTAACAAATATTCATATAAAACAAATATACAAAATAAATTTATTCAATAACAGTTTATCACATATGATTACAAATAAATCTATAATTATATTAACATGTTTAAATGGGCACACATATAAGGTGACTTAAACATATAATTATGGATACTAAAAATAATATTCATATATATATATATGTATATGTATATATATATCCATTTTTAAAATGAAACGAGCGGGACTAGACTGACGTCCTTTCCCCGTACCAAGCTATCCCAGAAGGTACTAGATCGATAAGGAATCAATCACTTGACGATCGGTCTTATTATATCTAGAACATGAATTGCAGGGCAAGCGCATCAACCACTCCACTAGTGAGGCGCATATGGGACGTTCCACGGGGCGCGAGAAGGTAGCATTGAACGATCGGTTGCTCTTGTTAGGTGAAGATCAGCGTGGATAGCCTAAGACGGAGCCCTTCTGAGGAGTTCGGTTAAAATGTCGCAAAGTCTTAAACAACCTGAAAAAACGGACCCTGAAAACTTAGCAGGCAAAAATATGGAACATAGTTTACAAGGCAAGGCTTAGAATGAATGCTATCTGCTTAATTGAACAACGGAGAGGATAACCATGAAGCCTAGCGGGGATAACATTTATACACATCTATTTCGAGCCTACTATTTGAACCTACTAACAGAAGAAAATCGGTGAAAGTAGGTGCAATATATATAGTTAGCGGATGGCTGATTTTCAGCACCATGGACACTCCACACCTGCTTGACTGCTCCGAATGATGCGCTTTCAACCAGTCTTTTCTGATATCCACTATCCTTCTAGCATTCCCAGCTCTTTTCATTGAATCGACACATATCAAGTGGAATGAGGTCAGGATGATATATAGTAGCAAGATAGTTCGGCGAGTTGAGTTAAGCTGTATAAGAGTTGGTTGCTTCGTACTGCTGATACGTGTTCATAGGTTGAAGGAAGAAGTTCCTCATGGGTGACTAAGAGAGATCTCTCTCCTACGACTTTTGAATAGGGAAGGTCAAAACCAACTCTAAGCAAGCACAGTCCGGCAGGAGAGGAAATTGAGATAATAGTTCGACAAAGGGGAATATAGAATGCTAGTCAAAAAATGAAAAGCCATAATTATCCACTACCTACTTGCCTTTTCCTTTTTCATATATAGACTGAGGGTATTCTCGCAGCTACTTCTTGCGAACATTTGTCCTAACTGCACATTTGAAGCTTCTTCTATCAAAGAGTTTGTTTCGATGAGTAGGTGATGAATCTCCATTTCATATCCTTTATTCTATCATTTTGGCCTTAAAAACCCCAGCAAATGCATGTAAATAGCAATTATTTGTACATAATAGCATTCATGATTCATAGTATTAATTGTACATTAAATAAGGTTTTTAATGCCAAAATTATAGAATAAAGAGAAGAAAAGAAAAAGGAATAAAATATTGCAAATATTTTATGACCCTAACCCCGAGACCAAGGCCAGCATGGAATTGGTCGACAAGGAATAAAGTAGGGGGAGATAAGGGCCAATTATACAACACATACCTCATTTGTTAATTCATTTATTTATGCATTTTTTTACACCTATTTTGTACATAATTATTTATTCATCAAATAAAGAAACTTTGTTCATGAAAGTTGTAGATAATAATGTAAATAAAAATACAAAATTGAGTTTGTGCAAAAATAATACTCAGTGTACATTTTATACACAAAATAAAAAGCCAAAATCTCAACTTCACAGACCCATATCTTACAAATAAAAACTCCAAATCACCCAAACTCACATTTAATTGTATATAGCATTCCAAGAACTATTTTATAAAATTGGTTTCATAATTTTTGGAGTCCATCTGTGGTTAGGTTTTTGGCCCTTCTTATACATAATATCTGATTAAAATATTCATTTTATTCAATATTCATTATTTTTATAAATTCATATTTTTAGAATTTTGTAGATAATGTATATAATTCATATACATATTGACATTAGAATAAAACCAAAAATATCTTGTAAAATAAAATAAGTATATGTAATATATAGACAAAATACATATGCTACCTATATGTACATAAATAAAAAGGATTTTTATTCTTTTATTCTTTATTCATTTATATTTTTATAACAATGTATATATTATATATAACTTGTTAAAAATAAAATTTCATAATAAAAACAAATAAAATTCATTAAATAAATAAAATGTATATAATACATAGGTAAATTACCTATGAGTATACCTACATATACATATACCTATTTATTTAAAAATGTAAATAACCTCATAAAAATCAAATAAAATATATTTATACTCACAAAAATAAGTTATAAATTTGTAAAATAAGAAAACAAAATAATAAAATAAAATAAACAAAATAAAAATAAATATATATAAATATACTTATAAATACATTATTTTAATAAAACTGTAATAAAATACTTCCAAAAAAATAATAAAAATCATAAATAAATACTACATTAATTTATGAACATTTTTTATTTTATAAGTAAAAATTAATTCATTCATTTATTAGGTTAAATAAAGGGGTCAAGGTCCGGCTGATGTGGGCCAATCAGAGGCCAGGGAAAGTTGACCTCCGGTCAACTCCCCCTGCGCCTCTGACTGACCCGTCAGACCTGTCCATTCCCCCGATTTCATGCCTTTTTCCTGGGCGTCCCTTTCATCAATCACCCTCAAATCCTTCACGGATTTTGTTCTCTGATCATCCGCGAATCTCGCCGTGATCTTGGATCCATTGTACATAGCCCCGATTCTTTAATAATCGCAGGTCATTGGGGGTCCTCAGGAATGTTTATAAATAACACCTTCCTCCTCCTCGGCCAAATTTGGCCAATTTCATCCCCCTCTTTGAGCTTGAATCAGCTCCTGGTGGAGCCCTCGTGACAGGAGGCGCTTCCCAGCACCTCGGTTCGGCCGGAGATGGAGGAAAATTTTGTCGCGGCGGCGCTCCGGCGGCCGCCCTGCTCCCTGGAGGCCCCCAGGTATAAGAGCTGCGCTTTTACTTATTTTAGTTAGGATTTTGTTTCAGCATTTCATTTCTGTCTTTAGATTAATCATTAGCACTTAGTTGTAACGTAGAATGGCTGATTCGAAGTTCGCCGGAGCTCTGCTCCGGCGACTTCTCCACCCTGTTCCCGACCGTTCTCCGACGCCATTTCGCCTCCATTTCCTTCCCTACCGCATTCTCCACCTTCCAGCCACCTTGTCCAACCGGATTCCTCTCTGGATCCGCGAATCGAAGCTCCTCCACCGCCTTCCGCTGGAGCTTCTCCGCCCACCATCATCCGCTTGCTTTCAGCTTCAAACCCCGGGTCGAGGGTGACGCCCTCGAGCCCCTCTACCTTCCTGTGCAGGTTAGGTGTGCCAAAGATCACCAGGAGTCGATTCGCATGTGGGCGGAGGTACCTGGAGCCGCGTTTCTTCACCAAGCTCGTGGCGCCGCTCCAGGGCACCTCTGGCCGATCTACCACCTCCAGCAGATCAAGCAACCTCCCAGGAAGCTTTTGGGACCTTCAGGTGCGGCGAAGACCGGCGAGGGAGCGAGATCGAGGAGGAAGAAGCTCGCCCCGGCGAGCTTTCTTCCCTGTTCTTGCACGTGTGCTCCCAACCGTTGGATGAAGACGAAGGCCCAGTTCGATTGCCAGCCGTCCGATGAAGCGATGCTACGACCGTCAGATCACGCGAGTGATCTAATCCTCACCGCTCATCGGTGAAGCGTCATCGGCGCACATGGAGGCGCCACGTGGAGTAGTGAATGAAGACCAGCCGTTCGATTCAACGCCTTTGGGGGTAATTTTCACTTGTACCCCCGCCGTTTTGTATATTTAAGTTTTAATTCTGTAAATAAATTAGCACGTTATAAAATAATTGTAATTTTTGCAGAAAGGACCCTGAGTTTATTGGAATTACATTTAGGTCCCTCCGCGCCTCACGTGCAGTCCCACGTGAGGCGCGTGAAATTTTCACTTTAGCCCTGGCGGTTTTTTGTATATTGGAAATTAGTCCCAAAACTTTAAATAAATGTTTATTGCTGTTGTATTTTTGCACTGATGCCCCTGGTACCTATTATATTTGCAAAAATACCCCTGCCAGGCTGTTTGATTTTTGTGCCTTTTCCCTATTTATTAAAAATACTCATGAGGCTTCTAAATATTCACAAAAATTAGGATAGATGCTCCATGTAGTGTTCTTCCACGCCTATATTTTACTTTGCATTTTTTTGCATTTTTCCTAATTATTAAAAATAAAAAAGAAGCCCTTTTTGCATTGTTTAAATTAGAAAATACAAAAAAATTAGAAAATGATTTTGAAAAATTCCAAAAAAAATATATAAGGTATAATTATATATATATATTGAGTCCAGAAATTAAAAAACCCTAAAAATATGAAAAAGAAAAATAAAAAAAATCAGAAAGCTCCAAAATCCAACAAAAAAATAGAAAAATTCTTTAAAAACCTCAAAAATATATTTTTCTCTATTATAATCATCTATATATTATTATTAATGTATTAAATTAATTTGGGATTTTTTGGAGTTTATTTTATATTTTTAAAACCCAAATTATATTCGGCTATCTATTTAGTCCTTTATTGAGGACATTTTTGAAATTAAAAATACATAAAAATTAGAAATATTCTAGAAAAAATAAAAAAATAGAAAAATATTAAAAAGTAAAAAAGAATTATATCTATGTATATTTTAAGTATTTATATCAATATATATCTATATACTATATTACTCCTCTCTCTCTCTTCTTATATATATATATATCTCTTTATATATATTTATATATACATATAAACATATACATATCTATATTCTATAATTAAAAATATAAAAAGAAATAAAAAATATATAAAATATAAAAACAAAATAAAAATTATAAAAACAAAAATATTTGAAAAATTTACAAAATCCAAAACCCACAAAACAATAAAAGGACATGAACAATGGATTGAATAAATTATACATCACATACATTCCCTTCGCCTCCCAGTGTTCGACCTCTACCTGTACTTACACCTATACACATTTGCATGTAGAGTTATAATAAATTTTAACTCCACATTTTTGGATATTCATTGCATATATTATTGTGGGTTAATTGTTGACTGATCTGGGGATCTTTAAGTGGTCAACTCAGCGACTGGATCTCTCGCCTTGTGAGATATCTAGACCCTTGATCTTCCCCATTCATCAAATGGCGCCATTACCGGGGAGGCAACGGATTCTGTATGATTTTGTGAGCTTATTTGTTCATTTATTCAATTATTTGCTCATGTCCATGATACAGATATTTGTTTGGTTTTTATTTCTATTTGATATTATTTGATTGACTGCTCTAACCATTTCTTTCCTTTGTCTTTGATGCGAGGGACCGCCAAGCGAAGGAGGACCTCTTAGGAGGACCTATGCACCCAAGCAAGGTGGAGTTGGCTCTTCTATGCCAAGCCAACAAGAGAGAGCATCAAAGGGAGATGAAGGAGAGGTTTTGAAGACAGTCTCTGTTTTATGCATTTTATTTTATTTTATTATGTATATTCATGTGAGAGAGTGGCACTTAGAATTTTGTAATAATACAGGACTCTCACAGGTACACTTCGACTCCCGAGGTCCAGTGCCCGAGGGATTGTTCCCTTGGGAGCCTCGATGATTTTTGACGTTTTTCTTTTAATTTTATTTTTATTATTTTGTGTGAATGAGCCTTAGCTTAGGAGTTTCTTGCTCGTAGAGTTAGGTCCAAACACCCTAATTATTTGCATGTATCTATAGTTCGCTTTGGACCTAGATCAAACTCTAAACAGCCGTTCATTTATCTCTTAGCCTTTGTGCCACAGCGAGCCCCGCAAAGCGCTTTCTCCTAAGCTCAAGTGTGTTGAGCACAGAGGAGGGGTGAGCCAAGACCGGACTTTTTGAGGCTAAAGATTAATGAGCGACTTGTGGTGCTTCACGATAATAGCAATTTCTGAACCTAGGACGATTTCTTTGGTTTGCATTTGCATATAGCGTAGGTTTCAAATTCTGTTATGCATCCCGCATGGAGAGAGCTGGGAGGCAATGTAAGTCTTCTTACTTGGCATGCATCATCGTTTTCCGACTTGCATGGCTTTTCCGATCTTCTCCCTCTGTTTTTGCCAACCTAGGATGCTTAATGGAAATTGGAACCTCGATAGACACGTGCATTGAAAATACCCAAAAAAGTGATAACTTAAATAAAATCGGGACTGCTAACTCTATTGGAATTAAAAATAAAACGTAATGGATTCCTTTTCTTGGGGAGAGCATCCCCCTCATTGCATGCATTTTAAATTTCTTACGTACACACTAAGGAGTAGAGCCCAAATCCTATCAAGCCTCCTATGTGATTGTACAATTTTTGTGGTTCTCACCTAACTCTAAAATTGAAAAGATAAATGACCGTCACCTGATGGTCTTCACTGTGTTGAGTAGGTGAATCGGGGGTTTGCCTTGTGTATTGATTGTGACTTGGAGTTCATTGTGTTTCTCTTTCATTCCTAGAGTAGTCGGCCCCACCGTGTAAGTCATGCATTTTTATCTTTGAAGTCTCTCTACCTCTCTTATACATATAACTCTTCATATTGCATTGAGTCATGATATTGGCGCTTGAGCTCAATCATTCTTAGCCAAATCCTTCGTTTCCCCTCTTCTTCACCATCTTCCTCGTACCCTCTGTATCACCTTTCTACCACCCATGATATTGGCACGCCCGCTCAATCAGCTTTTCCACTTCCCTTTGTGTACCCTTCTTATCCATCTTCCTCGTATCCCCCGTGTCATCTCTCCCTTTACCCGGGAATGCTGGGCATAATGATGAGGCCCGCATAGAGGATTATCTATACAGATTGTCTGTGTAAGTCGGGCCAATAATGTTGAGGATGCTGAGAGTGATCTGGTGGATTCGATTTTGGATACAAGCATATGAGCTTATTGAGGATTTTTGATGATGTATAGAGCATAGGTGTGATGCATTATTGAAGATTTAGTTCTCGCACACCGGATTAAGGATGTTATATGATGCGATAATTCGATGAAGATTTCAAGAGTGTTGATTGATCTATCTATCTTGAGGTTCCACCCATCTTGATTTCTGAGGATTGACTGATTATTCTGATATGGATTGCCTGACAAAGGTGTGCGGAGCCGACATGATCTCTCATCTTCCTGATTGACCCATCCTTGATCTCCTGACTCTCAAATCCACCCTGGCACTTAGAGGATTCCTGACTATTTTTCGTGCCATCTCAGCTGACAGGATTGACCCAAGGGATGTTTGGCGAAGGACATGATTATTTGCTCCCTTGCATGAGCTTATGCCCTCCAAATGATTGAATGATTTATTACTTTTGAGGACCTGAGATGACTTGCCAGCATGCCCAAAACCTACATTGATCTAGCTCGCATTCCTCCCCGAGGACTATCTGTGGGAGAATGCGACAATTTCTAGGATTGTGGTTCCATTCACTGCTTGGGTCGCCATTGTGATGGGACCTGGAACCGAGTCAGATGATATGCTTGATTGGCCTCCCCCTATGATTGTGTACCTGACCTGTCAGTACACGAGGCTAATGTACTTGACTCATCTGAGTCTGCTCTCCTTGACGGTCCTCGCAAGGCAGAGCTCCACTTTTCTGACTATTCCTTGCCTAGATCGCAGCGCTCTCCGAGGACTATCTGCGAGAGACTGCGACATTTTCTTTGCGCTCGGTTTCCACTACTGACTGTGTCTCCGATCTGCGGAGCACGGAATCGAGTCGTATGATATACATGATTTTTTGTCCCATTTTGAGTTGTGTATCCAATCTGCGGATCATGGGACCTGTCTGATTAGACTCCTTTGAGTCTGCTCGCCTTGACGGTCCTCGCAAGGTTGAGCTCCTGATACCTGTTGTTTTCATGCCTAGCTGGCAGCACATTCCTCGAGGGTTATCTGCGGAACGCTGCCACACTTTCTTAATTTGACGGTCTCTTCTGTCGGTAGCCGATCTGTCGCCTACCGAGACCGTTCCTTTGATCCGTCTGATGGATCAGGCTCTTTTGAGCCCGCTCTCCTTGACGACCCTCGCAAGGGTGAGCTTCTGTTCTGATTATTCATTGCTTAGCATGTACTACTCCCCGAGGGTTATCTGCGGGAAAGTACATCATTTTCTATGTACTCGGCTTCTTTTCGGGCGTCTCCTGTTGGTGGAGCACGAAGCCGAGTCTTCTGAGCTTTTTACTTGGTCCCCTCCCTGGTTGTGTCTCCTTTCTGTTGGAGCACGGAGCCGAGTCTTCTGATTATTCTCTGATTCCGCTCACCTTGAGGACCCTCGCAAGAGTGAGCCACATATTGTGTTGCCCGGTGTATTCTTGTGACTTTCAGATTATATCACCACCGTGCACCACACAGTCTAATATGTTTTACTTCCGATCTATCTTGGACTCTGATTGACCAGAGGAGTTTGTACAGCTCTTTCTTCCTCCCGGTCTTACGGTATCGGCTATATTCCCTCATGCTGACTTTCTGAGCCAATTGACTGACTTCTGCTACCGGATCGGATATCTTTACTTTCTGATATGTGTGTCCCCGGTAGCTGTTGAACCAGGAAATCGCAGAGGTCGTGTTGACTCACAAGGCCAATCAACAGTCGCTGATTTGACCTCCAACGAAATCCGAAATTCAAACAACAATTAACCCACGACAAATATATCAAGCAATGAAAGTAAATGTGCGGAGTTAAAATTTATTATAACTCTACAACAAGATGTGTATAGTGCAAGTATGTGTAGAGGTCGAACACAGGGAGCAGACAGGTAGAACGGGGCACAAGTGCTCAAAAATGTATGTGTATGTGATCAAAGTATCTATCTATGCTATTTTTTGTGGGTTTTAATTTTATAATTTTTTTATTTAATTTTTAATTTTATAATTTTGTATCTTGATTTTTAATTTACTGATTTTATATTTTCTTTTTGTATTTTATACTTTTATATTTTCTTTTTCAATATTGGAAATCAGAGACAATGTAATAAAAGGCAAGCTAGAGTATTTATAAAAATAGATAAAAATACTCAAAAATAAGGAAATAAAATGTTTTTGGTCTTTTTAAGATTTTTTACTGTTTTTGTGATTTTTGGGTAATTTTTAGAATGTTTTTGGTATTTTTAATTATCAAAATAAGGAAAACAGTGAAGAAAATACAAGGCTGAAACTAAAATGGAGAAATAAAATAGCAAACAGTAACAAAAATTCTCCAAATTAATTTTCACTTAAAGATAATAAAACAAAGAAAATTCAGGAAAAGAAAACACTATTTTTGGATTTTTTATGAATTTTATAAATTTTTATGAAGGTTTTTAGAGTTTTGCAATTTTTAGGAGTTTGGTTTTATATTTTTTAATGATTTTTGGCTGGGAGTTAAAACAAACTAAAAGACACAAAATATATATTTTTTGGGATTTTTCTGGGGTGGTTTTATATTTTTTTGGTATTTTATGATGCAAACAGTGCTAAAAATAGATGTTTTTGATTTTGAATAAATATAAAAATGCACTAATTATGAAAAATAAAAATATGGCGCGGAAGTACTATGCAACAGAGACTTAAGTTAATTTTTGTAGATTTTTTTAGGGCTTTATAGATGCATGAATAAAATACAAACAACAAAAAGAAAAAGCATGCGGCCAGGGGCGTTTTTGTAATATTAAGACAGTTCGAGGGCCTCTGCACAATATTCTCTCAAAATAATTAACTACGGAAAATAATTTCTGGACGGAATGTTAAATACACAAAACCGCGAGGTCCTTGTCACAAAATACCCACGCGCACGTGCCCACGCACGTGCGCTTGGCTGGCAAGGTCCTCAATGTAATTCCATGTATGCGCGAGGGGTTCTTAGCAATTTTTACAAAAGATATAAAACAGCACTTGGTAGTTTCTGGGCTAGAGACTAAATACAAAAACGCATGGGGGGAAACGCAAAATACCCATGCTATAAGCAGATCTGACGGTGGCGGCGCTTTTACTTACACCACGTGGCAGCTCCACAGGGGCCGATACCCCTTCAACTGTGCGGCTAAGATTAGAAGGTCTAAGGTGATCGGACGGTCCTGGGCTCGCACGATCAGACGGTAGCTGCTCCTCCTGGGCGACTGGGGCGGATCCAATGGTTACGGATGGCTCTGGACGAACACGCGAAGAACTCGAGCTTGGCGAGTTCGGATTCGCCGAAGCTCGAGCTCTCACGCACCTGGCTCCTCCCTGACGACCTCGTTAAGCTCCTGCGGCGGTGGAGATGCTCCCAGGTACCGTAGATGGGGCCGAGGACCCACGAATGGCCTCCGGCGCTCGATGAAGCCTTGGGCGACCTGGGGGCTGATCCTTGGTGGTCCTTGAGGCTCAGACGCCTCCTTCAAGTCCTGCGAAGACAGATAAAGAACGACAGCGCGAATGACAGAGGACTTGGCTTTTATTGGCGAGAAAACGGTGGGGTATGGAGTGGATGATGGTCGCCGGAGCTCTTGAGCTCCGGCGAGATGTTCGGTTGCGAAGAGCGGGCAAGGTTATCGATTAACCACAGAATAAAAGCTCTAAACTATTCCTAAAACTAAAAACTAGCAAAAAAAACGAAGAGATAAATAAGAAACAACCTCGATTGGCTTTGAATGCCAAGAGGAGAAAGACCTCACGGCCGCGTGGCCGGAGATGGGCTGGAAGCCGCTCCTTCGCCTCTCCAAACACCGCGAACTCGGCCGGAGGCTTCGCCTGTCACGCGCGCCAGTCCAGGGCACAAGTCTCAGGGGTTAGGATTGGGAAAAGAGGGTTCAAAGGGAAATGGAGGTGGCTGGGCGGTTTTTGAAACATGGGCGAGGAGGCACTTTCAACGAGGCATATCGAGCGCGTCAGAGGTCCAATCCCCGATACAATCGTTGGGCGTGTAAGAGGAAGGATAGGGGAAGATATTTGCAGAAGACGTCGACCTCAAACGGTGAATGGAGAGGCCTCGAAAAAAAGGCGAAAGTGGGCGAAAAACCCAACATCTGACAGGGGCAGGGGGGGTCAGACAGTTGACCAAAGGTCAACTGTCAGACCAACCTGGTTGGTCCACGTGGACCAACCAGGGAAAAACCCTTGTTAAATCAATAAAAAATAACAAATGATAGTATTTTAATTAGGTTGTAAAATAAAAAATGTTTAAAAAATTATAAATTATTTTATTATGATTTTTATTTATTTTTATGAAGTATATTTTTACAAGTTTGCATTTATGCCCTTTATAGTATATATATCTATATATTTAAGTATCTTATTTTTATTTTGTGTATTTTAATTTTATTATTTTTATTTCTTATTTTATAAAATTATAAAATACTTTTATCTACACAAATATATTTTTATTTTATTTTTCTGATTTATTTTGTATATTAAATAAAATACAAGTATGTTTTGTATAGGTATATATATAGGTAATGTATCTATGTCCTATATTTTTAAGTATTTTATTTTTGTTTTTATTTAGGTTTTTATTCTTATTTTAATGTACATAATTATTATAAGTATTATTTACAACATTATAAAAATATAAAATTATAAAAATAATAAATAAATAATAAATTGAATATTTTAATATGTACAAGTATACATTGAGGGTCCAAAAGTCAACTTTCAAACCGTAGCTCCGCCAAATGCGAAACCACCACCATTAATTAGATTATTTTCTTCTATATACAATTAAAGGTGAGTACGCTGCATTTGGAGTTTTTATTTGTGAGATACGGGTCTGGGAAGTTGGCATTTTGGATTTTTATTCAGACCATAACTTTTTATCTGTACATTATTTTTCTGTGAAATCAATTTTGTATTTTTCTTTATTTTATTATCTACAACTTTCATGTACAAAGTTTCTTTATTTGAAGTGTAAAAAGTGGAACCAAAAATAGGTCCCAAAATGAATAAAGAATGAATAAAATGTATAGGTATTTTATCTGTGTTTTGTCCCTTATCTCTCCCTACTTTATTCCTTGTCGACCTATTCATCGAGATGCCTAGGTCTCGGGGTTTCGGGTCATAAAATATTTACAATATTTTATTCTTTTTCTTTTCTTTTCTTTATTCTATTATTTTGGCTTTAAAAACCGCATTTTATACAATATTTATACACATATGCATGAATGCTAAAATGCCTATATTAAGTCTATTTACACGCATTTACTAGGGTTTTTAAGGCCAAAATGATAGAATAAAGATGATGAAACGTGGATTCATCAGTAGCCGACACCCACCTGACTGCATATCAGGGTGTCTTTTCACCTTCTGGCTGCGTCCTCGTTCTCACAGGGAGACGACGACGATAGTACGGTAGTCGCTTACCAGACACCGTCCTGTACTTCACTCGTTTTTCACCGATTGTATATATGTGTACCTTTTTCATTCTTTCTCCCGTATGTTCTGTGTGCCCCAGATCTATCGCCACATCTTTATGTCTACAACTAGGACGTACCTTGTCCTAAGTGTAGGGGGGCACACACCGAATTGTTCTTTCCTTGCACTTTTTCGTCACTCCTGTTCTTGCCTATACTTAGGGCTATCTCACCCTAAGTATAGGGGGAGTGATGCGTATATTCTCCACGATCTTTCCATCTATCTATATATATCTTCTTTTCTTCTTTTCTTCTTTTCCTTTTCTATCTTCTGAATCTGAATAAAAGGTGTCGCCCCTTTGTGTCAGTTTTCTGTACTTAGGACGTACTTTGTCCTAAGTATAGAGGGGCGCACCCCTGATTTGTTAATTTTTTGATCTGTTTATTCCCACCCTTGACCCTCCCTGCTTTGTGTACAGTCTGCTATACTTCGGATTACTTGATCTTAAGTATAGGGGGGACGGTCAATTTCTATTTTCTGCGTCTCTTATTCATATTCTTTAGACTTGACTATACTCAGTACGAGTTATGTCTTCTCTTTTCTTTTTCGATCTATGGGGACATAGCTCAAGCTAAGTATAGGGGGGTCGTATATACTATGTATATACTTTAGCCATAACTCATACTCTCGTATTTTACTAATAAATATGGCTAATAATTCTTTAAAAAGTCATTAAAAACCCTTAATAAAAAGATGTGATTATTCCTCGAATTCTTCGTGTATATACTGATTAATAAATCAGGTGAAAATGTTTTTTTGCAAAATGTTTGAAAAATAGTGTGAAAATTTTCGTGAACATTTGTTGAAAACTATTTTGAAAACTTTTTGTTATATGTTTTCAACCTTTGTAAAAATGTGTGGTTTGTAAAATTTATTTTCTTTGTGTGAAATAAAATGTTTGAAAAATGATTTACAAATGGTTTGAAAAATGGTTGCAAAAATATCTTGAAAATCTATATAAACTGTTTTGAAAAACCTTTGCAAAATGATTTTCAAATGTGTGTACATGTTTGTAAAAATGTTTGTAAAAATGTTTGTAAAAATTATTTTGGACTATAGTTTTCAAAAATTATTTGGAAAATGTGTGTCAAATAAGTTTGAGGAATAGTCACATATAATAAATAACTAAAATACTATACTATTATTTTAAATAAAAGTAAACAAGATTCTTTAATAAGTGTACATATACCTTTAAATAAAAACTAAATTCTAAATTCTTTAAAAATCATTCAAACAAAGCGGCACGCCCGTGTAAATAGATTTATATATGTTACTTTAAGTACCAAAAATTATTTTATTTGTAAAAAAATTCTTTGTGTAAAATTCTTCTCTTTGTTTTCAAATTTTTGAAAAGATTGCATTATTCTTTGCATATTTGTAAATAGCATTTGCATAGCATTTATATTCTTTGATTGAGCTTGATAATTGAACTAGTCCAATAAAGTCACAGATTGGAGCTTGGTTGGACCTTACTGCACCTAACTGCACTGGAACCTTCTGGGAGCTAGGTCTAAGGTACTTCAGGTCTATTCAGACTTAATTTTTTGAGAAATCAGGGCTGGGTTCAAGTCACCTCAGTGAACTAACTAGAACTTTTCGAAACAACCGTGACCTAACTTGGACACTTGCACCTTTCACTTGGCTCAACTCAGTTGGAGTGGTGAGGGGGTTGGATTTGCCAGTCTGAGATGCACACGGGTGGAAACATTCGTCCTCGTCTAGGGAGGGAAGTGCACCCCAACCTGGTCCAATAGCCATGAGGTCTAAAGACAGGAGATTGTGGGTTGCGATAAAGCTTCAAAAGAGGGATAGTCTTCTGGCTCAAGAGGAAAAAGTCCTTATGTAAATGCTGCTGTAAATAGTATGTTTGAAAAAAAAATGGTCAGGCCTATAAAAAAATAAAATGCCTGCAAAGTATGTAGATAGAAAATAAGAAAGCTTGAGCATCAAAGTTACACCATGTGAGCCTGCAGCTGGATGGCTTGACTACACTGGTCTTGCATCCCGAGATAGGTAGCCACACTGGCTACCGTCCATTCTTTTCTCTACCTCCTCCTCTTGAGTTGGATGCCACTTGAACTTAGAAGGGAATACCGTGCTCCTTGACGAAAGAGCTGTTGGATTAGGGAATCATTGGGTTGTCATTCTGGAGAAGTCAGTCTCTTTGTCATTTCAGTCGGGGAGAGCCACCATCACTTATACTGTAGAAGTCAGCTTCATAGTCATAAGGGTTTGCGTATGATGTAGGTTATTTCTGACCTGGCTATTGAGGTGATTTGAACCAAGTTCTGTGACTCTCGAAGGTTGTTGTGCTTTAAATTTGGTTCCCGACTAGGTTCCACACACA
Source organism: Ottelia alismoides (assembly GCA_037367405.1). NCBI lineage: Eukaryota > Viridiplantae > Streptophyta > Magnoliopsida > Alismatales > Hydrocharitaceae > Ottelia > Ottelia alismoides. The sequence continues at coordinate 100,875 of JAZKJV010001257.1, forward strand.
TTCCCACACCAAGGTCTAACCTGAGCTCCAAACTTTGATTTTGTACAGATAAGTTTCACAATCCTGTTCAATTCAATTTATTCTTTGAATTCTTTATTTTTGCTTTTTCTTTTCTTCTTATTCTTTGTTCTTTTTGAACTTATTGCATAAGTATTTGCTAGGGACTAGCAAAGGCAAGTATAGGGGGGTGATGAATCTCCATTTCATCACCTTTATTCTATCATTTTGGCCTTAAAAACCCCAGTAAATGCATGTAAATAGCAGTTATTTGTACATAATAGCATTCATGATTCATAGTATTAATTGTACATTAAATAAGGTTTTTAATGCCAAAATTATAGAATAAAGAGAAGAAAAGAAAAAGGAATAAAATATTGCAAATATTTTATGACCCTAACCCCGAGACCAAGGCCAACATGGAATTGGTCGACAAGGAATAAAGTAGGGGGAGATAAGGGCCAATTATACAACAAATACCTCATTTGTTAATTCATTTATTTATGCATTTTTTACACCTATTTTGTACATAATTATTTATTCATCAAATAAAGAAACTTTGTTCATGAAAGTTGTAGATAATAATGTAAATAAAAATACAAAATTGAGTTTGTGCAAAAATAATACTCAGTGTACATTTTATACACAAAATAAAAAGCCAAAATCTCAACTTCACAAACCCATATCTTACAAATAAAAACTCCAAATCACCCAAACTCACCTTTAATTGTATATAGCATTCCAAGAACTATTTTATAAAATTAGTTTCATAATGTTTGGAGTCCATCTGTGGAAGTTAGGTTTTTGGCCCTTCTTGTACATAATATATGATTAAAATATTCATTTTATTCAATATTCATTATTTTTATAAATTCATATTTTTAGAATTTTGTAGATAATGTATATAATTCATATACATATTGACATTAGAATAAAACCAAAAATATCTTGTAAAATAAAATAAGTCTATGTAATATGTAGACAAAATACCTATGCTACCTATATGTACATAAATAAAAGGGATTTTTATTCTTTTATTCTTTATTCATTTATATTTTTATAACAATGTATATATTATATATAACTTATTAAAAATAAAATTTCATAAAAAACAAATAAAATTCATTAAATAAATAAAATGTATATAATACATAGGTAAAATACCTATGAGTATACCTACATATACATATACCTATTTATTTAAAAATGTAAATAACCTCATAAAAATCAAATAAAAATATACTTATACTCACAAAAATAAGTTATAAATTTGTAAAATAAGAAAATAAAATAATAAAATAAAATAAACAAAATAAAAATAAATATATATAAATATACTTATAAATACATTATTTTAATAAAACCGTAATAAAATACTTCCAAAAAAATAATAAAAATCATAAATAAATACTACATTAACTTATGAACATTTTTTATTTTATAAGTAAAAATTAATTAAATCATTTATTAGGTTAAATAAAGGGGTCAAGGTCCGGCTAATGTGGGCCAATCAGAGGCCAGGGAAAGTTGACCTCCGGTCAACTCCCCCTGCACCTCTGACTGACCCGTCAGACCTGTCCATTCCCCCGATTTCATGCCTTTTTCCTGGGCATCCCTTTCATCAATCACCCTCGAATCCTTCACGGATTTTGTTCTCTGATCATCCGCGAATCTCGCCGTGATCTTGGATCCATTGTACATAGCCCCGATTCTTTAATAATCGCCGGTCACTGGGGGTCCTCAGGAATGTTTATAAATAACACCTTCCTCCTCCTCGGCCAAATTTGGCCAATTTCATCCCCCTCTTTGAGCTTGAATCAGCTCCTGGTGTAGCCCTCGTGACAGGAGGCGCTTCCCAGCACCTTGGTTCGGCCGGAGATGGAGGAAAATTTTATCGCGGCGGCGCTCCGGTGGTCGCCCTGCTCCCTGGAGGCCCCCAGGTATAAGAGATGTGCTTTTACTTATTTTAGTTAGGATTTTATTTCAGCATTTCATTTCTGTCTTTAAATTAATCATTAGCACTTAATTGTAACGTAGAATGGTCGATTCGAAGTTTGCCGGAGCTCTGCTCCGGCGACTTCTCCACCCTGTTCTCGACCGTTCTCCGATGCCATTTCGCCTCCATTTCCTTCCCTACCGCATTCTCCACCTTCCAGCCACCTTGTCCAACCGGATTCCTCTCTGGATCCGCGAATCGAAGCTCCTCCACCGCCTTCCGCCGGAGCTTCTTCGCCCACCATCATCCGCTTGCTTTCAGCTTCAAACCTCGGGTCGAGGGTGACGCCCTCGAGCCCCTCTACCTTCCTGTGCAAGTTAGGTGCGCCAAAGAGCACTAGGAGTCGATTCGCACGCGGGCGGTGGTACCTGGAGCCGCGTTTCTTCACCGAGCTCGTGGCGCCGCTCCAGGGCACCTCTGACCGATCTACCACCTCCAGCAGATCAAGCAACCTCCCAGGAAGCTTTTTGGACCTTCAGGTGTGACGAAGACCGGTGAGGGAGCGAGATCGAGGAGGAAGAAGCTCGCCCCGGCGAGCTTTCTTCCCTGTTCTTGCACGTGTGCTCCCAGCCGTTGGATGAAGACGAAGGCCCAGTTCGATTGCCAGCCGTCCGATGAAGCGATGCTACGACCGTCAGATCACGCGAGTGATCTAATCCTCACCGCTCATCGGTGAAGCGTCATCGGCGCATGTGGAGGCACCACGTGGAGTAGTGAATGAAGACCAGCCGTTCGATTCAGCGCCTTTGGGGGTAATTTTCACTTGTACCCCTGCCGTTTTGTATATTTAAGTTTTAATTCTGTAAATAAATTAGCACGTTATAAAATAATTGTAATTTTTGCAGAAAGGACCCTGAGTTTATTGGAATTACATTTAGGTCCTTCCGCGCCTCACGTGCAGTCCCACGTGAGGCGCGTGAAATTTTCACTTTGGCCCTGGCGGTTTTTTGTATATTGGAAATTAGTCCCAAAACTTTAAATAAATGTTTATTGTTGTTGTATTTTTGCACTGATGCCCCTGGAACCTATTATATTTGCAAAAATACCCCTGCTAGGCTGTTTGATTTTTGTGCCTTTTCCCTATTTATTAAAAATACTCATGAGGCTTCTAAAAATTCACAAAAATTAGGATAGATGCTCCATGTAGTGTTCTTCCACGCCTATATTTTACTTTGCATTTTTTTTGCATTTTCCTAATTATTAAAAATAAAAAAGAAGCCCTTTTTGCACTGTTTAAATTAGAAAATACAAAAAAAAATAGAAAATGATTTTGAAAAATTCCAAAAAAATTATATAAGGTATAATTATAAATATATTGAGTCCAGAAATTAAAAAACCCTAAAAATGTGAAAAAGAAAAATAAAAAAATCAGAAAGCTACAAAATCCAACAAAAAAATAGAAAAATTCTTTAAAAACCTCAAAAATATATTTTTCTCTTTTATAATCATCTATATATTATTATTAATGTATTAAATTAATTTGGGAATTTTTGGAGTTTATTTTATATTTTTAAAACCCAAATTATATTCGGTTATCTATTTAGTCCTTTATTGAGGACATTTTTGAAATTCAAAATACATAAAAATTAGAAATATTCCAATAAAATAAAAAAATAGAAAAATATTAAAAAGCAAAAAAGAATTATATCTATGTATATTTTAAGTATTTATATCTATATATATCTATATACTATATTACTCCTCTCTCTCTCTTCTTATATATATATATATATCTCTTTATATATATTTATATATACATATAAACATATACATATCTATATTCTATAATTAAAAATATAAAAAGAAATAAAAAATATATAAAATATAAAAAAAAAATAAAAATTATAAAAACAAAAATATTTGAAAAATTTACAAAATCCAAAACCCACAAAAACAATAAAAGGACATGAACAATGGATTGGATAAATTATACATCACATACATTCCCTTCGCCTCGCAGTGTTCGACCTCTACCTGTACTTACACCTATACACATTTGCATGTAGAGTTATAATAAATTTTAACTCCACATTTTTGGATATTCATTGCATATATTATTGTGGGTTAATTGTTGACTGATCTGGGGATCTTTAAGTGGTCAACTCAGCGACTGGATCTCTCGCCTTGTGAGATATCTAGACCCTTGATCTTCCCCATTCATCAGTAGGTCCAGAAAGAGCATATCCAATATGGCATCCTTGGAAAGTATAGGGACCCCGTGAAATCATGAGGATACCTATTCATATATTAGAGAGAAAGACCTGCTAGAATTTACGTAGAATATATTATAGAGAGAAGATAGCTACTACTATATTATCATGGTCTCTAAAATCAATAAAGAAATTCAAAGTTGCTTTACAAGCTCAAATTAATAGTCTAGTTGTCGAGCGAGCTTTAAAGTGAAGTGCCTTCAGACCCATGATCCACTCAGGCGTAACTGCACGAGAGATTCGAGAACACGAGAAGAAGATATTCGAAAAGGTTGAGACTTGTTCCAAAAGACATAGAGACAGATGAGACTGCCGCCCTTAATCGCAGTCTTTCATCCATCTGGAGCAAAAGAGTGAACTATCTAAGTCACTTGTTATGCATGGCAATGGAGGCGATGGAAGTTGCCTTTTCGGAGGGGGTGCTTGTTTCATTTGCCTCAGCTTTCATTTCCCCCGTGGGTTGGGGTTGGTTGGCAGATTCGGAATTTTGTATCTGGTGAGATCATTTTTAGTAGGAATTGCTCGAGGCAAGCCATACATGTGGTGTTTATAAGGGAACATCAGCAAGAGTTCTTTCATTGTATTTTTTGCACGTCATCATGTGGAGAGAAATAAGGAAGATGGCGTCACTTTGCTTGTGGTCAATGCGAGTCCCTCCCCCTCTGACCCCCCAAAGAGAGGAGGTCGGAGGTCCGCCTTTCTCCTTGTATATATAGGGGCAGTTAGAGAGTTTCGGCAAGCTCTTGATGATTACACTATTGATCTTGGCTCAAGTGGAGGATGGTGAACCTGGAAAAATGAGCAAGATCAAGGGAGAGGCTAGATCGTTGTGTTGCCAATACGGTCTCTATAGACCTATCGTGGTAGTTTCCCATCATGGGGCTTTTGGTATATAGATTGAGCCATTGCCAAGGTTTCCAATCTTTTCGAAGGTGAAGGTGAAGTCCATGATATTGCTCAGTTGGTCGATCAGGCTCCGCGTCCTTGGGTCATCCTCGCTCAGCTCCCCTAAAGTGCTTCCTGGAATCGAAGTCCATATCTTAAAATTATATAAAGTAAGTTGGAAGCATATTGAATACGGATGTACAACATCCGTTTGTGAATTAAAGTTTGCACATGGAATATACATATAAAAAATATATTACCTTGTTAATTTATTAATATGCATATACAAATATCTACGTCCATTTTTAGGGATAATAATGTGATATCAGTATCCGTATTCATTTTAAAATCTATATATTAGACATATCCATACTCATTTGCATATTAAAGTGGGTATAAAGACTTTCCATGTTAAGGGTGTGAAATTATTATTTATATCTTATTTTATATAACATAAATGAAAATCACAATTCCTATCGATACCTTATATAATTATATAAAATACATTGAAATTAAGTTTAAGGGTAATAATTTTTATATATCACCAACCACAGGTATCAAAAGCAAAGTTAACTTTTCACTTGCCAAACACAAGAAAGTGTATAAAGTTCCATTCTCAATGTGAATTTAGCAAGGGATTTTTACACCACGAACCTTAGAAGCTTGTTAAATTACCTCCACGATCTTTTTACAACGTAATTTCCTCATTGACCCTGTAAATTACTCCAAGAACCGTCACAAGCTTCAAACAAATTAACCACAAGAGTCATGGGATAAGAGTTAGCAAGTTTACAGAATCAATAGGTGAATTATGTTATTTCAAAGATCAAGAAAGTAATTTATAAAATTTACAGAGTTCGTGATGTAAAAATCACATTAAACAATGAATGAAAATACTCATTCTTTGCCGGTACTTTTTAAATTATATTCCCTACTTAGATGACATTCTCTGCAGTTATAGGGCCTGTTTGGTTGAAGGGTTGGGCATGATTGGTCCAACTCTGATTACTATTCACAAGGGTATTTCCTCCTCACATATTACTATTCATCCATCCCAACCCTGCCACCAAACAGGAGTATAGGGAAACCAACCAGACAAGACAAGTTTCTAGGGAGAGTTTAACCGTTCCACGCTTCCCATTACGCGGATAAGGAAAGCGGCCTTCCCACCCTATATCTTGAGGAAGACAGAGACAGTGGCCATCAAGAAATTAGGCTCTCCGTCGAAATTAAAGAGCTAACAATGACATCACAGGCCGAGAGATGGCTTTTCCATTAGTCCCATATCGCTTCTTCTAATCGGCAAGCACACGTCCATTTCCAGCAGTCCCTACTATCTCTCCCTTCGAATTCAATGCCCTATGACCACTCAGAAACAAAGAAGAGGGACAGAGATAAGTGCATTGAATCCATCCCTTTATAAATAGCACTCCACCATACAGCACTTAGCTGTATTGCAACGCCGGGGACCTCCAATGGCCGGGGCAGATAGCCGCAGCGCGATGCCTGCGGGCACGGAGTATGGGAACGCTGCGTACCTTACTTGGGAGGAGCTCACGGTGTTGCTGCCCGGCTACCGGAGCAGCCGTGAGGCGAGGACGCTGGTGAATGGGATCACCGGATATGCGATGCCCGGACGTCTCCTCGCCATCATGGGTCCCTCCGGATCCGGCAAATCCACCCTTCTCGATGCACTTGCCGGTACGTTAGCCAGTTGATAAATATATTTCATATGGTTTTTTCTGTATATTTATTGTCGTGCACTATACTTTAGGGAGATTGTCCAACAATGTGGTGATGAGCGGAAGCGTGCTTCTCAATGGGAACAAGGCGAGACTGGAGTATGGAGAAGTGGTAAGATTTTTAACTTTCGTATGATATGTATATAACTTTTCTGCTCCATAAAAGGCGACGTCAACGTGCTATTTTGAGATTTCTTGCTCCGTCATGTCAGCAGCTGTAGCTTTGTTCTTGGTGAGTAGTTCTAAAGTTGTAATATTTGAGCAGAGAACATTTACTGAGGTTGACAGTTCGGTAAAAAAAAGGAGATTTGAAAACTCGTATGGTTACTAAGTTTCTCTACAGTAGCATGTTTTACCCTCAAGTATTTTTGAGTTTAATTTCCATCAAACAATAAATGTTACATCATATCAAATTTCTCGTTTCAACCACCTTCAACTCTTGTAATCATCTAAACAGCTGTTCCTATAAGGTTATTTCAACTCAATCCAACCCACTTATCAAACGAGAACTTATTATTGCAATAAGGTTCTAGGTGTAATACTCCTTTGCTTCTCAATGGCAAAAATTAGATTTATGATCTCCTTGTACAATTTCTTTAGTACAATTAGATAATTTCATGTATCCGCAGGCCTACGTTACTCAAGAGAATACCCTTCTGGGTACACTGACCGTGAGGGAGAGTATCACTTACTCAGCTCGCCTACGGTTGCCGGCGGCCACCACGGCAGAGGAGGTGAAGGAAGCCGTGGACGCGGTCATGGCGAAGATGGGCCTCATGGACTGTGCTGAAGGCACGATCGGGAACTGGCACTTGAGAGGCATTAGCGGCGGTGAGAAGAAGAGGCTGAGCATCGCGTTGGAGGTGCTCACTCGACCAAGGCTTCTGTTCCTCGACGAGCCCACAAGTGGTCTAGACAGCGCCGCGGCATTCTTCGTTACCGCGGCTCTGCGGCAGATGGCGGCGGAAGGAATGACGGTGATCTCATCTGTCCACCAGCCGAGCAGTGAGGTTTTCTCACTGTTCGGGGACCTATGCCTCCTCTCCGGTGGGGAGATGGTCTATTTCGGGGACGCCATGGCTGCCACTCAGGTATGACTAGCATAATTAATTATGTCGCATTAATGATCAATTGAAATTAAATTAATTGTGTATTTTATCATTGATCTATTTTGATCGCTATACGTAAGATCTGCCGGCATGAGAATACAAGAAGGGGTTTATTTTTGTGTCGTTCTCATCTGCCCACAATTCAAAGCTATCTCGGTTCATATTGCAAGATATGGAAAAAAAATATTACGATTGAGAATATTGGCATAATTTGGAATACAAGAAAAGGTAACGGATGAGTAGTGACCAGTAATTAATAAGGGAGGGTAATAAATTAAGTTGGGCAAGTAGTTGGAAGGTGCAGTTGCGTAGAGGACCACAATGCCTTGCCCATACGATCCAATTCCAAAGGGCGTGCTTTTGTCTTTGCTAAGTATGGAAAAGGTAAATGGTTGCCTTTCTTTCCATGGAAAGTATCAAATATATGGTTGCCAAGAATTAGTAAATATATGGACTTCCGGCAAATTTTGCAATTATTAGATGGACGGTATATATGTTGTTCTCCTCAAAATAGGAACTCTTTTTTCATGCAACTCTCCCTTTCTTTCAAGATTTTACAATTGCCTTTGTTTATTCTTCAAGCCAACTGGATCGGTCCGGTTTGTACGGTTTAGTCCGAATGCCTAATTTTCGATCTACTCATCACTTTAATTGCCTTTTTCGAATCCAATTTAGCCCAGTTCAACTGAAATCAAAGCGTAATTGATTATGAATAAATGAAGCGTTAAACTCGTGACCTTCAACAACCCACAAGAAACCTTTAGTCAATTACTCCATCATAAGTTGTTGTATTAAATGAAATTTAAATGTACCTTAAATTATTGTACTTTTTAGTATATTGTTTAAATGTTATATATATATATATATATATGAGTGATCCTATAAGATGAGATTTAGTGAGATGGGAGATTCTGGACTACTAATTTCAACTTTCTCTCTCCTGGTTCTCTTTCCTGGCTGAAACTAGTGGCCCAGAATCTCTAATCTCACCATCTCACAAAAATCTCATCTCATAGGATCGGTCCTCTATATATATATGTGTGTGTGTATATAATATTTAATGTTGCATAAGTAAAATTAATTTACATATACTATAAGATATACAAATTAGCTATATAATATATATATCAACTATATTAGAGTGTGTATTTCATACATGTTTTAGTACATTGCGGTTCGATTAGCTAGGTCAACCACTTTTTTCCGACTTATTTAGTTAAATCCGTTTTTTTAGAAATGATAACGACATCATTCGGTTGAACTGATTCCATTCCATTGTTCAACCCGATCCAACATTTTCAACAATGTTTCGGATCGGTTTTCAGAAACATTGCTTTTAACAGCTATATTATTCAAAAGAGTAAAATAATGACAATCAATGCATGAAAGAAAATCATATCAATTGCAAAATACTGTATGAACCTATGACGAATACGTAATGCTGATCCAGTTCTTCGAGGAAGCGGGATTCGGGTGCCCGACAAGGCGCAACCCATCGGACCACTTCCTCCGATGCATCAACACGGACTTCGATCAGGTCAACGCCAAGATCACCAGATCCCGCAGGCACTGCTCCGCCAGGCTCATCGCCACGACGATGACAGCCCACAACCAGCACGCCGCCGATGCCAATGCCGATCCCTTGGCCAGCATCCAGACCTCCCTCGTCAAGTCCAGGCTCGTCGATCACTACCACTCCTCGGAGCACTCCTCCCTCGTCAAGAAGCAGATCGTGATCATTTCTGATACGGTACACACATACGTACGTGCACTCCATGAGATATCATGTAGATTAGAAAAAAAACTAACTCCATGTTGAAACGATGTTTAAACAATATTCCAGAAAGGGCTGCAGCAGGGATTCGGCTACAGAGGAAGCCGGTCTAGTTGGTGTAGGCAGCTGCTGACGCTAACAAGGAGATCCTTTGCGAACATGTCTCGGGACTTGGGCTATTACTGGTTAAGGATCGCCACGTACGTGCTCGTCTCCCTCTGCGTTGGCTCGGTCTACTTCCAAGTCGGCACCACCTACGGTTCCATCCTCGCCCGCACTGCAAGCGCCGCGTTCGTGTTCGGATTCATGAGCATCATGTCAATGGGCGGCTTCCCTTCCTTCATCGAGGAGATAAAGGTCTTCCACCACGAGAGGCTCAACGGCCACTACGGCTTGGCCGTCTACATACTCTCCAACTACGTCTCCTCCACCCCCTTCCTGCTCACCGTATCGCTACTCTCCTCCTTGATCACCTACTTCATGGTCGGCCTCCACCCAGGCTTCTCGCACTTCCTCTTCTTCGCAGTGAACCTCTATGGCTGTGTCACGGTGGTCGAGAGCCTCATGATGATCGTGTCCACCTTCGTGCCGAATTTCCTCATGGGCGTGGGAGTGGGTGCAGGGATTATGGTAGGGGAGTATATATTTATCCATCTCATCAAAGCGATTAATTTATTGCCTCTGTAAAGGAGAGCTGATGCATGGTATGGCGCACGCAGGTTGCATTGATTCTCTCTGCCGGCTTCGTGCGGTTGCTTCCTGAGCTCCCCAAGCCAATATGGCGGTACCCGGTCTCCTATCTGAGCTACGGATCATGGGCTTTAAGGGTAATATAATATACTTTTTGCCCTTTTATTACAGGCATTTATACTACTAGTATCGTTGCGAGAAGATATGTGAAATTTTCCTACCTTACAGGGACAGTACAAGAATGACATGTTAGGGCTGGAATTCGATTCGATGGTGTCCGGGGTTGCCGGGCTGCGCGGGGAAGATGTTATCAAGCACACGTTCGGGATCCCACTGGATCACTCCAAGTGGCTCGATCTGAGCATGATCTTCGTCATAATCATCATTTATCGGCTCATCTTCTTCATCGTGCTCAAGATCAAGGAGAAAGCTTCTCCACTCATGCGACTGATGTACATGAGAATGGCCGATTACTACTCCTCGAGCGTGAGCGAGGAGGGTGAGAACTGGCGGCAGAAGAAGCGAGGCTTGCAAAGATAGGATCGCTTAGTTCGAGTTCACATGATGGTGGTGTGACCCCCTACTCCATAGTTGTATTTAATCGATGAAAGTACTTAGGATGTTCTTCCTTATATACGTGTATACAAGAAATTTTGTCCAATGGCACCATGATTCAGTTGGACAAGTACTAAATTCTAGATGGAAGCTATCGATTTGTTTACTTATAGTCACGTTCAAATCTACAAAGTTTGGAATGAATAGATCTATTTTAGTTCAAAGTCAGTGTTCATCATAGTATGTACTTTGAATATTGGAACTTATCTCTCAAATGATCAGTTTGTTAAAATAGGAGGCCCCGATAGTGTGGAATACGTGAGATTAGGTGTTTAAGTAATGTGTTTGGATCTGTTAATTATAGGCAGCAACTGCGTCTTCAGCTCCCCACAAAATTAAACCAGTAAGATTGGATGCTCATCCCTTTTCTTGTTTGCATGGATAAAATTTGCTAAGGATCTGACCATTAAGTGATAAATCACGTTTGTATCTCTCTTAGTGTTGTAAGGGCAAATCACAAGTCGTGAATGATTTCTTGCATCATCGTCACTATTTGGATATCCCTCATTATCTCATATGACATATTTGAACACGATGATCCACATAAACAATGCTGCGTCTATCAAAGACACACATAATCCTCAGGCTCACTTTACTCCAGTCACTTCTGTCTTCAATTTTAATCCACGATCGCACAAGTAGAAGAGTCTCAAAGGTAGTGATTTTCTTCCTCGACGCATGAACAACCTCTGAATTGCCTCTGCAAAATGATATGTCACACATGCAATCCTTTAAAAATTAAATTATCCACCACGGCGCATATTTATTTCCTTTTGATCAAATAAATACTTAACGATCTGGTGATCAGACTACTTCTCTAATGCCTTGCAGTGCAGCTAAAGCTAATAGGTCTCAAAGTAAATGTAACAGCTACCGGCTTTACGGCATGAATCTCGAGTGGCTTCTGCTGTCGTGGTGATACTATATGCCTCACATCAACGCTCATCATAAACCCTTTAGAGGCTGTCCGTTTGAGGAATCAATCTGGATCCTCAGCTGTAATACGGCAGGTAATGTATTACAGTGGACCATCCGATGGAGATCGGGTGGTCCTCGTAGGGGGCTCACTATCCCCGACTCTTTATGAGGGTCATCCGATCTCCATTAGACGGTCAACTGATGTAGGAATAAGCATATGCCAACACTCATCATAAACCTTTTGAGGAATAAACAGGGATATCTCTATTTATTCCTCTCTCTCAATAGACGGGCAACATTTTGGTGATGCAGTGAAAATGAAGAATATGATTTCTTTCACTATTCCTCCATCATAGCCCTCTCTCACAAAAAAATGTAAATAACAATCACTTATCTAATAATCTTATCTAATATAACCCCGTAATCCCTCATTATCCTCTCCCTCCTACCAAACAGAGAATAGCAAATTACTACCACTTATATCTCCTTATTCCTCTTTGTCATCTTCCTCCAACCGAATAGAACAATGTCTTGTCCGTCCTTATTCATTTCCCATATTCCTCTGCCAAGCAGCCCCTTAAAGATATGATATACACTGCAAATATTTATCAGACCATATTTTCATCTTAAAAATAGACCAAATTGCCATCAATATATTGTTGTCAGCTACTTATAAAACTCTGCTTGCAATCGCCATCAAGGAGCATCCTTCTATGTAAAATGCATTATCAATACTTTAGTCCTTCGGTATCAATAAGAGCCCTATTAGTCCAAGAAAAATTCTGTAATTATGTTGGGTCAAGATGATGATGCCGAATATCGCTCAGATACTAGTTGGGGACACAAATCAATTGGATGTATAATCAACCACCACACCAGAACCACATGCAAAATATGACACAAGATTTGATAGTAGTCGGTCACCTCTCACAACACCGGTCGGAGTAGATAATTCACTTTAAAGAAGCGCATTTCTCTCCATTCCTCATTGTCTCTCTATTTAATGTGGTATTGTTTCCTGTGCGTGGTTGATTGTGCATCCGATTTTATCTCAACGGCTTGTACCAAAGCAAGGTTCAACTCATTGAGAAGACATAACTAGTTTCACAGTCACGTTCGAATCGACAAGAGGATGTGGCACAACAGGTAGGGCTGCTAATCGAACTGAACATGTTCGTATTCGATTAGAGTTCGTTCGATAATAGTTCGAAAAAAGTTCGTTCATTTCTAAACAAACTGAACATGAACTTCAAATTTTAGTTCGATAGCTTAACGAACCAAACATGAACATAACATATATTCGTTCGATAAAAGTTCGAATTCGATATATGTATATGCGTGTGTGTATTTGTATGTGTAACTTAGTATTTATACACTTGATAACATTTGAGGGTAAGGAAATTATGGTATTTAATGGACTTTGTACCAATTAAATTTGAATAATTTCTTATTTTTACTACTTATCGAACCTTGTTATCGAACTCCAGTTTCAAACTTGTTCATATAAACAAGTTTTAGTTAAGTTAAATTGTTTAACGAACTGTTATCGAACCGAATTTGAACGTTCGTTTTCTAAACGAACTCGAACTTGAACATATCATATCGAACATTTATCGAATCGAATTTGAACTCGAACTTTCGAGCTTTCTTATCGAACCGAACTTGAACATAGGTCTGTTCGTTATAGTTCGGTTCGATTAGCAGCCCTAACAACAGGTGCTCATTCTTTCGAAGATATGAAGAATCAATGATTACGTTGAATCGTTGAGATCGGTAGCATGGAAAGTCCAATCAAGGAGATCCAAGAGTTCAAATCTAGGTTTTTGCATGCTATTAAATAGTTGGACGTTTCGGATCAGGAAGAATACACACTGATTTCTCAGATCTTACAAAGTGGACATGATTCGATATTGTCGATATGAATGGTGGAGATCCAATAGAGGTGTTTGGAGATTCGTAGCAGAGGAAGAACACGCTACACTGTGCATTCTGATATAAAATTTTACATCGAACGATATATCATTCCTCATAGACTCCTTTAACTGGTAAAATGATTACCCCTCATGGTAGCAACATGTGACTACAAGAAAAAGGCTAATCTTCAGCATAGACATGCAACCACTACCGCAAGTATTGTGATCGCATGGGCAAAAGCTACCACAATGTTGTCATTAATAGTCGCATTTGTCTAGCATACCCAACTTTGACTACATCGTGCTCATGAAATAGTTTCCCCTTCTTTCGATCATTGAAATAATGTCAAATCCTTAGTTTAATTTGTCATTTTTATTTGTAGCATAAAATATGTTCAATGAATTTAATGTGATAATTGTTTATTTTAGTTGGATAAGAATGTCAAATTACGGAGGTAGTGTGAGCATCTAGAATTAATTTTTCAACGGATCAAATATGTTTTCGCAAGAGAAATATTTTTATGGTTTTTATGATTCTTTAAAGTTTTATGGATTTTTAAAAGAGGGATGCAATTAAAAAAATTAGATTTTTATGTAAGGAAATAATGTTGTGCAATGTGTGGAATAAAATAAAGTAGCACATTTTTTAGAATTTTTGGATGATGATGCATGCAGAGTATTTTTATATTTTTCAACAGATATTGCAAGTTAAACCAATGAAAAATCAAGTAATCAATTTATCTGATGCACAAATATCATTGAAATTCAATTAGCTAAGTTTCAAAGTTTTCAATTTCATTTCATTTTCCAACAAGTATTTTTGCACAATTTTCTGAGATAAGATGAATTAATATCAAATAAACAAATCCGAAACAATATTAATCTTCAAAAATTTATAATTTATTCATTATGCATCAAATGTGTGTTTACACTATATAAAATAAAAGAGCATAAAATATCTAGATTATGGTTCAGAAATTAGAATTTTTGGGAATATGGTTCACAAGATATAAATAAGTCTTTATACGGGTATATATTTAATAAAAAGTATGAAATGATATAGAAATTTCACCTTTTAGGGGCTTCTTGTATTTTTGAAAGGGTTAAATGGGGTTGTCCCCTAGGGGGAGCTAACTTGGCTCCCCCCGCCTCATTTCATCCGGTTTTTTTATTTTAATTGAAAATTTCTTCCGTGTAATGTCATCACTATATCCCTATATTATGTCATTAAAATTCCGTGCGAAACAAAGACTCCTACGGCCTCCATCCAGACAGTCATTTTTTAACGGTAACAGAATTGCTAAAAACGACCACGTCTGGATGGAGGTCGTAGGAGTCTCTGTTTCACACGAAATTTTAATGACATAATATAGGGATATATTGATGAAAATCCACGGAAGAAATTTTTCAGAAAAAAATAAAAAAAACGGACGAAATGTGGCGAGGGAGCCAAGTTAGCTCCTCCCATGGGGGCAGCCCCATTTTACCCTTTTTGAAAACGTGATGGGCATGAATTGCATTTTTTAGTGGGCGGGGCTTGATCGTGATTTGCCAAGAGTAGAAGGGCTTCGTGCAAAATCCCAAGCCATGTGCACGTTGCACGTAATAGAGGGTTGAGACAAGCAGTTGAGATACGACTAGGGACGCAAATGGATGCGGTTATATTCGTATTCGTTCATTTTCGTATTCATTTTTAAGAGGATATGGATCTTGTTTTTCTAAAACAGGAGAATACGAATACGAATACGTGTATTCGAAATTGATTTTTTGCGGATACAAATACGAATACGAATACGAATACGAATACGAAAAAGATAACGAATACGGTTACGAATATGAATATTCATTATTTATTTTAGGGTTAATGGGTTATTTACCTTGGGTTTCTTCCCCCCAAAAAATTCACAGCAACCCCACCCCACGGCCCGACCTCTCTCCCAGTCCGAGACTCCCCCCTCCCCTTGCGGCACCGCCCTTGCCACCCTTCCGCCCCCTCCCCTTGCGGCACCACCTCTGTTGCCCTTCCGCCCCCCTTCCGCCCAACCCCTACCGCCACTCCCGCCTAGCGCGGCAGCGCCACTTCCTGCGGCACCGCCCCTGCCGCCCTGCCCCCGCCGTCCTTCCTCCCCCCTCCGCCTCCCTTCCGCCCAGCCCCTCCCGCCTAGCACGACAACGCAACGTCCTGCAGCACCGCCCCTACCGCCCGCCTTCCGCCTCCCTCCGCCCCCTTCCGCCCAGCCCCTACCGCCCCTCCCGCCTAGCACGGCAGCGTAACGTTCTGCGGCACCGCCCCTGCCGCCCTGCCCCTGCGGCCCGCCCCCTTCCATCACCTTCCTGTCCTATCCCTACCGATTGCCGCCCGTTCTGCCTCGGTGGTTCCGCCCCCTTGCGTTGCGCCACTGCCACACTCTGCCTCCATTTGCAACTGATCTGGTAACAAACCTTAAATTCATATTCTTGTAATGTTTTTTATGTATGGAATGTTTTGTTAGAAAGAATTAGAATATGGTTGAACGTATTAGAAGATTTTTTAGACAGCAAATTGTAATGCGATTATATGAATTGGAATGTTATTTGTGCTTGCTTGATTTTTAACTTCAATGTTTGCAGAAAAATAATGAATACCGACCCATCCATTGGGAATGATAGTACTAATTTGGAAGATGCTCAAAAACACTTTAAGAAGCATAAAAATTTGAGATCAAAAGTATGGAATCATTATGATCGAATTTACAAAAAAAAGAAAATGAAGGACAAGGATGGTGAAGTTGAGGTGGATGTATTGTGGGCTAAATGTAAATATTATTTCAAAGAAATTCGTCACGGCTGGGGTGGGGACAACACATTTATCAAATCATTATAAAAGGTCCTGCCCAAAAATATCAAAACTTGAGCCTGGTCAGTTGTTGATGCAATCATTCACGAAAGCCGAAGGAAGTAGCACACTTATGAGTTACACATTTGATGATGAACATATCCAGTTGTTGCTTGCAAAGGCTATTATGGTGCACGGGTATCCTTTCAATATAGTCTCACATGGTGCATTCCGTGCATATATCCATTCCCTTCGTCCACAACACAAAATTCCATCACGAACTACAATGGAAAAGTTATGTAAGGTGATTTCCGTTGATGAGAAGAAGAAGATCTACCAAATTTTTGAGAATATTTCTTCACGAATATCTCTCACCATGGATAAGTGGACCGCTTCTTCACATAACATGTCTTACCTCTGCATTACATGGTGATTCCTTGCCATGCAATGGATTATTTTTTCATGTGAGATGTGCTGCTCATGTCATTAATCTTGTTGTCCAAGATGGACTGAAGGTTATATCAAGTGCAATACAAAAAGTACGTATTGGTATCAAATATGTCACTTGTTCACCAGAAATGGAAGCTATGTTCAATGAGACAGCACAATAGGTTGATCCACAGTTAAAGAAAAGTTTGGCATTGGATTGTTGCATGAGGAGGAATTCTACTTACCTCATGTTGGCTACTGCCTTGGAATACAAAGCTATTTTTAAAAGGTTTGTCTTTAGAGATGTCAACTTTGTTCATGCATTGAGTGATAATGAATGGGAATACGTAAGGAAGTTGGAGGAATGCTTGAAACACTTTTATGATGCTACATAGTTATTATCTGGGTCGAATTATGTGACATCCAATCTTTTCTTTGTCGAATTTTGTGAAATACAATTACTTTTTGTGGAATGGTTGAAAAGTAATGATAAGAATATGGTTATGATAACATTCGTATTTGTATTCGTAATATAAAATAAATATGGTTATGATATGACCTGAATTTGCATTCGTATTCGTTCGTTTGCATCCCTAGATATGACCCACTCTTCCCAATTGAGCGATGAAGATGCATTGTGTAGCTTTAACCACGTGATTAGCTCGATCCAACAGCTAGTGGAGGGTGTTGCTCGTGCGGCTTAGATGGATCTTCAATGTTGATGATCCAACGGTTGCTGTTCCACTTTACATGAATGGTGCAGATTGAGGATCAACTCCAATCGAAGGGCACATTTATGTCTTCTTTATCGGTTTGGGCCCCATATGCAGGTGGCGGTGATCTTCTCCTCCAATCAGCAGGTTCCCAACTCCATTGATCAGCGGACGATTCTATTAGTGGCGGGGTTCTTCGAAGGTTCTAATCTCTAGTTGTTCCTGTAAAGAAGATAACGGCTTAAGCATCTCTCTATTGACCTCTTCATTCAGCACATGTGTGGATGGAAGGTAGGGGGTGGCGATCTAGTTACGGGCAATGGAATTAGGGCATGGTCGGCGAAAGGTTCTGGTAGCGATAGAATCAGAAGGCGAAGGGGTCTCTGATTAACCCGAAATCACCCAAGCAATAAAAAACCGCTTAAAGCAATTAATTAATGTTCAACGCAAAGCAGTCAAATTTATTATTTTGCTTAGAAGATGCGAGTATTGGGATGTTGATCCGGCTAAGAGAAGGCGAGGGTAGCCCAAGAAGTGTTGGAAAGAGACTATATGAAGGGATCTTATTTTTTTGGATATAAACCCGAGATTGACCCAAGATAGATCTGAATGGAGGTGAAGAATCCGTATAGTCGATCCTACTTAATTGTGGGAAAAGGCTTTGTTGTTGTTGCTTGGCAAGCCCAAGGTCAAAACTCAAGGAAGCAATTGTCTCCTTAGGTTGATTTTCAGGTTTTTTAGATATTAGTATTTTAAGAGAACATTTTTGGTATTTTTTATGCGGTAAAAATGGTAATGCAATTTCAGGTTAGTCTAGGAGTCAATTCGTAATTTTTCAATCAAAGTAAGTTCAAACTCAAAGAAACTTAGCTAGAAGTGAATGCCTATAAAATTATGCTGCTGTGAATTATTTGCGATTTTCTGATGCACAATGAAACTTCTATGAATTTATTAACGCAAATAGGGTAATTTGTAAATGAATTTTGATAAATAGCTAACATTTGTATTTTTTCAGAAATAATATTCTCCTAGATGTATCTGATTACTAGGCATCCGGGAAAAATTTTAAATCCTAAATATATTAAGGTTATGGATACTTAAAATTCAATTACTCATTTCACCAATTAGTGTATTTTAGGAGGAATATGCATGAAATGATTTTTTGGGTGCATTACAGAGAGCAATCAAATCTACTTAATGTGATTTTTAAGGAATTTTTCAAGCAAATATTAATTTACTATGAATTATTGATCACAGACTGGGTAAAATACAATAAATTCAACCACAATAAATTTTATGAATCAAACACCACTCTGAAAAATACTATTAAATAGTCACAATATAAAGACTGATCTCTTCACTTTAGTGCACTTTTTAGAAGGTAGAAATGACACTGAATGAAGGTTCAATTTTATGCTCAAATATAGGGGCCTAGATGTAGTGTTCAGAATAAAAATTAATTAAAATGTAAGCAAAATAAATGAGACAGTGACTCAAGTGAAATTACCAAAACCCACTGGGTTTATATGTAAAATATCTAGGGTGGTGTGCGGCGTGCACGTGAGGTGGGCGGTGATCTACAAATCTAAGGCTGGCGTACAGGGTGCAATTTGACCTCGTTTCACATGAAAGGTGTGTGGTTGGTTGTGGTTCGAGGGAGCTTTGGATCCAACGCTCCACGTGGACGAATGTGGGAGCTTCAAGGCTTCCGAGGTATGGTGGCTTGGACAGAGGCTTGGAAAGGCAGCGTGGAAGCTTCAGAGCTAACAATCTTCATCGGGTGGTAGATGTAGGTGCGGGCGATGATCTTCATCGAAGCCCCTCCCTTCGAATAGAAGCTTGAGGGAGGAGCTCCCCTGATGTGCTCCCAAGAGTGGAGGCGTTATTCTGGCAGGGCTCACAACGGTGCTCTGTATGCTGCAACGGTGGAGGGGATGGCTCACGGAGGCACCAACTGCAAGCTGATGGGGCTTAGTTCCTCCCTCTCTTATTGTTCCATGTTTGGGTACTTGTGTGTTGGTCGGAAGAGGAAGTCAAGACGAGGTCTAGGTGGATGAAGCATAAGTTGGTGTCGAGAGGTGGTGATGAACAGAACTTGAAGTAGTGGGTATCCAATTCCAGGAAACACATGCTCAGGGATCTGCAGATGGTGCCGGAGATCTCGATTGGAGACCAGCGGTTGTGGCCTGGAAGGGAGAGCTCCCAAAGGAGTCATCTTCTTAGAGAGACAACGGTTGGCGGAGATGCAGAGCGGCAAGGAACGGAGAGCCGTGGTTGTGGGAGTGGTTGGCTGTGAAGGTTGATCTCTTTCCCTATGCGTCGAAGTCATCATCTCTCAAAGCCCAACCAACATTGAATACATGCAAGTAGTTTTAGGATTAGAGTCAAATTAGGATTAGGAATCCTAATAGGATTGGACTCCTAATCCTAATAGTAGTTGAATTGTATTCTATTTATAGTCCTATTGGGAATAGGACTATGGGGTTGTATTTTGGGCTATATAAAGAGCGTGGTGGAGGTATTTTGCCTCAACACCATAACAAGAACATGTAACCCCTAGAGAAAGGGGAGAGAGAGAGAGAGAAGAAAAAGATGAGAGAGCGAGGGAACGGAGATAGTTGTACTCGTTCTAATAGTTATCTTTCTTCTCCGTGGTCGCGAGAGGTGACCAACCACTGTTATATCTTGTTCTTATTTCTTTCACGTGCTTCGGTGATGGTGGTCAATTGTGCATATGCATCTGTATCCCTAACAATTAGTACCTGAGAGGAGACAATACTGGATCGTGTCCCATCAACTGGTATCAAAGCAGAGTTGGTACTAATACGGGATCGTGTCGCAACAACTGGTATCAGAGCTTGGTTCGACAACAGCATGGGATATGACTTGGCAGATCAGAGTGAGATTCGACATCAAGTAGATGACATGGCGCAATAGGTGTGCCTTCTTTAGAGGCTGTGAAGAACCAACTGTTACGGTGAACCACTGAGATCAGGAGCATCTAGAGTCCGATTGGGGTGATCTAGGAGTCCAGATAGGGGTTTTTGCGCACTCCAAAAGAGTTGGACTGTTAGGATCGAGAGGATTCTACTCTGATTTTTCAGATCATACAAGGAGGTATGATAGCAAAACGGATGGAGAAATTCACATCGAGGGGTGCATCATTCTCCGTGAAACCCTTCAACAAGAAGAATGACTTCACTTTATGGTAAAAATGGGCGAAGAATATACTCACGCGAGAAGGACTTGTTAAAGCTCTCCAAGAAAAGAAGCTAGAAAAGATGAAAGAGGAAGAGTGGAAGGAGTAAGGGATCTTGCAAACCGTACAATACAACTTTCTTGGCAGACAACACTCTTTGTGAAGTCATTTCCTGAAGGATCTAGCGGAGGTTTGGATAAATCTTGACAGACAATACAAGTCCAAATCTTTGATGAACCAGTTATTGATGACGAAGAAGCTCTACGGTCTAAAGATAACCGAGGGGACAAAGCTTGAAGTACACTTGGAAAATTTCAACAAGATTCTAACAGATGTGCTTACACTGGAGGAGAAGAATGCGAAAGGAGAATCTCTCTTCAAGGAGGAGGATAAAGCACTGATCTTGTTGAGTTTCCTTCCATCTTCCCACGATCATATTGTGACGATATTACTCCATTGCAAGGAGATCACAACATTAGACGATCACAAAATAGCTGATTGTCCAAGATGTGAGAAGGAGAAAGGAAAGAAGAAGGTTGGAGATTCTGAATCCGACCAAGAGGATTCCACCGCAGTTTACGAGGGGGACATGCTAGCGTGCTCTAGGGAGATGAAGGTGGATTCAAGATGGCTTCTGGACTTAGCATGTTCAGATCATGTGTGCTCATCTAGGGAGCAGTTTAATACATATCAGGCATGCAATGATGGCATGGTTAAGATGAGAGGTGGAGATGTTCACCACGTCAAGGGGATTAGATCAGTGTAGTTTTACATATTTGATGGAGCAGTACGAACTCTAACAGGTGTCAAACACATTCCTACGACCAAGAAAAATCCTATCAATGGAAACAATTGAGTCACAAGGAAATCGAGTCACCATTGAAGTGGGGGTTCTCAAAGCGAGCAAGGGAGCACACGTGGTGATGCATGGGATGAGGTTGCCTAAGAAAGTATATAAGCTCGAGGGAAGGGTCGTGACAAGTGATGGAGCTCCAGTTATTCCCAGGATGAGCAGTACAATGAGAGAGCAGCATGTTATAAGCATCTCTGTTGCATAAGTGCGTAATAAGGAGAAGCGAGTATGGTTCGCTTTACCATAGGATGCCAACATAATCTCTAGTCATGGGAGATTCATCAGGAGGTACAATGTTGAGTTGTGCGAGTGCTTGAGAGGGGGCAGGTCAAGGGTGCCTAGCGATAGGTGCATCATCCAGAGTTGGTAAGATCCTGCTAACGACACCTGCAGATAATGAAGATGGCCCAATGCAAACTCAATACGATGAAGAGATCGTGATGGAATTCAATTCAAGGGGGAGATTGTTAGGATTAGAGTAAAATTAGGATTAGGAATCCTAATAGGATTGGACTCCTAATCCTAATAGTAGTTGAGTTGTATTCTATTTATAGTTCTATTAGGAATAAGACTATGGGGTTGTATTTGAGCTATATAAAGAGGGTGGTGGAGGCATTTTGTCTCAACACCACAACAAGAACATGTAACCCCTAGAGAAAGGGGAGAGAGAGAGAAGAAAAAGATGAGAGAGAAAGAGAACGGAGAGAGTTGTACTCATTCTAATGGTTATCTTTCTTTTCCAGTGGTTGTGAGAGGTGACCGACCGCTGTAATATCTGGTTGTTCTTTCTTTCACATGCTTCTGTGGTGGTGGTCGATTGCGCGTATGCATATGTATCCCATACAACCGGTATATGAGAGGAGACGATACTAGAACATGCCCCATCAACTAGTATCAGAGCAGAGTTGGTACAGATACCAGATTGTATCCCAACAAGTAGAAGCTCAGACTCAAGGGTTTGAAGCTCGACCCTGTAGGTTTATCACGGAAGAGAAGGGGGTTGATTGGGTCCAGTAACGGCGGGGACCTTGGAGCCTCAAAGCTTCAGGTCTTGCTCTTGGGCAAAGGTGAGGGGATGATGTTGGGGCTCCATTATTGGATGATGGGGTTGGAGATGAATCGATGGCAGATCATGGAGGGATAGCAGATAAACATAGGAGATTCAAGGTAAGGTGAAGATGATAGATAGATGGATTTGGGCGCAAGATTGGGATTTTGGATTTTTTATTCGATTTGAGGATCTCACAGAGGAGATGGGGTAGAAATCTAAAGAAGAAATTGACAAAATTGGAAGATGAGGGAGGATGAAGGAAGGGAGTTCTACATGAGAATATGGATGGAGGTGCATGGGCTAGAGAAACTCATTGAAGCTTCCTCGATTTTCGCTCGACGCGGTGGCACGTGGAGCTTGAGCAGCTCCCAGAGGAACTGTTCTAAGGGATGGGGGTCCCTTGGATCTCGCCCAGAAGGGGTGGAGGTCTTTGCTCGATGGATGGCTTCTTGTTGTCACTCAGATCTATGTCATCCAAAGCTCGCTCCTTGCTTCACGCAATGGCGGATGATGTACGATGGTGGAGCTCATGGGGTTTAGAGGTGGCTTAGTTCGGGCTTCATCGAGGACTTTGGCGAGGGGTGACATGGAGGGCAAGGGAGGAGAGAGGCGACGTCGTGGGGAGTTTAAGGAGGAGGGTCAGTCGTTGGCAATGGGAGGGTGCGATGCTCGGCCGAGAAGAGCGGGGGTGAGAGACGAAATCTCATTCATTCGATCGGTCGAGATCAAGCAGCTGAGAGAGTGCCATGTGGAGGGAAAAGAATTGAAAAGAAATAAAAAAATAAAAGAGGTGAGGATTACAGTCGTTGGATCTGGAATGATCTATTGTCTCAAAAGGTTCCCAACCAAAGAATTAAGGAAAATTAAGTGGGGCACGTGGCGGCTCCAAAAGCTGCCACATGTCGCTCCCAAAAAAATCAAGAAAATAAATAAAAGTAAAAACAATATAAAATAGAAACAACTTCAAATTAAAAAATGTTCTTCATAAAAGTTTTTCATCTCGATGAGATGTACAACTTCTGTGAAGGGAACAAACCCAAAAGACGTCATATGTACAAAGTGATATTTTTATGGTATTCTAATGTTTTGTAATTTTTTTCTTTGTGATTTTTTCCTAAAAAATTCAAAATAAAATCTAATAAATCGAAGATAAATATTTACATGTTAATCTAATGTTTTTAGTAATTTTATTAATTGAGAAAATAAAGAAATAAAATCTAAGGGACTTATATACAAACTATATATGCAGACTCAAAATGATTCTTTTTCGTTGATTTTTAATTCATTTTAGACTTGTATTTTTGCACGCTTTATTAAAATATAAATCAAAAAAATAAATGAATAATAAATAAAATACAAGGGATTAATTATGTACATAAAATAATGAGCCAAAGTCAGTAAATATTTAGAATATACAATATGGACCCAAAATCTAAATTTCACATATGAACTCTGATTCTTTTGAATTTGATCTTGTTTTGTATCATAAGAGACTATATGTGAGAGATATTTGGCTTTGTGGTTTTTACTCTAATTAGGATTCGGTTTTATTTGACATATATACAAGTTAATATTGTTCTAGTATTTTTCATTTATTTATGTGAGTAACATGTACACAATGGAGTTGATTTTATTTATTTGGAGTTAGTACAAAATAATGATAAATGTGGAATGTTGTGTTGTTATACATGTGAATTATATACATACAATGGAGTTGATTTTATTTATTTGGAGTAGGAATAAAATAATGATAAATGTGGAAAGTTGTGTTATTATACATGTGACATATATACATATAAATTTTAGCTTCTTATTAATGCAGTTATGAACTGATAAAATACAGATCATGTATACATATGCATGAGTGATAATAGAGTGATATTAATTCCTAGATACAATTAATCACTTGGCAACAAAGCTTTATTTTAAGATTTTATACTGATGAATCACAGATTCATCAATCTCAAAGTGTGGGTTGATGAGTGATGAATCACATATTTCATTCACAGTAGAAGAGGAAGAAGACAGTTCATAAGGAGATGAGTTGATAAAAAAAGAACAAGAAGAAGATGCAAAAGATGAAAGAAGAAGATGGAATAGAGAAGAATGATGGATCTTCATCGACGAGACCGACGACCGTTGCACCAGACTCCCTGCTCTCTCTCTCTCTCTCTCTCTCTCTCTCTATTTCATAGATGAAGGGGGATGGTGGATGGTTTGCAAGCAGAAGGAGAGAGGGGTTTTATAAGGGACTCAGTGATGGGTTTGTGGGATTTGGTAGTTTAGAGACGTAGAAGAGAGGGAGATGTTATGTATTTTCATAAGGAAGGGACTTTGTTAGAAGGTTGAAGATAATGGAGGTTTGGTTTAGTGCCTAAGATGGGGGCATTGCCGATGATAATTTTGTGGAGTTTTGTTACGGGTTGGGTGTGGGTTTGGATAGAGGGGTGTGGGTTGTTGAAGGGGATTATGGCAATTAAGAGGCGCAGGGATATGGTTTGATAATTTAGGTGTTAAAGCAATGGTTTGCTAGTGGGTAGTCATTCATGGTGAAAAGGATAAGAGAGGGGTTAAACAACTACTAGAGGTTGGTTTGGGTATGGAGAAGGAAGCAAAGGTGATGGATTTGCATGTTTTTGGGGAAGATAACAAATAGGGTGATTAGGTTTGATGTTTGTTAGAATGCATGTGATATTGGGAGGTTGTGGTTAGGGAGATAGTTCGAGAGGAACAAATGGAGCAAAGAGTGAGAACACAAGGAGAAGAGGAGCGAAAGTGAGTAGAAAATAAGGAGGGGATCTTGAAGGGAGTGTTGACTAGGCATGGCAACACTCCGTGTGCTCTGATAGGAGGGACGTGTGAGTGCGACTATTAGGTAGAGGACTAGTGAGTGCATGACACATGGCTCATGTTGACTATTGATCATGCTTGAAAGTGCAAAAAGGAAATGGTAAAGAAATAGTAAATGGACTTGAATGAAAAAATGCTAAAAGAAAAAAATGTTTTCCTAAGTGAACTCTATAATATTCATGAAGAATCCAAATGCAAATAAACTTAACAATGCAAGATATGAATGTTGGTATTTTATGCTTATAAATTACCTAATTTTATGTTTTTGAACTTTTTATTGATTTTTCTACTGCAAAATAAATGCATGCCAAAAATCAAACATGATACATAATGATGCAATGGTCACAAATGTAATTTTTTTGTAATTTTTGAGTGAGGTATAATTAGAAATTGGGAGATATATACATATGAATTGGTCAATGTGCTCAAGTTAGCAATTTTTTCTTGATTTTTCTAATTTTTTGGATTTTATTTTTATGGAATTAGTTAAATATTGAGATTTAATGAATAAATGAAAAAGAAATTAAATAAAAAGGGCTAAATATGTACATAAAATAATGAAGTGAAATATGTACATATATAGAGTAATAAATTTCGATCCCAAAACCCAAGTTTCACATTTGAACTCTGATCCTTTAGAATTTTATCATGAATTGTAGATAATTAAGTGTACATCAATTCAAAAGTCGGTATGGATTCATAGAAGATGCATGTAAGAGATATCCGACTTTACGACATTTCGATCTCAATCTAGGATTTAGGTTTATTTCATATATATGTATTTATAACTTAATATTTTTTTAAGGATTTTCATTGGTTAATATGAGTGAGATGTACACGATGAAATTGGTTTATGTAATTTAGAGTTAGTATTAATTAAAAATAGATGAAATTGGGTGAATATATACAAGTGAATATGAATGCAATAAATGTTAATTTATGCAACTTATTTATAGATGCATGAATGGTACTTATGAATTATAAACACCTAAATGCACTTAGTTACTTGATCTAAAGCTCTATTTTCAGTTAATCAAAGTGATTACCCTATACTTAAACCTTGCTCGTCCCCGAGGAACTAAAGAATGAGGCAATGAAATGAGATTGGTTTTTATACAGGATCATAAATAAAATGTGAAAATAGTGCTCGACCCGAACTTCGGGTTAATAGTTTGGCAAAACTCATGTGAGAATTGACACTTTAAAATCAAAAGTCTATAAGTTCTACAAGTCACTGTATAGGTTTGGCTCAGAAGTCATCTTACATCTGCCCCCTCCCGAAGCACTCTCTATGAACATTAAGTAATTGTCTTTTATGTGTGATTGGTGTTATCACTTCCCATTTGAAATGGTAAAATACCATGCAATCTACTCCTCTAGCAACTCATCCTCGGAGAGTCGGGTATTATCGTCTAAGTTCAAGTACTACTAGTATCAAAAAGGATAAGGGCAAGAAATTTGAGCTTAGATAGTGTAGCTAAGTCATTTATTCGAAGCTTGGCTAGTGTAGACAAGTCTTCACTATGCATGCAATGGAACATTGTGGTAAAGAAATTGGGATTTTGATATTTTTACTCTGCATTTATTTTGTGACTTTTTTAATTTTCATCCAGCTATTCAGGGTATATTTTTTCTATTTTTGGGTATAAGAATGAACAACCATATGAGTGACAAACCCAGGAATCTACCCTTTTAATGGTATCTAATTGACGTCCTCGTTGCAGTCGGATAGATCCAGATCGATCAAAAATAACTGCACAAATCTATTAATCGTCGAATGAAATTAAGCGTGGTTTTATGTTTGTTTAGCCTAGGTAAGCCCCATGGTCGACTCAAGGAGGCAAAGGAACAACTCGAGATCAAGTTAGAGGGATTAGATTGTGGTTTTCCTAGTGGGATTTTTTTGATATTTTGTAATGCAATAAAAATGATAATGCAGAATATGAATTGGATTAGGTTAATAAGAAAAGAACAGACTTAGCCAAATTTAATTTTAATGTAAAATTAATACAAATCAGCCTAGTGATATTTTTCTTGAAAACCTAATCCAACAATGAATGCAAAATGTACTTTTTTGGAATTTTTAGGTTTAAAATGCACAAATGAAAAATGCAAACTTTTTTAGGATTTTTATGCCATTTTTCATGTTAATGATATGTAAAAATTATGAAAAATTTACTGAAAGTTAAATATGATGAAATAATGCTACACTAATATTTTTGGATTTTTGACACTGTGATTTTTTATGATATTTTTACTGAAAACAGAGCTACTGTGAGTATTTAATTCCTCATTAATCCAGAAATCAAATTATCCAAAGACCTATTTATCTCAAATAGATATTTTAATAAGGAATCCAGAAGCTTTGAAATTTCGTAAAAATCTTATTCGATGGAATTAATTAAAAATCAATTACAGAAATCACCGTATAATTTATTTTATGCACAAGACAACTCCTAATTGGACGAAATTTGGACTGCAATTAAAGCACACTAAAATACATCATTTCCAATTTTTTTCACAATTTTTGGAGCAAGGAATATGACTGTGCGA
The DNA here is from genome assembly GCA_037367405.1 of Ottelia alismoides. Lineage (NCBI taxonomy): Eukaryota > Viridiplantae > Streptophyta > Magnoliopsida > Alismatales > Hydrocharitaceae > Ottelia > Ottelia alismoides. Next base: position 129,187 of record JAZKJV010001257.1, read on the forward strand.
ATTTCAGAGCTTAAATGGGCAAAATGTCACTGATTTTCAATCTCTGATTTTTAATAAAATATCCAAGGCTCACAAAAATGCAAATAAATAGTCACAAGATAAAGAATTAGTTGCTCATCAACATGCTATTTTTCATTGAATAAAATGATGCTTTTTTGAGGTCCAAATAAATGCATAAACTCATAGGTATCTTTGCAATTACAGAAATTGAAATTGAAAATGCAATCTATGCATAAGGATGTTTTTGAAATATGATAAACGTGCGAAAAATAAAATGCAATTTTCACAGTTAGAATAAAATAATAATAAGAAACCTTCGTTCCTTCAAAACCCCAAGTTAGGGCACAGGTGGTGGCAGCTAGGGCAAAAGGGGCTTGGAGGCGGTGGTGCACGGCGGCGGCCACGCGCGGGCGGAGGGGCGGCTTCGAAGAATGGAGGATGGCGCTCCTGCGGTGGTGACGCACTCGTGGCGGCGCTGGATGCTGCGGCGAAGGTCAGGTCGCGCGGCTGCGGAGGTCGGAGGAAGGGCGGCTATGCCGCGCGCGGTGCTGCGATGGAGCGCGCGTCACGCGGAGGCGCAAGACGGCATTCTCGCCGCTGGCGGAGGGCGGCATCGACACAAGTAGAGGCACGGGCCGCGGAGGGGCGGTCCTGGCGACGCGCGGCTGGTCACGCGAGGGCTGGAGGCGGCGCACGCGCGCTGGGGCCCTGGGCGGCGGACGGCGTGGCAGGAGCTGCGAAGGGAGACCTCATGCGCGGAGGTGGCTGGGAGCCCATGGGGGCTGGCGTGAGGTGCGACTCCGCTGGGACGAGCGCCGGAGGTGCGGGAAGGTGGTGCCGACCGGTGCGGCGGCTGCGGCTGCTGAGGCTGGAGCAGAGCACGTCAAGCGGCTATGATGGGGCGGCGCACGACACTCGGCCGAGGGGGCCACGTGCGGCTGCACGTTGGAGGTGCAGCGGTCACGCGCGTAGCTGCCTCTGAGGTCAGGGATGACGTAGCAGTAGCGGGAGGAGCAAGGACGGCGCTGGGGCCGTGCTAGGGGCTGCTCGCATTGTGGCCGGTGCCAGTGGGCTGGGCGGCTGCACGCGGCTCGCTGGTGGGACAACCGCGCGGCCTGGAGCGGAGGGAGGTGCTGGTCGAGGATGCACGGGAGCGCGGATGGCGGTGCGAAGCCGGTGGCCACAGGCTGGGGCGTTGGGCGATGGCCAAGCAGGAACTGCAATTTCTTTTGTATTTTGTTTTTTTTAAATTTTTATAGTTTTCTATGTAATAAAATGAGAATGAAGATGTGGTGTAGATAATGATGGTGGTGATTGTGATGTGTGTTTGTGAAATGTTTGGTTGTTGAACAATAAGGAAAAAGATTTGTGAGATAAAAAAAATGAAATGAGAAGATAAGGTAGAAAATACTTACCTGTTATTCGTCGAAAGTGAAGCCGCATCGTGCGTCTTCCGTCGTCACCTCGAGGAGATGGTGGTCTCCGAAGCTTGGTAGCGGGTTTGGAGAAGCTGCTGCTACATGGGTGGTGCTCCACGGATCTCACCTAAGCCTTGTCGTCGCTCGACCTACTGTGCCAAAGCTGTCACCAATGACACATCAAAGGGGGCTCGAGGCTCTCTTTCTCTCAAGAACGGTGGATGATGAAAAATGGTGGAGGGGACGTGAATATAAAGAGGAGGAGAAAGTTGGAGAAGAGATGGAGAGAGTGGAGAGAATGGAGGAAGTGGGGAAAATGGTGGCTTGGAGTGGGGAAGAAGAAAGGAAGGAGTAAAAGGGAAAAAAATAATATATACTATAATTAAAATAAGTAGGCTACTAAAAATAACAATAATTAAAATAATAATAATTAAAATAATAAAATCCAAAAATAATAAAAAATAAATTCGAAAATTAAAAAAATAAAGGGGTGACATGTGGCAGCTCCAGGAGCTGCCATAGGTCGCTCCTAGAAAATTCAAAAATTAAATGTAAACAAAAATTAAAAAAGAAATAACAAAAGGGATTAAATCAAAAGTGGTCAACACAAAAGTTGTTCGTCTTGACGAGATCTACAACTTTCGTGAAGGGTCGAAAATCAAATAAAATCATCTGTATAAAAATGTATTTTTGGTGGTACCTTATAGATATAAAATACCGTATTTTTCCTTTTGGATATTTTTGTCATTTTTCAATAAGAGAAAAATCAAAATAAAAATAGAAAAAATATGAGAAGAATATTTACAACTTAATCTAATTTTTTTTGGATTTTTAATAACGAATAAAATAAAAGGATAAAATACAGGGGTAAAATGGTCAATATGTACAATATACAAAAGGGCCCAAAACCCAAGTTTTGCATACGAGCTCCGATTTTAATGAAATTGGTCTTGTTTCGAAGGTCTTTGAATGTATATTATTTTAAAAGTGAGTAGACCTAATTCAGAAGTTGTATGAGAGAGATATGTGCATTTTAAGGCCTAAGGTCTTCAAACTTGGATTGGGGTTTTATTGGTCAAATTTACAAGTTAGTATTTTTTTGATATTTTTCCTTTATTAGCGTTAGTAATATATACACTATGGAGTTGGTTTTATTGGATTCGGAGTTAGTATAAAATATATATACAAATAGGGTATTTTAGCTAATATACAGGTGGCTATTTACAAGTGAATTTGGCTTCTTATTTAATGAAAATATGAATGCTAAAATGCAGATATTATTTATGCATGCATGAATGCTAACTATGCAAGATAAGGGGAAATATGCTGCTACTAACTCGGGAACAAAGCTCTATTTTCATCTTTTAGAGTGATGAATCACAAATTCATCAACCCCCTATACTTAAACCTTGCTCGTCCCCGAGCAACTAAAATGAAATGCAAGAGTGAAATGATTTTGGGTTCCATACCAAGGTCATGAACAAAAGTTGAAAATGGAGCTTGACTCGACCTTTGGATTAATTATGTGGCGGAACCTTATTGGGACCTGAACTTAAGACCTAACAGACTTCAAGTTCCACAAGTCTTCTATTCAAGACTCCTCAATAGTCAGGTCAGAACAAATCCTCAAACGTAAATTTCTGATGACTATGATTCTTACTTGTACTGTGTAAGTGTAAAATATCTCTTCACATCAGAAATGGCTCAGAACCAGCCTCCTCTAACAAGGTAACTCTGATTACCCGGTCCAGTAACTCTTTCCTCGAGGAGCGGGGTATTTCCTTCTAAGTTCAAGTGCGGCCAGCTCAAGAGGAGGGGGTAGAGAGAAAGAATGGACGGTAACCAGTGTAGCTACCTATCCCGGGATGCCTGACCAGTGTAGCCAAGTCATCCAGCTGGATTTTGCTAATATACATACTCCAACAGGTATTATTTTTCACTTGGACATGTCTTATTTTTTGGAGTTTTTCTTCTTCTTCTTTTTTTTTGAACTATATACAAGGTGCAGCATGTATATCAGGAGTTTTTCCTCTTGAACCAGTAGACTATCCCTCTTTTGAAGCATTATTGCAAACCACAACGTCCCGTCTTTAGACGTCAGCAGTACCGTACTAGGTTGAGATGCGCTACCCTCCCTAGAGGAGGACGAATGTTTCCACCCGTATGCTACTCCAAGCTAAAGGATTCTACCTCCTCACCACCTCATCAATGAAGAGCTACGTGCATTGTGCTTGTCCAAGTCAGGTCATTATCTAAAAGAATCATGCGTGTGCACGAGATATTCTACTTAGACTAATCAAGATGCCATGTGAACATAGACTTGCGGACTCAAAGAATTAAGTCACTTGACCTGAGAAATCTTAACTCCAGTTCCTATAAGGTTCCTCTGAAATTAGGTAGATTTAAGGTCAAATCAAGTCCCTTCTCAACATCCATTCATAACTTGGTTCAAAACCCACTAGCTTTTAACCGTGCATATGCAAGATATGCAGATGAGATGTAGATGACATGCTATGTAGATGAATGAAATGAAAGACTTTTTTTTGAATGCAAGGATGATATGTAAGAGTAAATAAGAAGCCTATTTTTTGTTTTTTTGGTATACCTCCTATGTTACAACAATTTACAAGAGTTTATAAGTATTATAGAAATTGTACAAGTGTTATACAAGTATACAAAAAATTTCACTTTTTACAAAAGTTTTACAAGTATTATACAAGAATTTTTTTTTCAATTTTTACCCACCCGTAATTATTACGAAAATATATACAAAAGATACGTGAAAATACGTGAAAGTACGAGCTATGGGTATATGTAATATATATACACCCCCTATACTTAGTGTGTGCTATGTCCTCAGAGCACGAAAAGCGAGGAAAAAGACATAGCTCATGCTAAGCGTAGGAGAGCTAAAATAACAAAAAAGTATAGAAGTCGTCCCGCCCCCCCTATACTTAGGCTTTGGCAGCCTAAGTGTAGAAGAAGATCAAAAATGGGGCGGGCGAGGTTAAGAGGGGAAATGGAGGAGTATATACACAGCGGGAATCGGTCCCCCCTATACTTAGGCTCTGGCCAGCCTAAGTATAGGACAGGAGTGAGTGTGAGAACCGATGAGATCTAGAGAATATACAATGAATGGTGAAGAGACTCGGGTCACTCACCCCCTATACTTAGGATCTCGTCATCCTAAGTATAGCCATAAAATGAAATGATATGGAGCTGGGGCGAGTGATTCGAATCACTGGAGAGGGAGGGAAAATATGTACAAGGAGAATTGAGAATATACATGGGTCACGAAGGTTTGTGATGAACCTTCTTGCGGGATCGAGGAGGTGGGTAATATACATATTTGTCGCTGTCGGAATTGTCCTCAGATGAATAGTAGTGAGGTGAAGGGATCGTCCAATGAGGGTCGACACACGGCTGCTTGCTTAGATACGGCTTAAGAACAGTTGAACTGAGCTCACTCATATAAATCACCTTGTCCGGACCCGATGCGGATTCCTCTGAAACTTCCTTCTCTGGAATGTGGAAGGAAATTTTCTTAGTCGATTTTCTAGAATTTGAATCATTGAGAGGGAGATGAGAGCGACACACCTTGAGAGGTTCAGAGGAACATCTCGAGGAATCAATTCTCGACTTCATCTCACTAGATAGCCGACTAGAAGAGGGAGCAACCGTGTTTTTATGTGGAGTCAATTTAGTCTTGGTTGTTTCCTTTGAAGGTCCAGGGTGTGGTGCGGTGCTGACCTTGGGTTCCTCATCAGATGAGTCACCATATAGATTAGCATATTCCTGAAGGGTCAGCACGCGTCTCGAGAAGGTGCCAGTGATCTCAGTTGGCTTGACATTATTGGGCTCTTTTGTCGGATCATTGAAATGATCAAGGAAATCCACAAAGGTCATGTCCGACTCAATGATAGCTTCTGGTCGTGAGTCCTCTTTAGAAGGTGTCGCGGTGGTGGTGCAAGCAGTTGATGAAGTGGAGGTGTGGGGAGTCTCTGAACCAACGGTCGTCCGGACAATCGGTCTCTCAAGTGTAGTAGAGAGGTGGGACTCATCTTCCTCTCGATGGTCACGACTTTCAGCGGATGTACGGGTCATCTTAGAATAAAGTGTATCAAAGAATGGGTGCGGTCGGAGTGCTCCCAATGCTGAAAAATCGATTTCCCGAGTCTCGCAATCTATAGTCGCCTTAGCTAAGGCGAAGAACGGCTTCACGAGAATAATCGGAGACTGGGTAAACTCTCCTCGATGCTCAATGTCAATGATCGTGAAGTCCACCTAGAGTAGAGCACCTTGAAAAGTAACGATGACTGAAATGTTTCCTCTCAACCGTTTGATAGATCGATCAGCCAGCTGAACGATCTCTCTCAACTTCCTAAGTGGCCTGGGTTTGAGCTTGTCAAACACAGAGGTCGGGAGGATATTTATCGGTGAGTCATCATCGATTCTTGCATGGGTAAAGATGGTGTCTTTGATTTCACATTCAACTCGGGGCAACCGCTTCACTCTACGGCTTTTGGTCTTTCTCCCCATCACTAAGGAGGTAACCATGGACATTATGTGTCTTTCAGTCCTTGTCCTCTTATTGTCCGACCTCTTGGGCATCAATTTACTTCTCACAAATCATTTGAGGTCGGGAAGGTGATATATGGCCTTTATTAAGGGAAGATTAAAAATCAGTTCTTCTTTGAGTGCTTCCCTTAGGGCAGGATCCAATTTTTTTAGGTTTTTTTCATTTTCAATTTTTATGTGATTTTTTGGTTTTTCAATTTTTTTGATGTTTTGGATAAATGAATGATCAGACTCAAGATTGGAAGGCAAGGGGTTAGTAGAAGAGGGAGATAGAATGGACTCCAGCTGTACAGGAGATGTGGGTTCCCTAATGCTTGCTTGGTTTTCAACATCAGATTACTTACGTCCTTTTCCACTTTCATTCCCAAGCTGGCAGAAATTGAATGCAATATTTCTATGACGTCTCTCAACTTGTTACCCAATGTTTCATTCTTCACGGTAAGTCGAGAAATGTCATCCTCGAAAAAATTCTCATGACAAATCATGGGAGAGTTCTGCTTAATTGGAGGATACTGCTGAGATATTGAGGTCTTATACTCAACATACCTAAACTCTGGCATGTAATGATGGTCAAGTATGGACTATCCAAATGGCAAATATTGATCAGAGCCTCATTTGATGGAGTTAATTAAACATGGACTGATAAGTCTAGCTCATGAGTCCAATCTTGTGAATGTATAGGCTCTCCGAACGAGGCTTGGTTAATGGAAGCTTGATCACTAAAGTCAATCAAGTCTAGGAAATCATGATGTGCAGGCCTCTCAATTCGGGTTGTTTGATCGACCATGTTATGCCCTAAGGTCAAGTCAGGATGTGTATATGTAAATTGTTGTCTGGTCCCTACTTGAGGTGAGAATGAAATATGTGGGGGCATATAATTTTGCCAATCATCTGTCTCAGCAGTGGCTTGCTCTTCATTCGATTCTTGGATTCCTGCAAGCTCTCGAGAATAAGGACAGTCAGCCCAAGATGGAAGTGGATTCGGAGTGTTTGGATATGGAGTAGGTGAGAAATGCGAAGAAGTTGAGAAGTCACTCGAAGTTCTGACTTCATAATTGGGTTGAGGTGGAGCCGACCACGGGTAAGGGTCTCCCGTGGATGGCGGAGGATACATGGAAGAAGGAGAAGGCGAAGATGGATGGTATATGGTCAATGAGGAATGACCAGAGGTTTCAGGGTATGGGGACCAATATCCTGACATCTTGAAGAGGGAAGGGTGGATGTAAGTAGATTGGGGTAGAAAACGTGCAATTACACATGATAACACACACGGACAAACACACAGACAAACGCAAGAGCAAACCCCGAGTTCACACTCAACATGGTGAAGGACCCGAAACCGAGTCCGATTAATCTGGTTGATTTTAAGTGTGAGTTTATCAGACAAGATAGCAAAGGTTACGTGGCCTATAGGGGAGTCGGCTAAAAGACGGATGCGTCTCCCCTGTTTAACATGTCGCCTAAGATACCGACGGTCCTTCTTTTCTTCGCTCCTATCCCAAGTTGATGGATTCAAAGACCTGCCCCTATCTACCTGCAAGCAGGCGGAGGCTGACAAGGCCGGAACTTCACCTCGTGGGGTTACTGGCAACTTGTCGTGAAGTACCGCAATTTCGCCCCTATCTACCTGAGACAGGCGGAGGCTACTTGGTACTAGTCAGTGAACCTAAATAATTCAACTTGTGATATTTGCTGGGATCAGTCGGAACGTGATATGGAAGGCGGGGATTTGGGCTCTGCCTTAAGGTGTTCACACACACTTAAGTACCCTCACTCAGCCTGAAAACAATGTCGGGGTTAATTTCCCGCAAACAAGGGTTAATTTTAGTCAATTTTTTTGGTCAATAATGTTAACAGTCCCGGTTGTAAGTTAAGTTATCACTGATTTAGTCCAATCCACATAGCACGCCTATCGTCCAGTCTCAATTTCCTTTTACTTAAGTTTTTAAAACCAAGAGAGAGAAATCGAGAAAAGCCGATGCATGAAAATCGATGATGCTTATGCCGGGTGAAGAATACTTATAGTGATCCCTTCACTGTTATGCAGGATGCAAAACAGAATTGAAAGCTTTTATACTACATGCAAATGCAGACGATAAAATCCGCTCCTAGACAGGCAGTTCTATTAGCGAGTGAAGCACATGTTTGATTTGACTAGATCTGCGGTCTAGGTGCGTCTTTTAAGTGCGATGTGTGGTCCTAAAGAATTACGAGCACAAGCAAATCCTAGAGTGACTCGAGGAGCCGCTAGTGCAGGCCTAATCTAAAATTCAGTCCACACAACACACAGGGATACGGTTCCACTATGTTTACACATGTGAGAACCCAAATGGGAACCGCTGGAAATGCAGGCACTTTTTTCACAAGTTAAAAAAATAGAAATCTTTCTGGCGTCTCAACAGCTGACTTGATCCAAGAATCGTCGGCCTCCGATGCACTTCAAGATGCGTCGACTTCAAGAAAGCTGCTCCAAGTCCATGTTGAGGAGATTGTATTTATGCGTGAGGCAGATTCAGCAGATACACATCGAGCCACGCATGAAACCTTAAAGCAGTAAGCTCTAGCAATCAGCAACATCTTGAAAGATTCAGTCCACGATCTTTGTATATACCCATCATTCATGTACATTCTGCTCTCTCTCTCCCACGACTCTAATGACTCATCCCAGCTTCTTCTATCTCCATCTAGGACTATACTTAGGATGACCAGATCCTAAGTATAGGGGGGATGAGTCACCTGAGTTTGTCCGATGTACATCCTCCAGATCACATTGGTCCTCATACTCACTCCGGTCCTATACTTAGGCTAACCTGAGCCTAAGTATAGGGGGGACCGATGCCCATCGTGTTAATGTTCATCCATTTCTCCTCTTGACCTCGTCCTCCCCATTTTTTTACCTTCTTCTACACTTAGGCTGCCAGAGCCTAAGTATAGGGGGGCAGGATGACTTCTATACATTTTCGCTCTTTTGGCTCTCTTAAGCTTAGCACGAGCTATGTCTTTTTCCTCTCTTTTCATGCTCTGAGGACATAGCACACACTAAGTATAGGGGGCGTGTACATATTACATATATACTTTACCCATAGCTCGTATTTTCACATATTCTTGTATATATTACGCAATAATTACAGGAGGGGTACAATTTGGAGATTTTTTTTTGTAAAATACACTTGTATAATATGTATAATACTTATAAAAGGAGGTATACCAAATTCTTGAAAAATAAAAAAACAAAAAAAAGTGAAAAATACAAAGGCTTCTTATTTACTCTTGCATATCATCTTTACATCAGAAAAGAAAGAAAAAGAGTCTTGCATTTCATATACATCGCATGTCATCTGCATCTCATCCGCATATCTTGCATATGCAAGGTGAAAAGCTAGTGGGTTCTGAACCACGTAGGAGTAGATATTGAGGATGGACTTGATTTGACCTTAATCCACCTAATTTCAGGGGAGCCTTATAGGAGCCGGAGTTAAGATTTCTCAGGTCAAGTGACTTAATTATTTGAGTCTGCAAGTCTATGTTCACATGTCATCTTGATTAGTCTAAGTAGAATATCTCGTGCACAAGCATGATTCTTTTAGATAATGACCTAACTTAGACAAGCACTATGCACGTAGCTCTTCATTGATGAGGTGGTGAGGAGGTAGAATCCTTTAGCTTGGAGTAGCACACAGGTGGAAACATCCGTCCTCCTCTAGGGAGGGAAGTGCATCTCAACCTAGTCTGGTGGTGTTGACATCTAAGGACGGGATGTTGTGGGTTGCAATAATGCTTCAAAAGAGGGATAGTCTACTGGCTCAAGAGGAAAAACTCCTGATGTACAAGTTGCACTGTATACAGTTTAAAAAAAATTGCAAGAACTCCAAAAAATAAGACATGCTAAAGTGAAAATAAAGTACATGTCGGAGTATGTATATTACCAAAGAAATGCAGCTGGATGACTTGGCTATCCTGGTCAGGCATCCCGGGATAGGTAGCTACACTGGTTACCGTCCATTCTTTTCTCTACCCCCTCCTCTTGAGCTGGTCGCACTTGAACTCAGAAAGGAATACCCTGCTCCTCGAGGAAAGAGTTACTGGACCAGGTTATTTGAGTTACCTTGTTAGAGGAGGCTGTTTCTGAGCCATTTCTGATGTGAAGAGTTACATTTCACTTACACAGTACAAGTAAGAATCATAGTCATCAGAAATTTGCGTTTGAGGAATTGTTCTGACCTGACTATTGAGGAGTCTAGAATAGAAGACTTGTGGAACTTGAAGTCTGTTAGGTCTTAAGTTCAAGTCCCAATGAGGTTCCGCCACACAATTAATCCAAAGGTCGAGTCAAGCTCCATTTTCAACTTTTGTGCATGACTTTGGTATGGAACCCAAAATCATTTCACTCTTTCATTTCATTTTTGTTGCTCAGGGACGAGCAAGGTTTAAGTATAGGGGGTTGATGAATATGTGATTCATCACTCTTAAAATTGAAAATAGAGCTCTGTCCCCAGGTATTTAGCAGCATCTTTCCCTTTATCTTGCATAAATAGCATTTATACATCAATCAACAATATATGCATTTTAGCATTCATATTTGAATTAATTAAGAAGCCAATTCATTTGTAAAATCCACTTGCACAATATCCACCAATAACTCACCTAATTATTTGTATTCTATATCCCCTCCAAAATAAAATAACACCTTCCTTATAATGTGTACATTATTAGTTAATAATATAAGGAAGAAGTCCAAAATTCCTATCTTGTAAAATACCCAATAAAACCCCAAGCACCCTGGATCTTAGAATGCCAATATCCCTCTCTTACAAACTCCAAATTAGGTCTACTCACCTTCAGATTAAAATGAGACTAAGTCCATTCAATTCAGAGCTTGTATGCAAAACTTGGGTTTTGGGCCCCATTGTACACTACATATATGAATATTTGTACTCTTGTATTTTTGTATCATATTTGACCTCATCTCTGTTTTTGGTCAACATGAAACTTGTAGATCTCATCGATATCTACAATGTTTATGTTTTGAGTTTTTCCAAATTCATCCTCCTTCTCTCTCGAAATTCACTTTCTTTCTTAGCCACTCAGAGCTGGCCACATGGCGCCCTCTAATTGCACCATGCGGCCCGCTCCCTTGCACGCCACGTGCCCGGCCTTCCCCGTTGTCCAATCGCCTTTTCTCCCTCTCCATCTGGGCCATTCAAGCCGCAACGCTTCCTAGTCCTTCAATCAGAGCACAAAAAGATAAAAATGTCAGTTAGAGAGAGAAAATAAAAAAATAATTGGGTAAAAAAATGGAATAATTACAAGGTGGTTCGGGGATCAGACTACCCGATGGACTGGAAAATGCAAATCTAAATTTCTGAAGTGATCCTAAGCCGTTTGCCTCCCCGGCAATGGCGCCATTTGACGAACCCTGGAATCTACCCTTTTAATGTTATCTAATTGACATCTTCGTTGCAGTCGGATAGATCCAGATCGATAAAAAATAACCGCACAAATCTATTAATCATCGAATGAAATTAAGCGTGGTTTTATGTTTGTTTAGTATGGGCAAGCCCCAGGGTCGACTCAAGGAGTCAAAGGAACAACTCGGGATCAAGTTAGAGGGATTAGATTGTGGTTTGCCTAGTGGGATTTTTTTGATATTTTTTAATGCAATAAAAATGACAAATGCAGAATATGAATTGGATTAGGTTAATAAGAAAAGAACAGACTTAGCCAAATTTAATTTTAATGTAAAATTAATACAAATCAGCCTAGTGATATTTTTCTTGAAAACCTAATCCATAATGAATGCAAAATGTATTTTTTGGAATTTTGGGTTTAAAATGCACAAATAAAAATTGTAAACTTTTTTAGGGTTTTTATGCAATTTTTCGTGCTAATGATATGCAAAAATTATGAAAAATTTAGTGGAAGTTAAATATGATGAATTGAAGCTACACTAATATTTTTGGAATTTTCTGACACTTTTGATTTTTTATGATTTTTTACTGAAAATAGAGCTACTGTGAGTATTTAATTCCTAATTAATCCACAAAATCAAATTATCCAAAGTCTTATTTATTTCAAATAGATATTTTAATAAGGAATCCAGAAGCTTTGAAATTTCGTAAAAATCTTATTCGTGGAATTAATTAAAAATCAATTACGGAAATCACTATATAATTTATTTTATGCACAAGACAACTTCTAATTGGACGAAATTTGGATTGCAATTAAAGAACACTAAAATACATCATTTCCAATTTTTTCACAATTTTTGGAGCTAGGAATATGACTGAGCAAATTTCAGAGCTTAAATGGGCAAAATATCACTGATTTTCAATCTCTGATTTTTAATAAAATATCCAAGGCTCACAAAAATGTAAATAAATAATCACAAGAGAATTAGTTACTCATCAACATGTTATTTTTCATTGAATAAAATGATGCTATTTCGAGGTCCAAATAAATGCATGAACTCAAAGGTATCTTTGCCATTACAGAAATTAAAATTGAAAATGCAATCTATGCATAAGGATGTTTTTGCAATTTGATAAATGTGCGAAAAATAAAATGCGATTTTCACCGTTAGAATAAAATAACAAAAAGAAATCTTCGTTCCTTCCAAACCCCAAGTTAGGGCACAGGTGGTGGTGACTAGGGAAAAAGGGGCTTGGAGGCGGCGGCGCACAGGCGGCGGCCACGCGCGGGCGGAGGGGCTGCTTCAACGAACAGAGGATGGCGCTCCTGCAGCGGTGACATGCTCGTGGCAGTGTTGGATGCTGCGGCGGAGGTCAGGCCGCGCAGCTGTGGAGGTCGGAGGAAGGCTGGCTATGCCGCACGCGGTGCTGCGATGGAGCGCGCATCACGCGGAGGCGCGAGATGGCGTTCTCGTCACTGGCAGAGGGCAGCATCGACACAAGCAGAGGCACGGGCCGCGAAGGGGTGTTCCTGGAGACGCACGGCTGGTCGCGCGAGGGCTTGAGGCGGCGTGCGTGCGTAGGGGCCCTGGGCGGCGGACGACGTGGCAGGAGCTGCGAAGGGAGACCTCACGTGCAGAGGTGGCTGGGAGCCCAGGGGGGCTGGCGTGAGGTGCGACTCCATTGGGACGAGCGTCGGAGGCGCGGGGAGGTGGTGACAGCTGGTGCGACGGCTGCGGCCGCTGAGGCTAGATCAGAGCACGACAAGCGACTATGGTGGGGCGGCGCACGACTTGTGGCCGAGGGGGCCCCGTGCGGCTGCGCGCTGGAGGTGCAGCGGTCACGCGCACAGCCGCCTCTGAGGTCGGGGATGACGTGGCAGTGGCGGGAGGAGCAAGGACGGCGCTGGGGCCGCGCTAGGGGCTGCTCGCGCTGTGGCCGGTGTCGGTGGGCTGGGCGGCTGCACGCGGCTCGCTGGTGGGACAGCCGCATGGCCTGGAGGGGAGGGAGGTGCTGGTCGAGGATGCACGAGAGCGTGGATGGCGGTGCGAAGCCAGCGGCCACAGGCTGGGGTGCTGGGCGATGGCCAAGCAGGACCTGCAATTTTTTTATTTTGTTTTTTTATTTTTTTATAGTTTTCTATGTAATAAAATGAGAATAAAGATGTGGTGTAGATAATGATGGTGGTGATTGTGATGTGTGTTTATGAAATGTTTTGTTATTGAACAATAAGGAAAAAGATTTGTGAGATAAAAAAATGAAATGATAAGATAAGGTAGAAAATACTTACTTGTGATTCGCCGAAAATGAAGTCGCGTCGTGCGGCTTCCGTCGTCGCCTCGAGGAGATGGCGGTCTCCGAAGCTTGGCAGCGGGTTTGGAGAAGCTGCTGCTACGTAGGCGGTGCTCCATGGATCTCACCTAAGCCTTGTCGTCGCTCGACCTACTACGCCAAAGCTGTCACCAATGACACATCAAAGGGGGCTCGTGGCTCTCTTTCTCTCATGAACAGTAGATGATGAAAAATGGTGGACGGGACCTGAATATAAAGAGGAGGAGGAATTTGGAGAAGAGATGGAGAGAGTGGAGAGAATGGTGGAGGAAGTGGGGAAAATGGTGGCTTGGAGTGGGGAAGAAGAAAGGAAGGAGTAAAAGGGAAAAAATAATATATAATATAAGTAAAATAAGTAGGCTACTAAAAATAACAATAATTAAAATAATAATTATTATTAAAATAATAAAATCTGAAAATAATAAAAAATAAATCCAAAAATAAAAAATAAAGGGGTGACATGTGGCGGATCCAGGAGCTGCCACATGTCGCTCCTAGAAAATTCAAAAATTAAATGTAAACAAAAATAAAAAAGAAATAACAAAAGGGCTTAAATCAAAAAGTGGTCAACACAAAAGTTGTTCGTCTCGATGAGATCTACAACTTTTGTAAAGGGTCAAAAATCAAATAAAATCATCTGTACAAAAATGTATTTTTGGGTGGTACCTTATAGATATAAAATACCGCATTTTTCCTTTTGGATTTTTTTGTCATTTTTCAATAAGAGAAAAATAAAAATAAAAATAGAAAAAATATGAGAAGAATATTTACAACTTAATCTCATTTTTTTTGGATTTTTAATAATGAATAAAATAAAAGGATAAAATACATGGGTAAAATGGTCAATATGTACAATATACAAAAGGGGCCCAAAACCCAAGTTTTGCATACGAGCTCCGATTTTAATGAAATTGGTCTTGTTTCGAAGATCTTTGAATGTATATTACTTTAAAAGTGAGTAGACCTAATTCAGAAGTTGTATGAGAGAGATATGTGCATTTTAAGGTCTAAGGTCTTCAAACTTGGATTGGGGTTTTATTGGTCAATTTTACAAATTAGTATTTTTTGATATTTTTTCTTTATTAGTGTTAGTAATATATACACTATGGAGTTGGTTTTATTGGATTTGGAGTTAGTATAAAATATATACAAATAGGGTATTTTAGCTAATATACAGGTGGCTATTTACAAGTGAATTTGGCTTCTTATTTAATGCAAATATGAATGCTAAAATGCAGATATTATTTATGCATGCATGAATGCTAATTATGCAAGATAAGGGGAAATATACTGCTATTTACTCGGGAACAAAGCTCTATTTTCAACTTTTAGAGTGATGAATCACAGATTCATCAATGAGGTGGTTGCATTGACCCCCACCTCGACTCAATGGCTAAGTACTAGCAGAATATTCCTCATATGAAGCTTTATTTAAACCCGTTACTCTAATCTTTAGATATATTGTGATGCGAAGGGCTCAGTTTGTTGATCTAACAAGGTAGACAAGCAATCACTACAGCGACCAGGTGTCACATTCATCAACAATCAACCCACAAATAGAGAAATCAAAGTACGTGTGAGTAAAAATTTATTATAATTCCAATGTATGTGTGTATAGGTGAAATCAGTGGAGTCTCAAACACTAGGAGCAAACAGGGTAGATGTGTTAATTATTATTATTATTATTTCTAATTAATAAATATTTTTTAGATTTTAGCTTCTTATTTTTATGCCTTTTGTTTGATTTTTTAATATTTGTGGGTTTTTAATTATATGTAATTTTATGGTTTTTAAATGTTTCTAAATTTTAAATTTTAAATTGTTTTAAATTTTTCAAAGTTTTAAGTATTTTCTATTTTTAAAACTATTTATGTAGAGAATATAAACAAATGAGTTGAAATTATTTTTTTATTTTTTAAATAAGTTAAATAAAATAAAAATAAGAAAAATAAAGAGTTTTATGTTTGTAAGATTTTTTCTCTATTTTTAGTGAGTTGTGTGATATTTTTATATTTTTTTATAGTTTTTAAAGTTACAAAAACAACAAAATAGGGAAAACGTAAAATCAAAAACATGTTTAGTGTTTTAAAAATATGTATCAACCTAAAAACAACCTTAAGTTATTTTTCACATAAATATATAACAGAAAAATAAAGCATTGAAATCAATATTTCTAGAATTTTAAAGAATATTTTATGGTTTTTATAATACAGTCAAATTTTTTAGATTTTTAGATTTTATTTCATGCATTTGCTAACTGATAAGACAATTCCAGGTTTGAATATGCAAAATAACTAATTAAAAATTCCACTTAATTCACGCCTGGTAGGGACCAAAATACAATTACATAAATATTTCCTTCATTTAATGATAGGTCCAAAGAGTTCAGGATGAAATACACAAATAAACCGCAACACGCCTCATGTGGGAGACTAGGTGAGATGATATAGTAAGGACCTAAATGCAAATAGCAAAAGATATGAGGCCCAACATGCAAATATTCTACTAATTGCTGCACAACATAATAGTTATAGGACAATAAAAAATGAAAAGGTGGAGGTGGATTTTTGCAATTTACCCTCGATGAGCAGGTACTGCTCACGTGCGACGGGAGTAGATGGATGGATGTATGCCACTTAAGTTATAGACAACCCAGATGCCATACCGCTTCACCTCCCTTCAACGACTAGGATTATATCTGGAAACTGTGCTTCATTGGATGAAAGTTGCTCCTTACGAAGAACATGGAAGAACAGCTCGCCTGGCGAGCTTCAATCGGTGATATCTCATCCCTCCAGCTACCTCAGGTGCTCGGAGATGGCTCAAAAGCTTCTCGGGGCTACTCAGTGGCAGCTGATGTCGATCAAGATGTATAGGCCTCACTGAGGAGAGGTCTGGAGCTTGGAACAAGATAGATCACCTGGGAGTTGATGACCACGGACGAAGACCCCTTTAATGAGGTCCTCTTGGCTCAATACATGCATGAAAAGATTGGGGGCTCGAGGGTGATGCTCTCAACCCAAATATTAGGTTAGAAACAATGGGGGATGTGGGGGCGATGGTGTCTCCAATGATGGAGGTGGAAGGATATCTGGGGGGCTCAACCTGAGTAAGGTCAAGATGATTTAGGTTGCTCGAAAGATGGAGAAGATGAAGGGGAACAAGGTGGAGTGATCAGGGGGTCGAAACAAGGTCAAACACACAGTTGACAGAGGCTGGAGCATGGTGCTCCGACGTACTTAATCTTTTTTGGATTTTAAGCTAAATCGAAGCAAATAACTGGAAAATAAATGGAAACCTAAACTAATAAATGAAATACGATGGAAAAGAATAAGAAAAGTACGACTCGACAGACCTGGAAGAGCTAGAAGATCAGGTCGCCGGAGGTAAGATTCCCTAATAGGGAATCTCACCTCAATCGCCTTCTCCTCACCACGAAACAAGGGGGCACACCTCCAGTCATAAGTATATCACTCCAGCTAGTTTTTCTTGGGGTTATGGTGGTGCAAAAACAGATTTGATTGGAATGGAGCTAGAGGTTTTTGCATTATAGGTGCAAAGATGAGGTTCTAGATATTAGGGTTTTGCGATCAAATCGAGGGTTGCCCGATGGATCTATGGTATCTACGTGATAGGTGGAGATCCTACGAAGATTTTTCTTGAAGGAATCAGGTGGATCCGAGCAGTGAATTGGGCGGAAAAATTCTTTGAATAGGGAAAACCGACAACCTCTTACCTGAAGAATGTGGGAGGGCACTATTGACAAAGGGGTCAACAATCCCTTGCCTTGATTGGTCCACGTTGGACACTACAAGACAAAATAGTAAATAGAAAATAAAGATAATTCAAATAAAAATAGAAAATGATTTTTAAAAGAAACTCAAAACATATTAAATGTTTCTTATTTTCTAAACTATATTTTAGTGATTTTTATTTATTTTTATATGCTTATTTAATATGTAATAGTAAGTATATACTATTATTTGTGGGTATTTAAACATGTATTATCATGTATTTACATTTTTATTTTGTTAATTATTAACACATTTATTTGAGATTTTTATTATTTTATCTCTATGTACAAATAAATAAACTTATGCACAATAGGTGTATATATATTAGGGTTTATTATTTCTCTTTGGTATTTTTCTGTGATTTTGATTTTTATTTGTATTTTATAGATGTTATATAATATGCACAATAATTTAAAAATATAAGGCGACTAAGAACATGCAGAATAAAATATACTGGCATGTTGTATAGATAAAAGAGTATCATAGTACCTCGATTAGTTGGCTTTTGCATCTTAACTCCATATTAGTTGAAACATCTTTTAAAGATAATTGAATTTGAAATACAATGGAGGTGAGTTTAGTTCATTTTGATTCATATGGAAAAGATATTGATCAATGAAGTTTTCTTTGCAGCCTTTTCAACTGAGTGTACTGCGTGGCATGCGCATGACTTATTTTTGCCGATAATTTTTTTTATTTTTTATACATTCACATCTTTATTTGGAGAGTTTATGATGATAAATAAAATACTACAAGTCTGAGCAATGTACACAGTATATTGTGCTTATTAGGGCTTTCTTGATATTTTGTATATTATTTCACCCTATCTCCCCCCTACTTCATTCACGGTCAACCTAATCAATACTTGACTTGGCCTCAGGGTTCATGCTCAATCAGTATCATAGATACTTTCTTTATTTTCTTTTTCTTTCCTTATTCTTTTATTTTAAATTTATATACAATATTTAAGATTAATGTTATGACGTTAATTCATGCAACTTAGTGATATTTACTTGTATTTTACTTAGGATTTTAAGCCAGTATGAAAGAATAAAGGTGATGGAATGGGAATCCATCACCATACTACTAGAGAAAAAATTGCAAAGTCTTTCAAAATCTCATTTGAGTTGAGCTAAGTGCTAGTGTTAGAATCCATATTAGTACACTATTCAAGAATTGTAATCAGACTGAGGCAATCATCTTAGACACTAAGAGTTAAAGTCTGGACACGATCATACGGAACTCGGGGATTTTGATGTAGAACTTGAAGATTCTAAAATCCTATTTCTTGATGAAATTCCTCTGAAAATGTAGTGGACTAAGACCAAGTCAAGTCTGCTCTCGATTGTCGATCATGACTCAATTCAAAAACCAATTATTTTCCACTAGTGCATGTACATGATATGTTGAATGAAATGTAGATGCATGAGATGCAAGTTTTTTCTTAAATTTTTTGAATATATATTTTATTTTTATTTTATTTTACCTTTAATTTACAAGAATTTACATATTGTGTAGATTTTATATCAAGTTAAACCAATTTTATCAGACACATTATACAGTTTTTACAAGGTTTTATAGGTTTTACAAGAATTATTCATATTTTACAAGTATTTTACATTTTGCACAAATTTTACAAGTTGTTAGAAATTTTACAATATTTACTTATACCCTCATATTAAGTAAGTATTATATATAGAAATATACTACAATACAATACAATCAATATAGAGTATTTACACAAGTGAAAATCACCTCTCATATACTTAGCGTATGTTAAGTATGAAGGGGTGCGAAACAAGAGAGGAGTGGGGTACAAGTCGGTCCCCCCATACTTAGGCTCTATTCAACCTAAATATAGAACAGAGCAAAAAATAGGGTGGTCGAAGGCAAGAAGAGATGATGAGATACACATGATGGTTATCGGCCCCCCTATACTTAGGATTTTTCCTAAGTATAGAAGAAGTACAAGGGAACTGACGGAATCTGGAAGGATGTGCTTAGGTGTTAGAGCACTCATGAAGATTTTGAGAGGTAAAGTATGCGAGTTAAAGGTGTCATGCATAGCCTGATGGTGTGTCTTCTAGATCTGCTTCATGCATGACGATTGTCTCTACTCTAGGAAGTTGATAATCTGGTCCAATGAACGGTTTAAATAGCTTCTCATTTACTAGAAATGGTGGTTTACCATATGTGAGTTCTGAAATTTCGATGTTACCTCTCCAATGCATTTCTTGGACAATGTAGGGAACCATCCATTTTGATTTCAATTTGCCTTGAAAGATTTTCAACTTTGTATTAAACACCATACCTCCTTGCCCAAGGAGAAAAACCTTCTTTATGATGTGTTTATCATGACATCTCTTTATCTCGTCCTTATAGATCATGTTGTTGTCATATGATCGGTTTCTAATTTCTATTAGCTCAATCAACTCCATCTCTCTCTATTTATGACCCAAGTGATTATTCCATTTGATCCTCTTACGATCACCCATTCTTATTTGTGCACTAGCTCTGCAGGTGAATGGCACAACTTCCCAAAAACAATCTTGAATGGGGAAATACCTAATGAAGTCTTCTAAGTTGTCTGGTAAGTCCATGGAACTTGGTCTAAGAGATAGGACCAGTTCTTACTGTTAGGGCAGGCAAGCTTCTATAAAATGTTCTTTATTTCCCAATTCGACACCTCTGTCATGCCATTGGATTGTGGATGGTATGGACTAACGACACAGTGTTCGATAATGTAGTCTTTCAACAAGTTCTTAAGATCTCAGTTCACAAAATGTCTACCCCCGTCAAAGTCAAGACTTTAGGGACCCTGAATGTAGAAACTATGTTCTCCCTCACAAATTTATAGACAGTTTTGTTGTCTGCATCTTAGGTAGGGATAGCCTCCACCTGCTTTGACAAGTAATCCACTATGAGGAGGATATACTCAAAACCTTTGCTTCCAGGGAATAGGCCCATGAAACTAGTTCCCCATTCATCAAATAAATAACAAATGATGATTGGGTGCATATGTATTCATCCTTGGAATCGACGATTCCTCCCATTCTTTGGCAAACTGGGCACACATTCATGAATGGATAGGGTATTGCTAAACAAAATTGGAGAATAGAAGTAATGTTGGAATACCTTCCACACAGTCCTCTTCCCGTAGTGGTGTCCCCCTGCCTCCAAAGTATGGCGATGAGTATGGATACTCTTGTATTCCTCATGAGGAATACATCTCCTCCTGACACAATCCGATCATTCGAAGAAAATGAACGATTCCTCCAAATGGTAGTTCATAGATTCTGACTTCAGTCAATCAATATGGCTCTTGGGCTAATAATGGGGAGCTTGTCTAGAAACAAAGTAGTTCACCATATTGGCATACCATGGGCGAGAGTTTACAACAAAAATCAATGAGTCAGAGTCGAAAGATTCTGCTTGCTCAAGATGGGAGAGGTGATCAGCCACTGCATTCTTTACTTCAGGTCTATCTCTAATGTCCAAGTCAAACTCTCGAAGTAAAAGAATCCATCTGAGGAGATGCGTCTTCACATCTTTCTTTTCCATGAGGTACCTGAGTACTGAGTAATTGGTGAAAACTATTACTTCTGATCTACGAGACGCGGTCTGAACTTGTCCGAGGTAAATATCACTGCAAGAATTTCCTTCTTGATAATTGTGTAGTTACACTGAGTAGGATCTTATGGAGAGGGTTTGCATTGGTCTTCCAATCAAACACGATTGACAATCGTTGCATGACCAAGTGTTTTTTAATTAACAGGTAACCCACAATATGATGAATAAATCAATAAATGCAAATGAGTCAAATTTGTTATAACTCCACCATAGATGTGTATAGAGTAAGTTTGGTGGAGTGTCGAACATAAGAAGCAAAATGATATAGATTGAGAAATTAATAATTAATTATTGCTAACTAATATTAATTTCTTGTTTATTATCTTTTTATCTTTTTCTTTTTATTTATTTTGTGGGTTTCGATTATATTTAATCTTTATATATTTTTATTTGTTTCTTATTTTTATATTTTTTAAATTTTAAATTTTACTTTCTTTTTATTTTTCAAATTTTATTTCTTTTTTTAATTTTTTAAAAAAATATATAATTATATAATAATAATGAGGATATTATAGATATTATAAGTAATATATAATTTATATAGTGTATACATAAGGTATTATATATTTAAATTTATCAAAATATACTCCAAATGTAGGAAATAAAATATTTTGTGTTTTTTTCGATTTCTCTCTATATTTTATGATTTTTATATAATTTTTGCAAATTTTTAGGTATTTTTAAAGAATTAAATATAGAACAATAGTGCACAGATAAATTATCCAAGGTGGTTTTAGATTTAATAAATATAAATAAGTCTAAAATTAACCAAAACTTATTTTAAATATATATGATATATAATAGAGACAATTCACGAATAAAAACTTATATTTTTTGTATTTTTCAGTATTTTTTGCTATTTTTTTAGGGTTTTACGATTTTTAGGTTTTATATTTTGTATTTTTAGGGATTTTTGGTTATGTGGTAGTATATATAATAATATAGATAATATAATATTTCGGGAATTTTTGGAGAAGTATTATATTTTCAAATTTTATTATCTAAAAAGGATGAAAATGTATCTTTTTGTATTTTAATAAATAGGAAAATCAACTGAAATGTCAAATAAAAATTATGCAAGTACAAGCATCATGTCAAGCACTTAAATTAATTTTCCTATATTTTTTAGACAACAAAAATATTTACAATGACAAATATGCACAATAATAAAAGGTACAGTTCATAGGGGCCTACAAGAAATTTTAGTAAACTTTATATCCATTTAATAACATGTCCATACACTATGGGGGTGCTCATGCAGACAGTGTCTCGCGTGTTGATACACGTGAGGCAAAATGACTAATTCGTAATTACATTAAAGATTGGGGTTCTCTTGCAAAATACCCAAATGAAATTACACTACAACAAATATTTACAAGACTAAATAAATAAAACAAAAGTGGAATGGGATCAGTTGTAATTACCCCTCGAACGCATGCCTCTAACGGTGGATGTGAATCCACTTATGAGCTGATAGACTGGATTAGAAGTAGCCCTTCAGCGATGGATGGCTGGGATTCGATCTTAGCAAGATTTGACAGTGTAGATGTTCCAAGATCCAATGGCTATTGCACTTGGAAGAGGTGTCTGATTAGACGGTAGGGAGCACCTATGGAAGAACATGGAAGAATCAAGAGGCGGAGGACCTACGATACACTCTCTCGTGCAACTTCGGCCACTTTAAGAGCTTCAAGAGGTACAATGAATCTCCATTTCATCACCTTTATTCTTTCATTTTGGTCTTTAAACGGTAGGTTGACTATCTTTTTTTGAGTTGATTCCACGAAACCAGCCCCCATCCATTCCCCCAAATCTGATATATATTTGGGGGTCACTGACTCATCAAGTTGTAATGCGTATTTAAAAGTCAAGTATATTGCCAAAATAAAGAAATAAAGGGAAAAAAAGAAAAGGAGCGAAGTGTTAAGGACACTGAAGTGACCCTAGCCCCTGAGACTCAATCATCATGATGACTTAGTCGACAAGGAATAAAGTAGGGGTAGATTGGGTTGCTGATTGTACATAAAACACAAGATGGATCGCTCTACGAAATAGGCTAATAATTACTTTTTGGAGTTTATTTTATTCTTTATTATTTACTCCTCAAATAAAGAAGCTTTACACAAAAACATTGTAGCCAAATATGTATAGAAAATCATAAAATTTATTTCACACATAAATAATATACAGTGTACATTTTATACACAGAATAAAATCCTGAAAAACAAATTACACAGACACATATCTTCCAAATAAAAACTCAAAATGTATCAAAATCACTTTAATTATATATAACTTTTAATAAGTTATTTAATGAATGTGGTTTCATATTTTTTTGGAGTCAAGGTGTGAAAGTTAGATTTTGGACCCCTATTGTACAATATACTTGAATAAAATGTTTATTTTATTTATTCTTTACTATTTTTATAATTTTATGTTTTCATAATTTTGTAAATATTATTTATATCATATGCACACATTAGAACTAAAATAAAACCATCAATAAAATATTAAAATAAAATAAAACACAAAAATACAAAGATGAATTTGCAATACATATACCTATATAATATACACCTACATTTATTTAAGTGTACATATTATATCATACACAATTAATAAAAATATATTTAAGTATATAAAAATAAGTTGTAAATATATATATATATATATATATATAATAAAATAATAAAAATAAATAAAATAAAAATAAATTACTCAAAATATAGGTTAATATATCTATAAATAAAACCCTAAAAAAACTTGTAATTACTAACCTCAAAAAAATAAATAGAAACATTTTTTATAACCTAAAAATAATAAAATCAAATACTATTTATTATTCATTTTCCAAGGTATTTTTGCCTTGGAATTTCCCGGTTGGTCCACGTGGACCAACCAGGCGTCTCCTTTTGTTGACCTCAGTCAACTGTACCTCATCCCCTCTGACTTCTATCAGAAGTCACAAGGCACCTACTTTCCTAATTATCACGCCCCCGTTATTAATCCATTACCCTCGAGACACCTACTTTCTTGTAGCCATCTCGTCCTTCATCCATGTCCATCTTCGATCACCACCAACCTCCATTCCCCTGCACGCAATCAATCATCGAAAATCACCAAAAAAACTCATCTATAAATAGACCCCCAGATCTTCTTTTGCTTTTTGATCCCTTTATCCTGGTCCTTAAACCCTCAAATTGCTCTAGAAGGCTCCTCCAAGGTGACAGCAATGCAAAGCTGGCATTTGCAGCAAGGAAGGGTAAGGAAGGGGCATATCCATCATCTACGACGAACCCTCACCATGAGGTTTTGCTCTTGGCTTCTCAGGTCAGTTGAGCCTCTCTTCTCTACATTACTAGGTAATCTTGTAGTGCAGATATCATTTTGCATCATTAATTTGAGGTTTAATCAAGCGAGTAGCTCTTCATTTGAAAATCCCCAATTCCTGGAGCTAAGCCTCCAGGTCAAAATCACAGTAATCCGATCGTTGATCCGTCCCGACATCCATGCCATCTCTCTCCTCCCCGCCTTCTCCATCGAATCCCCATTCCATCTGACCCAGATCCATTGTAGATCTGGGACTCAGAGCTCCCTATGCTGCCATCACTGGAGCTCCCCTCTCCATTCCATTTCCCCCCATCATTTCGATCAATCCCTGGGTCGATGAGATAGCCCTCACACCCAGAATGTTTTGATGGTAATTTACAGTGCTGAGTACGCATCTGGAACCTCAACATCCACCTGGAGTATCTCCAGGTGCTCCAACCATGCCAGAGTACTTGAGCCCCCCTCGCCTCCCGTAGACCCTATCGTTGCACGCGGAAGACGCTCAACTCCCTGCTGAGCATATTAGAGACCCATCCCACCACCGGAGCATGGAGAATGTAAGGATCAAAGTTCGCCAACGGCGTGTTCTTGGTGGTTCTTACAACACCCCTCGATGTCGTTTGATCAAGGACAACATTCTGGATCTAATCTGGAACGTTGAATATTCGTGAAGGGGTACGCAAAGGGGACCACACGATCAGACATGTGGCACTCCATGAACTCCTGGATCCCAAGCGTTAAGTGGGTAAATTTCAAAGTCCCACCTCCACCGTTTTATATTTGCTAAGAAGTCCTATAAATACTTTATGTAGTTTAAAATATGTGGATAAATTGCATGTAGTCCATGAACCTTTCGTATAAAACAGTTTAGTCCTTGTCAGTGTCATGTGCATGTGTACGCTTTATCTTGTGAAAATTGCTACTAAGCCTTCGCGGGTTGTTTAATTATCAATTAATATATTAAGTTTGAATATCAGTGTTAAATTTTTGATGAAACTGCAATGTAATCCTCACTTTTAATTATATTTGCAATTATACCCCTACCAGGTCAAATAGTTTTATGATTAGTGTCCTATTTATTAAAAATAGTTCTTGTGCCTCAAAAATCACCAAAAAATAGGAGTAGGTACCTGGATGCATGCTTGATCAGTTATATAATCATATTTGCATTTTATGCCCCTTTCCTATTTTCTAAAAATCAAATTGTGCACGACCAGTCCCTATTTATCTTTAAAACCCCAAAAAAAATATAAAATCATGTCTAAAAATTTACAAAAAAATAGGGTGTGCTTATAGTATATAATACTTCTAGATATAAAATCCCCAAAAATATATAATAGGAAAATACTTAAAAATCAAAAGCCCCAAAATCCTATAAAAAATTAAAAAAACTATTCGAAAAATCCAAAAATACTTATTCATGCTCTATACTTCTACTTATATATATTAATATTTATTAAAAATATTTTTGAGAATTTTTGGACTTAATAAGTATTTTTAAATCTTATAATTATTCGACCTAATTGAAATTTCCCTGATTTCATGTATATTCAACTTTCAAAATATACAAAAATTAGAAAAATTCACTAAAAATCACAAAAATAGTAAAAAATTATTGAAAACCTAATCATATTTAATTTTGTAATTTTTAGTTGTTGTTAGATATATTTATATCCCTTTTATCTGTTATTGTACATATAATCTTATATATCTTATATTATATATTAAAAAAAGAGGGGAAAATATACAAAAAATCTAAAAAAGATATAAAGAAGATATAAAAATGTAAAACTAAAAACAAAAAATAAATAAATAAATAAATAAATATAATAAAAACCCACATTATTTGACTAATATTGTGCATAGTTATATATATGCATCCCTATTTATTAATTTATTTAGTTATAAATAATATTAGGTGTTGCATCGTGTGTTACATGTGTTCGACACCCTACTTTGCTTGTCACTATACGACCTCTTTTGCAGGGTTTATAATAAATTTTGATCTACGTTGTATTTTCATTGCTAATTTATTCTTGTGGGTTAAATGTTGAATTTAATGATTTTCTTGAGCAGTCGTTCCTACGACTGTTGATCCACCTTCTGGATTGACAAGACACTATAGGAAAATGTTATTTGAAGGACTCACTCCTAGAAGGCTTCTGCTTTGATCAAAGGCATCGAGAAGCTCCGGGCCTCTCTAAGGAGAGGCTTGGAGGTCGAGGAAGTACAGGCACCTAGGACTACATGCTATGGACTAAATCTCCCTTAGATGGGGTTCCTTGATGCTCCAACTTACACGAAAAGAATGCTAGGACCAGGGCAAGCCTTCCAAGTCTTTTATTTGGTGGAATCGAAGGGAAATGGAGTGGGTGATGGGTCTCCAGTGATGCGATGGAGGGAGAGACTGCTGAACTCAATCCTTGCAGGATTGAGGTGGAGAAGATGATCTAGAAGTGGAGAATTGATGGGGAAGGATATCAGGTGACTGGGTCATCGAAATGAGGTGTGTAGCATGGCGAATAAAGGTGGTTAGAGCCTAGATCCGACGAACAATGATGACACTAATTAAGGGTATTACCGTGGAAGTTAATCTAAACTAATCTTATAAATAAATTAAGGAATCAAAATGCAGATAAAAACATAGAGAAAATAGCTCGGCAAGGGGTTACCTAGAGCAGATGACCCTTCGTCAGAGGAGCTCTGACGAATGGTTTGATCACAACCTCTGGCCACTCTTTCTCCTCACCGACACCTTGGCGAGCCTCCTACTGTCACCAAGGATCTCAAGCACGATCAGGATAGGGGCTACAGAGGGTTGAAAGGGATCAAAAAGTTGAAGAATGATGAGGTGGTTTATTTATAGAAGTGGTGGTCAGCTAACTTGGGAGGAGGATTGCATGAAAGGTGATGGAGGTTGGTGGATGTTATAGGGATGGCATGATATAGGGTGATGGTGTGATTAGAGAGGTGGAAAGATGTAGGGAAAAGGAGATGTGGCGGAGGCACAATAATTTGGAGAAGAAGGAAACCTCATGACTCTGACAAAGTCAGAAGGCCTGGAGGTATAGTTGACCTTGGATCAACAACTCTTGAGTCCTAATTGGTCCACGTAGACCAAGTCAGGACAAAGAGGGGTTAAATCCCTTACTAGTTCATTAAAAATAGTAAATGATTTTTTTCAATAAAAACTCAAAACATAAAAAATGTGTCTTACATTTAAAACTATTTTATGGGTATTTTATTTATTTTTACAACCTTATTTGTAGGATTGTACAAATATAGGTATATTTGTCTATATTTTGGGTATTTCATTTTTATTTTGTATTACTAATACTTACTATCTTATATACATATTTTATATATTTATAATATAAATAATTACATATTAAAGTATTTTTATTTTATTTTTATTATTTTATTTACATACATAAATAATTGTATGTATATACATCGTATGTATAATATGCCTATGTATTTTATGTCATTAGGTATTTTAGTGTATTTTAATTATTTTAATTTTATGTTTATATCTTTAATATGTTTTAAATAATATATAAAATTATTTAAAATATAAGAATAGTAAAAATATAAAGAATAAAATATATAAATAAAATATACAAATACGCAGTACAATGGGTTCCTAAAAATAAAGAATAAAGAATAAAATGGTGTAAAATGGGTATTTTAAGTGTAAATACAATGCTTGACCATTATCTCTCCCTACTTTATTCCTTGTCCACCTAGTTAATATTGACTCGGTCTCGGGGTTTAGGGTCATTCAATATCTTTGATAATTTATTTATTATTCTTTCTTTTCTTTATTCTTATATTTTGGATTAAAATTCATATAATCAAGTATCATTTACATGTGCATAAAAAATGATAATTTTTACAAGTTATTCATATTTACTGGTGTTTTGATAGCGATTTAAATACAAAATGGAAGAATAAAAATAGATGAATGGTTATTCATCACCCCCCTATACTTACCTTTGCTAGTCCCTAGCAAACACTTATTAGAAGAACAAGTGATGCAAAAGAGAAAAATATAGAAAAAGAAAATAAAGAAAGTTAGATTGTAACTTTTAAATTGTCCTTACAAAATCAATGTTTAGAACTCAGTTAAGACCTTTGGATTGCTAGTTTGTTCGGAACCTCATTAGGAATAAGACCTAAAACTTAACAGCCCTCAAGTTCCATAATTCTCTATTTAGGTCTCCTCAAAAGCCAGGTCAGAATAAATCTCTTCATACACAAACCCTTATAACTATTAGTCTTACTTGTACAGTGTAAGTAGATATAGATTTTCTCATCAGAGAAAGCAAGGAACAATCTCATTTAATAAGATAACCCTAATTCTCCTATCTAGCTACTCTTGCCTCAAGGATTGGGTTATTCCCTTCTAGGTTCTCGTGCAGCTGACTCAAGAAAAGGGATAGTGAGAAGAATGGATTGTTGTCAGTGTAGTCACATATCCTATGGAACTTGGATAGTGTAGCCAAGTATCCTGCTGCAGGCAACCTTGAGATATTTGACTTTGAAGCATAATGCCTTGATTATTTCATACATACTCTGGAGGGATTTGATTTTTCGTTGACGTTTCCCCATCTATTATTTTTGGAGTTTTTAATTTTACATTTTCTGATACTATATACAACAACATTTACATATGAATTTTTTCTCTTGAGCCAGTAGACTATCCCTCTTTTGAAGCTTTATTGCAAACCATAGCGTCATGTCTTTAGACATCCATACTGCTAGAATAGGCTGGGGGCACTGGCCACCTATTGGGGCTACGTATGTTTCCACACGTGTGCTTCCTCAAGTTAAAGATTCATGCCCTCACTACCTCCTCATAGTTGAGCTAAGTGCAGAGGGCATTCAAGTTAGGTCATTATCAACAAAAGTTGTGTGTGCGCTTCAAAATACTCTACATGGACTAGTCAAGATGACATGTAAACATAGTCTTGTAGACTCAGAGAATGAAGTCTCATTGACCTAAAAAGTCTTATTTCCAATTCCTATAAGGTTCCTGTGAAATTAAGTGGATTAAGGACTTGACCAAGCTCTAATATTCATATCTTACTTAGACTTGTTCAATTGTCAAAATCATTCAGAAAGATGCTTATGCAATACAAGCAAATATTTTTGTGAAACATTTTCAGGTTTTGAACTTTTATGGATTTTTGAAAAGGATTTTTAAAATTGTAATAGAATTTTGAAAATATTTTTCAAAATTTTAAGACTTTTGGGATTTTGCAATTTTTTTTAGAATTTTGAAAAACAAAAGTGTTACTGAATTCACAATGATTTTGCATATATTAATAAAGATTTTTTTCACAAGTTATGTATAACTTTCTATATAGATCTGTATGTGTTTTATTTAAATAATTTTTTGCAAGGACATTATTTACATGGTTTTACAAATATTTTTTCATGTTTCAAGTTATTTAATTTTTTTGCAAAGATTTGTCTAACATTTTGAAAACTTATTTTGCAAATAATTTTCAAAGAATTTTTCAAAGAATTTTTAAAAATATTCTTACAAACAATTTTTACAAAAAAATTATAAAAGAGCTTATTTTTCAAATGATTTGAAAACATTTTACAAAGATTTTTCAAAGATTTTCAAGAGATTTTTCAAGATGTTTTTCAATCATTTTCCAAATCATTTTGCAAAATTGTTTCAAACCAATTTTCAAAATAATTTTTCAAAAATATTTATATATATTTGCAAGAGTTATTCTTTACAGTTGATTTATTGTATACCCCTACCCAATATAGTTATTATCCATATAATTAAAAATACAAAAGTACGAGTTATAACTAACGTATATACATATATACGACCCCATATACCCAGCTCGGATTATGTCCTCATAGTGATCAAAGAACAATAAAGGATGACATAATGCATGCTAACTATAGAAAAGTCTATACTACAATGATTGAAAATAAAAGAATGAGAAGTCGATCATCCCTGCTATATTTAGGATCGACTAATCCTTAGTATAAAAGATTATACAAAAAAGTAGGGATGATCGAGGATTGGAATTTACACAAATGAACGACTTGGCTTGCCTCCCTTTATACTTAGGGTGAAATATCCCTAAGTATAGAAAAGAATTACCAATAAGTTAGAAGATAAGCGAGAGAATAATGAAGAAAACTCAAAAGCACTCATCCCCCCTATACTTAGGATCCGATCATCCTAAGTATAGCAAAAATGAATGGGATGAATGAAAGGATCGGAAGAATGAAAGAATGAAAAAAGAATGAAAAGAGAAAGAGTTAATAAAAAATGTTTTTGGAGGCGTTGTATGAATCTTTTGATGCTGTAGTTGGGAGATCTTCATCAAATATCACATTAATTGAATCAAAAATAGACATGAATGTATCATACTCTAAATTAGGCTTCAGCAACTTTCCATTGACTACAAATGATTGTAAGTCAATTGACAATTCTGATATCACGATACTTCCATTGTCACATTTAGCTTTCACAATGAAGGGACCTGCCAATTTTCTCTTCAATTTTCTCAGGAATATCTTCAACTTTGCATCAAGTAACCACACCTTCTATCCATGCTCTAAAGTCTTTCGTCTGATGTGCTTGTCATGCCAACATTTGACTTTCTCCTTATATATAAGGTTGTTATCGTATGCAGAGTCTCGAAATTCCAGGAGTCCGTTCAGATATGTCTTCGGTTCTGACCACCTTGTTGTGAGTCCAAATTATAGATGTTTAATGCCCATAAAGATTTGTGAATCAGTTACACTAGTAGATGGCATGTATTTCCATAGACAAGACAATAGGGAGACATACCCAAATGAGACTTGTAGGTGGTCCAATAAGCCTATAGAACAGAATCAAGAACTTGAGATCAGTTCTTCCTATTTGGCCTAACAAATTTCTCTAGAATTGTCTTAATCTATCCATTACATAACTCGATCAAGCCATTCGATTATGGGTGGTACGGAGATGTGACACGGTGATCGATGTCGTACTCCTTCACAAGCTTTTTGACTTCTTTATTGACAAAATATCTACGCCCATCTAAAATTAAAATCTTTGGAATCCTTAACCGTGAAATAATGTTATCCGTAAGAAAGCGATAAATGGTATGACTATCAACGAATCAAGCAGGAATAGCCTCCACCCAACGACTCACATAGTCAATGACAAGCATGTTGTACTCGAATCTTTGACTGTTAGAAAATGGGCCCATATGGTCAATACTCCAAGCGTCAATCTAATATATGAATAAACTTAAGGGGCATCTAATCTTTGGAATGGAGGAATCCTTCCATTTTTGACAATTGATGCATCCCTTCACATAAGTTGTGGCATCCTTGAATAGTGTGGGCCACAAGAGTCCACACTACAATACTTTCACTGTCATTATGCTTCCATAATGGTGTCCTCCATATTCGAGCTTAAGACAATGCTTGAGGACACTGGTGTACTCTCCTCCCGAGGAATGCACTGGTGTCAAATGCAATCCATACCTTCCCTAAAAATGGTATGAATATTCCCACAGGTAGAAATGAATATCGGACAAAACTTTATCCTTCTTTACTCATGTACAATCTTGTGGAACTTTCTCAGAAATGAGATAGTTCACAATATTGAAATACTAGAGAAGAGAAGCAACATTGAGAATAGATTCGTCAATAAAGATCCATGATATCGGTCCACTGCTCAGTTAAGTATTTGTGCATTCAAATCTGGGTAAATGGTTTGCTACCACATTCTTAACCCCAGGTTTATCTCTAATTTTTAAATCAAATTCCTTGAGGAGAAGGATCCATCTAAGTAAACGTCACTTTGCATGCTTCTTCTGTTGTTGGTACCGTTAATAGAGTGGTCAGTATAAATAATAACTTCGAATCGAGGAGATGGGATTTGAACTTTTCCAAGGCAAAAATAACTACCAGCAACTTTTTCTCTGTAACTGTATAGTTCTTTTATGCATCATCAAATGTTCTGTTGACATAATGGATAAAATAAGGAAAATTATCTCTTCTTTGTCCTAACACATCCCCAATGGAAAAATCAGATGCATCCATCATGATCTTGAATGGGAGAGACCAATCAGGTGGTTGTAGAACGGGTGCCTGAGTGACAAGCTCTTTCAGTTTAGTAAAGTCTTGGAGAACCTTTGGATATATAATGAAGTCGGATTCCTTGCCTAGAAGCTCTATTAGAGGTTGCGCAAACTTGTTGAAGTCCTTAATGAATCTTCTACAAAAAACAACATACCGTAGAAAATGACCTCACATTCTTCAATATTCGAGATGGCTCAAGTTTACAATCACATCCACCTATGTCAGGTCGACCTCCATACCTCGTTTGGAGATGACATGGCCCAGCACAATACCTTCAGTAACCATGAAGTGACTCTTTTCCCATGATAGATCCAAATTGACCTCATGATGTCTCGTAAGCACTTGATTTAGATGCGCAAGATAAGCATTAAAACTATCGCCATAGACTGAGAAATCGTCCATGAAAACCTCAAGAAAGCTACCCACCATGTCAGTAAAAACAACCAACACGCACCTCTGAAATATAGCGAGCACGTTACATAATCCAAGGGCATATGCTTGAAATCATAGGTGACGAACGGATAGGTGAAAGTGGTTTTCACTAGATTTTAAAGAGCAATTGCCACTAGGTAAGAACTCTTTCCCTACCAACCTTTCAAGCACTTGATCAGTAAAATATAGAGGAAAGTGACCCTTCTTGGTCGTTCAATTCAAGCATATATAATCAACACGTACGTTCCATGAAGTAGGTATTCAGGTAGAGATCTCTTCTTCCTGGTCATTGGTAACCACCATAATTCCGAATTTCTTCGGAACTTCATGCATTAGCTAACACATTTTGAATCAGATATGGGATAAATGAAGCCAGGATCACACCAATTCATTATTTCTTTCATGACTACGTCCCAAATATTAGGATTTAACCTTCTCTAGAATTTGTGGGACGGTTTACAATCATCCTCCAAGTAGATATGGTGTGAACAAAAGGCCAGATTTATTACTTGAAGATCGGAAACATTCCAAAAAAGTGCCCTGAAGTTTTTCTCTAGAATCTCTAGCAAGCGAGATTCTTGATCTGTGTTCAATCTGCTATTGATGATGACTGGATACGTGTTCTTCTCACTCGCAAGGAAAGCATACCTAAGATCTTCTTGGAGCTGCTTTAATTCAGGTAAATTCTAAGTCAGTTTATTGGACACTTCTAAAACTGAACTAGTTGGTGAATGATCTACTAATAATATGGAGGTGTTGTCCACCTATGTCACTCTTGGATAAAACACTAATGTTCCGAACATATCTGCAATGATTTATTCTTATTTGGTTTGGCATGAATATTCTTCAAAGAGCTCTATCAGTATTTTAGAATCATCCTCCCTATCGGCAAGGGAACATGCATGGACCATGTTGTTTAGGTCCTCCTCAAGGAAGAGGATTTCTTGTGTCTCAATATCATCCATTGATAAGCTTGGATCTCTTATCTTCTCAACAATATCACAATCTTCTGCAAATGGCTACAACTCTCTTCTTTCAGATGTGCTCACTACGACTTTTGGTTCGATGATCATGTCCATTGTGGAATTTTCACTGCAGGAGTGAAACGTGATCTTTCCAGACCCCTAATCAACTACCATTTTGGCTATTCGAAGGAATGACTGACCAAGAATAGTAGGGTCTGAAGTAACAATCTAGGGGAATCTATGTCCATGACAACAAAGTCCACTGGTAATTTCATGTCCTACACCTTTACGATAACGTCCTCCTATAGACCTCTATACCACTTAACGGATCGATCAACAAACTAAAGGATCATGTGTGTGGGTTTAAGCGAACCCACCATAAATTCTTGAAGTAATGAGGAGGGCATAAGGTTAATGGAGGAACTGCTGTCAAGCAAATTTTGCTCAAAATTTGTTCAAATCTCACATATGATTGAAGGTGATCCCTTATCTTTCTTCTGCATTGGGAGGTCATTGTTCGTAGTAATTGTAGCCATGGTCAGGATATGCTTTTCTGATCTGTTGCGTATTTTTTGCGGGGTTGATGCTTTGGTGCACATGCCTCTTTCAGTCCTTTCTTCACAGAAGGCAAGTATTCTATGGCTTTCAAGCATCTTAAGACAGATATTTTGAAGAATCTTAACAATCACTAGATCAGAAAATGCATTTTTCAATTTTCTATTTTTTTTTATAATTTTCATCACATCAGGAAAAGGAATATTTATAGACTGAAAATCATTGTTCTTATTTACAATAGAATCATCATTTACAAATGATTGACTAGAACAAGTGCAATCATTCAAAATAGAAGATGGAAGAAAAGCTAGAAACTCATCCTTGTCGGTTTATAGGGGATTGGCTATTGTTGAGGCTTTCTCCTTGTCCTGCTTGGCTCGACCTTTGCTTTTATTTTATTTTTGACATTTTTATTTTTTTTTTTTTGATATTTTTGATCTGGTACGACTCCTTTTTCTTTGTCACACAGACCCTGCAGTTGGACCAGCTGATGCAGAAGATGATTCTCTAGATGACACTTTATTCATCCCCTTAGTTGTGGCATATGGTTGCAAGGTTCTACCACTCATGCTCTTTGCGCTTGAAGTTATTGGGGTTGGTCTCGACATGTGCTATAATTATTGTTTTAACGGTGGTGAGGTGATGAATCTCCATTTCATCACCTTTATTCTTTAATTTTGGCCTTTAAACCCTAGTTAAATGCATGTATATATCATTACTTTGCATAAATTAACATGTATTATTCATTGTGTAAATAATGTATAAAACATTGTATTTAAAGCCAAAATAAAAGAATAAGAAAAAGAAATAAAATGCCAAAGGTATTTTATGATGCTAAACCTCGAGACGTAGGCATCAGGATGACTGGGTCAACAGGGAATAAAGTAGGGGGAGATACGGGCCTAAAATCACAAAATAAAACCCTAATCTTTATTAATTTTGGGACCCATTTTATTCTTTATCATTTATTCATCAAATCAAGAAATTTTGTATATAAAAGTTGTAGATAAAATTACATAGAAAATACAAATTGGATCTCACGTAAAAATAATATACAGTGTACATTCTACAGTCAGAATAAAAATCCAAAATCCAAACTTCCCAGACATGTATCTCCTCCATATGAACTCGAAATGCACCAAAATCACTTTAATTGTATATAACTTTTAATAAGATATTTAATGAAGGTGGTTTCACTTAATTTGGAGTTAAGATGCAAAAGTTAGGTTTTAGACCCCTATTGTACAATCTACCTGAATCAAATATTCATATTTTTATTATTTATATTTCTTCATAATTTTACTTTATTTTCTTTATATTTTTCATATTTTTATATTTTTATAATTTTTTAAATATTATTTATAGTGCATGTACATCATTAAAATAAAATATAACCATTAAAATATAAAAAAAATAAATAATTGTATAAAATACATAGATGAATTACCTATACATATACCTATAATATGTGTGTGTGTGTGTGTTTGATTAAGTATGCAAATAACTTCAGAAAAATACAATAAAATATATTTATGTATACATAGATAAGTTATAAATATATAAAATAAGTATAGAATGATAAAATCTAAAATACAAAATAAAAATAAAATACATACTATATATGTAAATATACATATAAATATACATGTAAAAAGTAAGAGACAATAAATAAACTTGTAAAAATAAATAAAAATCACTATAAAATACAACATAAAATAATAAGTATTTTTCATGTTTTCACCAAAATTAATAAAATCATTTATTATTTTATTTTGAATTAATAAATCTTTTATTTACTGTTTTGTCATTTAGTGTGACTGAATCTCAGTTGACTCGAGTCTACTCTCCACCCTCCATCTTCTTGTAGTTGTCAGAGCTCTGACCCTCGATTTCCCCAAATTTCTATGCCTAAATGTAGTCGTTATTTTAGAACAAGTCCTTCTTGACTTTTTATCCTCGGTCAACACACTTTCACGCGTCTTCGTTTTTTTATCAATGGATCACTATTGCGGTTGTGACACTTGGTGAAAGGCACCCCTCTACATATACCCCCAGCCGAGCTCCATTGGAAATTTGATCCCTCCTCCACCACTAATACCCTAATCTTCGAGCATCTGGAAAACCCTAGTGACAACAGTGACCTCGAGGAAGAATCAGCAAGACGTGTAGCATTGAATCGAGGTCAATCCGGATGCCACCACCTACTCTGCCACGAGGTTGCTCCGTTCGGGTCTAGGCCATGTAAATCTCTTCTTCTTCTTCTTGCATTTTTCATTCTTAGACTTCGCAGTAGCATAAGGTAGGTGTTAGTTTAATTTGGTTTTGCTTTTTATTCGAAAAAATCAAAAATTCGACTTTGTTGGAGCAGAGTTCCGGCTAGGTTCCTCATAGTATCTAACTGTCCTCCACCTCATGTATGGCACCCTTCTCCTTCCCCTTCATCCATCCTTCGCCCCACGCACCTCCAGTCAACCAAATTCTCGTTGGATCTGGAAATAGGTGCTCACGCTCCGCTGTACGCTAGAGCACCTTCACCCGATCCATCTCCGCCTCACCTCCGCTAGTTAAAGCCTCAACATGCTTCGATTTTTGTCCCTCATGCTAATTCTGTAGGTTGAAAAGATGAAGAACCCTTTCCATGGGTCCTCATGGCAGGAAGGCACGTCCAGGTACCTCAAGCTCCCAGGGCCCCATCGATGGGCCCTGGATCCTTCCAAGACCACCAATCTATGTGTAGGAGCATTCGCTCCATTTTGCACTAGATTCAAGCCTTCTAGGTGGCTGGAGGAGGGAGGAGTAGCTGATTGAAGCTTGGATAGCCGAAGTTCTTAACATGTTCTTCCACCCCTCTTCTCCACCGTTCGATCAAGCATATGCGCCCAAGTGTACAATAGTCGTTAGATGTGCCAAAGCCCCAACTGTTGATCTTCTTGTAGCATCTAATCTCAGTCGTCCAGCAACGAAGCATCATCGGTCGTTGCAAAGGTGACATGTGGATAAGTAGATCCGGTCGTCGACCCGCTCATGTAGGTGTATTTTACGCACATCACCCAATGCATTTTGTATTTCCTATTTAGTCCTGAAATTGTTGATTGTAGTGTAAAATATTTGGGTTATTTTGCATTTCAACCCATGTACTTCCCATATTTGCACTTAGGTCCAGTCTACATTATCTCACATGCATGTGTGTGAGGCGACTAGGCTTTTTGCACCTAATCCCTCATGGTTTATTTATTTCATTTTAGTCCTAATTTTTGCAATATTAGTGTAATATTTTCTGAAAATTTACATCCCCTAACCTTATATTAATTGCAGAAATACACCTCCGGGTATATATTATTGGAAATATCGTGGAATAATTGTATTTTTCGCCCCATTCTTTTATGAGGTGTTTGGGATTGGTCCAAAAACTTTAAATATTTTCATAAATGCCTTTGTCAGATTTCATTTTCTTTTTAAGGATTAAATTTTATTAAAAATAGCTCCAAGCCTCTAAAAATTCTTAGAAAATTACCATAAATATCAGAATATATCTATCGTATATATTTTTGGTTAGGTAGTTAAGATTTAATATTTATTTATTAAAAATAAAAATAAAGCTATTTTTCTTAATTTAGCGTAGAAAAACACAAAAAAATATAAAAACATTTTGAAACATTCCAAAAGATTTATATATTATTTATTACGTTATTTAGCATCTACAGACAAAAAATCTCTAAAAATAGAAAAAGAGGAACATTAAAAAACTCCAAAATCATCATAAAAGTATAAAAAATCTAAAAAAATCCAAAAATATTTATTTCTATTTCAGAATTTTATCTACTATATTTATTACATATTAAAAATAATTTTGAAAAATTTTAAGCTATTTTGATTTTTCTAAATTTCAAAAAAACTCGTTTTATTTACTATAGTCATTATTTTGCCATATTACTTGAACTAAAAATACAAAAAATTAGTAACAATTATAAGAAAAATAATGAAAAAAGAGGAAAATATAAAAAAAATCAAAAACGTTTTATTTTGTGATTTTTGAGTACTTATAGATATACTTATAAATATAAGAGTTTTTAATATACTAATATTATCATCATTAATTACTGTAAAATTTAAAATCAAAATAATCAAAAAATAATAGTTATTATAAAATTAAAATTCTAAAAAATCTATTAAAAATTCCAAAATAGTAAATAATTAAAAACCCATAAAAATTCAAAATACCCTAAAAAGCCTAAAAATGTTAATTATCTTTTTAGCCAACTTTGTTGTCTATCCCCCGTTCTCCTTGTGTTCGAAAACCTACTTGTACTTGTTCACTATACATTTTATTGTAGGGTAATAATAAATTTTGATCCACTTGATTTAACTTTACATTGCTCTATTTATTTGTGTGTTGATTGTTGAAACATCTCGGTTTAGTGAGAGATTGACTCAATGACATTTTATCTTTGCTTTTTATTGAGAATACTATTTTAGACCCTCGCCAAGTCTGACTCTTCATGAGGTCATCAAGTTTTTGGCCCATCTCAGATAGGCTCTTCACCAATTGAGGCAAACAATCGAGGATGGGGTTCATGGACGCAACCTCAGAGGATTCAGCATGATGACCATGCTGAGATTTATAACGATGTTGTGGGGGATGTGACGGATTATTTTATGAATAGTACTAAGGAGGAAATTGTTCTTGATAACAATGAGGAGGATGGGGATATTGACTGTACTGAGAAGCTAGGAAGTGGTGATATAGTTGCTGATGGTGGTATGCTGACTGCTAATATGGTTGCCTCCAAGAGTGTGATTGTGGTGGAACTAGTAATTCTGAGGCTGACTCTGGAAAAACTTCCCACCTTGGGACTGGTGGTACGGTTGAATGGCATTGGACAGATCATGTTGATGTCTGTCCGGATGGATCAGTTGCACTTCATTGCTATGTATTCCATTCACCTCATGAATTTGGGATGGAGGTGGAAATAATAACTCTACAGAGGATTAGGCTACTGGGTGGTATACAATCATCTGCTGCTATAGTTGTGATGATGGTAGTCCCTGATTAGGTGCTTACACATAATATTGTTAGACGGATGATGGTTGCACTTGACTCTTCGATGATGGTGATTCCTTCGATTTGACAGGAGTCGTGGTTGAGGAACTCATAGACTGGCGGGTACTGATAGTGCTCACCAAGAGCTCCAGATGCTTGGTGATCTGGTCCAGGTTCTTGGTTCTATGTTCGATCACCGCCAGCCTCTTGAGATCTTGTGATCATTTCTTGTTAATGTCCACTTTGGACTGGTGGCTCCCTATAATGCTGAGATTGGAGCTCTCATCCATGTCCTCATAATGAGATGTTGCCATATTGAC
Organism: Ottelia alismoides; assembly: GCA_037367405.1. Classification (NCBI taxonomy): domain Eukaryota; kingdom Viridiplantae; phylum Streptophyta; class Magnoliopsida; order Alismatales; family Hydrocharitaceae; genus Ottelia; species Ottelia alismoides. The sequence goes on from JAZKJV010001257.1 coordinate 169,101, forward strand.
GGGATTGTGGTGGATCTGGGGTTGCTTATGATATGCATGAGATGAAGACACAGTGGCATCTCCTTCGGCCATTTCTTCAAAAATCTTCCAGACAACATTTTCATCTTTATTGAAGTGAGATCAGCCACATGCGATGTCATTCAGCAACTGGATTTCCTGGTTGTGTCCCCCAAAAAATGTTGGACCAAGCTGGTCGTCGGGATGTCATGGTGGCGGCACTTATCTTGTAAATCCTTACTCTCCCAATCTTCATGAGTGGACTCATGTGGTCCTTGAGAGAAATTCGAGATGCAAGCACACATCTAATTCAGATGATCAAGAGGGTAATGCATGTAGAGGAATGCTGACTTGAACTCCTCCCAAGTCATCACTACCTTCCCTTAATGATTGATCCAATATAAAGTCTTGTCCTAAAGGCTAAAGGGAAAGGAAGACGTCTTAACTACACCTAATGAGATGTTAGGGTAGTGAGTAGTGTCGCAGATGCGACCAATCTGCTGGAGATGGATGTATGGTTGCTCTTTCATGTTCACGTGGAATGATGGAATAAGAGACAAGAGACAGTTCAAAATGTCTGTGGAGTAGTGAAATCTGTATCCACTCAGTCATCTGGCCAGCGCTAGGATTATAAGTTTCTTTCATTGTAAGCTTAAGAGATTTTCTTCTTTCCTCATCTTCCACTCTACAGGGTCCATCTGCATGTGCTTCTCCTCATCCTCCTCATCCTCCTTTGTTCTCTCGGTCTCTCCTCAGCTCCAATAGCATCTCCTAGAAGGTGACCAGAGCTTCGACCTATGCAGTCTGTTGTGTGCGGATTGCTTGTATAAAGGAGAGCATCTGAGCATTGACTTCATTCTACTCGACTTGGTGTGCCTTCTCTTTCAGAGCGATCTCTGAATCAGGCTTAGAGGAAACTAAATCCTAATCGAGCTACGGGTCTGCATGATGAAATGAATCCTTATCAGACTCAAATCTTGCACTAGATGTAGAGAGATGTTTGGAATTAGGGTCAATTCTGAATATTATTGAATCAAACGATGTATATGGAGATAGGCCAATCTCCATCTACAAAGGAGGAAAGTTAGGACAAGAGTGATCCTGATTTATTTAAGATGAAGAAGATGGAGAGTCCTGAGAGTGGTTCACAATATTCAAATCGATCTCTCTGGAATCTCCCTAAATTATTGGAGATGTCAGAGTCGTGAAATTTATGTGGTCATCTGTCAAGTCTAGACTAAGCCATCTAATACCTGACATCTTGAAGAATAAAAGGGAATTAGATGGAGAATAAGGAGCACGATGATTCACAAGGAAATAGAAGAAGAAGACAAAAGGCTCAAAAGTGAGTGGGATGAAAAGAAAGACAGAAAAGAAGTAGGGATGAAGGGCGCAAAGGCGCGATATGTTTGATCTTGACCAACTTAAAACTAATCAACCAAACATCAAAATAAGGATATGTTTACCAACACAACACGTGAAGCAGTCATAGTCTTATTGTTATCTTGGTAGTTTTTATTGTTGTTATTTAGTCAATCTGATAACAAGTCCTTATCGGCCAACCCTAGATAAGAATGAGTACTAATATAGGTCATGTACTCCCCACTTCCTTTGTAACATATAGAATGTACTTTTTTAAGAATCATTGTTATTAGGTCTAGATCCACTACTCAACCAATAAAGTAGAGGAAGGAAGCCGATAAGCGAATCAAATACTTCCCTTGCGAGGCACTCAGACGTGGCATGATGAGACAGAGACCCACCATCACAGCTCTCCCATGCTCAATACTTCAGTTTAAATTTACAAGTAGACTCAGCCCTAATCACCCACGCACCGATAGAAGCATCAATACTTCGTGAATCCAGTAAATAAACAAGACAATACCTAGGCTGGGATTTGGGCTCTAAATCCTAGGGCGTGCCTCACTCTATCTGGAAGGTACCTGAAAACAATATGGGCTTTATGAACCCAATCCATTGAAGTTTATTGATCAATTTAAATTTTGGTCAAGTTTTTCTTATCTGTCCCTTTTTTATTTTTTTTGGTTATCACTTATTTTGAGTAAAAATCATGCAAACGTCTGACAATTTTTCCAAATCTCAATTATACTAAGCCCAAGAAAATTAGGGGAGAAGACTGCAAAGCTGATGCGCGATAATGCAAAGTCCAAAATGTGTACCTTCCTCCAGCACTCTACATGCAAAGCGAATATGTGTATAAATTTAAACTAATCTGTATGCATACACACGCTGAAATCTCCATAAGAAATAATTGTTATTATCGTGAAGCACCAGTTATTTTGACTAGATTTAAGTGTAATGAACTATAGGAACATAGAATATAATTAGGCTTAGGACCGACGTATCAAACAAGCAACCCTAATATTTATGGTCTCAATCATCTAAGAATGTGAAATAGAAAAAAAAAGCACAAATTACGAGAAATAAAATAAAACAATGAGAAAAATAAGGAGGACAAAATGGTAGAATGCGAGAAAAACACATGAAAATTGATTGGACCACCAGGTGAACAAACATCTGATGAAATGGGTCCAGAGAGTTCAAGTGTCAAGTGTCTCAGCATGTATTATTACAAATTATAAAATATCTCTCACTCATCAAAAATGAAATAAAAACTACACTAATGCTATACTACTTTGCTTTTGCTCCTCTCGGTCTCCTGCTGGCTTTGATGCTCTCACTTATCGACTCGTGAAGAAGGAGCCGATCTCCACATCACTCGAATGCTTCGGCTCTCTTAAGAAAGCCACCCTCGCTTTGCGAGCTGTCACAACAAGTCAACAAAAGAGATGGATAAAACAGATGAGCAATTATTGAATAAAAAGAAAAAAAGCAGAAAAATCGAATAAAATAGATAGCGACGTATAATCTATACATTGTTCCCTGGCAACGGTGCCATGTGATGGAGAGCGATTTGCACTGGTCTGTTAATCAAACACGATTAACAATCGTGGCATGACCAAGTGTCTCTCAATCAACATATGAGTCAAATTTTATTATAACTCCACAATAATGGTGTATAGGGTAAGTATGGTGGAGTGTCGAATACAACGAGCATAACGGTATAGATTGAGAATTTAATAATAAATTATTGCTAATTAATTTTAATTTCTTGCTTACTTTCTTCTTGTGTTTTCCTTTTAATTTGTTTTTGTGGGTTTTTTGTTATATTTTTATTTTTAAGGATTTTTTATTATTTCTATAAGTTTATGTTTTAAAATTTTTAAATTTCATTTTCTTTTTCATTTTGCAAATTTTGAATTTATTTTTAATTTTTTAAAATAAAATATATGATTATATATATTAATAATGATATTATGGATAATATAAGCAACATAGAAGGTATATGGTATATATAGGGTGTTATGTATTTAAATGTATCCAAATATACTCCAAATACTGAAAATATTTTTTTTATTTTTCTCTATATTTGGTAATTTTTATAGAATTTTTGCTAATTATTAAATATTTTAAAGTAATACATATAGTAAAAAAGATGTACAGATTAATTATATGATATTATTTTGGGTTTAATAAATAAGTTCAAAATTAACCTAAAACTATTTTTAATATATATTATATATAGAGGATGGGGAGCTTGCACCAAGGTGCATGTAACTTTACATGCACCGACACTTATATCTTCCACATTTTTTACTTTTTTTGAAAAATACCACCATGTATATTCATCCATATATCCCTCCAATATGTCATTCGAATTTCGTCAGAAACAGAGATTCCTATGACCTCCATCCTGAACAGGTCGATTACAACAATTCTAAGATCGTTAAAATTACTTGTTCTGGATGGAGGTCATATGAGTCTTTGTTTCTGACGAAATTCGAATGACATATTGGAAGGATATATGGATGAATATTCATGGTGGTATTTTTCAAAAAAGTAAAAAAGTTTGGAAGATATAAGCGTCGGTGCATGTAAAGTTACATGCACCTTGGTGCAAGCTCCCCATCCTCTTATATATAATATAGAAAATTCACAAACATAAACTTATATTTTTGTATTTTTCAATATTTTTTGCTAATTTTTATAAGTTTTTTGGGTTTTGTGATTTTTTAGATTTATATTTTGTATTTTTAAATATTTTTGGATATGTGGTAGTATATATAATAATACATATGATATAATTTTTGGGGAATTTTTAAAGAAGATTTTTTTGGATTTAAATATCCAAATAAGACGAAAAATGTATATTTTGTATTTTTAGTAAAAAAAAATCCACTAAAATTCCAAATAAAAATTTTACGAGTACGAGCATCATGTGTAGGACTTAAATTAATTTTCCTTCAATTTTTAGAGTAAAAGCAATTTTATAATGAAACATATACACAAAGATAAAAGGTACAGTTCAAAGGGACCTACAAGCAATTTTCATAAATTTGACATACATTTAATAATAGGTTCATAAACTACAATGGTGCTCATGTAATTTTTATGGTGCCTCATGTGTTGATACACGTGTGGCAAGTGGATTAAATTGTAATTATGCTAAATATCAAGGTCTTGTTAACAAAATACCGAAATTAAATTACAGTACAACTATGCCCAGGTGTACAAGAGCCGCTAGATGTGTCAAAGACCAAACCGTTGATCCTCTTCCTAAAAATAATCTCAGTCGTCCAGTAGAGAAGCGTCATCGAACGTTGTGAAGGCGACATGTGGATAAATGAGCAGATCCGGTTGTCGACCCACGCATAAGGAGGTATTTTGCACACTTCACCGCACACATTTTTTATTTTCTATTTAGTCCTGAAAGAGTTGATTGTAGTGTAAAATATTTTGGTTATTTTTTATTTCAACCCTTATACTTCCCATAATTGTACTTAGGTCCAGTCCACGTCACCTCGCGTGCATGTATACGTCAGGCGACTGGTTTTTGCACTTAAGCCCTCGGGGTTTATTTATTTCATTTTAGTCCTTATTTTTGCAATATTAGCGTACTATTTTCTAAAAAATGCATCTGTCCCCCTCCCGAAACTTATATTAATTGCAGAAATACCCTCCGGGTATATATTATTGAAAATATCGTGGAAGAATTGCATTTTTTGCCCCATTCTTTTCTGAGGTGTTCGGGATTAGTTCATAAACTTTAAATATTTTCATAAATATCCCTATCAGATTGAATTTTCTTTTTATGAATTTTATTTTGTTAAAATAGCTCCATGCCTCTAAAAATTCTTAGAAAATTACCATAAATACCTTATGCATACATCTATCATATATATTTTTGGTTAGGTAGTTAAGTTTTATTATCTATTTATTAAAAATAAAAATATAGCTATTTTCTCGATTTAACTAAGAAAATATAAAATAAAAAATGTTTTAAAAAAATCCAAAAAATATTTTATATATTACAATATTTAGCATCTACAAACCAAAAATCCCAAAAAATATAAAAAGAAAAACACTAAAAATTAAAAAAACTCCAAAATCCTCATAAAAAAATTCTGAAAAATCCAAAAATATTTGACTCTATTTCTGAATTTAATCTACTATATTTATTGCATATTAAAAATAGTTTTGGAATATTTTGATATTTTTAAATTCCAAAAAAATGTAGCCTATTTACTAAAGTCATTATTTTACTATATTACTTAAAAACACAAAATATAAGTAAAAATTATAAGAAAAATACCAAAAATAGAGGAAAATATAAAAACCAAAAATGTTTTATTTTGCGATTTTTGAGTACTTATAGATATACTTATAAATACAAAATCTTTCTATATACATATATATATACTTATATTGTCATCATTAATTATTACAAAAATTTAAAATCAAAATAATCATAAAAAATAATAAAATTTGTAAAATTAAAATTCTAAAAAGTCTATAAAAAAAGATATTCCAAACAATAAATAATTTGAAATCCATATTTATTCAAAATACCCTAAAATCCCAAAAACATTTATTATCTTTTTAGCCAATTTTGTGGTCTATCCCCCGTTATCCTTGTGTTCGATACCCTACTTGTACTTGTCCACTATACATTTGATTGTAGGGTTACAATAAATTTTGATCCACTTGTTTTAGCTTTACATTGCTCTATTTATTTGTGGGTTGATTATTGAAAAGTCCGGTTTTAGTGAGCGGTCGCCTCAATGACATTTTATCTTCGCTTTTTAGTGAGGATACTATTTTAGAACCTCGCCAAGTGTGACTCTTGATGAGGTCGTCAAGTTTCTGGCTCATCTTAGATAGGCTCTTCACCAACTGAGGCAAACAATCAAGGGCACGGTTCACGGACACAGCCTCGGATAACAATGAGGGGGAGGGGGATACTGACTGTACTGAGAAGTTGGGAAGTGGTGATACGGTTGCTGATGGTGGTATGTCGACTGCTGATATGGTTGCCTCAAAGAGTGTAATTGTGGTGGAGACTAGTAATTCTGAGGTTGACTTTGGACAAATTTCCCACCTTGGGACTGGTGGTACAGTCGAATGGCATTGGACAGATCTCGTTGACGTCTGCTTGTACATATCAGTTGTGCTTCATTGCTCCATATTCCATTCACCTCATGAATTTGAGATGGACGTGTAGACAACGGATCTACAAAGGATTGGGGCACTGGGTGGTATACAATCATCTGCTGCTACAATTGTGGTGACAGTGGTTCCTGACTAGGTGCTTGCACATAATATACATGTTGGACGGATGATGGTGTCCCTAGACTCTTCGATGATGGTGATTCCTTCAGTTTGACAGGAGTCGTAGCTCATGAACTCATAGACTGATAGGTACTAATAGTGCTCACCAATAGCTCCAGATGCTTGGTGATCTGGTTGAGTTTGTACAGGTTCTTAGTTCTCTATTCGATCACCGCTAGCTTCTTGAGATCTTGTGACCATTGCTCGTTCATGTCCACTTTGGATTGGTGGCTTCAATGCTGAGATTGGAGATCTCATCCATGTCCTCATAATGAGATGCTACCATATTGACGGGATTGTGGTGGATCTGGGGTTGCTTATAATATGCACAAGATGAAGATACAATGGCATCTCCTTCGGCCATTTCTTCAAAAATTCGCCAGACAACATCTTCATATTTATTGAAGAGATCTGTCACATGTGGTATCAATCATTTTCTTCTTTCCTGGTTGTGTACCCTAAAGAAAAGTTGGACCAAGATGGTCCTCAGTATGTCATGGTGGGGGCACTTATCTTGTAAATCTTTAATCTCTCCCAATCTTCATGAATGGACTCATGTGGTCCTTGAGAGAAATTCGAGATGCAAGCACACATATGGTTCAGACGATCAAGAGGGTAATGCATGTGGAGGAATGTTTACTTGAGCTCCTCCCAAGTCATCACTACCTTCCCTAAATGATTGATCCAATATAAAGACTTGTCCTGAAGGCTAAAGGGAAAGTCAGACATAATAACTAAACCCTACGAGATGTTAGGGTAGTGAGTAGTATCGTAGATGCGACCAAACTACTGGAGATGGATGTATGGTTCATTGTGTTCCCGTGCAACGATGGAATAAAAGACAAGAGCTACAACTTCAGCTCAAAATGTCTATGGATCAGTGAAATCTGTATCCACTTAATCATCTGACCAGTGCCAGGATTATAAGTTTCTTTTAGTGTAGGCTTAGGAGACTCTCATCTTTCCACATCTTCCCCTCTACGAAGTCCATTTGACTGTGCTTCTCCTGCTCCTCCTCCTATGTTATCTCGGTCTCTCCTCAGCTCCAATATCATCTCCTAGAAAGTGACCTAGTCTTCAGCCTATGTATTCAGTTGTGTGTGGATTTTCTGTATAAAGGAGAGCATCTAAGCATTGACTTCATTCTACTCGGATTGGTGTGCCTTCACTTTTGGAGCCATCTCTGAATCAAACTCAGAGGAAAACTAAATCTTAATCGAGTTGCAGATCTGCATGACTAAATGAATTCTTATCAGACTTGAATCTTGCACCAGATGTAAAGAGATGTTTGGAATTAGGGTCAGCTCCGAATATAATGAATCATACAATGTGTAAGGAGACAAGCCAATCTCCATCCACAAAGGAGGAAAGTTAGGACACGAGTGATCCTTGTTTATTGGAGATGAAGAAGATGAGGAGTCTTGAGAGTGGTTTGAAAGATTCGAACCGGTCTCTCTGGAATCTCCTTAAATTATTGGAGATGTCGGAGTCGTGAAATCGGTGTAGTCATCTGCGGAGTACAGACTAAGTCATCCAGTACCTGACATCTTGAAGAATAAAAGGGAATGAAATAGAGAATAAGGAGCACGATGATTCACAAGAAAATAGAAGAAGAAGACAAAGGGCTCAAAAGTGAGAGGGGATGAAAAGAAAGATAGAAAAGAAGTAAGGATGAATGGCGCAAAAGCGTAATATTTTTTATCTTCACCAACTTAAAACTAATTAACCAAATGTCAAAATAAGGATATGTTCACCAACACAACACGTGAAGCAGTCAAAGTCCAGTTGTTATCTTGGTAGTTTTTATTGTTGTTATTCAGGCAATCTGATAACAAGTCCTTATCGGCTAACCCTAGAGGAGAGTGAGTACTAATAGACGTGTCATGTACTCCCCACTTCCTTTGTAACCTATAGCATGTACTTTTTTAACAATCATTGCTATTAGGTTTAGATCCACTACTCAGCCAAAGAAGTAGAGGAAGGAATCCGATAGGCGAATCAAATACTTCCCTTGTGAGGTACTTGGACGTGGCACGATGAGATAGAGACCCACCATTGTTGTTCCCCTATGCTTGGTACTTCAGTTTAAATTTACAAGTACACTCATTCCTACTCATCCAAACACCGATAGAAGCATCAATACTTCGTGCCTCTATCTGGAAGGTACCTGAAAATAATATGGGTTTACGAACCCAATCCACTAAAGTTTATTAATCAATTTAAATTTTGGTCAAGTTTTTCTTAGCAATCCCTTTTTTATTTTTTCGGTTATCACTTATTTTAAGTTAAATTCATGCAAACACCTAACGAATTTTCCAACTCTCAATTATTCTAAGTCCAAGAAAATAGGGGGAGAAGTTTGAAAAGCCGGTGCACGAGAAACTATGAATGTGAATGCAAAGTTAGAAATGTACCTTGTTCCATCACTCTACATGTAAAGTGAATATGTGTATAAATTTAAACTAATCTATATGCATTCATGTGCTTAAATTGCCCTAAGCAAGAATTCTTATTATCGTGAAGCACCGGTTATTTTGACTAGATCCAAGTGTAATGAACTATAGGAACATGGAATATAATAAAGCCTAGGACCGAAGTATCAAGCAAGAAACCCTAATATCTATGGTCTCAATCATCTAAGACGTGAAATAGAAAAAAGGAAAAAAACGTAAATTACGAGATATAAAATAAAACAATGAGAAAAATAAGGAGGAAAAAACGTAGAATGCGAGAAAAACACAAGAAAACTGATTGGACCACCAGGTGAACAAACATCTGATGAATGGGTCCAAAGATTCAAGCGTCCAGTGTCTCGTCATGTATTACAAATTATAAGATATCTCTCACTCACCAAAAATGAAATAAAAACTACACTAATGCTACACTACTTTGCTTTTGTTCCTCTCGGTCTCCTACCGGCTTTGTTGCTCTCTCTTATCGACTCGTGAAGAAGAATCCGATCTCCACATCACTCAGATGCTCCGGCTCTCCTAAGAAAGCCATGCTCGCTCTGCAAGCCGTCACAACAAGTCAACGAAAGATATGGATTAGAATAGAAAAGCAAATATTGAATAAAAAGAAATAAAGTAGAAAAATGAAATAAAATAGATAGCGATGTATAATCTATACCTTGCTCCCAAGCAACGGTGCCATTTGGTGGAGAGGGATTTGCACTGGCATGTTAATCAAACATAATTAACAATCGTTGCATGACCAAGTGTCTCTCAATCAACAAATAACCTACAATATAATGAATAGATCAATAAATGTGAATATGGGTCAAAAATTTATTATAACTCCACAATAGTTGTGTATAGGGTAAGTATGGTGGAGTGTCAAACACAAGAAGAAAAAAACAATATAGAATGAGAATTAATAATTAATTATTGCTAATTAATTTCTAACTTATTTTCTTTTTATCCTTTTCTTTTCAATTGTTTTGTGGGGTTTTTGTTATATTATAATTTTTATGGATTTTTATTTATTTTCTATAAGTTTATATTTTAGATTTTTAGATTTTATTTTATTTTTCATTTTGCAAATTTAACTTTCTTTTTATTTTTTTAAAATAAATGACTATAAATAGTAATAATATTATTATTATAATATTAGTAACATATAAGGTATGTAGTATATATATAGTGTTATATATTTAAATATATCAAAATATACTCCAAATACTAGAAATAATTTTTTTTCTCTAAATTTGGTAATTTTTATAGAGTTTTTGCTAATTATTAAATATTTTTAAAGTAATAAATAAAGTAAAATGGAGTACAAATTAATTATCTGAGGTTGTTTTAGGTTTAATAAATAAGTTCAAAATTAACTTAACCTTTTTTAATATATATTATATAATATAGAACATTCATAAATATAAACTTATATTTTTTTATTTTTCAGTAATTTTTGCTAATTTTTATAAATTTTTAGGGTTTTGTGATTTTTAGATTTTATATTGTGTATTTTTAATTTTTTTGGATATGTGGTAGTATATACAAAAATATAGATGATATAATTTTAGGGAATTTTTGGAGAAGTGTTTTTATTTGTTGGATTTTAATATCTAAACAAGATGAAAATGTATATTTTGTATTTTTAATAAATAGGAAAATCAACTAAACTTCTAAATAAAAATTGTACGAGTATGAGCATCATGTAAAGCACTTAAATTAATTTTCCTACAATTTTTAGAGCAATAAAAATATTTATAATGAAACATATACGCAAAAATAAAAGGTATAGTTCAGAGGGATCTACATGCAATTTTAATAAAGTTGACATACATTTAACAATAGGTCCATAAACTATAAGCGTGCTCATGTAATTTTTATGGTGCCTCATGTGTTGATACACGTGAGGCGGGTGGACTAAATCGTAATTACGCTAAAGATCAATGCCCTCTTAGCAAAATACCCAAATTAAATTACATTACAATAATTATTTACAATACTAAATAAATAAAATAAAAACGGGATGGGCTTATTTTCATTTACTTCTCAAATCTGCACCATCCAATGGTGGATGTGAATCCACTTATGGGCGAACGTCATGGATTAGAAGTACCCCTTTGATGATGGATGGTTGGGATTCGATCTTGGCAAGATCTGACTGTGTGAACGCTCAAGATCTAACGATGGCTATTGCGCCTAGAAGAGGTGCTTGATCGGATGGCAGGGAACACCTCTGGAAGAACAAGAGATAAACCACAAAATTGTTTCTTTAATAATATCATTTTCTCGTATCATGGGAGGTGATTTTGGATCTACGCAGAATCAACCACAAGCTTGAATATGTGGCGATGAATTTTTACTTGGAAAGCATACTAAGGTCGAATATAGGGACACGAGCCTCCTCATCGATTAGTCGAAAATCAATGATTAAATGAGTGATAAAATTCTTAGTCTAGGTCTTCTTAATGCAGACGGAATGGATACAAAAATAAGACAAAACAATATGCATGAAATAATGCAGAGACAAGCATGCAAAACAAGGGTGCACTGAGCAAGATGCATGAGATGTGTTTAAAAAACACATTTTTTATTGATTTTTAAACATTTAAAATATGGAGCATGATGTAAAACGATGTAATGTGTGATATGTAATTTCCCATTTTATTTTAATTAAGGCAATATTAAATGCCATGCAATGCATGTGGAGGAATATGAAATTTTTATTTGGTTTTTAGTAATTTAAAATGATGCAAGATGATATGCGATGTTGTATGATGATGCAAGCAAAAATATGCCCTAAAAAATAAGCCAATCAAGATTTCAATATCAATTGAGGCACAACAACAATTAATGACATATAAATGACAAGCAAATGACACATGAATCATTTAAAATTTCACAAGTTAAATTATGCATGAAATCAGAGAAATAATAATGCTATTATGAAGAGCATCAAATCAATCATAAAATGAAATTGAGATCATTGGATTTGGAGTTCATAAGTTCAAGATATTAAGGAAAGTGAGCAATGGCATAATTGCAATAAAAACTATAAAAATAAAAGATAAATATGCATAAAAGGTCCCTATCAGGGGCATATATGCAATATTAAGAAGCCGGCGGGGGTCCTTTGTAAATTGCCCAGGCACGACACATGAGGCATGCACGCCTGGGAGGGACTTCTTCGCAAATTGGAGGACTCGGAAGGGCAGGATCTGCAAATAACTTAGCATGCACGCGCATGGCACACGCGTTGGGCTAGGCGCAGGAGGCAGTGAGGGTCTATGTAGGTTTAGAGCACGTGTGGCATGCCCCGATGCTTCATCCTTAGCTTTGGTTCCACCGAGCCTCTTGGAGTGGGACCAAGGCTTGCACGAAATGAGGGTCATCTGGTTAGGATGATTGGGCGGCACATGTAGCATTTGGCTCCGCCACGTCTTCTTCAGGCGTGATGGCGAAAGCGGGGCTCCGATGAGCCCCCTAGAGCTCCTTCGATTTTGAGCTGACGCGTAGATGGTCGGGGAAGTTCGCGGCAAGGTCGATGAAGCTGCTCGTCGGGGGAGGACGCTGTGGACAGGCCTAAAGCGACAGGGCGGCGCACCCTTGCTGACATGGAGGATCTAGAATGGAGAAAGGGAGGAAGATCTGATTATCGGGGGCTTGATCTGTAAGGGGGTTATATGTGCATAGCCGAAGCAGTGTGAGGTAGGTGGCGAGCTTAGGGCGGAGCAGGTGGATCCCAGAGTGAGATATCCTCTGCCTCTAGCAGAGGAGATGGCCTGGAGTGGATATGGTCATGGAGGAAGGGACTAGGTGAATGGGAAGTTGGCAAAGATGGGTGATATGTGGTGAAGGTTGAGCGAGGGTGAATTGGTCAGGAAGGTGTGTGTGTGTGTGTGTGTGAAGCTACAAAACTAAGAGAAAGTCAACAAAAAAGATAGAGGAAAGCTTACCCAATCAGAAGAGGAATTGTGGTAGAGGAGGAGGCTTGTGCTGAGCTCCTGGGGCGCTCTGGGTCGTCGCACGACATGCTCGTCCAGAGCTGTTAGCCATGTGAGCCCAAGGCGAACCATTCCTACAATAAATGCTATTGTAATATTTGATTTATCAATAAAAGTTATTGGTTTATTATTGTAATGTTTGATTTATTAATAAAAGTTATTTGTTTATTTCACTCCCTATCTGAGATTAAATGAATGAATGCACTCCCTTAGTATAATTAGGGCTATGTATCATGGCCTTCTTAATGATCATACAGTTGTTGATTCAATTGTTGAATCATAGAGGCTGGTGCTTGTATGAATATCTAAATATTTAGATTGAAGACTTGTTAAACACCGTTAGATGATTATTAAGAGATGATCTCCGACATGAGTAAGAGATGGCAATCCTTTCTATATTGGCTCATATCTAACCGACCTCTTGAGGCAGGTCCTCTGCATAGGAATAGAGATTCTGATGTGTCAGATTAGTTAGTTCAAAGAGTTGACTTAATGATACCGAGATAATCAAGTCCCATGTCGTATATTGTCACGATATAGGTATGCATCCTCTGACCGGAGACAGATGTATTTCTATATGTCTAAGTGTGTACATTTTGTAGACCGATAGGTTGATGGCCTGATCAAGGTCTATACACCAGCGAGCTAGTGTGCATACAAGGGCATATGAGTAATACGATCTCTCAAAGGGATCATACAAATTCACTTGTGAATTGAAAGATTTGAGCACGCTCATGTGGTATTGGGATTGATTAACTTCCATGCATGGTTGTCTTGCTTTGGAAGCATGACAAGAATTTGTAGGTATGATATATGATTTTGGAAAGCATATGATCAATACCAACTCCCAATGACCTAATGAGAAACTTAATGATAAAACCCTAAAGATGACAGTATAAATTGATCTATATCTTCGGGTTTACTATAGGTCTTCCAGTATGTAGGATGTATAGGAATTTGGAATACCTAAGGGTGATGTAATCATAAACAATTGTGTAACCATGACATTTCCATTATGAGGGATTGACGAAACGGGCCTGGATTTTAGTTATTCCTCTTATTAGAGAAGTTATCTGATCTTAGTCCAAATGTTGGACAATGATCCGAATGTCATTTAGATGTAATGAGAAGATTAGATATACGATCTTGATTTAATCAATCATCTATGAGAGGGCCCCGATATCTGGATTTGATATGTGATCTCAATATCCAAGTCACTATATGTGGAACGTACAATCGTCTTGTCCTTATCTCCAGGTACCGGCGGAGAAAGCATATTATTCTTGAAAGAGTTCAAAAATAATTCCATTGATAATTGTGTATCCAAGCATTGAGATATAGATAACTAAATGTGATTTAATTATCATGAATAATGTAAATTTGATTCATATGCATGAGAATGATGATCCAATATAATTAAATATGATTTAATTATTATGGATATGAATAATGTGGATAGCATTATCATATATATTATAAATGTGATTTATAATATAAGAGAGAGAGAGAGAGCTATTTGTAAATAGCATTTACAATTTAAATGTTGATGTGAATTGGATTAACATTGGACATTTAATTGGAAATGTAATTTACATATTATTTTGGATTGTGAATGTGATTCACAAATTTCTAATGGCATGATTGATATGTCACCAAAATAATTTAGAATTATTTTTGTGAAATAAATTACAACAAATGTTGTTGTAAAATTATGGAGAAATTCATGGGATGTGTAATCTCATGTAAAATGAGAAGGAAGACACCTTCCTATTTGGAGAGGCCAAGTCCTAATAGGATTAGTGGTCGTCCACCCCCTTTATGGAAGGAGGCTCCTATTTCTCTAAAGTTGATTGATTTAATTAAAATTAATCATATTGATTATTATTCAGTATATATTAAAATAAATTACATTAAATTAATTGTTGTTGAAGCCACTGAAAGAAATACAAATCAATCTCAACCATTGATTTTGTGTTGTCCATGGATTGAGATCTATGGACTCCCAAAATATTATAAAAGAAGAGGCAATCCTAGCTCTTCAATTTTACACACAACAATTACAAGTGCTCTCTCCCTCTCTCATTAACATACACGTGTCCCATTCTCTCCTACAAGAGTGGCAGTCCACCTCTTGCCCTAAAGAAGACTGTCATCATTGGCATGTAATTGTGCAGCCACTTCGACATCTCGTGGATCTTTGTCTCCTTTGCGCACCTCTCTCATGAAGAAGACATCAGATCTCGTGTGACAGAAGATTCGCCCACTTGGATTATCAACTTGGATTGCGAGGAGTACGCATTTCATCAACGTGATTGCAAGTGTTTCCTTCGTCCCTTGATACAGGAGGTCTCTTTCTTTAGAGACACAATTGCAACCACGCTTCAAGAGGTATTCCTACATATCATTTTTGTTTTCGATGAAACAATCTGATAAGTGTTCTCGAATCATGTAGTTTCACCATTTAAAAAATTTAAATTCTGTTGAACCAAGCAACTAGTGCGGCTAGTCGCTCCAATCGCATATGATGTGATCTTCATGCTTCCGTGATGCACTTAAGGATCTTTCCATATCCTTAAAGATCATGGTGCTTAAAATGGTGGCAGAGTCATTTTGACATAGTCTGCCAACCATGGGCCACACCTGGGGGTGTGTCTATCATCAGAGCTCAATCCTTCCTTCCCCTTGTCACAGGGATGAGGAGATACCTAAGGAGGACCTACGTTTAGTGGTGGACGGTGTAGAAGTGGATGGAGGATCTTTTAAAGGAGAATCTTTCGACCGTTACATAGGTGGAGGTGACTTTGTAACGGCTGATTCACGATCTTAGGCGTGGATAAAGAGGGAGTGATGGTCGAGCAAGTAGGAAGGGAGTGATGGTGACATGAGGGTGGCTTTGATGAGTGGAGAGGGTTCTTGTAATGATCGTAGTAAATGGGTAAAAGGGTGAAGAGCGGCGAGTGATCATGGGAGAGAGGGAAACTAGATGTGGGAGATGAGGTGTGGGTTATTGGATCTTGCGATCTAGCAGCTAGGAAGCAGGTGCAAGTGAGTGGATGGGATCAAATCTGATGATATGATCCAAAGTCATGGGTATGATCCAACGACTGGGAAGGAAAGGGTGATGTGCAGGGCTTCTGTACGTTAGATGTGAAGCCATCCAACGGGTGTGGTGAAGGCGGGAAGGGGATGTTAAGAATGGATCAGAGGGGCGTTGATCCAAGGGATGTGAGAGGAGTGGAGAAGGGAGACGGATATGAGGTAAGGGACTGGATCAGACAGACCGGAAAGGTGGTGGGTTGCAGGTAAAGAGTCGAGCCGCATGGCGGTTCCATGGAGTGTCGCATGGCCTAATCAATTTATTAGGAAAATGAGGAGAAAATGCAAAGAAATAAAAGGAAGAAGAATTAGTAAAAAAAGTCAAAGACAAGTTTCATGTTGAACAAAAAACCAAAAGAGATTAACTAAATAAAGCAAAAATTTGGAGTGTATTTTTAATGAATAAAAACATTGCATTTTATTTATTTTGTGGTTTTTTATCTTTTAATTTTTTAAAGCCCAAAATAAATATCTACAATATTTAATCTGTTTTTGTAGTTTTTATGAGGAAATAAAATAAAAAATAAAGAAAATAAAAGGGTTAATTTTTATACGTTATTTACAGGAAGAGGATCAATTGTTAATAAAGATGAATTATTGATGATTTTTATTTAATTGTTCATGCTCAGAGGATAACTAAAGAGTATAATGATGATAAATCCGATATTCATCACCAACCTATACTTAAACTATGCTCGTCCTTGAGCATCTCAAGAATGAAGGAGTTAGATTAATCCCTGACAGTGCATGTGACTTTTCAAGGCTCAATTAATCAAGGACCCTTAATTTGAGTGATCCTAAAATTCTATGCTCAACCAAGCTCTAATCAAGAGGAATCCAACTTCTTCAATTACCAAACTATTTTGTACATATAATATGTAGATATGATGTTTAGTGTACTGCAATCACGAGAGTCAAGTTAAGATGTCACCTAAGGTCTCAGTCTAGGAGACTCTCCTCTAGACCTAATCCTCAAACTAGGGAAGAAGCCAGTTCTTCCATTCAATCCACCTTCTCATTAGTTTGTCAGACTTTGAAAATATATATGGAAGGCCAGATGATGGAGGGCATAGGTTTATGTATTTTCTTCTCTCCCTCACATTGGAACAAGTGTCCTCTCGAGTGCCTTATTACTCAACACATATATTTTTGGTTGTTGACTAGTGTGCATGTCAAGAGTTGTTGAGTCATTTGTACTTGTTTTCCTAGGAATACACCGGAGTGTGTCTTCTTTAAGTATCTAACATACTTACACCTAGACTTATATCGCTTACGATGCAGAGCCTATTTTGAGGTACTAACCCGACTCATTTGGCATAATTAGGTTCGTTCCAAATGGACGCTTTGAAATGGTTGGGAACACTCGCCTTTAATTGAAGCTCTTTGAATTTGACTTTGTATTTGAGAGCTCTTTCCAGTCACGTTTCTTTTCTTTTTGCGGTATAGCTCCACTACTTTTGATAAGTTGGCGCACACTAATCAATAATTATTTAGTTTTCACCACACCCGGTACATAGGTCAATATCAAAAGATAGCATGAGAACTTGTTCACATAGTGGCTATGGTTTGCTGACACTTAGGTTCCATGAAGCCTTCATTGACTTTATCCCATCCTCGAGCATCATTAAATTGGGTCTAAACTCAAATCTCTAGTCCTGGTCCCTCAAGTGATATCTCAACTCATCTCATCATTCATGCATTTGTGTATATGATGTGTTGATTATATTCTTAGAAGCTAGAGACTGAGAATGCAATATAGCTCTCATATCTTTCAAACTAGGAAAGTGTGATTATTAAGTCTCAAACCCTAATGGCTAAGGTCGATTAACTCAGATTCTCAAGACCTCAAAAATCAAGTGTCCTCAAATCCTTAAGCCTTGAGTGATAGTGACTATGTCAGGAATACACCAACTCCAAAGTTAGTGAATTTTTTGTGATTTTTGAATTTTTCAATTTTTATGGATATATATTTTTGGCTTCCTTAGAGAAATACTAACTGGACTAAGATCATATGAATAGTTGCATCCATTTCCAGCCAGCAAGTACGGACCATTAGATGGCTACCCGTATTACTTTAAGCCGGTGGCATTCACATTGTCTTCTAACTACTCACTCTACTAAGGGAGACCGTAGTTCCCTCACTAAGAAATAACTACTCATTTTTAAGCTCAGTAATCAAAATTGCTACTAAAGATTTTTTATTTCAGATTTTTATGGGGTTTTTTGAATAAGGTAAGAAGTAAACATAGATTAGTCTCTTTTAATCCCTTATTGTTTGAAAGAATTTTGAAACCATTTTCCAAACCATGTCGTATAATATATATTATTTCAAACCATTATCCAAACGATTTTCCAAATGAGTCAAATCCCATTTTTCAAACCATTGTCAAATATTTTTCAAAATAGTTTCACACAATTTAGAAAAATTTTCCAAAGCTTTTACAAATATTTTTACGAAAATCAGTTCACAAGATAATATACCCTAGCACCAAAATTTTTCCAAAATTTTTAAAAAATAAAAAATATGAGCTGTGGCTAAAGTATATACAGAGTATATAAGGTACACCCCCTATACTTAGCTTTTACTATGTCCTCGTAGCACAAAAGTGATATGAAACCATAACTCATGCTAGAATATAGGGAAGCACATGGGAACTAAATGGGAGACCCCCTATACATAGCTTAATAATAATCTAAGTATAAAAAGATGACTGCAAGATGGGATCAAATGAGTGGAGAGAAGGTGACTGGGGCCCGGGTCCCCCCTATACTTAGGCTGAAAAGAGCCTAAGTAGAGAAATACGCAATGAGGATGGAGGGACCCGAGGCGAGTACTCAGAGATTGTATAGTGTTCCCCCTATACTTAGGCTGAAGAGTAGCCTAAGTCTCTGGATGAAGAATTAAGGATGGGGAACCAGGGAATTATTAGGGTTAGAGGGGGAGTGGATTTAAAAAGATGATTGAATATGCGGAGATGGGGGTGGATCAACCAGGGTTACGGGAGGGTTGGGTGAAAAACACATTCAAGCTCAACAAAGAAAGCAATGATACCCATGTTTTCACCAACTTCACACATGAGGGCCATAAAGGTTCAGCCGGATTTATCTTGTTTGTTTTAATTGGTGATCATCCAAATTTCGAGTCCATTATGCAGGGCTTTAAGATAGGTTTTAGGCACTATCCTAGGGATACACCCTCACCTTTCAACATTCAATCACAATCTTCATACAATGTGGGTATTGCTCTCCCATAATCCAAGGTTCATTTTATTCCATTTTATTTTTTCGACTTGCAGTAATACTCCCATTTTATGCTTTAGGTTATCACTGCATTAAGGTGAGTGATGTATCTGAGATTCTTCGCATTGCATCTTTTACCATCTTTCACCATCGCACTGCATTACATTTTCTATCTAATTTCCCGACACAGAAATCAACTTAGCAATTAACTAATTACTTAAATTAATTTGAGACCAAACAACTAGAAATCATTGTTCCCTATGTTTTACCGTGGAAGACTTGCCAAGTATAAATTCTCCACAACATTCATCTCTTCACAGAATGGTAGATTGAAAGCAAGAACCGACTTCATTTGATAAATCATAAATTTGCCTCTTTAATAATGTCATATTATCGTAGTATTGGAGGAAAATCTGGATCACACAAAAACCACACCTTCGAATATGTGGAAGTTAATTTACTTGGCAAGTCTACCAAGGTCGAACAAAGGGACACAAGCCTCTTCATCTATTTATCGAAAATTATTGTCTAATTCAAGAGTCAGTATTTTCTAGTCTTAGGTCCTTCTGCATATATTATATGCAATGCATATATGCAGATAAAATGATACAATTTTTATTTGATTTTTAGATGCAATTAAATGAGATGAAATATGAACATAATGCATGATGAAATGCACATGCAAGCATGCAAGAGAAAGTTATACAAATATACCCTACAGAATGTAAAATCAATGAGCAATAACTTAAGGGTCAATTTCAGAGTCAAATCAAGCACTAAATATGATTAATGGCATTAAAATTAAAGAGAAGGAGACACTATAGATCATCAAGAATTAGCTCCATTAATTAAGTGTCAAATCAAAAAATTAATCATGTTATTAGAAGGACAATGAAATGAGCATCAAAATGGAACTGAAATCACTCAATTAGGACGTAATATGCTCAAGATATGCTAAAAACAATGCATCGACATAAATGTAATAAAAATGCATGGAAATAAAAGATAAATAATCACAAATAGGGACCCTGGAGGGACCTATTTGCAATTTCCAAAACCCGAAGGTGCCCAAATGCAATTTCTCCTTTTTTGTAATCTTTGCAATTATCAAAACCCGACTAGGTCTCCTTGTAAATTACCTCAAGCACAGACGCAAGGCACACGTCTAGAGGACCTAGATGTAATATGTGAAAACTCTAGGGTTTTTATGCAATTTACCCAACCCCTAACGTGTGTGGCATGCAAGGGGGCTAGGCTCGGGAGGCGGTCCAGGCTCTGGCCACATGTGGCTAGATTTGACGCTTTAGTTGCTGGCTTGGGCCGTCCGAGCCTGCTTGCCTTGGAATGGCGACGTGGTTTCTTCTGAGCTATTGGATGAACACCAGAGGGGGTGCCATCCAACAGCATCTGTATATTCTTCACGTACTTCTCCTCCATGCGCAGGCGGCACATTCAGAACTCCGATGAGGGTACCTGAGCTCCACCGTGTTCCCTCGTGCATCCTGAAGGTTCAGACATGATTCTGAAAGTTTGGCAAAGAAGACCCGAGGGGAAGAGAGAGCTCGAAGTTAGTTGTAGAACACAACCGACGTCTCACCACTAGTGGCAGAATTGGAGACCGAGGATGGTTGCGAAGCTCTGATCATTGAAGACCTACAAGGTGTTTAATAATTGTCGAGGCATGCGCGGTGCAAGTGTGGGTGAAGTGAGATGGAGCAGAGATCGAGGGGCAGAGAAGGCAGGGTCTCCGATGGGTTCCTCCACCGTGAGGGCGGAGAAAAGGGGTGGAGCGAGTGGAGGCTATGATGGAGGAAGGAGGTGGTTGAGACCCCCCCCCCCCCCCCCCCCGCAAAGATCGGGGGCATCTTGTGGAGGTGCTTAAATGTTCGGGTCGAAGTGAGGGTGGTATGGGCGATGGATTAATTAAGAGAAGATAAAGGGAGGGACACGAATGTGTACCTGGATATCAGAGAGGGTCACCGGTGGGCGGAGTTGGCTTGGGCTGAGGGCTTGGGCGGTCCTCGGAGTCATCACCCAGCATGCACAGTCAGTGCATGGAGCTCAGCAAAGCCAGAGGCATCCGCAACATGGTCAAGTTGACCATGGGTCAGCACCGATCTAAGGCGCCATTGTGGCCCCTCATCCAACCTCCGTCTATCACAGGGAGGCAGAGAGGGGCTAGGGCCTTAGACATTGAATGGTGGATGAGAGCGGCGTGCACTGGCGGAGGTGAATTTATAGGGAGGAGGTCGGCCGTTACAGGTGGTGTTTGTGGATTTTCGAACGGCTGATTGAAGGCCCTAGAAGCTCGGATCTAGATCATTGATGGGATCACGAGGATGGTGGATCTCGGGGCAACGTGGAGGTGGTGTTATGTCGAAGAGAGGGGGAGTGAGTTGGCAACTAGAAAAGGATGGGGATAATGGGATCGTGAGGTGTAACGACTGAAGGTGCAGTGCGTTGGAGGTAGGGGATGAAGCAGGGACCATTGGATCTCATGATCCAACGGCCCTGATTAGAGCGTGGGCGGAGGGCCTGTATCAGATCAGAGGATATGATCCAGTGGTTGGAGAGTGGGCACCAAAGGACGACTAGGATGAAGATGGGGGCGATCTGAGGGTTAGGACTGAAGGTGTGATGTGGAGAAAGGAGGGTCGATGGATAGGAGGGAGATCGTGCGTTCGGGAAGAGGGCGGTAAGGTGCGGTGGGGATCACATCTGATGAAGTGATCAAATGACTGTGGAGGTAACAGTAGTGGATGGTTAAGATTGAGGCAGGGAGTGGGTGATCCAATGACCAAGAGGCAAGGTCGGGTGGAGAGTGGTGGTGTGGCCACGTTGGCGGCCCAGAAGGCGCCACATGAGTGCTCCAGAAAATTCAAAAAATAGTAAAAAATAAATATAAATAAAAAGAAATAATCAGATGCTGAATTAGGAAAAAGTCAGAAGATGAAAGTTGTAGATATCAATGAGATCTCCAAGTTTCATGTTGGATAAAAAGTCAAAAGAGGCCATTTGTACAAAGGTGTATTTTTGGGAGCAATTTTAATGGGTAAACATTGTTTTTTGTGATTTTGAGATTTTTTTTGTATTTTTAATTTCTTTTAAAAGTCAAAATAAATATAGGCCATAATTAGCCTATTTTTAGGGGATTTTAATAAATGAGAAAATAGAGAAAAAGTTAGTGATTAAATATAATAATTAGAGTTAGCTTTAGTGTTATTTATAGGTTAATTATACACAGAATATATACAACATAATCAAGGCTAATATTAATGACTTATTAGTGATTTTTATTGAAATGATTAAGCTAGTGGATTTATATGTAGTTTCTAACATGATGTATATGAGATTCATCATACCCCTATACTTAAACCATGCTCGTCCTCAAGCATCTAAAGAATGAAGGAGTCGGATTAATTCATGTTAGTGCATGTGAATTTTCACAGCTCAATTCATCAAAGACCCTTAATTTGAGTAATCCTAAAATTCTGGTCTCAACCATGCTCTAGTTAAAAGAAATCCAACTTCTCTAAGTATCAGACTCTCTGTTTGTACATAAAATATAAGAATATAAAGATTAGTGTACTGCGATCATGAGAGTCAAGTTGAGACATCACCCAAAGTTCTAGTCTAGGAGACTCTCTTCTAGACATGATCCTCAACACTAGGGAATAAGTGGGTTCTTGCTTCAGTCATCCGTCTCTTTAGTTCGTTGACTTGAAAGTGTAGATGGGCGGCCAAATGATGGAGGGCATAGGATTGTGTCTATTTTTCTCTCCCTCACATTGGAACAAGGGGCCTCTCGAGTGCCTTATTACTCAACACTTGTATATTTTTGTTTCTCAATCAATGTATCCACCAAGAGAATTCAGAGTCGGCTGCACTTGTTTTCCTGGGAGTACACCGGGGTGTGTCTCTTTTGAGTATCTAAGATACTTTCGACACGCAGACTTTATGCAAATCCCTTTTTTGGTGATATCCTGACTCCTTGGTCCTAGTATCATTTCGTCCAAGAGGACACTTTTGAAATGGTTGGGAGAGCTCTCCTTTCGTGGAAGCTCATAGAATTTGTATTTGTAATGACTGAGTTTTTCTTTCAATATTTCTTTCTTTTCCTTTCTTTTTTGCTAGCTCCACTACTTTTACCAAAAGTTAGCGCACACTGATCAACAATTAAATTATGTTTCATCACACCCCGACACATAGGTCAATATCAAGAGATAGCATGCGAACTCGTTCACATAATGGCTAGGGTTATGCTAACACTCAGGTTTCTTGAAGCCTTCATTAACTTTATCCCATCCTCGAGTATCATTAGATCGGGCCAGGACTTAAATCACTAGTCCTAGTTCCTCAAATGATAACTCAACTCATCTCATCAATCATGCATATGTGAAAGTGATGTTGATCATATTCTTTGGAGGGTAGAGATGAAGAGTGCAATATAGCGCTCAAATCTTTCAAACTAGGGAAGCGTGGATTATTAAGTTCCAAACCGTAATGACTAAGGTGGGCTAACTCAGTCTCTCAAGATTTCAGAAATCTAGTGCTTTCAAATCCTCAAGCCTTGAGTGATAGTGAATGTGTCAGGAATACACCAACTCCAGAGTTAGTGATTTTTGGGGATTTTATCTTTTGCAATTTTTTATGAATTTTAATTTTTCATTTTTTTAATTCTTCAGAGATATAATGGCTGGCCCAAGTTCATATGAATAGTTTCATCTACTTCCAGCCAGTATAGGTATAAGTATGGACTGTTAGATGACGGAGCCATAGACAGTGTCCTCTAAACCACCCACTCTGCTAAGGGAGACCGGGGTTCCCTCACTGAAGAGTAGCTACTCATTTTTAAGTCTAGTAGTCAGAGTCTCTACAAAGGAAAAAAATTAATTTTTCAGATTTTTATGTAATTTTGAAAAAAGGTTAATTTTATTTACAAAAGTTAATCCCTCAATTTTCAAACAGATTTTTACAAAAATTTTACAAAAATCGGTTCACATGCAAACTTAAACCTAGATCAAAAGTTTTCAAAATTTTAAAACACGAGCTATGGCTAAAGTATATACACAATAATATACGGTATATCCCCCTATACTTAACTTTTGCCATGTCCTCATAGCACAAGTGATATGAAGCCATAACTCTGGTTAAATATAAGAAGATATAGCGGAACTGACTCAGAAGGCCCCCCTATACTTGGGTCAAAAAATGACCTAAGTGTAAGAAGACAGATGGAGGGAAGGTTGATTGATTCATGTCCCCCTTATACTTAGGTTGAAATAGCCTAAGTAACGGATGCAGAGTTTTGGTTGGGGGACCCGTGGTTTATAGGGTTAGAGGGGCATTCATACATATGTTTGTCACTTGAAGATGAGGGGTGAATTTTTCTAGCGATGGAGGGGAGGGGGGTGTATGTACTGTGATGGATATGCGGGGGAGTGGGGGGGGTGCGTGAATATACAAAGGCAGTGAGGGGATGAGTATATATGGTGGTGTTTGTGTGGGGGTGGGAGTAGATCATCGAGTGATCTACTCTTTTTTTTTACATACACGGGCCCTCAAATGATGACCATTAAAAATGCACATGATACATTTTTTTTACAATATAACAGAATGCATGAATGAGATGTTGACGAATGTTCCTTGAATCCTTCTTGTTTTCTTTTACGGTTCCTCGCAGCGGGAGCTCCCAACTCCACGCCTCCATGGATCTCAAGCATCCTCGAACTCCATGGGCCCTGCCACAAAAGAATCAATCAGAAAAAATATCAAGAAAAATATTCATAAAATGATGTAAAAACAACACGATGAAAAGATCTAAAAAAATTGAAAATATTCACATTAATATAAATAAATAAACAAATAAAGGTGAGCCGTGTCCCCGGCAAAATGACGCCATTTGATAAATCGCAAATTTACCTCTTTAATAATGTCGTATTATCGTAGTATAGGAGGTAAATTTGGATCATACAAAAATCACACCTTCAAATATGTGGAAGTTAATTTACTTGGCAAGTCTACCAAGGTTAAACACAGGGATACGAGCCTCTTCATCTGTTTATCGAAAATTATTGTTTAATTCAAGAGTGAGTATTTTCTAGTCTTAGGTCCTTATGCAGATATGATATGCAATGCGTATATGCAGATAAAATGATGCACTTTTTATTTGATTTTAGATGCAATTAAATGAGATGGAATATGAACATAATGCACGATGAAATGCACAATCAATCATGCAAGAGAAAGTTATGCTAATATACCCTACATAATGTCAAATCAATGAGCAATAACATAAGGTTCAATTTCAGAGTCAAATTGAGCATTAAAAATGATTAATGGCATTTAAATCAAAGAGCAGGATAGACTACAGATCATCAAAAATTAGCTCCATTAATTAGGTGTCAAATCAAGAGATTAATCATGCCATTAAAAAGACAATGAACCGAACATCAAAATGAAACTGAAATCACTCATTTTGGACTTAATATGCTCAAAATATACTAAAAACAATGCATGGGAATAAATGTAATAAAAATGCTTGTAAATTAAAGATAAATAATCACAAATAGGCTCTTGGAGGGACCTATTTGTAATTTCCAAAACCCGAAGGGCCCAAAAGCAATTTCTCCTTTTGCGCACAAGAGCATCTTTGCAATTATCAAAACACAACTGGGTCTCCCTGTAAATTACCCTAGGCACGCACGTGAGGCATGCTCCTGGAGGACCTAGATGTAATATGTGAAAACTCTAGGGTCTTCGATGCAATTTACCTAGCCCCTCACGCGCAGGGTACGTGAGGGGGCTAGGCGCGGGCCACACATGGCTGGATCTAATGCTTTAGCTGCTGGCTCGGGCCACACGTGGCTGGATCTGACGCTTTAGATGCTAGCTCGGGCTGTCCGAGCCTCCTTGCCTCGAAATGGCAACGTGGTTGCTTCCGAGCCGTTGGATGAACACCAGAGGGGTGCAATCCAACGACATCTGTATGTTCTTCACATCCTCCTCCTCTGTGCGTAGGCGACACATTCAGAACTTCGGCGAGGGTACCCGAGCTCCACCGTGTTTCCTTGCGCATATTGAAGGTCCAGACATGATTCCGGAAGTTTGGAGAAGAAGACCTGAGGGAAGAGAGAGCTCGAAGTTAGCTGTAGGACGCAACTGATGTCTCACCCTGGTGGCGGAACTGGAGACCGATGATGGTTGCGAAGCTCGAGATCATTGAAGATCTGCAGGGTGTTAGATGATAGCCGAGGAGTGTGCAGTGCAAGTGTGGCTGAAGTGAGATGGAGCGGGAGACCGAGGGGCGGAGAAGGCGGGGTCTCAAGTGGGTTCCTCCGCTGTGGGGGTGGAGAAAAGGGGCAGAGCGAGTGGAGGCTATGACGGAGGAAGGAGGTGGTTGAGACCCCTTGCAAAGATCGGATGCATCCTGCGGAGGTGCTTAAATGGTTGGGTCGGAGTGAGGGTGATCCGAGGCGACGGATTAATTAAGAGAAAATAAAGGGAGGGGCATGGATATGTACCTAGAGATCGAAGAGGGTCATCGACGGGCGGAGTTGGCTTGGGTTGAGGGCATGGGCAGTCCTCGGGTCATCACTCATCGTGCGTAGCCAGTGCACGGAGCTCAGCGGAGCCAGAGGCATCTGCAACATGGTCAAGTTGACCATGGGTCAGCACCAGCCTAAGGCACCATTGTGGCCCCTCATCCGACCTTTGTTTACAGGGAGGCAGAGAGGGGCTAGGGCCTTATACGTTGAATGGTGGACGAGAGTGGCGTGCAGTGACGGAGGTGAATTTATAGGGAGGAGGTCGGTCGTTACAGGTGAGAGAGATGACCTATCATCATTATATATATCACGGTCTTATTATTCTTCTTCACATGCTTTTGTAGTGGTCATCGATCGTACATCTGCATCCGTATATGGTGGTTTATCCCCATCAACTAGTATCAGAGCAAAGCTGATACCGTATTCGATTTCAATAATGGAGACAGTTTGCAAGAATCCTCGTCATGTAGAGACTCTCGAACTTCAACCATACGGTGGCGACCATCTTTTCCCGTATCATATTTTTAAAAACATCACTCAAGAGGCAAAGTTGTATGCTTGCCTTTTCCATTGTATCTATCCCCTGCTTCTTGCCACCACTCATCAACGTAGGCATCTTTCCTTTCTAGTAGTTCCTTCATGGCACTTAATTTGTTGGATTAGGATGGACTTTATCTTGGCCTTCCATTGGCTGAAGTTGATGGAACAATCGAATTTCTTGATCTTAAATTTGATTGAGATGCTGAATATGAATCCAGAAAGAATTAAATTGTTGTAGGAGGCCTCAATGCAAATGCTAAAGCCCAACTGGATTATTCGGATACCTTTGACATGTATCAGATACACGGAGAGCATTATCTAAGAATCCAAGTAAATCTTAAATTCTGATATCAAAAGAAGGGATATTTACACTCGTACTCCTGAGTAAATTCATAATTATGTACATAACCCTGCTGTGTAGTCTTGAATTACACCACGAACCCCGAATAGCCACTCTGTCTTATACCTACAACCCTCCGTTAAGTTTGTTTGTTGACCCAACTAGACCATTGGGTTAATCTAACCCATGATCCATCTAACTGTTATTAAATTTTCCAAAAAAATTAAGCCCATCCTCCTTCCTCCTCCAATGCCCCCCCTCCTCCAGTGACCCACCCCTCCTCCAGCCCCTCCGCCTCCTCCCCAACCTCCTCCTCCCCCTCCAGGTCCGCCTGCCCTCGCCTTCCTTCTTCCTGGCCTCCTCCTCCTCCTCCTCCAGGTCTGCCTGTTCTCACCCTCCTCCTCCTCCTCCTCTGCCATCGCCCTCCTCCCCGACCTACTCCTCCTTCTCTAGATCCTCCCTCCCTAGCCCACCTCCTCCCCGACCTCCTCCTCCTTCTCCAGGTCCTCCAGCCCCTCTGCCTCCTCCCTGACCTCCTCCTCCTCCTACTTCAGGTCCTCTCATCCTTTCCCACCTCCTCCTCCTCTAGGTCATCACCCTTACGTTCCTCCTACCTGTCCTCGTCCTTCTCCTCCAGGTCCTCCAGCCCCTCTGCCTCCTCCCCGACCTCCTCTAGGTCCTCCACCATTGCCATCCTCCTCCCCGACGGTGATCGGTTCCTATGGAAGAGAAGGAAGGGGAGTGGCATCATTTGTAATTGCCCTAAATGTAAAGGGTGAAAATGGTCAACATTTGACGGATTCCATCAAAGTTAACGGAAAAATGGATGGGTGTTAACACAGTGTCATATCATGTAAGATTTAAGTATTATTCGGGGTTTCTGGTGTAATTTGAGATTATGCAAAGTTATGTACATAATTATGAAATTACGTAGGTTATAAGTGTGTATATATCCCATAAAAGAAATGAGTGAACACAGAAACAATAATTTAATCCACATAGGCACATAGATTTACATGGAAAAACTCCATTAGCGTAAGAGGGAAAGCCAAGATCATAGAGACAAAATCCACTATGATGGCAAGAAAGAAAACAATAATCCTAAGAGAGTTACGGTGGCTCTTAGAAATACAATATATCTTGAGACGATGATCCCAAACTCTATGAAGGTGTTTACCATGAAAGGATCCTCTTGATCACAATACAAATAGGTCTGGATCTCAAATAGGATGACTCCATTGAATTGTAAAATTAAGCACACTGATTCCAATCGGGGTCAGATTCGAGCTGAGACGCTAAAATATTCTTTCTTGGTGGTCTTTGTCCCTCGTTAAGGTGTCATAGAATGAAAAAATATCCTGGTACATAGGCCTTTTCTTCATTTCTCAGCTCGAAAATTCTCCCGTCTTAATATAATGACGACCTTTGATAGCTGTGGCCCCTACTTCATATATTTGCATGGACGAAAATTTTGAACATGGTCCGTTTTGGATAGTGTAGCAGAGATCACTGTTTAATTATCTTGCCCTAATCCCACTTAAACAAGGAAGGTCCACGTATTGATTCTCCGTTTCCTTTTCTTACGTCAACAGGGACCTGCATAGAAGGACAAGGCTATATATCTAGGCTTGTTGTACCAACAGTTTTTGCTGGACGGGGGTAAAGATAAAGACGAAGTACAGGTGAAGGAGATACAAGACAAAGAAATCGCATGAGGGGATGGGTGTATTATAAGGTTCATACATAGTTTTACAGGATTTTTATAAGTACGATGCTCATGCTGGATACCTTATAGTATTAACCCTGTCGATGTCGTGGATATCAGTTTAAAGTGGATGTCATTACAAATCTCGGAGGGGCCTACTTTATAACTGCGAGTTTTTAGAGCCTGTGTTCTGACAGCTGCGTGGTTTGCTACTGATGTCATTTTAAAATTCTCATCTTTTCTCCTCGATCGAAAGCAGACAATCCCATAGAAAATTGCCAGATCGCAATACCCGTGTAATCCGTTTACACCGACTGGAAACCTCCCAACTACTTCCTCCTAGTTCATTCAATGTAGCATTTACTCTCAAATGTGGCCAACAGCATCTGAGACTAACAAGTGTTGCTGCCTACATATCTATATCTTCCATCTTCGAGCGAGAGAGATATATTAAATAAAGAGAGAAAATGGGTGTCCTGCGACATGGGCAAATTTTTTTGGTAATTACAGCACCTCTGCTGTAATGGGTATTACAGAGGATCCTCTCTGTACCTGGTATTGCTACCCTTGTTTCTAAATAGTGCAACACAACACCTAAAGTGTGTGTGCGTAGGAGAGGCGTGCCTTGCTTCTAACCGTTGCTTAACACCACAGGAGGGAAAGATGGGAGGAGAATTAGAGGGGCAGAGCATGTTGGAGGCGAATCTGGTCTGGGAGGAGCTGACAGCCGTGGTGCCGAGCTACGTGGGAGGTCGGCCGGCAAAGACGATCATCCAAGGAGTGAGCGGCTACGCAACACCGGGGCGTATGTTGGCGATCATGGGGCCTTCGGGTTCCGGCAAGTCAACCCTGCTCGACTCCCTCGCTGGTATGTACCTCCGACAGCCGCCACCTTACACATCACTCGCTACTGTATACACTGCCTTTTCCGTGCTGGATCACCTGAACGCAACATCTGCGAAGCTTGCTGTCAAGATATGGTAATAGTAAGCTTGCACTTCATGATCGTCTTCTTTCCTATTTTTTCGGCACTTACACAAAATTAAGTCTGATTATTTTCTAGTTCTTATAAATTAATATATTGATCCTCAGAAGACCAATCCGAATTAATTAAAAACGTGACCACACAACAGAAGATACCATGGGAGGGGACCCGATGAGCAAATCATTTTGACCCAACAAACAAAAATCCGTAGGGCCGTGAGGCTCGACCATTTCTGTTCGCGTTTACTGTTTAGTAATGAGACGTGATACGGTTATCCTAGTACATCTGGAGCAGAGATCACCGAAGTGTAAAAAGGTGAAGTAAATGAAGATAAGTCTGCGTTAAATATTTATTTTGAAAGTTAATGATGCGGTGCGTTGTATCGTGATGACATGACAATAACTGTGCAAGAGAAACCGGGCAATGTGAAGGGCGTACGTATATTGTATTTGTACAGATCACTGCCAAACTGTCTAATAGTGTACATGTTTTGTGGAACAGGACGACTCCGGAACAATGTGATTCTAAGAGGGAGGGTCCTATTTAATGGAAGGAGGCGAAGACTAGACTATGGACTGGTGGTACGTTCCTCACATGGGCCTATGCTTGGAATTGTTCCTATTCCTCCTCTTATTTAATATACTCCCCAGAGGTGCATTCAAAACTTCAAACCCATGTTCCCAATATAACGATGATAAGCCTGCCGACTTTTATTGTGATATCACCAACAGGAATCTACTTGGAATATTTACGCCCCTGTGAAATAACCAAAGTTACATGTAAACACATGCATGCTTTATAATCACACCTTCATTTCTATAAAGTCCATGATTTCTACATTGCAATCCTTACGGGTGAAATTAAATCGTTGAAAATATCCCCCCATCCTCTTCTTTTTTCTTTATATGTACAGAATCTCACAATTTATTTGCAAATACAAATGATATAATTCCAAGGCATATGTGACGCAAGAAACTGCATTGCTGGGTACCCTGACCGTCCGGGAGACCCTATCCTACTCCGCGAACCTCCGTCTTCCGGCAAGCACCAGCAAGGCAGAGGTGGCCACTGTCGTGGAGGAGACGATAGAGCGGATGGGCCTGCAGGGTTGCATGGACACGGCTATCGGGAATTGGCACCTGAGAGGGATCAGCAATGGCGAGAGGAAGCGGTTGAGCATTGCGCTCGAGGTGCTCACCCGGCCGAGGCTGCTGTTCCTGGACGAGCCGTCGACGGGCCTGGATGGTGCAGCGGCGTTCTTCGTGGTGCAGATGCTCCGGAAGATGGCGAGGGAGGGAGTGACCGTGGTGGCGTCGGTACACCAGCCGAGCAGCGAGGTCTTCGGGCTGTTCGATGACCTTTGCCTCCTTGCCGCCGGGGAGCACGTCTACTTCGGCGATGCGAAGCTCGCCACTGAGGTATTACTTGACACTTCACCCCGGTTTACATACATGCACGTAATTAATGGAAATTCCTGTCTACAAGTACTGTTCACACGAGTTTAACGCTACATTTCTTACGGTTTGTTCAAGGGGGCGGATTGTCTGTTGTTACAGGGGATCGGACGGTCTCCTAAGAGCCGGTTCGAGAATAAGCAGCAATAATAAGGATGGGGAATAAAGAGAATAATGGTCTATTCTTTGTTCGGTTGGAGGATAAGAATAAGGAGAATAAGGTGAAATAAAGGTATGTAAGGTGGGATAAAGATATGAATAAGAATGAAATAAGATGGAATGGGGAGAATAATCGTATCATAGAAATCCGTGTCGAAAGGAGAATAGGCCCCTTATTCCGGGGCCTATTCTCCAACCGAACAGGCCCTAAGGGCATGTTTGGTTGCTCGGTTGGGTTGGGTTGGAGTACCCCTGTGAATAGTAATCTGTGACGAGAGTTGGGAGGGTTGGAAGGAGGGGTATACCGGTGACAGTGTACCTCAACCCAACCCAGCAACCAAACGGGCCCTAAGAGGTCGGGGATAGTAGGCTTCCCATGAGAGTCGTACGATTCCCATCAGACAGTACACTGTAATACAACAACTGATGTATTAGAGTCGTACGATTCCCATCAGACGGTCCATTGTAATACAACAACTGATGTATTACAGCTGATGATCCTCTCAATTGATTTAAATCTCGAGCATATATCATTCGTACAAAACCTACCATCCATACATAACCTTATCTATGCGTGGGATAAATGAGGTTTATCCTTGGTTTAGAGGAGAGTAAGTAAGGAATAAAATTCGATAAGGGATTAACATGTTTATCCTTGATTCTTTGGTTAAAGGAATAAGGAAGTGATCAATGCGACCGACTCATTCTAAAAAATTAAATTAACTTGAGATAAAATCTTTTTATCTTGAAGAATCAAGGAAACACTATCCCATATCGTGAGATAGCGTGTCCTGAACTAAATTCAATTCAGATATACGTGGGTGAATTATTTACTAGCACGAGGGAAGTTGCCTATCATTGTAAAAAGGAAAGAATATAATGGTTGATAGTAGGATAACAAAATATAATATATTTTGTTATTGTATTTGAAATTTGTTATGAACCACGGAAGCAAACACACACAAACGTTGGTGTGGTAGGGGGTTGTATATGATGGTTCTTCAACCTAGTTTAGATGGTTAGAATTCAAGACATATCAATAAAATCTTTACCGAAGACGGCAATCTTTTGTCAATTTGAGAAGATTGCATAACATCCCATGCCCTACACTCGATCTATTATCATAGATTAATAGGCCACACAAATTGCTGGGTTTGGGGCAAGCTAGAGCCTGACCATGACCTAGAATGCTTAAGCACAAGTTGTATCGTAGTATTCTCCATTGATGCACTTTGTGATTATTAAATGTAGTAGTTTGTTTGGGATACTACAATCTCTCCCATTTATATATGCAATGTCCTCGTTGCCATATGGACTACCACTTATTTCTCGACAATAGCGGTGGATGCATGCTCTTGGATAGCTGATTCATCCTATCCCTGTGGTAGGGGTGGCTCTGCATCTTGGATAGCAGTTTTCACTATTAGGGAGAACTTGCTCTGATACCATTTGTAATATCATGGCCCCTAAACTCAATCCATTATTGGGGATTACTATTGCACACAATGTGTTGGGCTTGAATCCAACTAGAGCCGTTGACACAACTCAAAATGCTAAAGTCCAAGTTATGTAGTACTAGCCCCACTTCCAACAACCCGCCCCACACTTTGTTGTTGCTAGATGTGGTACTATGTTTGAGGTACTAGATGCAAAAGGTGTCCTTGAGTGTGCTCTAAGTCCATATCTTCTTCTCTCCTTTGCTACATTTTTACTTAGATGGTTGAAAATGCGATTCTTTTCGTTGTAGGTATGAGTTCTAGATATGAAGACCTAGGAATGTTGCCACCATGTATTCTACAACAAATTCAGCATAATGTTTTTGCTAAAAAAATAATCCACACATCAGATTTAGATACACGGTGGATATAACCAAAAAAAAACATAGCATGCCCACAAAAAGAGGAAATTTGATCATTGAGTCAACATCTCCTAGAGCGTTGGGGGAGGCAATAAATGTGCGAACGTTAGAGTCGGGAGTGAGCTGAGCGTAGGGACGGAGATGAGTCGGGTTGAGGTTAAGGTCAGGTCACTATGTATTTGGGGGAAATAAGGGGAAGAATCAGAAAAGAAAATGAGGATTACGTGAAAAGCAAGGGAAGGAAATACAACAAGCATGTGAAGGACCAAGGAACATGCTCCGACCAAGCCAGTAATCTAGGTAGGGGATGAGAGAAATAGTACGGACAATCCGTGCCCCCTGTTGAGCCTTTCTCTAGCATCGACTACACCGGTACTTAGCCTTCCTTTACTGAGTGACTTGGATCGCTCCCATACTTGTAGCATTTGCAATCTGCCTCCTCAACTATATATCGATCAAAAGGCTGAGGGGCTCAAAGAGGTTGTCACGTCTAGTATGTCCACCCTTGATTCTTGACATGTTATGGTGCTCAAGGGTGGGCAAGAGGGGGTCGGGATTTTATATAGTTATTGTTCGTTACAGAGCAACTACAACGTTCAGATCAGATTGGTACACTCAACTATTCATTGATGACTTCACAGTTGTCAAAAAAAGTCATAAGAAGCATCAAACATTTCTGATGAAACCCATGAAGCAATTCTTAGATAGCAAGCACTAGCTTCCGGTGCGACTTCATAAAAAGCAATAAAATATAAGATCAAAGAAAATAAAATGCACGTAGTGGTTGAGGGTGGTTCCTTCGAACTTTGCATTTGAAAGATGATCGACATACATATCTTGCGACCTTTGATCTTGCTGAAGTTTTTAGCCTTGGGGTGGAACTATCTCCATTTTCAAACAAAGGCACTTGCTCGTATAGGACTAGAAAACTGACTTTCTTGTTCTATACCTCAATATCAGTGGCTAAGAAAAAAGATGCAGTGGCTTTCTTTATGAATTGGAATGAGAACCCGACACCCTCTCTTGTATGATTCTTGTTGCATTTCATTCAACTTGTTTTGTGCCCTGATGCCTCAAATTTGCCCCACCCAACTAGTCAAAAATCCTTAATGTCAATATTTCATGCAACATATTGATTCTTAGACGAGCACGGAACTTGGACCCTAGATATTGGGTTGATATAACGAGTTGCGAATCACGGAAACCGAATACACACTAATGGTCAATAACAAAAGCATGAAGATAAATGGATTTATAAAGTTCGCTCGTAAGTGGGTTACATCCTTTGAAGGCAACGATCGTTTTTCACTATATGGAGAAAGAAGAAAGCAGGGGCTACATGGAGTCCTAACCCTACGAGAGTTTATACTACTCATGTATAGACATACTCATGATACAAAGAGATACAACTTAAATCAAATGGTTGAGGTATGGTACGACATGAGGATATATATACAACAATTCTTCAACCTTAATCCGATGGTTATGACCATTGCTTATCAACAAAATTGAATGAAGGATCAATCGGCCCCAAAGAGGATGCAATGATCTTATCCTTGCTATAGGACAAAGAGTCCAAGGAGAGTAGCCGTAAGTGCCTAGAAAATCAAGTGACTTGACTTATTAGGTTTCTCGATAGGGAGCAGATCCTTTGTTGTAACTTAAGTTACAACTAAGGTGTTGTAATTCTTTTTTGCGAAATTGATACAAAAAATTCAACAGCATAGATCGAATCTTTGATTAATGTTCCACGTATCCTTGAAGTTTTAATCGAATTCGATGTCAGCATTTAAGCAACTTAAATCCCATTTAAAAAGAAACAGATCTTTGACTGTTAAAATAAAATTATAAATGGCACCAGATTGGAGAGAAATTTAGAAGGTACATAGAACATTAATAAAAAAAATCAATATGTTGTTGAGTTTTTGTTATCGGTTATGGAAAAATATAAATAAAAAAGGATTACAATACATCTACCGAAGTTACAGCAAAAGATTTCATCCCTTCTTACTACAACATGAAAAGAGTCTGCACATTTTTCTACTAACTTAGAGGACATATTGCTATGCTATAACAACCTTCACTGTAACACAAGGGATTCGTTAGATGAGGATCGGTAATCGGACTACTCTCATAGAGGACAGAAGGTTGTTGGCACTAGGGTTGAGCATGGGCCGGGTTCGGGCCGGGTTTGTCTTGGCCCGGCCCAAACCCATTTTGGTATATGGGCTAACGGGCCGGGCCCTAGGCCCGTTTATTTTTAAAATATAGGCCCAAACCCGAACTCGGCCCGAATATTATTGGGTCGGGCTCGGGTCGGGCCGGCCCATTTAGATGTCCCAACTTTTATCTCAAATGCATCTAAAAATAGATGCATATTTTGCATATGAAATAGCAATATATGTATTTGATACGAGTTCGTAAAACCTATGTTAATGAAGCACGACATCCAGTTTCATAACGAATGCATATTGGAGTAGTTCCGGATTGTTTGGAAATAAAATTAAGACGACGAATGTTTCCTTGATCAGAACCTTGTTGCAAAGATCAGCAGCTATAACCTTCCAATCTTAGCAGATGATATCAATACAAAGGTATCAAATAAATGCAATATGAAACTTGTATATTTGGTAATTTTAATTGGTATATAATTTATCTTTGTTAGAGTTGTACGCTATCAATCTTAGTAACTATATGTAGGATTCGGGCTATCTGGCTTTGCGGGTTTGGGCCCTATGGGGCCCGAGCCCGGCCCGAAATTGCAAATGGGCCCAAAACAAGGCCCGAACCCGGCCCATTTCAAGTGCGGGCTCGGGTCGGGCTAAGCGGGCCGGATTTCGGGTCGGGTCGGGTTGGCCCGGCCCAATGCTCAACCCTAGTTGGCACGCATCCCAAAAGTCGTCCAATCCCCATCAGGATCCCCTGCTTACCCGTCTGTATCAGCAAAGGATCCTCTCTTGACTAAGTAAACCAAAGGATCCTCTCTTGACCAAGTAAACCATTCTTGCCCGGCTGACCTAATAAAAATCCAAAAACTAAATCAACTGTTCTTCTCACTCTGTCTCCCACTCTTCTCCCTCGCCGCAGACACCGTCGAGGCCACCACTACGCATCGATGACAAGCGCCGTCCTTGCGCGTGTGTGCAGCTGCTACCCTCAGGAAACAACACCGGGCGGTCGCTGCCACTCCAACATTGGGTTGTACCATCTGGGGCGAGGCCTCAATCCCTCTCGAAAGAGAACCCCCTCCGATCTTTCGCCCCTTCCCACTTTTTCCAAACAAATCTCCCACTTTCCAAATGTCCGCACTCTCGCTCTCTCCATCCCATTCTCCCCCGCTGCCCAACACCGCCTATCCCAATGATGGGGTGCGTCCAGTGGAGTATTTGGAATTGGGTGATTATCGCCCGCTGTAAAAGATGCAAATGTTTCATGAAGGGCGACGCCACCTCCTCGTCGACCCTCCGCCTCCGTTCACGCCATCTTCGATGCCCCCACACTACGGCGGCGCAGCTTCATGTCTCAGCAAAGGATGACCGACACCGCTGCCCCGGGGATGGAGTGGAATCCGAGGGGCGGTTAAATTAAATTTTCACTGGATTGGGGTTGGACGAGGGGAAAAGGAAGTGAGCCATCTTTTTTGAAATTTAGATATGTTTCAAGGGTAAATTAGAAATATTATTAACGAATTCGGTTAAGGTTATTACGCAAGAGCTAGTTGGATTACAAGGATCGATCGTAGGATAAGTAGGAAGATTTTAAGGGTTATAGTATATTGGCAAGATTTATGTTGGAGTATTCATTGTATGCGTCACTTATGAGAGAGATGGGTAAATGGATCTCTACAGTATCCATTTACCCCATCCAAGAGTTTACGCCTACATCTACCAGTGGTGGGATTTGGAGGCTCTGTGGAGGTTATATAAGGAGCCCAGACCTCCTGTATCCATTGAGAAAAGTGCAATAGACACACCAGCCCTCTGAGGCATTCTCTGTGGTTTCATCTCGCTCCTTAGAGAGTAGGGTTCCATGTAAATCCTGTTGTTCTTATTGTTCTTTATCTTTTTCCATGTTTTCACTTCCCCTTCCTATTTTCTAACAATTTATAAGGTCGTGCTGCAAAATTAACAAAGGCTATTGCATCGCCATCAAAATATCCAACTTGCTCATAATTTAGCTGCCTTTTATATAAAAATGAGATGCAATGATATTAGAACTTTACCACTATTCCACCAGCTCTCTACAAGTCTTTCTTCTTTTAATGAAACCTCTTTGGTCTTTAATTCAAAAGAAAATACATGGAAAACATATGTTGTTGTGGTGTTAAGGGAGATCCCATGTGATACCCATGCCTCACCTTACTAAGGGGATTGGTGAATAAGCTCGTGTGGAGGTTGCTGAGGTATAAGACTGAATATTTTTTTACAAACATCACTCTTCGACAGTCTTTCATGGGTATGGCGAAGTTTAACTCAATCCCATCATTTGTTATCAAGAATATGAGGAATTTACTTGAAGAGACTCAAACAATGTAATTTTCTAGTTAAAACTTGAGCCAAAAAGAGAGCACTACAATGGGAACGAGAAGAGTGGGTTAGGTCATATCTATGAAAGTACTAAAGAAGAACCCTGAATGTGAATTCTCGCCAATCCAAAGCTATATTAGAGATGGCCTTCTTCAACATGATGATGCTTTTATGTAATCTGTGGACTGAGTTGAAACGAAAAGTTGTATTCCACATAGTCTAGAGCTCTCTTATATAGGAGAAAAGCTCTAAGGAAGAATTACATAAAATAGATTAGAGAAATAGAAAAACATAAATAAAGGCGTAGAGATATAAATATCTCAACACTCCCCCTCAAGCTAGAGCATATATGTCTATATGCTCAGCTTGGGACACCAACGGTGAAAAGGACCCCTCACAAGAGCTTCGGAAAACATGTCTGCAATCTGATCGCCTGATGCAACATGAGAAGTAGAAATAAGTCCCTTTTGGATTAAATCACGGGTGCAATGACAATCTACTTCAATGCACTTCGTTCTCTCATGGAAGGCTGAATTATTGGCTATGAACAGAGCTGCTTAGTTATCACATTTGAGATGCATAGGAAGAGACACCTTAATAATTAGGTCAGTCAGGACATACTTGTCCCACATCATTTCCATGTTCCCTTGGGCCATGACCCTATATTCTGATTCAGCACTGAATTGAGCAACAACTGTCTGTTTCTTACTCTTCCATGAAATCAACGAGCTATCAACAAACACAGTGAAGCCTGAAGTGGACTTCCTATCTTTAGGACACCCAACATAATCCACATCTGCACATCCAGTAACTGTAAGAGACGTATCTTTTCTGAAAAGAAGGCATGTACCTGGAGAAGACTTCAGATATCTCAAGATCATGCAAACTGCATCCATATGGGCCTGTCTGGGTTGCTCCATAAACTGGCTGACTCTGCTCACAACAAATGATACATCAGGCCTGATAATAATAACATATAACAACTTCCCTACTAGCTCTCTGTATCGTCTCTTATCCACCTCCTCAGATTCATCATCATAGACCCTAGCATTGGGATCCATTGGTGTAGTAGCAGGTCTACATCATGTCATGCTTGTCTCAGATAGAAGGTCAGTAACATACTTCCTTTGCGTCATAACCATACCCTGTTGATTTCATGCAAACTCCAAGCCAAGGAAGCAACGAAGCTTGCCAAGGTCTTTGGTCACAAACTGCCATCCAAGGAAATCTTTAGTTGCCTGAATGCCCTGTTCATCGCTGCCAATAACAATGGTGTTATCAACATAAACTAGAACAACAACGGTACCTCGCTGAGTTCTCTTAACAAAGAGAGAATGATCTGCAGTAGATCTGACAAACTATTTTGTTCAATCAACTTTGAGAGCTTCTGAAACCAAGCCCTCGGACTATGCTTAAGGCCATATATGGCTTTGTAAAGATGGCATACCATATTGGACTCCCCCTCAGCAGCAAACCTTGGTAGATGTTGCATGTAAACTTTCTTTTGCATATCTCCATACAAGAAAGCTTCTTGACATCTAATTAGAAAAGTGGATGATCACGTATGACAGCGACATCAATAAGAATCTGCAGCGTAGAGTGGCATGCAATGGGAGAAAAAGTATCCTGGTAACCTACCCCATAGGTTTGGGTGAATCCACGAGCAACCAATCTGGCCTTATATCTATCAACAGTACCATCAGCTCGGTGTTTCACAGTAAACACCCACTTGCTGCCAACAACATACGCACCTGGAGGAGCCTGTACAACACTCCTCGTACCACGAAACTGTAAAGCTGCCATCTCCTCCTCCATTGCCAGACGCCACTGATTACTCTGCAACGCCTCCTGATAGGACCGTGGTATCTTTACGGCTGACATTCCCACAACAAACCTCTGAAAATCCTTGGAGAGATGTTCCAAGGAAACATGGGAAGCAAGAGGATGCATAGTGCATGCATGCCTCTGCCTCCGTAGAGCAATAGGTACATCTAAGTCTTCAGTCTCGCAGAAGTTGTATTATCCAGGACATCCTGCACCTCAAGCTGCACACGCAAATAACTAGTACCATTAGAAGAACTCAAATACTCTGAACATACCCTAGGCGTGCTGGATGATGGAGGAGACCCATGAGCACGCGATCGACACTGGTAAACCTAGGGAAAGAAAGTAGGCACGGTTGGTAGTGGTGGAGGAGGTGGCAGTAGTGGCGGTGGAGGAAATGGTTCCCAAGCTGGCAGGTCTCGCACTGAAAGGTAGTGCGAGGAGAAATCTATGGAAGAACGTGACACAACTTTTGCAGAGGAAGATGACCAAATCGAAGATGCCACATATAGGGAGACGCAGACCCAGTGCGAAGATAAGAGGCACCAACATAAGGAGATTGCACCAGTCTATAGAGAACCCCTTGCTCATGACCTGATCCAATTACCCTACCTCGTAAGAATGTCATGAAACACAAGAGCAGATGGATCAAATATGGCATGACAGTGTAAATCCTTGGTGATTTGACTAATTGGTAGTAAATTCATAGAAAGCTCAGGAGCGTAAAGAACATTGTAAATCCGCATTGCGGGAGTTAACTACACCTTCCTCTGACCAGTAATGGGAGAGTGTGTCCCATCTGCTATCACAACAGATTGTCCGGGCTGGGGTGGACTGAAAGCACTAAACTGACCTCTGTCACCATAGAGATGATGGCATGCTCCTTAATCCATGACCCATTCTGACAAATATGCATTGTAACAACTAGTAAAGGCATATGCTATACCTGATGTAGATGTTGATGCTGAGGCATCTACCTCTGAGGATCTTGAAGGAGAGCTGGTTGACCT
This sequence comes from Ottelia alismoides, assembly GCA_037367405.1. Classification (NCBI taxonomy): domain Eukaryota; kingdom Viridiplantae; phylum Streptophyta; class Magnoliopsida; order Alismatales; family Hydrocharitaceae; genus Ottelia; species Ottelia alismoides. The sequence continues at coordinate 210,526 of JAZKJV010001257.1, forward strand.
AGGAATAGGCATAATCTCGCTGAGCTACGTCACAAGTTCGTCAAATCTCTGATCAGATGCAGGTGAAGGACTGCCAACTTGTTGGTTTGGTTTTCAAAAGTGGCGCAAAGGCGTATGCCTCGAGGCGAGGCTCGCCAAAAATGCTCCGAGATGCATGCTTCGGGTCTGGTTGGTGGGACGTACGCCTCAACTTCATCTGAGGCGTGAGGCGCTCGAGGCGAGGCGGAGGCGTAAGCCCCGAGCACATGTTTTTTTTACCTTTTTGGTTATGTGCTTTGTACATGACCCTATTTTTCCGTAAGCATTATATTTTTTTATATTTTTATTTTTGTTTCCATGTTAAACCTTGTATATTTCTATATATAGCTCCATGCAAAGAGAAGAGATTGCTTGAAACAATTGAAGCTCCATGATCTTGTATACATCATATTGTTATCATAGATCTACACATATTAGTTCTATTGCACACATATTTTTGTTTGAATTGTAATAAATGTTTTATATTTAGCTGCAAGTTTGCAGCTTGATGTTGCGATTTGGTTATATAAGTTGTGAATCTTAGAATAGTTATCACATATATAAAGAAGCAAGGTTGAAAAATAAACACGTGAAGTAAATAATTATTTGGGGTATGATATGGCAGGAGGATATGCATATGTCGGTTCTCCAACTACATCTAGCAAGACAAAATAGTTGGGATTCAAGACATATTAATATTTTTTTACTTCGAACACTAAAAATTATGGTTTCTATTGTACTTTAGTATTAAGTATAGACTTTAGTTAAATACTCATATAGAACATTGAAGTTGGAACTTGATATTCCCTATATTAGTGGCTTAGTATTAGTTTTTTTGAACTTCAATGCCTTCATCGCTTATGTATTGTATCTTTTACTAGTTTTAAATTATCTTGAATGTGTTTTTGGCAAAGCTAATATTATTATATGTTTTTTTCATTGTATTTTGCTTTAATTTTATTTTTTCCCAAAAAATGAGGCTTATGCCTCGATCGCCTCGAGGCTTACGCCTCTCCTCAATTTCGGAAAAGCGTCTCGGATCGCCTCACATTTTTTTTATACCTTGTCTGCTAGATCTGCTCCGTCACGCGTGCTGAAGCTGGGAACCCATGCTTAGAATAGCATGTTTCCTCAAAATGACCTGGCCTGTGACAGTAAGTACAATGCTGACGAGGGGGTCGACTACCCCCTCCCCTGCCATAGCCACCTCGACCACGATACTGTGTAGGGCTCTCCCTACCACGAGACGCTGCCATGGTTGAAGACATCTGAGACAACTGAGTACCACCAGAAGATATGGAGAGCCTAGTCAACCTGCGATATGCCTCCTCCATTGGAGATATGGTGGCATCAGTAAGAATATGTGATGTAGCTGCATCATACTCAGGGTCGAGTGTCGCTAAAAAAACTCCGATCATCACTGAATACATATATGCCTTGAGCTGCTCTAGTGTGGCAGTCAAGGGAAGGTAACCATGTAACTTCTCAAACATACCCTTAGAGAAGTGTAAAGGGTACGGAGATTGGAGAGGATGACCATTTTGCATCGACGTGAAGATGTCATGTTGAAGTTGCAGAATCTTCGACTCGTTCTTCGCCGGAGAGTATGTAGCTGCGAGAATGTCCCACATAGCCTTCATCATGGGCTGACTCAAGATATCATAGGCTATCTCCATGGATACCATTCCAGAAAGCCATACACATGCATAAGCGGTGTCTGCCTCCCATGAGGTGTTAACCCCAGTCTTGTCAACAGGCTCCTCCTGTGTGAGGATATGCTTCTTGCCATTACATTGCATTAGGCTCATAAACTGCATGGCCCACAGTTCATAGTTCGTTCCATCCATCTTCACAATGGGTGTTGGACTTTTAAAGGCATCCAGGGATGGAATTTCTGCTTTGTTGTTTGACATCTAAGACTTGGGTTGCACACTGGAATAACAATGTCTACACAGACATATCGGAAGACGGTTGTGAGTATAGACTCATACCACAACCTCTTCCATCCATGAGAGGCTTCTTTAGGTGCCTAGGACGGTTTTAGAGGATCAAAAAACCAAACCCTAGGAACCAAATCAGACCTCCTAGTTCACGATCGATGCGAAAGAGGGGTGCAACAACCTTAAATAGGCGGCGACAGTGGTGGCGGCTGTAGTCGATGCTCCTGCTTGCGGGCGGCGGCGGCTGGCTGTAGCCGTTGCTGCTGCTGGGGGCGGCGGCGGGTTGCGGTAGCTGTAGCCGCTGCTGCTCGGATGTCGGCGGCGGCAGCCCCACGAGGTAGGGGCTAGGGTTTTTGGTGTGGTAGGGATCTAGGACACATGCTCCGGTCTAGGACCGTTGCTCTGATACTATGTCGAAAGAGTTGAAATGAAAAGTTGTATTGCACATAGCCATATAGCTCTCTTATATAGGAGAAAAGTTCTAAGGAAAATTACATAAAATAAACTGGAGAAATATAAAAACATAAATAAAGGTGTAAGTAACTCATCATAATCTAGTAGGCAATTTCTAATGAGCTTTTACAGTTGTCTGGGTTGATGGGGTGGAGCTCTTGTGAGGCTTGGTGGCAAGGATTAGAGCTGGAATGCCATTAATGAAAATGAGCTCTTTTGACCTTTCTATTTCTAATAATATGGGTAAACTTGGAAGTGATTTGGATCTATATCAAATCACAAATATATAATTTTTTTGAACTAAAAAATGCATAACTTGAGTTTATAAGCTCTGATTGAACCATTCTTAGTCAGAAGCTCAGATTGAACAATGTTTAGGATCATTGGAGAGATATTGAAGATATGCTTCCAATGACATCATGTTGATTGATACGAAATTTCAAACCATTATAAGAAAATGGGGTTTCCCAAAGAGCAATGGACCAACTGCAAAATCTCGGAGCCTAGAGCCGGTCATGATTTTTACTCGACTATATTTCCTTCGTAAAATCCTTATGGCATTTTTACTTATATGGTTTTATGAGTACATTGAATTGATATTTTTATGATTTGTTAAGACATACACTTTTTTTTAGAGAGCTTTGTAGCAGTCTTCGTGTCGTGTAAAACTTTATTTCGTTTCAAATTGGGTTTCATGCATTTTTATCACACCCTATGGCAAGATGGCCAATAGCTTTAGAATACTCACTAGATGAAATCAAGTTACCTTTCTCCCATGCTTCAACTGGATGAATTACATAGACTAAAAGGCAAAGATGACGGTCATCCTTCAATCCGATGACTTTCAACTTCAAGAACATGAAGATGATTGACATGAAAATCAATGCAGAGAATATGGCTTAGTATATTGGGTAATTAATGCCAAATAGCTTGCACAACTAGAAGAAGCTGATGACAACTTGTGAGATTTAGAAATTCCTTCAAACTACTCACACGGACACCTGAGAAATGAAATCTTGCTTTCAGATATGTAGATGAGTAGGTCAATAAAATGGAGGAGGATAATATCAAATATATGGATTCCTAATTTGTGACCATCATGGATAGGTTTGAGAATCTCAGAGGCAAAAATTTAGAATGGCTTACCATAAAAATATTCTCTCCCTCACATCCAAGTGATCACAAATCAACAATTGTACAATTAATCAAATGATCTAAGCAAAATGATCCCTGGAACTTCAATGGTAATATTCTTTTTTTGAGGATGAGATTGCAAATAGGAAAAATAAGGACAATGAACAAGAAAAAAGAACCCTTGCCTTTAAAGCTTGACCATAAGAATCCGATTAAGACCAAGAAGATCTAGGTTTAATAAATCAAAATCTCAACTACACTTCCAAGAGAAATAAATAATGGAGGAAAACGATTAAAAAAAAGTGAATCTGAGGACACCAAGGTACCAGCCATAAAATCCTGGGACACACCAAAAACTGGCAATTACTAAAAATAATGTAGGTAGTGTAGGGAAAAAGACAAAACAGAAGTCATTACAAGCAACATGTGATGTCTCTTGTGATTAGTTGGAAGATGAGGATAGCACCTTCTTGGCTTTTATGTTTTTTGACGATGAAAACAACGGTAAATATTAAGGAGATTTCGTTGATTTTTTTAGAATGAAATGTTGTAAGTTTGGACATATTGAAGTGAAAAGGGCACATAATTTACTTGTTACTAAAATTTCAGCTTTGCTTAAAGTTTTAGAAAATTCAAAATTTCTTACACAACTAAACAAAAACAAATCTTTACTAGAGAAAACTACTTACTAAATGTTGAGACATTTATGTCTTCGTTTATGTGATTCTGTAATTTGTTTATTTCCGTTGGTTATCTATGTAGTTTTACCTAGAGCGTTTCTCCTATATAAGAGAGCTCTAGGGCTACGATGAATGTATCTTTTCATTCCGTCACTTTCCACATGGTATCAGAGCGACGGTCCTAGACCAGAGCTTGTGCCCTAATTCCTTGCCTCCACCAAAGACCTCACACGCCGCCACCGTCACCGCAATTTCGACCTCACTGCGCTCGAGCGTGAGCGTGCGCCTGTGCCGTGCACCGTCGCGTGTGCCTGTGCCCTGCGGCGCCGCACTCGCGTGCGCTCGTCCCTGCACCCACGCGCACATGCGCCCTAGCGCGGCTGTGCCTGCTCTCGCGTGTGTCTACGCGTACTCGCCCAACGCGCGCTTGCACCCTGTGATCGCGTGTCTGTGCGCCTACGCACGTCTGTGCTTGCACGTCTGTGTCCCGCGCGCCCGTGCATCCGTGCGCCTGTTCTCCTGCGTACATGTGATCATCTTCGTGCACCCGTAAGCATCACAACCTAGCCTCGCAAAGAAGCTAAAGGCATAGAAGTGGTTGTGGTATGAGTCTATACCCACAACCATCTTCCTAAATGTCTGTGTAGACATTTCTTGTCCAAGTCTGCAACCTCAGTCTTGAAAAAAATTGTTGTCATTATGTCTGACAACAAGGCAGATGTTCCATCCCTGGGTGCCTTCAAAGGTCCAACACCCATCGTGAAGATGGATGGAACTAACTATGAACTATGGGCTATGCAGTTCATGAGTCTAATGCAATGTAATGACAAAAAGCATATTCTTACACAGGAGGAGCCTGTTGACAAGATTGGGGTTAATGCCTCATGGGAGGCTGATGATGCGTATGCACGAGTATGGCTTTCTGGTACAATATCCATGGAGATAGCGAATGACATCTTGAGTCAGCCCACGACAAAAGTTATGTAGGATATTCTCGCTGCTACATATTCTCCAACGAAGAATGAATCAAAGATTCTGCAACTTCAACATGCAATATTCACTTCGAAGAAGAATGGTCAGCCTCTCCATACTCTCTACACCTCTCTGAGAGGTATGTTTGAGAAGTTACATGGTTACATAGCCTTGACGACTACACCAGAGCAGCTCAAGGCCTACAGGGATTCTGTGATGACAGGAGTTTTTCTAGCGACATTGGACCCTGAGAATGATGCAGCTAAAGCACAGATCCGTACCGGTGCCACTATACCTCCGATGGAGGAGGCATATCGCCGACTAAGCAGGCTCTCCATATCCCCTAGTGGTTCTCCAATATCTCAGACTTCCTCAGCCATGGCAGTATCTCGCGGTAGGGAGAGCAGTACATAGTTCCGTGGTCGAGGAGGCCGTGGAAGAGGAGGGAACAGTAGACCTCCTCGTTAGCCTTGCACTTTCTGTCACAGGCCAGGCCATTCAGAGGAAACATGCTATTCTAAGCATGGGTTTCCCGCCTCAGCTCGCGTGGCAGATCAGATCCAACAGGGCGACAGTTCTTCTGGCACATCTGACCAGAGGTTTGATGAGTTAGTTGCTCGACTTAGGGAGATCATGCCATCCCCCGGGTCAACTAGCTCACAGTCAGGACCGTCGGAGGTAGCAGCCTCAGTCTCAGCCACACCATCCACTTCAGGTACAACATATACCTTTACTAGTTGTTACAAGGCAGACCTGTCAGAATGGATCATGGATTCAGGAGCATCTCATCACCTCTTGGTGACAGAGGCCAATTCAATACCTATAGCCCGACTCAGTCTGGTAGATCTATGGTGATAGCTGATGGGACACATTCCCCCATTACTGACCAGGGGTAGGTGCAGTTAACCCCCTGAAATGAAGCTTCAGAATGTTCTTTATGCCCCTATGAATTTATTATCTATTAGCCAAATCACCAAGGATTTACATTGTCATGCCATATTTGACCCTTCTACTCTTGTGTTTCAGGATATCCTAATGGGCAGGTTGATTGGAACTGGCCGTGAGCAAGGAGGTCTTTACATACTAGTGCAATCTCCATATATTGATGTCTCTTCTCTTCGCACTGGTTCTGTCTCTCCATATACGTGACATCTCTGTTTTGGTCATCTTCCTCTGCAAAAGCTGTGTCATGTTCTTCCTCGGATCTCTCCTCGCTCTGCCTTCCAATGCGAGGCCTACCGGCTTGGGAAGCATCATAGGTCTACATTCCAGAGTCATCAGGTCAAAGTAGTCATGGTCTTTTTGAGTTGATTCATTTGGATATTTGGGGTCCCAGTCATACCCCCGATCTCTAGGGACATCACTTTTATCTAGTGGCTATTGATGAGTTTTCTAGATTGTCTTGGGCCTTTTTGCTTAAAAACAAGTCTGATGCTAGTCCTATCATTCAGTCATTTATTAATGAAATAAGGAATGTATTTTCTGCGAATGTCAAGTATATTCGTTCTGATAATGCACTTGAATTCTGTAGTACTCAACTCACTCATTTTTTTAGATTGTGTGGTATTGTGCATCAGACATCTTGTGCTTATACATATCAACAGAACGGTGCGACTGAAAGGAAACATCGTCATCTCTTGGATGTTACCAGGACTATTCTAATTCAGAGTTGTGCTCCCCACTCTTACTGGGGAGATGTTGTTCTCACTGCGTGCTATTTGGTAAATCGTACGTCTTCGTCGATTCCAGGGGAAAAGATTCCATTCTCGATTGTGTTTCCCGAGAAGGATCTCTTTTCTCTTACACCTCATGTTTTTGGATGTGTTGCTTTTGTTCATCTGATGTCTCCAGGGCTTGACAAGCTCTCTCCCAGAGCAGTCAAGTGTGTGTTCGTTGGTATTCCAAGACCCAGAAAGGGTATCGTTGCTTTGACCTGGCTCGGAGAAGGTATTATGTTAGTGTTGATGTCACCTTCTTTGAATCCATCATGCATTTCTCTCCTACAGGTGACAAGCTTGTTTCTTCAGAGAGTAGAGAAGAGGTTTATATGTCACCTCCTCCTAACTCTATTACTCCTCCATCACCGTCTCCACCATTACCACCGCCGCCACCACCTTCACCTCCTGCGACTGCTACTTTCTTTCATCAGGTTTACCATTGCCGACCTCCTGCTCATGAGCCTCCGCCAACATCCAGCCCGCCCAAGGTATGTCATGAGCACTTGAGTTCTACTAATGGCACTGGTGATTTGAGCGTGCAGGATGTTCAGGAAGATACTATTTCTGAGAACACAATGGACCTGGATGTCCCTATTTCTCTGAGAAGGAAGCGGCATGCATGTGCTATGCATCCCATGTCCTCTCATGTCTCTCTAGCGCGGCTATCTGGGGATTTTCAGAGGTTTGTTGTTGCCTTATCAGCGGTGCAGATACCGAAATCATATCAGGAGGCATTACAGAGTGGCTCTTGGCGTCTTGCTATGGGAGAGGAGATGGCGGCTTTACAGTCTTGTGGTACGTGGAGTGTCGTTCCCGCTCCCCCAGGTGCATCTATTGTTGGTAGCAAATGGGTGTTTACTATTAAACACCGTGCAGATAGTTCTGTGGACATATACAAGGCACGGTTGGTTGCTCGTGGATTCACCCTAACATATGGGGTGGACTACCAAGATACCTTTTCTCCTGTTGCACGTCATTCTACAATGCGCATTCTTGTTGCTGTTGCGGTGGTAAAGGATTGGTCTCTTTTTCAATTAGATGTCAAGAATGCTTTTCTATATGGTGATTTGCATGAAGAAGTGTATATGCAGCAACCACCAGGGTTTGCTGCTGAGGGGGAGGCTAGCATGGTGTGTAAGCTTCATAAGGCTATATATGGTCTTAAGCAGAGCCCGAGAGCCTGGTTTCAGAAGCTCTCAGAGTTGATTGAACTACGGGGTTTTCTCCGATCTACTGCGGATCACTCTCTTTTTGTTAAGATGACCCAAAAAGGTATGATTGCTATTTTGGTTTATGTGGATGACATTATTGTCACATGCAGTGATAGTGAAGGAATTCAACAAACCAAGGAGTTTCTTGGACAACAGTTTGTGACCAGATCGACCATGTCAAAGCAAATGGGTACGAGCTGTCCTCATGCCCAAAGCTGTAGACCGATCTAACATCTCTCCAAAAAGTGTTGCAATCAAGCTGTGTAAGTCACGTGAAGTTGGCCCGACTCCACACCTCAAACAAGCATGGGCACAAGAAGAACAAATGATCCATATCCTCCACTGTCGACCCACACCTGTTACATGTAACATCCTCTAGTCCCAGCAACTAACACCGATGGTCCTTGGTTTGAATCCTCCCAAGTCTAAACATTCAGAGGAAGATCTTAATATGATTCAGCACCCTACACTGCCAAATCAACCCTGTGTCCACTCTAATCTCTTCCTATACCTCCATCTCATCCTCGACCAGAAAGCGGTATGCTTTCCTCACCATGAACTTACCGTCTCCCCAAGTATAATGATCTCTGTCCGACGTTGGACCCTCGCTCTGTAAGAACTCCGACTGCATAGCAATGAATTCCTCCACCCTTCGATCTGATAGGGGCGATGCGAACACCAGAGACCAAGCCCTATGATTCCACACCTGCTGGATACTTGCCTCACCATCCCCTGCCAGCATCATGAGTCGTGGGCATCGGTCTCCCACCACCCCATCCCCCTCCAATCGTCCCTCCAGAATTGAAAATCAGTTCCATCTCCCAGCACCGGTCTCAATTTGACATCAATATCCGGAACAATTACGGTAATCCCCTTCTATAGTGATGATGGTAAATGTCCTGGGGTAACCCCAACGATTGGTCACAACATATATCTTCCTCAGCAAGAGGCACACCAAGTCCTCCGATTTTCCTACAATGATGATGATGATAAATGAGCAGTTGAGCCGGTCAAAATCTGCAATAACCCCCTTCACATCCTCGGCGATTAAATGTCGTATCTCCCTATAAAAAAGAACCGGAAAACCATCCGACCCCATACACCCATCTGCATTCAAACCAAACAGCACGACACACCTCTTGCATCTGCACATGTCTCGTCAAAGAGTCTGCATCTGAATTTGAAACAAAATTCATACCCACACCCAACCAACGTGAACCAGGTATCTCCTGCTCATGGCCATGAAGTGGTCTGTGACCGCCCCTACCACCTCCCTCTCAACGTGAAACTCTACGCCTCTTACCTCCATTGAGCACATCATATTTCTCCTCCTTCGATCGCTCCACATTATGAAAAAAATCTACTTTGCATCCCCTTCTTTCACTTATAGCGTGACCGCTGCCTCTACTCATACTCTCACTTTCGATCCTTCTCCTCCAGGATTCTCAGCACTATTCCTCGGCTCAGAATCTCCTCCTCGCTCAGTTCCCTCTTCTCCTCCAACAGGTCCAGCCTGACCGCCTCCTCTTGGGCCTGACCCCTCCTAAGATTACGTTCAAGACGAATCTCCTTCTTAAAAATCATCAGCCTCATTCTAAGCGCCATCTATTTCAACACAAACTTCACCATAGCTGAGCCCTCCACCTCCATCCCCAACCAAAACGCAGCGACCATGTCCCGAAAACATTCCTCCATCAGCCAACTGCTCTCAAATCTAAAGTACAAAGACGAGCCCCTACCGCTACAAGAAATGAGGCACATGGGTGTATGATCCAAACACGACCTGGGAAGGGAAGTCATGTACGCGAGGCTAAACATCTCCAAAGCCTCAGCCGATTGTAGAAACTAAGCAATGCTCGAATGATACGAAGAATTTCCCCAAGTATACTTGCTATTCGCGACATCCATGACCTTGAAAGCGAAGTCCTACACCAGCTCATCGAATAGATATGAACCACGGTCATGTGCACCTCTCCCCTGTGCCTATCCTCTGTATATAACGTGACATTGAAATCTCCTCCAACAACCCATGCCATCTCCAAAAATCTAACTCTAATTTGAAGTAATTTGTCACACAACACAGTGTTAGGGGATGCTCCCGCAATACCATACACAGAAGTGACAACGAGCCATGAGGGATCACTCTTGTACTCCAACGCCACAGAAACATAATTGTTCAAAATCTCCTCCTTAATCAGATCAAAGTTGTCCCCATTCCAAGCATCCACGATCCCGTCCAAGCTTCCATTTGCCAACAAAGCTCTGAAATCATTCAAATGAGGATCCGAAGTGGAACTCCACATGACAGCGTCCCACGATCCTATATTTATTTCATGCAAACAAGCAATATCAATCCTCCAAGTAACCAGCAATGACCCAATCGCCAATCACTTATCCGATTGGTCCATGCCCCTCACATTATAGGATAAGAGCTTCATTGAGAAATCTAGGGGGATGCCCCCGCCACCAGAACACCCACTCTATGCGCTACCTCTTGCCCGAACCTCCTTTTCGCCTCAAGTAATTCAGTATTTTATGCTGGGCCCACACCAATGCCCCCCTCACCATTGGGTGCCATATTCTCCACTAGCTGAGGTAGATTGTTCGCAATTAGCCGCTCTCCTTCCGCTCCAACGACCACCAAGACATCAATCACCTCAAGAACCCCTGCACAGACCCCACTGAAACCTCCCCCTCCCTAGCTCGGTCTAGGGGCCTCATCTCCCACTCTAAATATTTGGCCATCTCCTCTTCCGAGAAAGTGTTATACGGTCATTCATCAGGCGACCCATAGGTCGATCAGTGCTCTGCCCAACCCGGACTCGTTGATCAGAAAATCTACACTCGAAACCACCTTTAGTCCTCACCTTGTGAATGGCTAAAACACCTCTGCATTGAGAAGTAGTCCCAAAGCCTGATATAAGGGACTCCCGCCAAAGCACCCCCCCCCAATGTTGGATACCGAGGTTCAGAGCCCCATTGCATCGGGCTCCGTCATTCAGAGCCTCACCATGAAGCCAACAAAGGTCGGAGACGTAACCTTGGATCCACCACATCCCACATCCATCGCTGCCCTACGTTCCGGCAATGCCACCAGCCCTAAAGACTCCACACAAGAGAACTGTGGTGCCTCCAACAACAAGGAACCCACCAGTTGCAAGAGCCCCGGTTGCTCCACCACTCGTGAAGCGCATTGTTCCAAAACTCGACTCCGGACCGTAGTTGGTTGAAGAAGGACCCGAGGAAGGTACTCGGTTAACTTGGAGGCCCGAACCCAAGTTGAAATGCACCTCCATTGGGTTTGAGTAGGTTGGTATAATCGGATCATAGATATAAGTACCTGCTGGTGAAATCGGGTCTACACTTGTACCTAGATTCCTACGCGGACCAACCAAAATGGCATTCAGAGGATCAAGCTACATCATACCAAGCAGCAACATAAATCCAGCATCGATTTTCGAGGGGGCGCATTCCTCCACATTAACTACCGTCGAAACGACGGTAGGGATTCTTGGTTGGGGTGCATCCCTCTCGAGGCCTTCCACCTCCCTTGACTCCTGGGCTTCATCGGTGACATTCACCATCACTGTCGGGCCATCGTCATCCTCCAAAATGACGATCCACAGCGCTACGGACTTCCTTCCGATCATAAGTAAGACTCTTTGGGGGTGAAAGGGATTGCTCGCTCCTCATGGAGAGGATCATCTACGAGCCCTCACCAGGTCGCATACTGGAGTAGCAAGCCTCCAACACCTTGCTGATGTGGCCAAGTGCCCCCCGCAACACCTTATCTCTTCGACATCTTAATGGAACCCCAGCCACCGACACTTTCCAGGTCGAATCCAGAACCTCAACACGGTTGTCCATGAAGTGGGGCCCCCTTCAGACAATAAGGCCCTTCAGGACCCCCGCAAAGGCCTCCTTCGCCCCCTCCCCGATAGCCTCCTGACGCATAAAGAGCCCCTGTGCAACCATACTACATAGACACGTGCCACGCCCGCCCTCACAGCATCCACACTCTCCTTCATCCTTCTCAGAATCTCAGCATGGCCGTCGCCATTCACAAGGCCATCTAAGGGGACTCCCTCCGCCGCCCCCTCCGCCAACTGCTGCAACAAAGAAACCCATGCAACATAGCCCAACATGCCCTCCGTCGCTGCCCTTGATGTCACAACTGGGGTCTTCACCGCCGCATCCCGCTCCGCAACAAGAAATGTTACAAGACTCAAATAAAATAGAAAAACGCAATAACTTTGATAGAGATTATGCACGATACTTAAACTTGCATACTACCAAAGATAATTCAAATTGGGATTATGCTTGTTTCATTTAAAATGGTTTAAAATTATCACCCAATTCTAGAAAATATGCAGGTATGCTTTTAATTCTTCATTTCTCCATGATTTTAAAGATGACATACACAATATTATATCGTAGTCGCTCGCATATTCTTTGTGATTGCAAGACTGCAAGTATAGATCTCAGCTCGACATGATTGCAAAGAGTGGTCACTCTCAATCGAAGCAGAAACTTAGCCTTGGTGCTTGTCTCTGTTCAAATGTGTTGTAATTATTTATTTGTATTGGAAGTTGTAACCTCAAGCAAGCTTCAATCAAAAGTTTCCAATTCAAGAGATCAAGAATTATTTGAGTCCTGTAAAGTTTCAGGGATTTATATGTAATTATCCCTTTTTGTTCTATAGAGTGTCACTCATCCTAGACCCATGGAATAATACAAAAATTCATTCTCTTCTCCTCATGGTATCATAGCAACGGTCCTATACTGGGGTCTGACCTAAATCATACCGCCGCCACACCTTCGAGCTCTTATGCGGGCACTCCTTCCTCGCCTAGGGCCCCACATGAGGTCCTCTTTCCTCTCCAAGGTGCATTTAATGACCCCTTGGGCTCTATGTAAGGCTGCTGCACCCTGTTAGGGTGCCTCCAGCTGCTCCAGTCGTCGAGGGTCACCTCCCTCGCCTCCAACGCTGTAGTGACACATCTCCCTCGTCTCTAGTGTCATCGCAACACCTCTATGGTGCTCTCAGCATCGTCGTAGGCCACTGTGGACTCCTTTCACGGCCTCCAGCGTCATTGTGACCCCTTTCCACGACCACCGACGTCGCCTCCACTGCCTCCATCCCTACATGAGCCGCTTCTAGGGCCTCTAGCCCCACCTGGGCTACCTCTAAGGTTCTCATGGACGCCTTGGGCTACTGTTCATCATGGGTTCAAGCCTCCTGCGCATATGTGCGTGAGTTATAGGGCTCTTCTCAGCCCCCATATCCATATTTGAACAACAACAAGGCTTCCTTGATCTTTCTATCTGACAACCTTGATATCTCTTCCTAATGAGACAAAGCCTTTGTACACTCCGTCATCTATGATGGTACAAGGCACTTCTATCAAACTTAAGGGCATAAAAAACTCCGTGCTCTGGTCTCGTTCTTTTAACGTATTCTCTGATGGTCAGTGGTGGTCAGTGGAAGCTCTATATCCTAACTAAAGATCCTCCAGAGGAGACATACAAAGACTGTGATATATACCTCAGAGATAACTACTAGGTTATCACCTGAATGACAACATCGTTGAATCACATAATCGAATATGCTTTTCAAAGACACGACAACAAAGATGTGGGATGATTTTGAGCAGACCTACTCCCAAAAGACGACTAGTCTCGACTTGCTGTCATCTATAAGTGGATATGCTCTACATCTCAAAGTGACTACCCTAGTTAAGTATTACATGCATCTCACTAGCATGCATGAGGAGCTTGTAATCTTTCAGCATTCCTGTTGTACCAAATAGGTACATGGACATTCAAAATGGCATGTGTATCATTTTCTTGATGGACTGCATCCTAGATATCAAGCTGTAAAGGAGCAATTTCTGATATCCGACACTCTGCCATTGATGAAGATCATATTTGGTCATCTCAAAGAGTTGGAGACATCTACCACACGACCTTCTACTTTACCTCTAGCAGAGATCTCTGCTCAGTTAGCATCATCTGGGAGAGGATGATATTTAGCTTCCGAGGAGGTCATGGCCATGACTTTGGCCGCGATCGTGGACGTGACTTGGGCTGTGGACGAGATACTACCGCTCTTCAGTACCCACAATGCATTCACTATGGTCGCTGGAATCATCCGTCTGAACGATGCTGGCAGACATTTGTATTGCTTCATAATCTAGCCAATAATACATATGAGAACGCATATGATGTTGCAAAGGCGTCTTCTGATCTAGATTCCATTGGACAGATGGACCAACTCAATGCTGCTGATTACTCCCGTCTGATGTAGATCCTCCACACCCCTGGGCTCGCTCCTTTTACTAGTGAGACTACTACTGCTATTATGGCTACCACTTCATGTATAATAACTAACTCTCCAACCACTATTGATCATGCTTGGATCATTAACTCTGGAGCCTTTACTCATCTGACAGGAGAAGGTAGTCTCCTCACCTTCTCCAAATCTTCTTCATCAGTAAAGTCGGTTCAAGTCACCAATGGGGCCCACTCTCTTGTTGTTGCCATTAGAATCATGGAGTTCTCCTCTAAGCTCTAATTGTCTGGGGTTTACTGTGCTCCCGATTTCCCTCTCATCTTATTGTCTATTTATAAGCTTTGTAGCGAGCTTAATTGTTGTGTAGTATTTGATGAATTATGTTGCTATTTTCGGGATTTCCGAACAAGGCAGATTTTTGGCGGGGTGCTTGAGAAGAATGGCTTCTGTTATTTTTACATACCCTCATATTCTACATCTGTTGGTGTTACGTGCATCTCCGAAGATCCGTTACTATGGTATCCGTGCCTTAGCCATCTTTCTGCCAGGTGATGAATCTCGTATTCATCATGCTAAAATTGGTCATTTAGGCTCTGTCTCCCATCATCCACTTGTAATTAATCATTAATAGAGCATTATTAGCATTCATACATGTGTGATTAATATCTGCATTTCATCTGCATAAATTGCATTAAAAATCCCAAGTGTAAATTAACCCAAAAAGCCGCTAACTTCTCACATCTTTAATTAATTCATCCTAACTCCGATTAACCCAAAAACACCTCCATTGTGTAGATAATACTAATCTTATTAAATAAAAAATACAAAAAAATTACTAACCCCAATAATTGTCAAAAAATCCCAAAGTCAAATTTCACATATGACGGACTAAAACGAGCATATCTCCCTCATACAGTGTCCGATTTTGATCTACTCACTTTTAAAGTACTCCATTTTCAAATACCTTTAAGACAAGACCAATTTCATAAAATTCGGAGCTCATATGTGAAAGTTGGGTTTTGGGCCTCTTTTGCGCATTTTAACTTTTTGCTAATTTTGACCTGAGTTTTTATGTGCTTAATTAACTCTTTTAATTTTATTTCTTCTTCATTTATGTCCTTTGATGAAAGTTTTCATAATAAATGCAAAAATTCAAATCTAGTTAAAACTGAGATCAAAGAAATTGACCAAGTCCAAATGTCTGTTGCAAGTCTGTACAAAAGTTGTGTGTTTCTTACCGTTATTTTATTTTCCTATTTTCTTATCTATTAAAAATCCAAAAAAATTAGATTAGTGTGTAAATATTTTTCTTGTATTTTATCGTATTTTTTCGATAATTTTTATCCCCTCTAAAACCACCAAAAAAATATAAAATCACAAAAAGTCGGCTTTCTATACACATGAAAGCCACCAAAAACACCACTTCGCACAGGTGACCTCCTTTGCTCCTGGGTCCTTCATGAAAGTTGTAGATCTCGTCGAGACGAACAACTTTCGTGAAGAAAATTTTTCGATCCGAGGTCTCCTCCTATTTCTTTTCTATTTACTTTGCCTTTAAAATTCGAAATTTTTTTGGGGCGCCACGTGGCAGCTCCTAGGCGTGCCACGTGGCACCCCCATTTTGGTCTCTCTCCAGCACCCCTGGGTCACGTGCCTAGCACGTGACCAGGGTCATCTTCCCCAATGGCCTTCGAGCACTTCCGCCTCCTCCGCGAAACCGCCGCATGCGACCATCAATGACCGCCATGCGCGACCATTACATCACTCGCTCCAGCCGCTTCTTCGTGCATGTAACGGCCGCCGGACCCTCGACCTTCCATCACCTCGCTCCTATAAATCCCCGGCAACGGCGCCCTTTGATGACGCGAAATCTACCTCTTTAATAGTTGATAATTGTAGTATATGAGGCGGATTTCGGTCGTCAAAATACCGCAAGCTTTGAATGTTGTGGAATATTTTACTTGGCAAGTTTACCAAGGTCGAACACAGGGAACAGCGATTTTTAGTTGCGTGGTTTTTAAATCAAATTAAATAATTAATTAATGCTCGATTAATTTGTGTGTTGCAAAATATACAATGCAATGATGCGAATGTGATGCAAGGGAATTAAACAGAATTTATGCTCAGGATCTGTGATTTTTCACGATTTAAATCATCAATTAATAAAGTCAATTAATCCTCAAATATTATCACAGATCGAATAATATTAGCACCCAGAAAGATCTATCAACTCCAAGTTACAGGTAAAGATATTAATCAGTGAATAACCCTGTCAAAAATTTCATGTAAAAATGCTCTCAAAATTAATCATCGATCAGCCAAATAGAAAGTTAAATAATTGATCCTTGATTTAACCCCTGTAAAGATTGAGAATAATCAGCAATGATCACAATGGGTCAATCAAATTGAAATCCTCGACCGGACTCCTGCAACAGATTTATCGTTAATTTTTCAAGCATCAAGATGTCAAAAATTAACCTGCAAAAGTCAATGATGATCTTCAAATAATAATTGACAATAAACACCCTCAGATCTGATCACAAGCTATACTATGTTGTAGAGCACGGAATTAGCTTCGAAACGACGTATTATATGATAAAATCAGAGTTCGTTTGAGAAAGATATGATAAAATTAAGTTTCAGGGACTAAAATATAAATAAAACAAAGTTTTTGCTTCAAATAGGTCCCTGGAGGGGCTTATCTGTAATTTGAAAAGTCGGAGGGGCTCCTCTGCAATTTACCCAGGCAGGGGTAGATATGTAATTTCCACAACTGACGGGGGCTTCACTGCAATTTCTCCTTGGACGCACGTGCGCAGCACGTGCGCCAGGAGGCTCGGGTACGGAGCGCTTGGCTCGGGTGTCCGATCCTGAGGTTCGGGCCGGGCCTTAGGTTCGGAGCCCAAACCAGAGGCTCGAGAGGAGAGGTGCGGGGCTCGGGTGGCGAGGCTCGGGGGCGGCACGTGCACCGTTGGATTAAGGGCCACCGCCCAATCCAACGGTGCTTGTAGATTGCGATGGAGGGTGGAACGACGGAGGAGTGGGGCGGCGCGGCCGAAGCGTGAGGCCACGGCGGCGACGAGGCGGGGCGGTCGGCGCGGAGGCGGAGGCGGCCACCGCGCAAGGCGGAGCAGCCGGAGCTGGGCGTTGGAGGGCGGTGTTGTGCAGCCGAGGCGGCGCCTCCACGCGAAGGCGGAGGCTCTGGGCCGGTCGACACACGACCGACCGAGGAGGGGGGAAGCTGGCGCGAGGCGGAGGTGGCGGAACGCGTGGTGGCGCCGGCCAAAGTGGAGCTGCTGTGCAGCCGAGGGCGGATGGCTGAACCCTCGCGCGGCGGAGCTGTACCTGCAAGGTTAGCCCAAAAGCGCAACAACGAAAAGGGCAGGGGGCTGGGGACGACGCTGAAAAGAGGGTCCCGGCCTTTGCGAGGCCGGCGGAGCAGAAGGGGAAGGGACTCGACGACGACTAGGTATTGCCGGAGTGGAGTCGAGTTTGGAAGCTCGAAGCAGCTCACCGGACGGCAGCTGGATCACGCTAGAGGGTGCTCTCGCCTTGCTGTCACCAAGGCGTCGATGGACTTGCTCCCGAGATGGCGGATGGGTTCAATGGCTGCCGTCGTTGAAAATTTATAGGAGCGAGATGGTGGAAGGTCGAGGGTCCGGCGGCCGTTACATGCACGAAGGAGCCGCTGGGGCGAGTGATGTAATGGTCGCGCATGGCGGTCATTGATGGCTGCATGCGGCGGTTTCGCGGAGGAGGCGAAAGTGCTCGGAGGCCGTTGGGGAAGATGACCCTGGTCACGTGCTAGGCACGTGACCCAGGGGTGCTGGAGAGAGACCAAAATGGGGGTACCACGTGGCACGCCTAGGAGCTGCCATGTGGCGCCCCAAAAAAATTTCGAATTTTAAAGGCAAAGTAAAATAGAAAAGAAATAGGAGGAGACCTCGGATCGAAAAATTTTCTTCACGAAAGTTGTTCGTCTCGACGAGATCTATATAACTTTCATGAAGGACCCAGGAGCAAAGGAGGTCACCTGTGCGAAGTGGTATTTTTGTTGGCTTTCCATGTGTATAGAAAGCCGACTTTTTGGGATTTTATATTTTTTGGTGGTTTTAGAAGGGATAAAAATTATCGAAAAAATACGATAAAATACAAGAAAAATATTTACACACTAATCTATTTTTTTTGGATTTTTGATAGATAAGAAAATAGGAAAATAAAATAACGGGGAAAAAACACACAACTTTTGTACAGACTTGCAACAGACGTTTGGACTTGGTCAATTTCTTTGATCTCAATTTTAATCTAGATTTGAATTTTTGCATTTCTTATTAAAACTTTCATCAAAGGACATAAATGAAGAAGAAATAAAATTAAAAGAGTTAATTAAGCACATAAAAACTCAGGTCAAAATTAGCAAAAAGTTAAAATGTGCAAAAGAGGCCCAAAACCCAACTTTCACATATGAGCTCCGAATTTTATGAAATTGGTCTTGTTTTGAAGGTATTTGAAAAAGGAGTACTTTAAAAGTGAGTAGACTAAAATCGGACACTGTATGAGGGAGATATGCTCGTTTTAGTCCGTCAGATGTGAAATTTGACTTTGGGATTATTTGACACTTATTGGGGTTAGTAATTTTTTTGTATTTTTTATTTAATAAGATTAGTAATATCTACACAATGGAGGTATTTTTGGGTTAATCGGAGTTAGGATGAATTAATTAAAAATGTGAGAAGTTAGCGGCTTTTTGGGCTAATTTACACTTGGGATTTTTAATGCAATTTATGCAGATGAAATGCAGATATTAGTCACACATGTATGAATGCTAATAATGCTCTATTAATGATTAATTACAAGTGGATGATGGGGGACAGAGCCTAAATGACCAATTTTAGCATGATGAATACGAGATTCATCACCAGGGCTCTCTCCATGATGTTCCCTGAACTCTCTACTCTGAAGCCCTTTCACTGTGAGGCATGCGAGTTCAGGAAACGTCATCGAGCTTCATTTCCTGGTTGTGCTGAGTCGCGTCGTACCGCTCTTTTTGGATTAGTTCATTGTGATGTTTGGGGACCTTGTCTGGTCCGAACTTTGAGTGTTCATAAATATTTTATTGTCTTTGTGGATGTTTATGCTAGATCCTCTTGGGTTTATTTAATAAATGAATGTTTATAGATTAATAAGATTATTAAGAATTTCTTTCAATATGTTAAAACTTCTTTCTATGTATGTGTTCAAATTATTCGAATTGATAATACTCTTGCGTTCACCCAACATGATTTGATGTCTTTCTTTACCTCCCAAAGGATTGTTTATCAGACATCTTGTCCGTATACCTTTCAGCAAAATGGGGTAGTGAAAAGGAAACTCAGACATCTTCTTGATATTACTAGGTTTCTCCTTGCTCAGATGAATGTTCCCAAGTATTATTGGGGGGATGCCATCCTTACTGCTATTCATCTTATAAATAGGGTTCCATCTTCTATCCTAAAGGGGGGATACTCCTTTCTCTCTACTATACCCCAATGAGTCTCTTTTTCCTTTACCACTGAGGATTTTTGGGTGCATTGCGTTTTCCACAACTTCAATGCTGTTAACAAATTGTCACTCAGGATCATCAAATACATCTTTCTCTTACACTCGAAAAGTCTATCGTGCTATGATCCTGTTCGGCATCGATACTATTTCCACGGATGCCACTTTCAAGTAGCCTAGCTTCTTTACATAAACTCTGGGTGACATCCCTTTGGATCTACTGCCTCCACCTATCGCCTATAAACGCAAGTACATCATTGCACATGCTTTTGCACCTTTCCCTATTCCTTTTTTGCAAGATTATATGCCCTCATCCAGTGCTCTTACTGCTGCTACCCTGGATGTGCCGGAGGAGCTTCCTATAGCTCTTCAGAAACAAAAAAGGTAATGTATTTTTCACCCTATTTCAAATTTTACTTATACCGATGGTTTATCTAGATGTGACAAGGGGCTTATAGATGTCCTGATGGCAATTTCTTTTCCTAGAGAACATCATAATGCACTGCAAACCATGACTTGCAACAAGCCATGGATGAGGAGATGGATGCCCTTACCTCCCAGGGCATGATGGATCTTGTGCCGTGCCCCTGGAATTTGTTTAGTGGTACGCAGATGTATCTTCATTACCAAACAGTCACTTGATGGGTCCATTGACAGATTGAACACAGATATACGGGGTTGATTACTTTGAGACATTCTCTCCAATTGCCAAAATAGGGCCCATACGCACCATTCTTTCTGTTGCAGCTAATAAAGCCTGGCCCATCTTTCAACTTGTTGTGAAGAATGCCTTTCTCTATAGTGACCTCGAGTAGGAGGTTTATATGATGCAACCGTCGAGCTATGTAGTCGAGGGGGAGCATGTATACTGACTACATAAGGCCATCTATGGATTGAAGTAGAGCCCTCGGGCATGGTTTGACAGCTTTACTTTAAAATACACATTCTTGGCTTTCAAATGACGACATGTGACTACTGTGTATTCATCAGACAATGATCTATTGGCACCATTATACTTGTTGTCTAGGTTGATGATATATGATAGTCATTGGAGACGACGAAACCAACATTTTAGAGAACGATCTTGGCCAACTCCGTTACTTTCTTGGCATTGAGGTGATACGCATTACAGAGGAACTCCATCTCTCACAGAGCAAGTATTGCTTTGACATTCTTACTGAAGATGCACTATTTGGATACAAGCCATCTGGCATCCCTGCAGAAGTGAAGAAGCATTCCACATATACTGATCTGCATTTGAGGATAGTACATGATATAGAAGCCTAGCGGGTAAACTTCTCTATCTCACTGTTACCAGGCCAGATATATTATATGCTGTGAGCATAACCAATCATCACATGGAGAGACCCCTTTACAGTTGTTGGCAATATGTTATTATGATCCTTTGATGTTTGAAGGAATCTCCCAACCTTGGACTAGACTATAGGGTCAATGGTCACACTGATGTGACCGCCTATAAAAATGCTGATTGTGCCAGTTTGCTTGAGGATCGTCGATCCACTACAGGCTAAGCCATGCTCGTTGGGAGCAACCTGTTACTTGACGAAGTAAGAAGCAGATAATGGTCTCCAGATTGAGTACATAGGCAGAGTATATGGCAATGACCCAAGCCACATGTGAGATCACATGGCTTATATCCTTTTTACAGGAACTTGAACTTGCAGTTGCTACTCCCGTACCTTTATACTGTGACAACAAGTCTACTATGTACATCGTCATCAATCATGTATTCCATGAGCGGATCAAGCATATTGAGGTTGACTATCACTTTATTTGTGATGCAATACGAGGAGGAAGGATCACTACTCCATACATCTCCGCTGAACTTCAGCTTACATACATCTTCACAAAGGCACTACCGAAGAAACGTCTCTCATGGTTGATTTTCAAGGTGGGCATGATCGACAGATATGCTTCAACTTGCAGGGGAGTGCTAGAGTTACTAGAGCTATTGTATTTTCTATTTTATTTGAGTCATGTAACCCAGAGGGACTTATATGTAATTCTCCTTCTTTACTCTCTAAGGTTTCACTCTATATAAGAAAACCTAGACTCATAGAACAACATAACAATTCATTCTCTTCTCCACAATTCCAATTTAAAATTTTGCTGGGTTCAAGTTCTAAATTTTGTTGTCTGGTGAGCCTAAAAAAAAATTTGTTGTCTGGTATTGGGCTCACTGTCTGGGATGTGGGTTACTATCACTTTCTGGTATTGGGTCGTAACATTTTACAAATTGCACTTCAAAACTTTCATTTTGACATTTTCAATTGACACCTCGAAGCTTTAGTATATTGGGAATGGTTTTCTAGTCCAAACAAATCACTTGGATTTTTCTATAGTACGTGAAATTGGGGATACATCTGGATATTTCCATGTACTATTGCCACATAGACTTGCCTTTTTTTCCACAATTGAGTGAAAATTGGTTCATATGTTATACGTAATGCCTAGTGTATCCAACCAGTTTGAAAATGCTTTCTCGATCGTACCGTACTAAGACGATATGACTTAATTCTGCCTACGAAGCATTGTATACCTGATGCATAGTTTAAAATCCTTTCTATAGTTTGTCATTATTAATGTCATGGCTTCCAAGACTCGCCTGTATGGATGGATGTGGATCATGGCCTTAAATTTCAGCAAAATTCGGTCGAACATCTGTCGAATATTAATATTTAGTCGAAATCGAAATTCGATCGAAATGACCGAAATATGGGGGCCCTAGTACAAAAAATGACCGAAATGACCGAAATTTCGGTCGAAATTCCATCAAAATTCGGTTTTGGTCGATACCGAAATGGTGACCGAAATCGACATTGTGGATATACATCATTCCACCACCGCGAAGACCATTGCGACCCTGCATTTACTTTGTTACCTAAAACCCCTTTTCTGTACCATGTGTATAGAATGAACCGGAGAGGTGCAAGCTCATCGGGTATAGATCCCGCGGAGGATGAGTCGTCTGAACTTCGTGTGAAGTGGACATCCCCAATGGATGAATGCCTTCTGTAGTTATTCTGGCATCACTTCAACATAGGGGACTGTGTTGGAGGATCCTTCACCCCTCGCTTGGCAGACTATACGTGCACATTTCAACATACAGATGGGAAAGAATTTTGAACACAAGAAGCTGCACCATAGATGGAAGAACATCAAGAACTATAATGCTTTTGTCTATCTAATGACAAAGAGCAAGTGGAGGTCGGACTCGGTCTCTTGTACCGTTGCCACTCTAGACGAGAGTGCATAGCTAACAATACACACATCAAACCTGAATTCACTGTTATTAAGCATTTAAACGGTTTATGCCTCATAGAAGCTATTTCAGAATCGACAAACGTACCGGTGCCCTACCCGAGGAAGATATTCCCCTACTACGACCTGGTCGACAACATGATCAGGCAGACAGGTACTACGCGGCTAGGGGGCATTTGTCTTCTTTTCACAGACTGTACCACCCGGATCGTTTACAGCCTTCCTCGAAGGGGACACATCAACGCGGTATGCATTCAAGGACGAGCTTGAAGAGGGACAAGCCATGCACGATGCCCCCAACCCAGCAGGGGAGGGAGGGTCGACAACCATGGTGAGTCGAAGGTGGCACCGTAGAGACTTAGGAGGTCAATCCTCAAGCACAAAGTGTTCAAGGGGTGCTGATACTCCCTTTTCATCACAAGTTGTAGGGAAATACGCTGTTAGGCTTTTGCTTCCGAGGGGCCTGCTCTTATAGCACCGGTCCTGGGTGATGCTCCAGCAGAACTTTTGGGGACAGAGAACCCACTGCACCTTGGCTTTACGCCATTACCTTTGGCTGAGGAGACACACTCAACATCTGAATTCCTGCCTTCTACGCCTCGCATTCGTGGAGCCGACTTCTCTGCCAACGAGCTCGTGCCGCTTGCCATTCTACCTCGCCCGCATCAATCGTGGTTGGGCAGGTTAGAGAGATACCAACTAGAGCTTTGAATGAGGCAGAGAAGGAACACCTTGATCTAGAACCCTTTTGCTCAGCTGCATGCAATCTTCGACCGTTTGGAGTGTCAACCTTAATCATGTTGTACTTTCCCTGGAGCATGGGATTGACAATCTCAATAGGCAGTCGGTACCAGCCACTTCTGAAGCAACCCTCCAGTCCTCCTCAAGCGTGCCTCTAACCAGTAACTCGTGCACCGGTAAGAGACACAAGAGGTATAGACCGTAGAAAAATCAGATTATAGGAAGTAAAGAAGAGCAACCGGTTACAAAGTGTAAGGCCAGAGTGGATCGTGTAGCAGGTGCGTTACGTTTATCGGGCTCCAACCTAGTTACTCAATGGATGTTCTGACATGGAATGTTCGGGGTCTAGGTGACCCATAGAAGCGGCGTGTAGTGGGTGCCCGCTTTGATGAATGGAGCTACGACATCATCCTCCTGCAAGAAACAAAGCTTTAGTCCTGCCCCACTCTGATGTGGAACTCGATGGGGGGCGGTACAATATCTGGTGTTTGTACTCTCAGTGTTGTTGGCGCTTCTGGAGGTATGGCTATTGCATGGAAGGAGCCAATGTTGTCTGCCCTCTCTTAGTTGAAGACACGACATGTTCTCACTATTCTCATGGTAAATAACTCTATGGGTACTCAGATGACAGTGTCATGTGTCTATGGGCCTTTCTCTCATTCCTTGCGGGATGAGTCGTGGGCCGACATTCGTGAGGCTCGTAATACCTATCCAGGGGTGGCCTGGCTCCTTGGCGGAAACTTCAACGTTTCCCTTCTCTCTTC
The DNA here is from genome assembly GCA_037367405.1 of Ottelia alismoides. Lineage (NCBI taxonomy): Eukaryota > Viridiplantae > Streptophyta > Magnoliopsida > Alismatales > Hydrocharitaceae > Ottelia > Ottelia alismoides. The sequence goes on from JAZKJV010001257.1 coordinate 235,269, forward strand.
TGACCGCCCCCATTCATGTGGGGGTCAGGATCCTGGGTCGATGAACTTTGTAGAGCTGATTGATGATTTTAAGCTCGAGGTAATTGACGTAACCAACATGAGATTTACCTGGAGGAATTCTGGACCCCGATTACGTATTGATTGTTTTCTTGCTTCTCAGTGCGTCTAACTGATTTTCCACTTTCCTACTGCACCTCCAGGCCACGAACAAGATCTGACCACACACCAATTATTCAGAACTCCGGAGTTGACCCGACTTATCGGGGTTTCTTCATATTTGAGCGAGCTTGGCGATAAGAAGATTCCTTTAGAGAGTTTATCTGCAATATCTGGTCCTCTACTATTGCTACGGGTTCTGCTTCTTCTCGTTTAACCCAGAAGCTTACCTCGCTCCGCAAATATCTTTGCTTCTACAAGAAGGAAATCAGAGAGGCTAGGTTGACAGCTCGATTGGCGGTAGAAACGGAGATACGCTGGCTTGATGAGCTGGAAGATATCAGAGATCTCTTGACTGAGGAGTTAGTCGCAAGAGCAGCGACGTAGAAGATCATTGCAACAGAAGACAAGAAGCAAGTTATTGAATGGAAGCAGCGATCTAGACAGAGTTGGCTCAGAGATGGGGACACTAACACTGCCTATTTCCACTATGTGGCTAATGGAAGGCATCATCATAATCAGATCCGATCTGTGATGGTGAATGATACCTGCGTGGAGGGCGACTGCGAGATGGGCAGGACAATTCCAAACCATTTTCATTCTTTTTCTTGGAGACAGGAGGGCAGGCGCTGGAGATGGACCAACTTGGGGGCACCATGTGTGTCTGATGCACATGCTACCAACTTGATACATGAGATCATGACTGAGGAGGTGAAAAATGCAATCTGGAACTTAAACGCAGATGGTGCTCCGGGCCTTAATGGCTTCCCTATTTCTTCCATGAGTTCTGGTCCCTGTTAGGTGCTGAGGTGGTGGTGGTAGTCAAGGAATTTGCCCATGAAAAAGAGTGAATTAACAAGGCACTTGTCTTCCTCCTTCCTAAAAAGGAGGCCCCTGAAGGAGTGGACTTTCGGCCGACCACGCTCTCAAATATATTATACCTCATTGTTGCAAAGGTGTTAGACATTAGATTCAATAGGGTTATGGATCATATCATCTCACTGTTGTAGTTGGCCATCATTTTGAACAGAAAAATTACAGACAACTTGGCTATGGCTACTGAGAATGTCGCTGACTGGAAGCGCAGACAAGTGAAGGGTGTACTATGGAAAATGGATTTCTTAAAGGCATATGATACGGTGGACTGGCGATTTCTGTTGTCGGCTATGTATAAACGGGGGTTTTCGGCACGCTGGATCTCTTGGATGAAACGGCGCGTCTCGGCGACCTCTAACTCTGTGCTTGAGGGTGGATTTTTTCAGCCACAGCAGGGGGCAAGACAGGGGTCTCCTCTTGCACCTATGTTGTTTGTCATTGTTGTCGATATCCTTGCTTGTATGATGAATCAGGTCGTCCTTAACGGCATCACTTCGGGCTACTCCAATGGTGATATTTCTATTCTTTTACAGTATGCAGACGACTCCATCTTTTTTATATAGGGCGGCAAGGAGGAGGCCAAGGTAATGGGTACAACTCTGGAGATATACAGTGAAATGTCGGGGTTGATTCTCAACCATAGGAAGTCAGTGATAGTTCCTTTTGGCGTTACAGAGGATACTGCTAGAGAATGTGCTGAGGAGTTACACACCGTTTGTGGAGCCCTACCGATCCGCTACCTCGGGGTCCCTCTTATTTGCGGAAGAATCGATATCTCGGATTGGCTATTGATTATCGAGAAGCTAGAAAACAAGCTGTTGGGCTGGAAAGTGACAATTTTATCCAGAAGCGATCGGCTAGCGCTTATTAAAGCAATGCTCTTTGTTATCCCAATATTCTTTATATCCTCGCGCATATTGTCAATTGGTATCAGAAATAGATTAGAAACGATCATGTGAAAGTTTCTTTGGGGAAAATTGGGTGATGGTGGAGCTGGGATACTTTTGGTCGACTGGGAGACTGCTACACTGCCCAAGGTGGATGGTGGATTGGGAATTAAGAATCTAGGCGGCATGAATAAGGAACTTCTGCTAAAACGGGTTTACAGACTGTGGGGTGGAGACTAAGACATTTGCTGCAGACTAATTCGCAAGATCTATAATCTTGGGGACCTTCAGAGCACACTACAACGACCACATATGCACCCTCAGCATTCTGGAAAGGAATCACTTCTGTTCTTCCTCGATTCCATGATCTTTTTCGACCTGTACTTAGAAATGGAAACATATTTTTGTTTTGGAAAGACAACTGGATGGATGATGGATCTTTCTCTACTAGATTCTTGCAGCTTTTTGCTTAGGGATACTCTAGTCTCAGATTGCTGGATTGACAACAATTGGTTGCCTTACTTTTTAATAGATTTCTCTGACCAACGACTTGAAGATTTCCTTAATCTCCTGGAGTCACTAAGACTTGGTGACAAACCATCTACGGGTAGAAACCATTGGGTCTGGAAGGACATTTCTTTCTATGTAAAAAGGGTGTATCATGCCATCTGCAGACTGTCACCACCTATGACGGACTCCTTAACCCTTGATTGCAACTTCATTTGGGAACTCCAACTTTTAGGCAGAATTGGCTTCTTCATGTGGCTTTTGAGGATGAGACATATTATGACGAGGGACCGGTGTGCGAGATTCCTCCATGAAACAACCAATAGATGTCCGCTCTAAGAAACCAATATCGAAAAGGTGGACCACCTCTTCTTCCAGTGCGCAAAGATCATCCAAACATGGAGCAGTGCTGACAGAAGCTGGCATAATATTCAGAACCTTGAACTCTTCTGGGACTCATTGTATACTGCTAAACATCGTGCTAGAAAGGATATCCTCCAACCCCTGACGACAATCTGGGCTATATGGTTAGGCAGAAATGGTGCACTTTTCTCTTCTCAGCGGTTCTATTATGAAAATGTTTTGTGTCAATCCAAGTCTCTACTCAAGTCCTGGACACTGTAAGTCCATATGTAACCATCTCTTTTTTAATCTACCTAAGCGTGTTTCCCCCTTTTTTAATTAAAAAAAGATGTTAGGCTGCTCGAGCACATGCTCGAACTGCAACAGGAACATATCAGGATCATGAAGCCGAATGGCCAATACATGGGTATGGAGATCTTTGATGAGCTTGACGCGTTTCTTCCACGAATTTCCCCCAAGGCGCACATCAAGCTTGCACACAGTTAACATGATCCACATGAGCGGATCATATTCAATCGTTGAAAGACTAATTGACCAAACTTACTGCTTGGGTGCGTGTCTAGATAAACAAACTGTCATGTATCTTCGACCATTCCCCATATGTGGCGTCCATTTGATGCATGCGTAGACAGGGTCTCGTTTCTCTCAGTGGTGTTGGGGTTTCTCATGATTTCTTATTCTCGGTTGTTTGCAATTGTTGTGTTTTTTGGTAGAGTTTTCAGAAAATTACCTTGTGAAGAACCTGGAGGAAACCAAATGCTTAGTTCGGGAAAGGACAGACTTATCGTGCACCTGACCGGCAGATCAACATCAGCACTTAACATTTTCGGCGAACCTATGTGTGATAAGCATGCCATGATATAGAATTCATAGGTCACCTTGTACCGTCCATGCTTATATGTATTACTTAATGAGGTGTTAAACTTTAATAAGAATGGGACAATATATACCATTGTGCGTGCTCAGTTTTCATTTATCGATGATTGTTTCTTGGTAACAAGTTAGTTAATTGTGCATCAGATCGAATGGGAAGCATTACTCCCAGCAGATTAAACTTACAAACCTTATCCTTCCTGTGCCAACAGAGCAGAGAATAACACTAACTACCCCTTATCCATCCTAAATTTCCCCTTATTCCCCCCTATTCCTCTCCTTCCAAACTAACAAAAATAGTATCTTATCCCTCCTTATCCCTCACCTCTTATTCCCCAACCAAACGGACCCTAAAGGGAGATGACAGAGTCGATGTCTCTTCAGGGTTAATATTAAGTATTTTTAGTGGGACTCCAATTAGATAGATGAAGTTATTCACGGTTGGAGGAGAAAAGAGTTAACAAACATCACAGTTGGATGCTAGAGTACACCGTAAAGATGATTTAGCAAGTAATTGGGTTCGTAGAATATTTCTATCCTTCTATCTCACCCAAATATTAGTATATGTAATTACTCTCGCAACTTAATGCAAAATATACATATTCTTCTACAAGACATACACATCAGGTGATGATTTCAGCTAATCCCCCACTATCACAATTGTAAATGCATGCAGTTCTTTGCAGAGGCGGGGTTCCGGTGCCCAACAAGGCGGAACCCGTCCGACCACTTCCTTCGTTGTGTCAACACCGATTTCGATCGTGTCAATGCCACTCTCCGGGGATCCCAAAGGCAAAAATATGTAAATTCTCACTTTTTAAAATGAGGCGGATGAATTTATTGCAATATCCATTCAAGCATTTGTACTTAATAAAATATATAAATACATTGAAGATTTCTCTCTAACTATATTTTTTCGTAGAACACTCTGGAAGCAGCTACTTCCTCCTCCGATCCTTTGAAGAACATGGCGGCCTATGAGATCAGATCCATTCTTATCGACCGGTTCAGAAACTCACAATATTCTGATTACGTCAAGAAGCGTATCCAAGAACTATCTCGCTTTGCAGTAATTTTCATCATATAATCATGTATCAAATTTGATGAGAAAGAACCAAGAATAATTCTAATTACATCACGATAATCCAAATTATGCAGGAAGGTGAAGCTGCAGATGGAAACTGGAACAGCAAAGCAGGGTGGTGGAAGCAACTGGCCACGCTGACAGCAAGATCATTCCTCAACATGTCCAGGGACGTCGGCTACTACTGGTTAAGAATTGCCATATACATCATGGTGGCCATTTGCGTCGGCACCATCTTCTTCGATATCGGCACCGTGCACACTGCCATCCTTGCTCGTGCTGCCTGTGGGGGATTCATCTCAGGATTCATGACCTTCATGTCCATCGGCGGCTTCCCTTCCTTCGTAGAAGAGATGAGGGTGTTCCAACGCGAACATCTCAACGGCCATTATGGTGTGACGGTGTACATCCTTTCCAACTTCCTTTCGTCCTCGCCTTTCCTCGCGCTCATCTCGCTATCCTCGGGCTCCATTGTTTACTACATGGTGAAGCTGCATCCAGGATTCTCCTTCTTTGCCTACTTTGTCGCGACTACTTTCTCCAGCATCGCAGTGATTGAAAGCTTGATGATGATTGTGGCATCTCTTGTCCCTAACTTCTTAATGGGCATCATAACAGGAGCAGGAATCATCGTGAGTACCTATATATTTTGGAAAAGAATTAATAAGTAGATTGCCATTTGTGAAAGTACTGCAATGCCAATTAGGAAAGTACTGCAATGCCAATTAAACATGGAGAATGAATCGGCACACTCTTTTCTCCCAATCAATTTTAAAATAACCAAGCTGGAAGAGAAATGAAATGTAAATGCTTCATTTGGCAGAAGTCCTTGAATTGTTCATTCTTTGTTTGTACGCTTATATTTAATAGTAACAACAAGGTTCCATTTTTATATATTGCTTATTGTATTCTGAAGCGCTTTACCTGTGTTGTTGAACAGGGAATTATGATGATGACTGCAGGGTTTTTTAGATTACTTCCGGATCTGCCAAGACCTATCTGGAGATACCCAATTTCATACATAAGCTACGGGTCCTGGGCTATGCAGGTAATCCTCTCCCCTGGCAGTCCCATTACCAAGGAATGCACTATTTACCGAAAATGTCTGTAACAGATACAAGTTTACCAAGTAAATTGTTGGCATGTGCAGGGATTGCTAAAGAACGACATGATGGGAATGGAATTTGACTCCATGGTGCCCAATGCACCGAAGATAAGAGGCGAGGACATCATCAGGAACATGTACAAAGTAGAGCTGGATCATTCCAAGTGGATGGATTTGGCGGCTATTTTTATCATACTGGTCTCCTACAGGCTCATCTTCTTAATGGTGGTAAAGTGTCAAGAGAGGGCATCACCTCTGTTCCGGAGGATTCATGCCAACGTCACTCTCTGGATCCCAAGCAACAGGAGGTCGTTGAAGAAAAGGGGGTCCTTCCATGGAAGGACACAACCTCTGCATCCCATGGCGATGCAGGAAGGCCTTAGTTCCCCGCTTCCGTAGCAATCGTAAGGAACTTCACATTATGCACATGGTTTTTAGTAGAAGATATTATTTCCTTTTTTTTTCTTTCTGTTTTAAATAACTTCATTTCGAGCTTGGGCAAGAGGAAAAACGTAGTTCTGATCTATAAATAGAAAAGTGCTGTCGTCGATTATTAACCAAGAGATGGACATCAATCCAACGAGAGGAAAAAAGGAGAAGTGAAAGATGCAGAGGTTGTATTTCTTGATTTCTTTGAATTAAAATTTTTGATCCATAGCAAGATGCACACTATATGTTGTGAGTATTTTCTTCTGTCTAGTTCATCTTACCCATCTTTATGGTTGGTGCTATCTATGCATGCAAAAGCAGAAAGGATGTGACCAAGTTTGCATCATCACTGTCCCATTATAACCACAATAAATCATAATAGCTGTACTAGACAACTCTTTATATTACGTCCTAACGATAAGAGCGATATCAAGTATCTTCTTCCCTGTGTTTCTTTGTTTGGAATTAGAATCAGAATGAGATGGGTAGAGAAAATGAGAATGCTGTGTAGATATATAAAAAAGGGTATCAGGTATGGGCGAAGATGTGGCGATGAAACCAGGGATTGGGATTTGATTCCGAAAGGTGCCTCCAAGACCCGATGATGTCGCAGGAGACATGGTAGCATGCGACGTAGGGGAAGGCGGTGGGGGCCTTCTCGGGGCGGCAGGCGGCGAGGTAGGAGAAGAAGATGGAGGTGAAGGTGGTGAGGGAGAGGAGCCGCTCGTAGAGCATGCAGACCATGAGCAAACATATGGACCTCAAAACATGAACCATGCATCCCAATGTGCGCTCCTAAAAAATGTACCGTTGCGTATAACTTCACAGTTATTATAAAAAAATGTTAGCAAAAAGGACTCCCTCCAAAACCAAGGCGGTGGTACTAAACATATGCTTCAAGAATGCCTTTGGTACACTTAGTTGGGTTCTCATGCATTGGAAATTTTTGAGTTATCTTCCTAAATTTATATCATAAATCCCAACCATCCTAAAAATTATGACTATCTCCATTGACATAAATTGTTCATCGGTGGGCGTGTTAAGACAATGTCAGGGAGTAAGGCAAAGGGACAAACTTTCTCCTCTCTTCATCAACATCGGAAATATCTTGGAAAACCCGAAAATACTCACTTTCATATCAAGGGGATCATTTAAACTCTACACTCACCTCATTCATCACCCGTCTACTTACCACGATTAACTTACTATCCAAGGTAATTAAAGCGACCGACAAGACCAGAAGAGACTTCAGCTGAGATGGAAATCCGAAAATAAAGGATCGACACTTGGTGACCTGTGTTGAGTGAGAACCAATCGACACTTGGTGGCATGTGTTGAGTGAGAACCAAGACAATACCATCTCTCAAAAGTGTGGGAAAACCATATCTTAATATCATCCTCTATCCCGGGATATCAAAGGCATCCTCTAGATTTTTCATTAAAAGTTTGGAGAAATCTTAATCTTAACATTGGTCATCATCTCAACATCATTCTGATGCTATCTACATAAGCCATGGTAAACAAGTTAAAACTCCTGCTAAGCTTCTTGTATGCGCATATTTCATCATGATTCTAAATGAAGTCATAACTCTTTAAGGTTTTATCAAATCTGATATTACATCTACAAAAGTCTTGTTTATGGTCATAGATGGATATCTTCAACTTGCACACTTTGCCTTCCTCTCCTATGAAGCCCAGGAGTTGTTCCATATAGATATCCTCATCGAATAACTCATTAAGAAATTCGTTGTCGTCCATTTGCTAGATGTTGTAGTCCGCATCTCCAAATATATCTAGAAATATCTTGATGGATTTGTGCATTGCCACAGAAGAGAATATCATCCTAATCAATGCCTTCTATTTATGTTCAGCTCTTGGCTACAAATCGTGCTTTGAATGTCTTTCTTTACCTTCCTCTTGGGATCCCTCTTTCTTGTAAAGATCCATTTAGACCCATTAGATTTTACCCCTTTAAGTGGATCCTCAAGGGACCATACACCATTCTTGTATATGGAGCCTACTTTAGTCTTCATTGCTAGCATTCATGATTCCTTGTCATGATTTGGTAGAGCTTCCTGAATAAAGTTAGATCATCTTCAGACTATTCTGATACATGGAATCGATATCTCTCATGTGATTTTACTGAAGGGATGTTTGACTTCTCACATCATGGAAGAGCATGTAATATACATATCTTATCAGAAAACAAAAGCCTCATCATATGAGCAACATAACAATGATGAAATCGTGTTCCATACACCTAAGAGCTGAAAAGTGAGCTAGAACCTGTAGAAAGCACCTGCATATGCATATTATTCAACATCGTAGCATTCATGCATCTGTATATAAGAAGAATTTATAAACTTAAAGGAAAAAACTTTATTTATAAATATATATAGATAAAAAATGGAGAATAAAAGAAAGAAAGAAGAGAGTTCACATACATATATGATACATATCAAAACCTCCTCACTCTATGTATAAAAATAATGATTTTAATTAAAGACAGGAAAACTAATAAAATTAGAAAAGTCAGGAAATGATAAAAATAGAAAAGGAGTGCATCTGTTCATATTAGACAAGTCCTTTGACCCGTAGCACCGGCTATTGCGATTCAATATGTGATGAGTCCATGGACATCTACCTTATTGTTTGACCATAGCTTAAATACCTAGCTAAACAACTTAATAAATCCCCTAAAATTCTTTATATGCACTTATCAACATCTCAATAAAATAAGCTAAGTGATGTCCAATTGAAATCCTTAATAAAGTCCTTTTTCTTGTGTACATATTGTACCTAGTTTCTTTTTATTTTCCTTTATTGAAAACCCCTAAAAATTAATGTAATAAGTTCATAAGTATTTGTGTAAATAGTATCTAAATTAAAAATACAAAAAATATCAAAATATAAAAATGAGTGTTTTATTGTAATTAAAATACCTTCAAAAACCAAGTATGTACATATGAGGCCTTTTGATATTGGGTCCTGCACGAATCGCATTGAGATGAACAATTTTCATGAAGAAAACTTTTTATTTTGAGATCATTTATTATTTCTTTTATATTTTTTATTTGTTTTACATTTTTTATTTTTCTATTGGTCCACATGGCCTCCTATGGGTGTGCCAGATGACCTGCTTCCCTCTTCTACACCACCCTTGTTCATGACCTGCTCGTAACCAAACCCAATAGGAGCATTAATAGCAACTGTAAACACATGTATGAATGTAAATAATACTCCTTTGAATAAACAAACTAAAATCGACCCATCAGCCAATATGATCTAAATATAAGATAATAAAATTCCTAATTTATGTCATAATCCCCTAATACATGTTGAAAGATAAGCCTAAATCAAATTTCCCAGATTTGAATTTTGAACTAAATTATTTTTTGAAAATCATGACACATTCCCTCTTGCACATTAATGAATATGCAATTCATCTACTCTAAATATCTAATCTTAGCTCTAATCTTTGAGTAGTTAACCTAATAAAACCTATACTTAACTGATTATTCACTTGGAACGAGGTGCTTAACGTCCGACCTTGGAGGTCCTGCGGTGTCCGACAAATAGGATCCGACAATTGCTATATCGGCACCTCTCTTGGCTCGCGGTACCTGAACCAATCGAATAAGTCAACAATTAACCCACAATGGTAATATAAATGAGTGAGCTAAAATTTATTATATCATACATAAATGTGTATGGTAGACAAGTAATAGGGGTCGAACCACAAGAATCGCACAAGGTAGAGCAAAAGTGAATAGACTACTTAAGGATTTTTTTGTATTTTTAATTTAATAATTTTATGGGGTTTAATATATATATATATATATTTTAATAACTAATTTTGCAAATTTTTAATTTTGATTTTATAAATAAATTATAGGTTTATATATATAATATACTATGAAGAAAATGAATAGAAAAGAGACGTTTTTAGATTTTAAAATATAGTAGATTCACTCAAAATTTTAGAAATAAAATATTTTTAGTTTTGCAGATTTTTTCTATTTTTGGTTATTTTTGGATAATTTTTGAGAGTTTTTTTATGGATTTTTAAATAAAGAAATATATAAAATAAAGAAGACAGAAAATCCAAGAACTTGCAATGAGCTTAATAAAGATCTATAAAATCAGAGTGAGTCCAATTTCAAATTTTCTAAATAATAGATAATATAAAAAATTGAGAGCTTGAAATATATTTTTATGATTTTTCTGTGAATTTGTAAAATTTTAAGGTTTTTTTATGTTTTGTTATTTTTAGGAGTTTTAATTAATATTTTACAAAAATGCTTGGGCAGAAAATAATATCTAAATGGATAAACATGGTTTTTTTTAAATTTTCAAAATATTTTGTAATTTTATAGATTTTTAAATGTTGAATAGTAGAAAATACAATGTTTTTTATTTTTTATAAATAGGAAAATGATATAATTGTCTTGTAAAAAAATATATGTGATAAATATGATTCCAGGTACTTAATATAATTTTCATTTAACTTTCAGATGCAAAATGATATTTTTAGTAACTAAAATATAAGTACAAAATAAATCACCAATACATGGACCTAGTTGCAACTATTAAGAAGTTTCATGGCGTTGTATAATACCTTAGCAAAATCCAGTGCATTCATGCCATTTTCGCATAATAAAAATATAACATAAGCTGACAAGAGTATAACTGGAAATAAATAGAACAACATGACCAATTATGCAATTTATCTAAAAATATTTGCACTAATATTCAAAGTTTATGGATAAAATAGAAATAAGCACAACCCGGAGGGGGTCCATGCAAAATACCTGCCCCCTCATATGCACAAGCATGTAAGGTGATGTGGAATCAAACTAAAGTACAATATAATAGAAACTCAGGGTATGCAAATATTAAAGAAATATTATAATGAATAATGAAAGTTTAGTGACTAAATAATAAATACAAAAAGAGGGGGGGGGGGTAAGTTGCAAATACCCCCAAATACATGCCGATCGACGACATAGTTGATTCCACATAAAAATGTGGTGCCTCCGCAATGATCAATGACTCTTTGACGATAGAAGTCAGGGATTAGATCCCGCCCTCTAATCTGGCAGTCCTTAGGCGCCTGATCGGACGATAACTGTACCACCTAGAGACTCTTGACAATCATATGACTATGAAGATCCTTGAAAGAATAAGGATGAACCGGTTTCCTGGGCTACTTCAATCAGCTCAATCTCCTCGCTCCTACCACCTGGAGAGCTCCCAGATGATCCAAGCTAGAGCTGACGCTCCTCCGCAACTGCCAAGGTACTCAGGAAGCCCATGTCCTAGCGATAGGACTTGGAAGTTTGAGGAAGTCTAAAACCTAAAATAAAGGTTATGGGAAAAACCTTAAGCGCATCACTCAAGCGTGAAGATCATACCATATGCGATCGGGAGCGACTAGTCAAACTACTTCCTCGGGGCAGCGGAATTTAAAAATTTAAAAGCAGTGAAACCACATGATCTGAAAACACTTCTCAAATCGTCTCATCTAGACCACAAAGATGATATTGGAATACCTCTTGAAGCGTGTTCGTGATCAAAGACTCTAAAGCAAGAGACCACCTATCTCATGCCCGACCCGATAGAGGAGACAATTACGAGCACGCTGATGAGACATTTCCTTCTCGCAGTCTAAGATGTAGATCCAAGCTATGGATCTCCTGATTTCATTCCATGAAATTCGAGGTATTCTTCGTGTAAAAGAAGCATCGAGGAAGACGAAGATCCACGAGCGATCGAAGCGGCAACACGACAACGTAGCGACGACGGTGATCCTCTCTAGGGCAAGAGGTGGACAACCACTCTTGAGGGAGAGAGGGGGCACCTATGAGAATATGAGAGAGAGGGAGAGAGCTTGTGAATATTGTTGTCTTATAAAAGGAAGAGCTAGGATTTCCTCTTCTTTTATAATATTTTAGGAGTCTATAGATCACAATCCATGGACAACACAAAATCAATGGTTGAGATTGGTTTGTATTTTCTTTCAGTCGTCATGATTTTGTTGTTCAAAAATACAACAACAATTATTTAATTAAACTAAGTATATTGATTAATCATCGATAATTCAATCAAATCAATATAGATTAAAGGATTAAAAACGGAGGCAAGCTCCTTCCAATTAAGGGGGGAGGGGGACGACCACATTGAACTAGGTCTCAAGGGTGGCCATCTACCCTCCCCATATGGAAGGGGCTCCATCTTTTCCAATTATGTGAGATCATGTATCTCACACAATCCTTTAATTATTTGCAACAACTTTTATTGTAAATTATTTCACAAAAATAATTCCAAATTATTTTGTGACAATTTCAATTATACGATTGGAAATTGTTAATTATATTCACACATCCAAAATAAAATGTAAATTGTATTTTCAATTAATTATCTAATGTGAATCTGATTCACATCAACATTTAATTTGTAAATAGTATTTACAAATAGCTCTCTCTAATATATATCACCATTCTCATGCATCTAAATAATATGAATCACACATATTATTCATGATAACTAAATCACATTTAATTATCAATTTCTCAATGCTCAGATACATAATTCATCAATGTAATTATTCTTGAATTTTTCAAGAATAATGCGCTTTCTTTGTGGATTCTTGGAGATAAGGACAAGGCGATTATACGTTCAACGTATAGTGACTCAGATGTTGAGATCATATCTCAAATTCAGATATCAGGGACCTCTAAAAGATTTTAATCTTCTCATTGCATCCGAATCACATTCAGATTAATGTCCAATAATTGGACAATGATCAGATTTTTCTGCTGAGAAGAGTCACTAAAATCCAGACCTGTTTCATCACTCCCTCGGAATGGAAGCGTCATGGTTATACAATCATTTATGATCATATCACCCTCGAGTATTCTCGATACCCATACATCCTGCATACTAGAAGACCTAGAATAAATCTAAAGATTTAGATCACTTTTAGATTTTCTTCTTCAGGGTTTTATCCTTAAGTTTCTCATTCGGTTATTGGGAGTTGGTATCGATCATATACTTTCGAAAAATATGTATCATACCTATAAATTCTTGTCATGCTTTCAAAGCAAGATGACCATGCATGTAATTTAATTAGACCCAGTACCTCTTGAGTCATGTCTTCCATCCCTTTGAGAGATTGTATTACTCATATGCCCTTGTATGCCCACTAGGTCGTCGTTGTATAGACCTTGATTAGATCATCAACCTATAGTTTGTCAAATGTACATACTCAGACATATAACAATACATCAGTCTCCAGTCAGAGGATGCATGCCAATATCATGATTGTATATGATATAGGTCTTGGTTATCTCGATATCGTTAAGTCAACTCTATGACCTAACTTATCTGACACCTTTGAATCTCTATTCCTTTGCAGATGGCCTGCATCAAGAGGTCAGTCAGATATCAACCTATTGAGAAGGATTTCCATCTCCTTCTCAGGTTGGAGATCATCTCTTAATAATCATTTGACGGTGCTTGTTGAATCCTCAATCTAACTCTTTAGATATCATCCAACACCATCCTCTATGATTCAACAATTGAATCAACAACTGTGTGATCATTAAGGTGGGCATGTCACATAACCCTAATTACACTAAGGGACCTTATAGTGCATTCATTCATTTAATCTCAGAAAGAGAATGAAATAAGACAATAACATTTATTGATATATCAAAGATTACAATAACATTTATTGTGGAAATGGTTTGCCTCATGCTCATAATAATCTCCTTCTAGCCCTCTGTACCATTCAGATACAATCCTTTAACCCATGCCCATTCATGTTGGTCGAAAATCTTTTGGGTCAAAGGTTTGGTAAGGGGATCAACAACGTTGTTGGCAGAGGTCACCTTCGTGATGAGGATGTCACCATGCTTTTGAATCTCCCAAATAATTTGGTATTTCCTATCCACGTGCTTGCTCTTTTGATGCCATATGGGTTCCTTCGCTTGAGCTATGGCTCCCGTGTTATTGTAGAGTAGCGGGATGGGATTATCAGATGAAACTATGCCAGGCTCCAGGATGAACTTGCACAAGCACACTGCCTCCTTTGCAACATCCGGTGCGGTAACGTATTCGGCCTCTCTTGTTGAATCGATTGTAGTGTCCTGCTTCTTGCTTCTCCAGCTCACAACACCACCGTTCAATAGGAACACAAACCCTGATGTTGACTTTCGATCATCAATATCCTACTAGAAGTCTGAATTTGTGTATCCTAAGACTTGGAGGTCACCATCTCCATAGATCAAGATGTAATCATACGTCTATCTTAGATACTTAAAGGCGTTCTTCACTGCATTCCAGTGTTGCTCTCCATGGCAGGATTGGTAACTGCTTACCACTCCCACTGTATGACAGATGTCTGATCTTGTGCACATCATGGCGTACTTTAGGCTTCCCACAACTGATGCATAGGGACATCCATCCATGGCTTTCTTATCCTCAACACTTTGAGGAGACATCCCTATAGATAGGTGGATACCATGTCTTAAGGGAAGGAAGCCCTTCTTGGAATTCTCCATATGGAAATGTTCCAAGATTGTCTTAATGTACCCATGTTGTGACAGTCTCAAAATTCTATTTGGTCTATTTCTGAACAAATTCAGACCCAAGATATGAGAGACTTCTCCAAGATCTTTCATCTCGAAGGTATGTGACAACCAAATCTTAACACTTGTCATCATCCTTGTATCGTTTCCAATGATAAGGATGTCATCTACGCAAAGCACGACGAACACAATGGTGCTACCACTAAGTTTCTTGTACACACACGATTCATCAGGATTCTGAATAAAACCATAACTTTATGGTTTCGTCAAATCTTTATAAAAGTTACGAGAAGCTTGCTTATGCCTATAGATGGATTTCTTCAGCTTGCATACTTTGCCTTCATAAGTTATGAAGCCCTAGGTCTTCTCCATATAGATATCGTCCTCGAGGTATCCATTGAGAAAATCCATCTTGTCGCCCATCTGCCAGATATCATAGTCAAGATATGCAGCTATATCTAGCAGTGCCCTGATGGATTTAAGTATAGTAATAAGAGAGAATGTCTCATCGTAGTCGATGCCTTCTCTCTATGTGTAGCCCTTGGCTACGAGCCGTGCTTTGAAGGTCTCTACCTTCTCATCAAGTCCCCTCTTTCTCTTGAAAATCCATTTACACCCAATGGGTTTTACCCCTCTAGGTGGATCCTCTAGGGTCCATACACTGTTCTTGTGCATGGAGTCTTTTGCAGACTTCATTGGTAACATCCATCTATCCATGTCATGATCTGTGAGTGCTTCATCAAATGAAGATGGATCATTGTTAGTTTCACCTGACACATGGAGTGAGTACCTTTCAGGTGGTGCAACTACCCTCAAACTCCTTCGAAGAGGTACATGTGTTACATCTTCATTTACATGTTCAGTTTCTGGTTCAGGAAGCTTAGCATCCTCAGGGGATTCAGTGAGTTCCTTTACTTCATTTTTGTCTTTACTCTTAAGGAAGTCATCGTCTAGAAATTTAACATCTCTAGAAATAAAAACCTTTTGAGTTTTAGGGTCATAAAGTTGGTATCCAGTACTGTCCTTTATATATCCAATGAAGTAGCACTCACGAATGCGAGATTCTAGCTTACTTGCATCCATGTTTTTCACATGGACCAAACAATCCCAAATCCTCAAATATCTAACACTGGGTTTGGAACCATACCAAAGCTCATGAGGAGTTTTAGGTACATATTTTCTAAGAATCTTATTAAGGATATATATTGCAGTTTCTACTCCATATTCTCACAAAATAAGAGGCAAATGCTCTTTACTTATCATTGAACGGACCATGTCCATGATTATCCTGTTACGTCTTTCAGCAACATCATTAAGTTGGGGAGTTCCAGGAGGAGTGAGATGGGAGATAATTCCTCTCTCTTTGAGGTATTCCTTAAATTCAATTGAGAGGTACTTGTCACCTTGGTCAGTTCGATCCGTTTAATCTTCATATTTGTTTGGTTTTCAACCAAAGACATGAACTCTATGAACTTTTCAAAGGTTTTAGATCTATGACATAATAGGATGATAAACTTGTATCATGAATGGTCATCAATAAACGTCAAATAATATCGATATCCATTTTGAGTCGCGGTACTGAAGGGACCACATACATCAGTATGTATTAGGTCAAGAATACCCTCGCATCTTGTAACCTTGTTACGGAAAGACGTCCTAGTCATTTTACCTCGAATACAATGTTTATAGGTAGGCAAAGTTTGGACATGTAGAAAATCTAAGGATCCATCCTTTATCAAGCTATTGGTCCTATCAATAGATAAATGACCAAGCCTTTGATGACAAATCATGTTAGAATGATTTTCATCCTCTTCGATTCTTTTAAGGTTTTTATTAGTGGTAGTGACATTCATGATAGATTCATTATTGCACAATTCATATAGTTCACCAGAAGTTAGAATACCATCCACAATATATTTATCATAATGACATATGACATATTTATTACAGAATAAGAATGAATATCCATTTCTAACAAGCTTAGATACAAATATTAAGTTCCTTCTAACATTCGGAATATAAAAGACACTCTTTAAGTACTAGGACTCTTCCACTAGATAACGATAGTCTACAGGTCCTGACGGTGACTGCTGCAACAGTTGCATAGATCCGATCTGGATGACTATCTCCCCTTCATCAAGATTCCTAGTTTCTTGAAATAGATGCAACTAATTGCATACATGAATAGAACAACTAGAATCGATGATCCAACTGAAGGATATGGTATAATCCTCAAGCGCATCACGAAAGCGTGAGCGTCGTATCGAATACGACGAGGAACGACTAGTCGGACTAGCTGTTCTATGCAGCGGAAATTAAATTTTTTTCATGCGACGAAACCACATGATCCAAGAACACTTCTCAGATCGTTTCTTCTAAGCCACAAACAAGTAATAGGATTACCTCTTGAAGCGTGGTTGCGATCGAGTCTCTAAACGAAGAGACCTCCCGTCTCAAGTCCAATCCGACGGAGGAGACGCTTGCGAGCGCGGGGATGAATCGCGTGCTTCTCGCAATCCATCTTGATGATCCAAGCAGCAAATCTCCTGATCTCGACACACGAGATCCAATGTCTTCTTCACGAGCGAGGCGCATCGAAGGAGACGGAGATCCACGAGCAGACGATCGGGCAACATAACGACGGCGTTACGGCGATGGAGACTCCCTCTGGGGCATCCATGGTGGACGGCCATATGAGAGGGAGAGAGAGTAGGCATGTAGAGAGAAAGAGAGAGAGAGAGAGAGAGAGAGAGAGAAATGTGCTTCAAAAGCATAGCCCTTGAGAGCATGGTATGCCTCTCTATTTATAGGGTTTTGGGATCCATGGATCTCAATCCATGGGACATATAAAACCAATGAATGAGATTGATTTATGTCTAATCCAATGGTCAAGATTGTTGTTGGTAAAAACCAACAACTTATGATTTAATTTAGATCAAATATATTTGACAAATCAAATATAAATCAATCCTAAAATTAAACCAATCAAATAAGGGAAATTACCAACATGGAGATTGCCTCCCCATATATCATGGTGGACGACCACCAATTTCCATATTGGTTATGGTGGGCGTCCACTTGATTACAAGTGGGGCAATCTCATGAGATTTCATGAGATTGCATATCTCCATGGAAATCTCCTTTATTTAATCCAACAACTTTTGTTGTGATTTATTCTTCAAAAATAATTCATAATTAATTTTGATAATATTGCAATCTTACCATTGGAAATTTGTAAATCACATTCACAACCCAAAATAAAATAGAATTTACATTTTCAATTAATTACACAATGTGTATCCAATACACATCAATAATTAATTAACACATATAAATTATAATTAGCTCTCTCTAATACATTATAAATCACATTTATAATATATTATGAATAATATGGATAGTGCTATCCACATTATTCTCATCCATGATAATTAAATCACATTTAATCATCTTGAATCTCTATTCTCACGTGCCCAAATAATATGAATCACATTCACATTATTCCCATCTTTGATAATAAGATCACATTTAATTATCTAAGATAACTCTCCTTATAATATGAATCAAATTCATATTATTCATGATAATTAAATCACATTTAATTATCAATTTTCTCAATGCTCGGATACATATATCAACAATAGAATTATCCATGAACTCTTTCAAGGATAATGCACTTTCTCCGCGAATACTTGGAGATAAGGACAAGGCGATTGTATTGTTCCACGTATAGTGACTTGAATATTGAGATCACATCTCAAATCCAAATCTTGGGCCTCCCATAAATGCTTGATTAAATCAAGATCGCAAATCTAATCTTCTCATTGAATCTTAATCACATTCAGATCAATGTCTAATATTTGGACTAAGATCAGATTACTTCTTTACTGAGAGGAGTCACTAAAATCCAGACCCGTTTCATCACTCCGTAGGAATGGAAGCGTCATGGTTATACAATCGTTTATGATCACATCACCCTCAGGTATTCCCAATACCTGTACATCCTGCATACTGGAAGACTCAGAATAAACCAGAAGTATAAGATCATTTTTACACCGTCTACTTCAGTGTTTTATCATTAAGTTTCTCATTCGATCATTGGGAGTTGGTATCGATCATATACTTTCCAAAAGCATATATCATACCCAGGTGTTGATCATATACTTTCCAAAAGTATATATCAAACCTACAAATTCAGTCAAGCTTCCAAAGGGAGGCGACCGGCACGGAATTTGATCTTCCCAATATCTCATGAGTGAGCTCATGTCTTCCGGTTCAGTAATGAACCTGTATGATCCCTTTGAGAGATCGTATTACTCATATGCCCTTATATGCATACCAGCTCGTCGGTGTATAGACCTTGATTAGGTCATCAACCTATTGGTCTGCCAAATGTACATACTTAGACATATAGTAACACATTTGTCTCCAATCAGAGAGTGCGTGCCTATATCATGACAATATACAATATAGGACTTTGGTTATCTCGATCTTGTTAAGTCAACTCTTTGACCTAACTAATCCGACACCTCAGAATCTCTATTCCCATGCAGAGGACCTGCATCAAGAGGTCAGTCAGATATCAGCCTAACTGAGAAAGGATTGCCATCTCCTACTGAGGCTGGAGATCATCTCTTAACAATCATTTGATGGTGCTTGATGAGTCCTCAATCTAACTCATTAGATGTTCATCCAAGCACAAGCCTCTATGATTCAATATTTGAATCAACAGCTGTATGATCATCAAGATGGCCACTGTACATGACCCTAATTGTACTAAGGGACCTATTATGCAAATTATTTATTCTTCATTTCAGATCAGTGAATGATATTCACAATAACATTTATTACATAATGGCTCGTCGTGGGCTCGCATGTCCAACAATCTCCCACTAGCCCAAAGAGCCATTAATGGGCTAATCATTTAAACCCACACTCATGTGACAATCATAGGCTACTTATAAAATATCTAGGTAAGCTGATCAGTCACTCTGTTCTCAAGAGACTACGCCAAGTCCTTTTACGGCACTTGCACATCTCCTAGTAACAGTGCTCGCATCCAATGTGAATGTTACTTCTTATGCAACCAATACTCAATTTTGTTACAGTGTTCTTGACACTATAGCTCGATAATTATTATAACCAGTATGCCCATAATCCTTATCAGAATACCTTTATTCCTAGAGATCTCTATCTCCTAAGATATCTACAGTTAAGACCCTTATAGATCACTATCTACAAGGTCTTAAACTTTTGAAGATAAGACTTTGAGATCACTATCTCTAAGTTTCATCATCTTTGAAGATATTATTATTACTGCAATCAAGTATTTTATTCCATAATAGGATTAGTAACAGATTACTACTCCCACTACATGGCAAAGATCTGGCTCTTTTGCACATGTAGTATACACTCAGCTTCTCGTAACTGATGCATAAGTGCAAGTAGTTCTTGTTTTCACTTCCTCAACTCTCTGAGGTGCTATCCTTTAGATAGGTCACTATCATATCTTAAGGGAAGGAAGCTTTTCTTGGAATTTTCCAGAAAATAGAATAAGCCCAAGGTGTACTACTAATGTGACAGTCCGAATACCCTCTTCTCTTTGCTTCTGAACGACTTCAGAACTAAGATCTAAGAGGTATCCTTGAGATCATATCTCAAGGTATGGAACACCAAATTATAAAACACTTATTATTATCCTTATATCATTCCAAATGATTAGAATAATATCTACATTTAGCATGGTGAACACAATGGCACTCTCACTAAGCTTCACATGGTTCATCCAGATTTTATCTGAAATCATAACATTTATAATTTCATCAAATCTTATGTTCCAACTACAAGAAGCTTATTTGAGTCCAAAAATGGAGTTCTTTAGCTTGCACACCTTGCTTTCCTCAACCACGAAGCCCTGAGGCTACTTCATGTGAATATCCTCAGAGGGGTATTCATAAAGGAATGCAATCTTCACTCACATCATGAAGATGTCATAGTCAAGTTGTGTAGCTATAGTTAGCAATATTCTGATGGGTTAAAGCAAGGTCACTGGAGAGCAAGTCTCATCGCAAGCGATGTCTTCTCTTCGGTGTGTAGGTCGTGGCTACGAACCGTGCTTTGAAGGTCTCTACCTTCTCATCAGGTTCCCTCTTTCTCTTGAAGATCCATTTACACCATAACGGGTCTTACCCATATAGTTGAATCCTCGAGGGTCTACATACAACATTTGTATATGATGTCTACTTTAGACTTTATTGCTAACATCCATCTTTCCATGATATGATCTTTAGAAGCATCATCACATGAAGTCAGATCATTGTTAGATTCAATTGACACATGGAATCCATCCTCAAACTTATTTGAAGAGGTATTAATGTTTCATCTTCAATTTTCTATTTAGTTTCCGATTTCAGGAGCCTCATTATCTTCTCAAGATTAAATGAGTTCCTTTACTTCATTTTCATCTTGATTCTTAAGAGAGTCATCCTCTAAGAATCACATTCTCAGATATGAGATCCTTTAAGAATCTCAAGGTCATAAAGCAGGTATCCAATACCATCCTTATTTTCCTAATGAAGTAGCACTCTCCATGCCAGATTCCAGCTTAATTACATGGAACCTTATTAAGGATATATAATGTAGTCTCTACCACATATATATACCTAGAAACTAAGAGATAATTATGCTAAGATTAATCATTGATCAAATCATGTCACACATGATCAATTGTATCTCCCTACAACTCTATTGAGTTAAGGTTCATTAGGAGGATTGAGATAGGAATGATATTTATATCTCCATAAGGTATTCCTTGAATTCATCTAATAGGTACAAGCTACCTTGGTTAGATCAAATTCATTTCATCTTCCTTCAAATTTTGGTTCTAAACCAAAATTGAGAAATCTTTGAACATTTTAAGGTTTCTTTGGTGAAGAGAAGAAATTTCATATCATACATAATCATCAATAGATATCGCATATCCATAATGTTTACTATGATATAGATGATCACATACATCAATATGTATGAGATCCCGAATACCTTGACATCTTGCACCTTTCCCAAAGAAAGGTGTATTGGACATTTATCTTTGAATACAATATTCATAAGTATGTAAGTTTTGAAATTTTAGACATTCTATAGTTTCATCTCTTACTTGTCCATTGATCTCATCAACTGACATATGTCCAAAACATGATGCCAGATCATTGTCAAATGATCTTTATCCTCCTATTGATCTTTAAAGGTTTAATTTTCAGTATTAGAAATCTTAATGAATCATTCATTAATTTTCTAATTTAGTAGAGTCCACAAGATTTTAGATTACTATATGAAATATCTCCATCATAACTCTTTATGATAGGTCTATTACAGAATTCATGTTTATTTCCAACATTTAGAAATAAACAATGAGTGTATTCTAATATCTAGGTCATAGAGACATTCTCTAAGACTAAGGGCTCCCACTGAAAATATGAAGTATATTGATCCAATGGAAATTGTTGCAACAATTGCATCACTTCCAACGTGGATGACCAATAAACCTTAAGATCAAATTTCTAACATTCTAATACAGATGCAACCAATTGCAAGTGTCATTAGAAGATTGGGATACAATTTTTAGACTTTATCTTATCAAATAAGTAAGTCAATTTCAATGATTATATGTAGATTATTCTGATGTACTATCTGATTCCTTCTCTAAGGATTCTAGATATATTTGATAGTCATACTATCAACACATCAACTTATTGCAGTATTGACATTCATCCAACTCTTTGGATGTCATATGGAAGTCACATAAGTACATTCAGCTCTTGACTATACTTCTTACTTGGGTCCAACCCATGCTTCCACTGTGCTCCCTTTATCTATAAGCAACCATTGCTCAAGACAAAGGATCTCTTATGTTAAAATCAAAAATTTCTATATAAGTGTATTTCAACATTTATACATGCTTCATTCAATTCATACAATATGAATATTATGAAGCTTCATGAATGACTAGTAGAATGATGACACCCATCGTATCTACATCCATTTAAACTCTTAAATCTTAGGTTCAGGTAGGTACTCAAACAATTTGAATACATCATCTCTTATAGAGCCACCATTCTGCATAATGCAGAGAACCATGTCATTCATGATTATATGTCGAGAGCACATATGTATGCCAGAACATCTTCTTAGATTTTATAAGGATTATTTGATAATTACGATCATTATCGACATGTCACTTCAAAAGCACATTCGATGATCAAGACTTATAGAGACATACAAACCCTAGGGTTTTAGCCCTATTGTCTATTTAATTATCATTCCTCATTATTATGAGGAAACTTGCACATTGCAACCACATACATTATGTGCCCAATTGCAAGTACAATATCTGGATCATGGGTCCAATCCATGATATTCTACTGGTTATTATTGAGTATACCATTGAGTGAGATTTAAAGAAGGATTATCTGAAATAAGAAATTTGCATAAACATATATAAATATATAATTACTTTGATTTAGGAATTTTTATATCAAAGTTGTCATGCCATGTCAACAATGAAAGTTCATTCCCTTAATCACTTTCAATGTAAGAGGTATACTTACCATTATATCTCAAGCAAGATCTGGGATCTCCTTTCTTATCTTTGTTACATCCTAATAATATGAGAACCTGTAACTCAGATAAAAAGAAGCGGGAACACATTCCGCCTTGCAAGTCCAACTTGCATCTTCCAATTCGGTCTTTAACACCCGAACCCACCACCCCTAAGGTGATGTTGACCCGTCATTAATTGAACCAACCGTCAATAGGAATACAACTTGCTATGCGCAATCCAATATAGCCTCAATAATATGAGGATCCGATATTGGGGTCACTACGCATACGTCCTTACTCTTTCGAGAAGTGAAGAGCCTGATCCAAATGGATTGTATGCAGGAGCTGTCACTTCGGACTGACGTCTCCCACATATAATATCTGGCGACGGAACCCTTCGCCTTGACGGGAGACCATGGATGTCACTATTGTGATCCTCCACCTCATATTCAAATTTCAATTAATTATCATGAATCATATTCACATAATTAATTCTTCCAAGGGAAATACACATCTATTCATAATAGAGTGTTTTTAATTTAGATATAATTAACTTAATCATATTAAATTAATTATCAATCCAATTCGATCAACAAACTTGATTTTTATTTGAATATATGGTAGTATCTCAAAATACATATTAATTCGAATTTTAATAATTAGAAAAATACATCATGATCTCTCAGGCATCATTCATCCCCTACCCGTTGTCATGGCCAGTACCGGCGGGAGTGGGATGGACCGCATTCGGTGCAACCCGCTACCCCAGCGATCCCCGACTAGATACCATATCCGCCTCAGGAAAAAATAATGCCGAGTCAATCACTTTGTAATTGAGATGATCATCGGTTCTTCAATCGAAATTATACCATATAGTAATAATCAAAACATTTTTGGTTATAAAGAAATTTGCTAGACAAATTCCCAATCCTATTCAAGCAAGGAGTTTGATGATTGTGTTTCTAATTATGATCTAGATCAAATCTAATCAATTTATTGGTTGAGGCCAAGTCAATTAAGGAAATAATCATCATTCAATATTTCTCAAATATTTTCCATAATTATTTCATGAAATTAACATTTAATTTCACTAATTGACAGTCGCATTGTTCTTGATTAGGATTGTAATTTCAACAGTGACCACTACTTACTAAAATTAACATATCTCAATCAATTTAAATCCAAATTAGACAAAATCATGTTTCAAAGATTGCTAATTTGATTTAGGACAGAACTTAAGTGATATTTCACGCATTTCGAGGCGGATCAAAACAGTAATTAATTCATTAATCATGTTAAGATTCGCAGTACCGCAATAGTTAATACATGTTCATTAAAACAACCATATCTCGAGCAAACGGAATCCAAATTACGTAAACTCAGATCCTATGGTTTCCTTACTTAATGGGGAACAAAATCCAAGTTTTATTTTTGTGTTTAAATAATTTAAACAGGGCCAAAAAAATCACTAAACAGAGATGCGAAAATGATAAATGCGATAAAACTTTCGCAACCCTAACGAACCCAAGTCGCCTTCGGTTTTATGGATCGTATCCAAAACCTTCAACCTGGATCTGATATCACTTGAAGGATATGGTATAATCCTCATGCGCATCACGGAAGCGTGAGCGTCGTATCGAATACGACGAGGAACGACTAGTCAGACTAGTTGTTCTATGCAGCGGAAATTAAAATTTTTTCATATGACGAAACCACATGATCCATGAACACTTCTCGGATCGTTTCGTCTAAACCGCAAACAAGTAGTAGGATTACCTCTTGAAGAGTGGTTGCGATCGAGTCTCTAAACGAAGAGACCTCCTGTCTCAAGTCCGATTCGATGGAGGAGACGCTTGCGAGCGCGGGGATGAATTGCGTGCTTCTCGCAATCCATGTTGATGATCCAAGCGGTGAATCTTCTGATCTCGACACACGAGATCCGATGTCTTCTTCACGAGCGAGGTGCACCGAAGGAGACGAAGAGCCACAAGCAGAGGATCGGGCAACATAACGACGACGTTGCGGCGATGGAGACTCCCTCTGGGGCATCCATGGTAGACGGCCATATGAGAGGGAGAGAGAGTAGGCGTGTAGAGAGAAAGAGAGAGAGAGAGAGAGAGAGAGAGAGAGATGTGCTTCAAAAGCATAGCCCTTGAGAGCATGGTATGCCTCTCTATTTATAGAGTTTTGGGATCCATGGATCTCAATCCATGGGACATATAAAATTAATGGATGAGATTGATTTATGTCTAATCCAATGGTCAAGATTGTTGTTGGTAAAAACCAACAACTTATGATTTAATTTGGATCAAATATATTTGACAAATCAAATATACATCAATTCTTAAATTAAACCAATCAAATAAGGGAGATTACCAACATGGAGATTCTCTCCATATATCATGGTGGACGGCCACCAATTCCATATTGGTTATGGTGGCAGTCCACTTGATTACAAGTGGGGCAATCTCATGAGATTTCATGAGATTGCATATCTCCATGGAAATCTCCTTTATTTAATCCAACAACTTTTGTTGTGATTTATTCTTCAAAAATAATTCACAATTAATTTTGAGAATATTGCAATCTTTCCATTGGAAATTTGTGAATCACATTCACAACCAAAAACAAAATATAATTTACATTTTCAATTAATTACACAATGTGTATCCAATACACATCAATAATTAATTAACAAATATAAATTATAATTAGCTCTCTCTAATACATTATAAATCACATTTATAATACATTATGAATAATATGGATAGTGCTATCCACATTATTCTCATCCATGATAATTAAATCACATTTAATCATCTTGGATCTCTATTCTCACGTGCCCAAGTAATATGAATCACATTCACATTATTCACATCTTTGATAATCAAATCACATTTAATTATCTAAGATAACTATCCTTATAATATGAATCAAATTCATATTTTTCATGATAATTAAATCACATTTTATTATCCATTTTCTCAATGCTCGGATACATATATCAACAATAGAATTATCCATGAACTCTTTCAAGGATAATGCCCTTTCTCCGCGAATACTTGTAGATAAGTACTTGGCGATTGTATTGTTCCACGTATAGTGACTTGGATATTAAGATCACATCTCAAATCCAGATCTCGGGCCTCCCATAGATGCTTGATTAAATCAAGACCGCAAATCTAATATTCTCATTGAATCTGAATCACATTCAGATCAATGTCCAATATTAGGACTAAGATCAGATTACTTCTCTACTGAGAAGAGTCACTAAAATCCAAACCCGTTTCATCACTCCCTAGGAATGGAAGCATCATGGTTATACAATCATTTATGATCGCATCACCCTCATGTATTCCCAATACTTGTACATCCTGCATACTGGAAGACTCAGAATAAACCAGAAGTATAAGATCATTTTTACACTGTCTACTTCAGGATTTTATCATTAAGTTTCTCATTCGATCATTGGGAGTTGGTATCGATCATATACTTTCCAAAAGCATATACTATACCCAGGTGTTGATCATATACTTTCCAAAAGTATATGTCAAACCTACAAATTCAGTCAAGCTTCCAAAGCGAGACGACCATGCACGGAATTTGATCTTCCCAATATCTCATGAGTGAGCTCATGTCTTTCGGTTCAATAATGAACCTATATGATACCTTTGAGAGATCGTATTACTCATATACCCTTATATGCACACCCGCTCGCCGGTGTATAGACCTTGATTAGGTCATCAACCTATTGGTTTGCCAAATGTACATACTTAGACATATAGTAACACATCTGTCTCCGGTCAGAGGATGCGTGCCTATATCATGACATCATACAATATAGGACTTTGGTTATCTCGATCTCGTTAAGTCAACTCTTTGACCTAACTAATATGACACCTCAGAATCTCTATTCCTCTGCAGAGGACCTGCATCAAGAGGTCAGGCAGATATCAACCTAATTGATAAAGTATTGACATCTCCTACTCAGGTTGGAGATCATCTCTTAACAATCATTTGACGGTGCTTGATGAGTCCTCAATCTAACTCATTAGATGTTCATCCAAGCACCAGCCTCTATCATTCAATATTTGAATCAACAGCTGTATGATTGTCAAGATGGCCATGGTACATGACCCTAATTGTACTAAGGGACCTATTATGCAAATTATTTATTCTTCATTTCAGATCAGGGAATGATATTGGCAATAACATTTATTGTATAATGGCTCGCCATGGGCTCGCATGTCCAACACCAACTACCTTCTCGTCCTATGAGAAAATTGGTTTAAATGATGTAAGTAGATTTTATACATGATGGGGCTTTACCTTTCTTTACAGATTTCAGGCAATCTTGGTAGTTATTCTTCCAGTGCCCCAACTTCTTGCAGTGATGATAGACATCGGTCATCTTCGATGCTATTAGTATGGAAGAGAACACATTGACTCTTTTTCTAATGGGCTAGACCCTTCCGAGACCCTTGCTTACGATCACGCTTCCCCTTGACTTGTGCAACCATTACGATGTCAGTGGGATTATCTTTCTTCATTGTGTCTTCTGCAGACTTTAATGAAGCCATGAGTTCAACGTTTGCCAAGTTCAACTTGTTCATGTGGTATGTTACTACATAGTTATTGAAAGACTTGGGGAGAGACAACAGAATGAAGTCTGACTGCATGTCTTCATCCATCTTAGCCTCGAGAGTTTCCAGTTCCGATAAGTAACCAACCACTTTGATCACATGTTCACAATGGGAGTTCTTCCTGCAATTTAAAACGAATAAATTCTTTCACAATGCTATAACGTCGAGTGCAATTTACATCACCGAACATCTCTTTGAGATTTGACATTATATCCTGGCAAGTATTTATTTTCACATGCTGCTTCTGAAGCACATTGGAGAGGGATCCCATAATATAATACCAAATCAATGAATGATTGATAAATATGTGATTCGTCACTCTAGAAGTTGAAAACAGAGCATCGTTCTCGAGTAATTAGCTGCATTTCTCCATTTATTCCGTACTATTACCATTTATGCACTTAGAAATAATATCTACATTTTAGCATGCATACTTGCATTACATAAGAAGCTAAATTCCTTTGTAAATACCATATGTTTCCTCTATTTTTATCTTTTTTTACTAATTCAGACATTAATAAAAGTAACTCTCTAGTGTAAATATTACTAATAAATAAAAAATATCAAAAAATACTAACTTGTAAAATTGCCCAATAAAATCCAAACTCTAGTTTGAGACTAAAGGCCTTAAAACGTGAATATCTTTCTCATATAGTCTCCTATGGACTATGATTCAATTGTAAATTAATGTGTGTTCAATTATCTTCAAAACAAGATCAAATTCAAAAGAATCGGAGTTCGTATGTGAAACTTGGGTTTTGGGCCCCTATTGTATATTATACATATTGGCTAATTTGACCTTATTATTTCATGTACAAAAATAATCCTTTTTGATTTATTTCATTTGCATTTATTTTGATTATTGTTTTAATAAAATATGTAAAAATCTGAATAAAAATTAAGATAAAAATGAAAGAAAATAAATCAATCCGAGTCTGTATATATAGTCTATACATATGTCCCCTTTAATTTATTCCTTTATTTTAATAATTATTAAAAATATAAAAATTAGATTACATTATTAGTATTTTTTATCTTTTCTATATATTTATTTTGATTTTTATCTAATTTTAAAATGATAAAAAAATTCGAACACAAAAATACGGTATTTTATATCTATAGGATACCATCAAATATATTTTTTGTACAAATAATTTATTTGATTTTGAGTCCTTCATGAAATTTGTAGATCTCATCGATATGAACAAATTTCATGTTGACCATATTTTTATTTGACCTCTCTCGATATTTCTTTTTGATTTTTTTAATTTAATTTTTGAATTTTTGAGAGCTATACGTGGCATCTCTTGGAGGCGCCACGTGTCACCCCCATTTTCTTTATTATTTTATTTTAATTTTATTTTATTTAATCATTACTATTATTTAATATTTATTTATTTTCTCTTATAAATTTTTTCATTAATTTCATTAATTTTATTATTATTTCATTTAATTTTATGTATTTATTTATTTATTTGCTACTATTATTATTATTTTATATTTAATTTAATCTTAATTTTAACCTTAATTTTCTTCGCCATGTGGTCGTTCTACGCCGCGCGCCACGTGGCGCCCTCCCGATGCGGTTCCTCCCTCTTCCCTTGACCTACTACTCTCTCTTTCTCTCTCTCCCTCTCTTCTCCCTCTCACCCAACTTCCTCCGCTCTCTCCTCCCACTTCCTCCATCTTCGCAAACCTCTGCCCTACCCCCAACGACCCATAAAGCGTCGATGACCGCCCCTCGTGTACTGCATCCGCCACCATCGAGAGTTCAAGGCCTCCTTCCTTCAACTTTGTGGTCACCCTTTTGGTGACAACTTAGGGGTGCATTGAAGGTGAAGACGAGGATGCGTCGACCTCCAGCAAGATCCAAGGTTAGATCCCAACCTTGAAGCAGCAGACACAACTACTTCTATAGAGCTTCCTGTACGTCTGCCCACAGTTGGAGGCGAAAACCAAGAGCATAGTTATGTTCTGATTCCAGGTGAGACCGTCTTCAGGTGTCATCTCTGATCCCTTCCCCTTCTCCTTCTTCTCATCTCCTTTCTTCTTCCTTCTTCCCCTTTATCTATTTCTACTTCTTCCTTTGTATCTCTTCCTCTCTTTCTCCTCCGTTCTTTCTTTTCATATTCCTCGATCTACGCCATCACCTCCGCCTTCGATCGTCGTCCATCACTTCACTTGTCGAGCCCACTCCACTAGCATCTGCTCCGCCACAGCCTCGATCCACTTGCCTCACCTCCAGATGCACCGACAATAGCCCGCACACCTGCAGCTCCATCAATCCACCGCTTGGTTTCTTTCGCAGCCGCCCGCCGTCGCTGTCACCTCCTTGGTCATGTGTTAGACAAGGCCCTTGGTGCCATAATCACACCCGAAGCCCCCGCCCGAGCCACGGCTTCAGGAGGATCTATAGCAAGGGACGTGCGCCACCTAGAGGTTGTGCCCGAAGCTTTTTCGAGCCACAGCTAGCATGTGCCCTGCGCGTGTACGCAGGGGGGACTTGTATCCACTTCCTCGCAGTTCTAAGAATTATCGGAGGACCCGACTTTAGCCTGCATGTGCCTCGCACGTGCAAAGCGGTAAAATTACATCCAATCCCCTCTGTTCGAACAAATAACATCCGTGCCCCCGCCAGCGAGGCAACGTGTGACAGACACACGTGCCCTATTGGAGAAATTGCATTCAACCCCCTAGGATTTCGGTAATTGTATTTCCATAATTTTTTATTTTGTTTAAATTTTTTTAATTGCATTTAGAACCTTGTATTTGTGTCCCTATTATAGTCTCATTTTGTCATCATTTTATCTTTTCAAAAATAGTGCATTGTAGAACAACTTATTCTTTATCATGTGGATGCTTGATTAACTTTTTATAGAATATGATTGATTTAATATAATTAATTAATGTAAAATTTCATAATTTACCCACTACATGATCTTTAATTGATATTAAATTAATCTTGCTCCAAAAATTCGCAAAAATTCACATTAGATAGATTTTAATGTGTTTAATTATCCCATAAATCATTGTATTTGCACACATATCGAGGTTGCAATAAATTAAATGGTTATTTGAGTAATTAATTTTAATAGGTCGTAGAACAATTATTTTTAAGATCTATTAAATTTCCTGGATTCCTCCAACATTGATTTATTTAGGATAATTTTATTTTCAAGAAATAAGTTGGTTTGCTATTTACTAAATTTAATTTGTAAAAAATCACCCTACATGCATCAATATTTCATAAAAAAATCATTTTGCATCTGAAAATTCCAAAACAATTATGGAGCATTCATTATTTTTCATATTCTGGCCATGTTTTAGGATTTTTGGAATTCATTTGATCAAAATTTGCATTTTAAGCGCTAAACATGCCTGAAATTGCATTTCATTTATTAATTCTGTTAAAAAATTAAAAATACCTCTCTGAAAATCAAGGTTCTAAACATCATATAAACCAACCTAAGGAGACAGTTACCTCCCTGAGTTTGACCTTGAACTTGTCCAAGTAAAATATAAAAAATTAACTGCTCGCTTTAATTGATTAGTTAAATAAGCAATCATTTTTATTAATCCTAAGTGCTCGAATACTACAACAAATTCGACATATTAATAAGGGTGTTTTGCGTTCGTCAAGATATTCATCATATTTTTCATGGGATTTTATCACTTGTGCCCCTCCGAGATCTCGCAATTTCAGTTATACCCCTATCTTTTTGGTAATATCAGTTGTGCCCCTCAAAAGTTTCTCCGTCATCAGTTGTGCCCTTCCGTCAGGTTGACCGTCAATGAATTGACTTAACCATGGTTTTTTCAAACCTTGGTGCATTTAAGAGGGGTATTATTGTCCAGAGGCCTCTTCTTCCTCCTCCAACCTCCTCCTCCTCCCTCTCCGGCCCGAGCTCCGCCCCGAGCTCCCCTCCCCTCCCCGACGCCGCCCCGAGCTCCCCTCCCCTCCCCGGCGCCGCCCCCTGCTCCCCCTCTCCCTCCCGGCATCAACCAGACAGAGCACCCGCCCCGAGCTCCACTCACCTCCCCGCCACGACGCAGCCCTCCCTCCCCCCCACTCCCCTCGGTTCCCTGCCCCCCTCGCAACCCACCTCCCTCCCCCTCCCCGACGCAGCACCCCCCTCCCGAGGCGGCAACTCACCTCCCCGCCGCGACCCACCTCCCTCCCCCGCCCCGACGCAACACCTCCCGCGGCGCCAACTCACCTCCCCGCCGTGACGCAGCCCTCCCTCCCCCCCAACTCCCCTCGGTTCCCTGCCGCGACGCAGCCCTCCACCCCCTCGCAACCCACCTCCCTCCCCTGCCCCGACGCAGAGCCCCCGTGCGCATGAAGCTCCCTCCTCCCAAGCCCAGACCCCCTACCCCAGGAACCCCCCGCCCGCGCCTCGTGCACCTGCAAGAAGTCCAAACGTCCCCCTACGTGGAGAGACGCGCCGCGCGCGGAGTTGGTGCGCCGCGGGAGGTCAGCGGAGGGAGGTCGGGGCTGCGCCCGATCGCGCGGGGTTGCTGAGAGATGGCGGCGCGAGGCCGCGCCTGGAGATGGAGGCGGAGAGCTCGAGGCGGAGCTGGGCGGCGCGGGGCAGGGGCAGGGGCGACAACAGCGAGGGAGTAGGAGGAGGTGGAGGAGGAGGAAGAGGATGTGGAGGAGGAGGAAGAAGAAGAAGATGAGGAGGGTGTAAAATGACCTCCTAACCTTTTTTTTAAAGTAATTCTGCCTATGTCCTCAAAGTTAACGGCCGTTTGCACTGTGGATGGACGGTCACTAACCCGAGGGGCACAAGTGATAAATTATCAAGTTTTGAGGGGCACAACTGATATTACCAAAAAGATAGGGGCATAACTGAAATTGCGAGATCTCGGAGGGGCACAAGTGATAAAATCCCATTTTTCATTATACGTGATTTCTTTCGGTGTTTAGTATTTATGTGCTTATTCTTGGATAACACATAAGAAATGCAGTCCGAATATAGAATAAGATCCAATCTATGTTTGAAATTAAGAATGCACTGTATTAGAACGTATAAATAATTATATATTCAAAAATATTTGATTAAGGATTTTTAATCAAAATAGTCTTGCCTTTTCAACTCTGAAAGTTCATTCCCTCAATAACTTTTAAAGCAAGAGATACACTTACCGCTATATCTCTAGGAAGAATTGGGATATCCTTTTCTACTTTCGTTACATCCCAATAATATGAGAAACTGTAACTCGAATAAAAAAGAAGCGTGAACACATTCCGCCTTGCAAGTTCAACTTGTATTTCCCAATTTGGTCTTTAACAGTTGGACCCACCACCCCTAAGGCATTGTTGACCCATTGTTAACTTAACCAACTGTCAACATGATTATAACTCGCTATGTACAATCCAATAATGCCCCAATAATATCAGAAACTGATGTTGGGGTCACTACGCATACGACCTTACTCTTTTGAGAAGTAAAGAGCCCGATCCATGTGCGCTTGTATGCAGGAGCTATCACTTTGGAAATGCATCTCCTACATACAATCCATGGTGATGAAACCCTTTGCCTTGAAGGGAGACCATGGATGTCATTTATATTATTCTCCACATCACATTCAAATTTTAATTAATTATTATGAATCATATTCACATAATTAATTCTTTTAAGGGAAATAAAGCTCTATTCATAATAGAGTGTTTATTGAATTTAATTAATTTAATCATATGAAATCCATTATAAATCAAATATAATCAAAAAAATAAATTAGGGTTTGCTTGATATTACTGTATAGTATACACCCTCATAAGTAAGTATTATTTTGTATTTTAATAATTAGAGTACAACTTGATTTATATTATTCTTTCCTAAAAAATGTATCCGGTCAGTACACTCGAGTTATACTAGGAGGGAGTATTTTCTTGACATGCAAGGTGCTAACTAGTAAACCAAGCCAGCATATCCGGACTAGACACATTCACCATTCCGATTGAGAACAACACAAAATAATGCTAATGTACTTGTGGTTCTATCGATCAACTTTGATGATCGACATTATACTATATAGTAATAACTTAGAAATGTTAGGCATCTTAAATTAAATTTATAAGCAAATCAAGCAACCATGTTTTGCATGTAAAAGTTGTCCTAAACTATTGTAGGATAATTAGGGTTTTCATGAAACATACATTCAGTGATCAATGATGTTTAGTCAATTATTTTCATAATAGTTAGGCATCAAACTTAATTAATTTAAATTCACAATTTCCATGATTTTTTTAAATGACAAACACATTAAGCAAAGAGATTTGATGTTCCAATTATCATCCGACCAATCTCTGCTAACTATGAAATATCTAGGGAAAGAGTCAGAATCGCGTGAAATAAATTCGAATGGTTTGCTGGTTTGATTCTCTACTTAATCCAATGTTTATTTCATATCTCATGACATGAAAACAATAAGCAAAAAATTTCTTACAGATTAGCGTATACATGCAAAAATAATTTCATAGCGGAAACTCTTCTAATTTCAATTATGCACTTTTGGTACCAATAATAGGCCACTATTTTTGGGACATATTCAGACTTTATAAATACCTTTTAGTAACCAAAAAACACAACCAAATAGTGCTCAATGGTAGATTTTTGTTTTAGTGAAAACCAATTCGAATCTTGCATCTCATGCAAAAACAACGAGTCCTTGCACATCCAAAATACTAAACCCTGTTCACCTAGGATTTTAGATCATATACAAGACCTTAACCAAGGATCTTTTATCACTTGAAGGTTATCAAAAAAACCGTAAGCGCATCACGAAAGCGTGAAGATCACATCATATGTGATCAGGAGCGACTAGTCATACTAATTGCTCAGGGCAACATAATTTGAAAATTTTAAATCAATGAAACCACATGATCCGAGAACATTTCTCGAATCATTTTATCTAGACCACAAAGAAGATATAGAAATACCTCTTGAAATGTGATTGCGATCAAAGTCTCTAAAGCAAGAAACTACATGTCTCAAGTCCAACCCGACGGAGGAGATGCTTGCGAGTGCATTGATGAGACGTGTCCTTCTCGCAATCTAAGATGTAGATCCTAGTGATGTATCTCCTGATTTTGTAACATGAAATCGTAGGTATTTTTCATGTACAAGAACCATCGAGGAAGATGAATATCCACTAACGATCGAAGCGGCAACACGTCGGCGTAGAGATGACGGTGATCCTCTCTAGGGCAAGAGGTGGACGACCACTCTTGAGGGAGAGATGGGGGCATGCGTGAGAATATGAGAGAGAGAGAGCTTGTGAATATTGTTTTCTTCTAAAAGGAAAATCTAGGGTTGTCTCTTCTTTTATAATATTTTGGAAGTTCATGGATCAGATTCCATAGACAACACAAAATAAATGGTTAAGATTGATTTGTATTTTCTTTCAGTGACCATGATTTTGTTGTTCAAAAATACAAAAACAATTATATTAATTTAATTAAATATATTGAATAATAATCAATATAAATTAATTCAATCAAATCAGTATACATTAAAGGATTAGGAAAGGAGGCAAGCTCCTTTCAATTAAGATGGGGGGGCATACCCTGACTTCTCCTAGCCGTAGGATCTATCGCAAGTCCCATCTTAACTGTCCACCTGCACCATACTCTTCGTCACTTGATCTGATCTGGTGATCAGATCCAGGCCACACATCTGTGCCTCATCCTCAGCCATTGGATCGCCAATCTGACGGCTAAGGCCTCGTCTCCTTCCTCTCGCAGCTCCTCTCTCCCACAATCTTCCTTGCTACCCATCGTCCCACTTCTCATTTTTTCCACTCTCTCTCCCACTCCTGATCTCATCGGGCTCAAAGCCCTAACGTCCCTCTTCTTCGCCCGACACATGTCTTCCCCTCTCTCTTCTTCCTCGTTCCACCATGAGCTCACGAATCCACGTCCTCCATCACTCACACCTCACCCTTCTCCCCTTCAAATACTCCATCATCGGCCCCTGTCATGCCAATACACCTTCACGTGCGTGAGCTCCGAGCATTCCTTCCACCCCCATGATAGGGAGAGTGAGAGAGAGAGCTCATGAAGATCGAGCGATTTACACTAGCAAGATCGTCACCTTCTCAGGTGAGCTGCAGCTACACAACTACTCGAGCTTCAGACATCTGACGTCAGGTGTGTCAAGTGAAGACCGAAGCCTCCATCTCAAGCCTCGTGTATGTTCCACGCCCCTCCAGTTCCCCTTTGTTTGATCATCTTCTCGGACAGGTATCCTCTTGTATTTCTTTGTTTCTTTGTTTCTATCATGTTTCTCCCATTTTTCTTTGCACATACAGACACCCTTGCTTCCCTTCAACCATCGTACTATCTTCGCCGCATCTCCGACAAACTCGTTGATGAATCTGTGATTCATCACTCTAAAAGTTAAAAATAGAGCCTTTTTCCTGAGTAAATAGAGGCATATTTCCCTTTATAATGCATAAATAGCATTCATACATGCATTCATAAAATATGCATTTTAGCATTCACATTTTGCATTAAATAAGAAGCCAAAATCATTTGTAAAATATCCACTTATTAAAAATAACATCTCCCTTATAATGTGTACACCTTAGTTAATAATATAAGGAAGAAAATCAGGAATCCCCTTTGTAAAATATCCAATAAAGCCCTAGACCTCTTGGACCATAAAATGACCATAGCTCCCTCATACAACCTCCAAAATAGGTCTACTCACTTTTAGAATAATACACATTAAAAGACCTTTAAAATGAGACTAATTTCATCCAATTTGGAGCTCATATGAAAAGTTGGGTTTTTGGGCCTCTATGTACACTATGTATACTATATTTGTGTATATTCGTATTTTTGTATCATAGTTGACCTCATCTCCGTCTTTGGTCAACATGAAACTTGTAGATCTCATCGAGATCTACAACTTTCATGTTTTGAGTTTTTCCAAATTCGGCCTCCTTCTCTCTACATTCATTTTCAGTCTCAGCCAATCACAGTTGGCTACGTAGCGCCCTCTGGTTGCGCCATGCGGCCCGCTCCCCTTGCCTTAGCCGCCTCTGCTCTCAGCCGTTGGATATCTTTCTTGATCCAACGGTCAGTTGTTCTCCACGTGCGCCTTTCACGTCCACCGTCTGATCATCTCCAGGGCCTCATCTAACCCGCCCGCTGGCGCCTCGCTCCCATCACGCCACGTGGCGACTCTTTGCGCCACTCGATCAGTGCCTTCACCATCTCAGCCGCCCGCTCACGCTTCTCCCCTATCGCACCACGTGGCACCATCACATCCCTCAGATCGCCTCGCCCCAGATCTAATCCTACCCGTTCCATCCCACCTTCTTCTCCGCAGTTGGATCACAAGATCCAACGGTGAGGGCCTCGTCTTCCACCTCCGACACCCTCTCTCTCCCACGATCTCGACCTTGCGCCACACGCTGCCCCTTTCTATTTTCGGCCGCACGCTAGCCACCCTCACCGACCGCCAATGCGGCCACGACCTTCTCCACTCTCCCCTCATCCTCGCCAACTCCCTCCCACGTCGTCCACCGGAGACGCTCCACGAACCCCACTAACCTCACCTCATCACCAGCCCGACCGTCGACTTCTTCCTTTAAATACTCGAGCACCGGCCAACTTCACGCCCATCCACCACCCCAGAGAAGTTCCTTGAGCTCAGAGCGTTCTTTTTGTGACAGCAACCGAGTGCCTCTTCGAGCGACGATCGGTTTCTTCTCCGACGAGATCCACGGCGAGCTCTGCCGTGTCGCAGCCCTCCTCCGCGAAGCTGCTTGAGCTCGGGACCTTACCGATCCCTCGAGCGACGTCCTGGAACTCCAATCCGAGTTCCAATCCCCAGGTAAACTCCTCCATACTTCTTTCATTTTCTTCTGATTTTCTTTGGTTCTTCTCCGATTTTATCCGCGCTCTACCTTCATCTTCTCGCTCCGCTTTCACCTTGCCGAGCTCTGCGATGGAGCTCTGACCTTCGCACTCCATTTATCACCCTCCGACAACACACTTCAACTCTCATCGACTCCAGCTCCGCCACCTGGGCGGAGCACCATCGCCGGACCATCTTCCCCTCGCTTTAGGCCTCGCCGTCCATCCTCCACATCTCCACTAGCATGCACACGCTTCGGCTATCACTTCTAACCCCTGCAGATACACCCAGTTCACTGGCCGGGTGTTCATCGGAGCTCCTATCGAGCTTCATCGCCAGCGAGCTCCGATGCGCCTCCTCCGCTCCTGAGACCTCCTGAGCCTTCGCCGCACCGCTGCGTATCTTCCTGGATATCTCCGAGCCCCCGGAGAGCTTCACCGACGTCAGGAGGATCGGGCGGAGCAAACCCCCCTTCGCCGGAGATCCGCCAACTCCTCCGCAGGCGACGGAGGATCGTTGAGGAAAAAGCTCCAGCCACCGTTCGATCATCTTGATCGAACGGTCCAGCGCCATCCACGTCGCCCCGTCCATCGCTCTCCAGGCACCGTTGGATCAGCTTAGATCTGACGGTCTCTGATCACGCCACGCGCCATCAACGACAGCCTTTGGATCGATCTTGATCCAAAGGTCCAGAGCATGCCACGACATCAGGTCCGAGCCTCGTCCCTGACCTCTAGGCTCGGACCACCCGAAGCTTCGCCGAGCCTCAGCCGAACCTCCAGAAGCTCCCGAGCCAAGACCCGAGCCGCCGACGCCACCCGAACCTAGGCACCCCACGTGAGCAGCACGTGCGCCTGGGTAAATTGCACAGAAGCCCCTGGAACTTCAAGAAATTGCAAATTAGTCCCTATGAAGCGCCCCTACGTGAGGAGCACGTGTAGTCGTGGAGAAATTGCATTCCACCCCCCCAACATTCTAGGTAATTGCATTTAAGTCCCTGTCAGCATGTTTATTTCTATGTACTTTTATTTCCTATATTGCAATTACACCCCTGTCTTTGCACGCATCCCTAGGTGTCATCTTGCATCATTTTTGATTTCCAAAAACTACATGTTGTAGCTTAACTTGTCCTTTATCTGTTGTGACACTTGTCATATTTTTGTAATTACAGTAGAATTTTTAAATAATTAATTGGTTGATTTATGTGATATTTTGCCCAACTGGACCTTTTAATTAATAGTTAAATCTCTGTAACTCCAAAAATTCTCAAAAAATCACAGTAGCTCTAGGATAGTTAACTTAACATTGCATAAAAATTTCATCTCATTTGCACACATATTATGGCCTGAAAAAATTAATTGGTGATTTTCTTAGTTTATTTTTAATAGGTTCATTTCACATTAAAATTAAGGTTTGTCAATTTTCCTAGATTCCTCATTATTAGATCTATCTAGGATAATTTTATTTCCTAAAAATATTGTGATTTGGTATTTATTAAAATTAAATTAGTGAAAATCACCCTACCTTCATTTTAAATTCATAGTTAATTCATTTAGTGTCTAAAAATTCCAAAACATTAGGGTAGCTTAATTTCATCATAATTCATCATCTGGCCAATTTTTATAATTTTTGGACTTCATTTGATACCTTAACTGATTTAACTTTAAATTGGCTTGATTTTTGCATGTGTCCTGCATAGAAAATAGAAAAAGAAAAAGAAAAAAATATTCCTCGAAGATCACACACTTGGAATTTGCTACAAATCCACCTAAGGAGACAGATGCCTCCCTGAGTTCAACCTTGGAATTCACCAAGTAAAAAAATTGTTGCTTGAAATTGACTTGAATCTAATTAGATTTTTAATATTCCCTCTCGTATCCGACTGCAACGAACACTTATAATTAATTTGGACATTAATCCGACCGAATTAACCGAGGTAGCGGGAGCGATATCAAAATGGCGCCGTTGCCGGGAGGCACGACTTAGGTTAATTTGCAGTAATTTCTGACTGTTTGATTTTCTGTCCCTGGGTAGTCTGACCCCCGGTTTCCTTGTGAATATTTTCTGTCTTTTAATTCTTGCATTTTTTTGTGTGTCATTCTCTGACTTCAATTTATTTCTGTGCGAGGAACGCGAGGAGTCGAAGACGCTTCGAGGAATCGACAGATTAATTCTTGAATGACTTAAGAGAATTTGTACTTTTATTTTTTTTATTTTTTCGCATCATTTCCAGCGGTTCCCGTTTGGGTTCTCGCGCGTGTAAATATAGTGGAACCGTGTCCCCGTGTGCTGTGTGGTTTGAATGGTAAATTAGGCTTGCACTAGCGGTTCCTCGAGCCACTCTAGGATTTGCTTGTGTTCGTAACTTTGTAGGACCACACATTACACTTAAAAGACGCACCTAGACCGTAGAACTAGTCAAATCAACCTGTGCTTCACTCGCTAATAGAACTGCTTGTCTAGGAGCGGATTTTTCGCTTGCATTTGCATTTAGTATAAATAAGTTTTCAATTTTGTTTTGCATCCTTCATAAAATGCGAAGGGATCACTGTAAGTATTATCTACTCAGCATATGCATCATCGTTTTCCGTGCATCAGCTTTTCTCGATTTCCCCCTCTATTTTTCACACTTAATTTAAACGGAAATTGGGACTGGACGATAGGCGTGTTGTGTGGTTGGACTAACAAGTGAGAACTAAACTTAAAACCAGGACTGCTAACATTATTGACCAAAAAAATAATAAAATTTGGAAAATCTGTTTACGGGAGATTAACTCCGACCTTGTTTTCAGGCTGAGTGAGGGTACTTGAGTGTGTGTGAACACCTTAAGGCAGAGCCCAAATCCCCGCCTTCCATATCACGTTCCGACTAATCCTAGCAAATATGACAAGTTGAATTCTTAAGGTTCACTGACTAGTACCAAGTAGCCTCCGCCTGTCTCAGGTAGATAGGGGCGAAATTGCGGTACTTCGCGACAAGTTGCCAGTAACCCCCCAGGTGAAGTTTCGGCCTTGTCAGCCTCCGCCTGCTTGCAGGTA
The DNA here is from genome assembly GCA_037367405.1 of Ottelia alismoides. Classification (NCBI taxonomy): domain Eukaryota; kingdom Viridiplantae; phylum Streptophyta; class Magnoliopsida; order Alismatales; family Hydrocharitaceae; genus Ottelia; species Ottelia alismoides. Next base: position 276,292 of record JAZKJV010001257.1, read on the forward strand.
GATAGGGGCAGGTCTTTGAATCCATCAACTTGGGATAGGAGCGAAGAGAGGAAGGACCGGTGATATCTTAGGTGATAGGTTACACATGGAAGACGCATCCGGCTCTGAGCCGACTTCCCTATAGGCTGCGTAAATCCTTTCTATCTTGCTTGAAAAATCACACTTAAATTTAACCAGATTAATCGGACTCGATTTTGGGTCCTTCACCGTGTCGAGTGTGAACTCGGGGTTTGCTCTTGCGTTTGTCTTTGAGTCTGTCTGTGTGTGTTATCCTGTGTAATTGCACTTTTTCTACCTCCATCTGCTTACAATCATCCTTTCCTCTTCAAAGATGTCAGGATATTGGTCCCCATACCCTGTGACCTCTGGTCAATCCTCCTCGACCATATACCATTCATCTCCGCCTTCTCATTCTTTCATGTATCCTCCTCCACCCATGGGAGATCCTTACCCGTGGTCGGCTCCACCTCAACCCGATTATGAAGTCAGAACTTCGACTGACTTCTCAACTTCTTCACATTTCTCACCTACTCCATATTCTAACACTCAAGATCCACTTCCATCTTGGGCTGACTGTACTTATTCTCGAGAGCTTGCAGGAATCAAAGAACTGAATGAAGAGCAAGCCACTGCTGAGATAGATGATTGGCAAAATTGTATGCCCCTACATACTTCATTCTCACCTCAAGTAGGGATCATACAAAAATTTGCATATACACATCCCGACTGACCTTAGGGCATAACGTGGTCGATCAAACAACCCGAATAGAGAGGCCTGAACATCATGATTTTCCAGACTTGATTGACTTTAGTGATCAAGCCTTCATTAACCAGCCTTCATTCGGAGAGCCCACACATTCACAAGATTGGACTCATGAGCTAGACTTATCAGTCCCTGTTTCATCATATGAGGCTCCGACCAATATTTGCCATCTAGATGGTCCATACTCGACCCAGAATTACATGCCATAGTCTAGGTATGTTGAGCATGAGACCCCAATATCTCAGTTGTATCCTCCACTTGAGCAGAACACTCCCGTGATTTGTCATGAGAATTTTATGGAGGATGACATCTCTAGACTTATTAAGAAAAATGAATCATTTGGTAACGAGTTGAGAGAAGTCATGGAAATATTGCACTCAATTTCTGCCAGCCTGGGTATGAGAGTGGAGAAGGAAGTAAGTAGATCTGATGTTGAAAATCAAGCAAGCATTAGGGAACCCACACCATTTGTACAGATGGAGTCCATTCTATCTCCCTATTCTACTAACCCCTTGCCTTCCAATATTGAGTCTGATCATTCATCTATCCAAAACACCAAAAAAATTGAAAAATCAAAAAATCACATAAAAATTGAAAATGAAAAAGATCTAAAAAAATTGGATCCTGCCCTAAGGGAAGCACTCGATGAAGAACTGATTTTTAATCTTCCCTTAATAAAGGCCATAGATCACTTTCCCGACCTCAAACGTTTTGTGAGAAGTAAATTGATGCCCAAGAGGTCGGGCAATAAGAGGACAAGGATTGAAAGACACGTAGTGTCTATGGCCACCTCCTTGGTGATGGGGAGAAAGATCAAACGCCGCAGAGTGAAGCGGTTGCCCCGAGTTGAATGTGAAATCAAAGATACCATCTTTACCCATGCAAGAATCGATGATGACTCACCGATAAATATCCTCCCGACCTCTGTGTTCGACAAGCTCAAACTCAGGCCACTTAGGAAGTCGAGAGAGATTGTTCAGCTGGCTGATCGATCTATCAAACGGTCGAGAGGAAATATTTTAGTCATCGTTACTTTCCAAGGTGCTCTACTCCATGTGGACTTCACGATCATTGACATTGAGCACCGAGGAGAGTTTACCCAGTCTCCGATTTGTTGGACATGCGATCCCACGGCGAACCATTATGCAATAAATGTTATTGCACATAGCATTCCCTGATCTGAAATGAAGAATAAATAATTTGCATAATAGGTCTCTCTGTACAATTAGGGTTATGTACCATGGCCATCTTGATGATCATATAGCTGTTGATTCAATAATTGAATCATAGAGGCTGGTGCTTGGATGAATATCTAATGGGTTACATAGAGGACTCATCAAGAACCGTCAAATGATTATTAAGAGATGATCTCCAGCCTGAGTAGGAGATGGCAATCCTTTCTCACATAGGCTGATATCTGACCGACCTCTTGATGCAGGTCCTCTGCATGGGAATAGTGATTCGGAGGTGTCAGATTAGTTAAGTCAATGGGTTGACTTAGTGAGATCGAGATAACCTAAGTCCTATGTTGAATGCTGTCACAACATAGGCACACATCCTCTGACCGGAGACAGATGTGTTACTATATGTCTAAGTGTGTACATTTGGCAGACCATTAGGTTGATGACCTAACCAAGGTCTATACACCGGCAAGCTGGTGTGCATATAAGGGCATATGAGTAATACGATCTCTCAAAGGGATCATACAGGTTCACTTATGAACTGGAATACATGAGCTCACTCATGAGGTATTGGGACCGATCAAATTCCATGCATGGCCGTCGTGCTTTGGAAGCATGATAAGAATTTGAAGGTATGATATATGCTTTGGGAAAGCATATGATCGATACCAAATCCGAATGACCAAGATTGAGAAACTTGGTGATCAAACCCTGAAGAAGACAGTATAAAATAGATCTTCATCTTCAGGTTGATCATTGGTCTTCCAGTATGCAGGATGTGCAAGTATTGGGAATACCTGAGGGTGATGTGATCATAAACGATTGTATAACCATGACGCTTCCAGTACGAGGGAGTGATGAAACAGGTCTGGATTTTAGTGACTCCTCTCAGTAGAGAAGTAACTTAATCTTAGTCCAAACGTTGGACATTGATCTGAATATGATTCAGATGCAATGAGAAGATTAAGTATACGGACTTGATTTAATCAAGCATCTATGAGAGGTCCGTTAGATCTGGATTTGAGATGAGATCTCAACATCCAAGTCACTATACGTGGAACAATACAATCGCCCTGTCCTTATCTCCAAGTATCTGCGGAGAAGGCACATTATTCTTGAAGGAGTTCAAGAATAATTCCTGTGATGAATTTAGTATCCAAGCAAGAAGGTATTGATGATTAAATGAGATTTAATTATCAAGTACAATATGAATAAGATTCATATTGAGAGAGTGATTCTCCAAGATAATTAAATGGGATTTAATTATCAAGGATAAGCAGATCGTGGATAGTGATATCCATACTACCTGTGTATATTATAAATGAGATTTATAATATATTAGAGAGAGAGAGAGCAATATTGTAAATAACATTTTTTTTTAGTTATTAATGTGGATTGGATCCATATTAGTTAAATTAATTAGAAATGTAATTTACAAATTAGTTTGGGATGTGAATATGATTCACATATTTTTCAATGGCATGATTGAAATATTCACAAATTAATTTGGAATTAAATTGGTGGATATTATTGCAATAATAATTATTGCAAATAATTAAGAAATAATAATATAAATAAAAGGAGACAAAACCACCAATAATCATAGGTGGCGTCACGTATGACTTAGTCATAGGTGACGCCTCCTTGATTTTAGGAGGGGTTGTTATCTCCTCTTATTTGTTGTCTTATTATCTCTTGATAAATTAATTTATGTTAATTAAATAGTGTTGATAATAATTCAACATATATTTAATTTAATATAAATTAATGTTGTTGGTTTTTAACCAACAACAATCATAGCTGTTGGATGGCTCTTGGATTACAATGATTGTTGGATCCATGAGAGCCATGGATTGAGATCCATTGGATCCCAAACTAATATATAAAGAGGGTAGCCTTAGCCCTTGAGACACACACCAAGTAGACACCTACTCTACTTCTCTCTCTCCCTCTCATTCTCATGCTCTCTCTCTCCCTCTCCATAGGGTGGCCGACCACCATTGTTGAGAAAGGAGAGAAGTTCTCGCCTTCGCCTTCGACGACTCAAGGATCTCCTTCTTCTTCGTGGCTACTCGCTATTGAGGAAGACGACAGATTTCACATGATGAAATCAGGGGATCTATTGCTTGGATCTTCATCGAGGATTACGGGAGGAACATGACTCATCATCGTGCCCGCAAGTGCGTTCTTTGTGGATCGGACTTGAGACAGGAGGATCTCTTGTTTGGGATCTCGCGATCACAACCACGCTTCAAAGGTATTCCTTATACTTTGTGGTTTGATGAAACGATCAGAGAAGTGTTCTCGTGATCATGTGGTTTCATCGTTTGATTTAAAATTTTTAAATTCTGCCGCACCTTGCGACTAGTACGACTAGTCGTCCCGATCGTATTCGATGCGATCGTCACGCTTCCGTGGTGCGCTTGAGGATTCTCAATATCCTTCACGATTATTCTCGGGAAGCCGTTCTTAGCTTTGGCTAAGGCGACTATAGATTGCGAGACTCAGGAAATCGATTTTACAGCATTGGGAGCGCTTCGACCTCATCCATTCTTTGATAAACTTTACTCTAAGGTGACCCGCACATCCGCTGACAATCGTGACCATCGAGAGGAAGATGAGTCCCACCTTCTACTACACCTGAGAGACCGACTGTTCGGATGATCGTTGGTTCAGAGATTCCCTACACCTCCACTTCATCAACTGCTTGCACCACCACCGTGACAGCTTCTAAGGAGGACTCACGATCAGAAGCTATCATTGAGTCGGACACAACCTTTGTTGATTGCCTTGACCATTTTGATGATCCGACACAAGAGCCCAATAATGCCAAGCCAGCTAAGACCACTAGAACCTTCCCGAGACATGTGCTGACCCTTTAGGAATATTACAATCTATATGGTGACTCGTCTGATGAGGAACCCATAGTCAGCACCACACCACGACCCGGACCTTCTAAGGAAACAACCCAAACAAAATTGACTCCACATAAGAACACGGTTGCTCCCTCTTCTAGTCGGCTATTTAGTGAGAGGAAGTCGAGAATTGATTCCTCGAGATGTTCCCCCGAACCTCTCAAGGCGCATCGCTCTCATCCCCCTCTCAATGATTCAGGTTCTAGAAAACCGACTAAGAAAGTATCCTTCAACACACCGGAGAAGGAATTTTCTGAGGAGTCCTCATCTGGTCCGGATAAGGTGATTTATATGAGTGAGCTCAGTTCGGCTGTTCTCAAGCCTTATCTAAGCAAGCAGTCGTGTGTCGGCCCTCGTTGGACGATCCCTACACTTCACTATTATTCATCTGAGGATGATTCCGATAGCGACACATATGTATATTATCCATCTCCTCGCGTCCGCAAGAAGGTTCGTCACAAACCTTCTTAATCCTTGTATATTCTCACTCTTTATTGTATATACTTTCTCTCCCTCCCTCCCCAATGATTCGAATCACTCGCTCCGGTTCCATATCATCTCATGACTATACTTAGGATAACCAGATCCTAAGTGTAGGGGGGAGAGTGACCCGAGTCTATTCACTATTCATTGTACATCCTCCAGATCACATCGGTCCTCATACTCACTCCTGTCTTCTAGTTAGGCTGACCAGAGCCTAAGTATAGTGGGGACTGATGCCCACCATGTATATACTCCTCCACTTCTCCTCTTAACCTCGTCCGCCCCATTTTTGATCTTCTTCTACACTTATGCTGCCAGAGCCTAAGTATAGGGGGGCGGGACGACTTCTATACTTTTTGTTATTTTAGCTCTCCTATGCTTAGCACGAGCTACGTCTTCTTCCTCGCTTTTCGTGCTCTGAGGACATAGCACACGCTAACTATAGGGGGCTTCTATATATTACATATACACTTTACCCATAGCTCATACTTTCGCGTACGTATATTTTGCAATAATTACAGGTGGGTAAAAATTGAAAAAAAAATTGTATACTTGTATAATACTTGTAAAACTTTTGTAAAAATTAAAAAAAAAGATTTTGTATACTTGTATATTATATAACACTTGTATAATTTGTATAATAAACTCTTGTAAATTATTGTAATATAGGAGGTATAACAAAGTTCTGAAAAAAAACAAAAAACAAACAAAAAAACAAAACACAAAAAAACCCCCAAAAAATAAGCTTCTTATTTACTCTTGCATATCATCCTTGCATTAAAAAACAAACAAAGAGTCTTGCATTTCATTCATCTATATAGCATGTCATATGCATCTCATCTGCATATCTTGCATATGTAAGGTGAAAAGCTAGTGGGTTCTGAACCAAGTTATGAGTAGATGTTGAGGATGGACCTGATTTGACCTTAATCCACCTAATTTTCAGAGGAACCTTATACGAACTGGAGTTAAGATTTCTCAGGTCAAGTGACTTAATTCTTTGAGTCCGCAAGTCTATGTTCACATGTCATCTTGATTAGTCTAAGTAGAATATCTCGTGCACACACATGATTCTTTTAGATAATGACCTAACTTGGACAAGTACAATGCATGTAGCTCTTCATTGATGAGGTGGTGACGAGGTAGAATCCTTTAGCTTGGAGTAGCACACGGGTGGAAACATCTGTCCTCCTCTAGGGAGGATAGTGCGTCTCAACCTAGTCTGGTAGTGTTGACGTCAAAGGACGGGATGCTGTAGGTGTCAATAATGCTTCAAAAGAGGGATAGTCTACTGGCTCAAGAGGAAAAACTCCTGATGTACATGCTGCACCTTGTATATAGTTTAAAAAAAAGGAAAAAAAAAAGAAAAAAATGCAAAAACTCCAAAAAAATCAGACATATCCAAGTGAAAATAAAATACATGTCGGAGTCTGTATATTAGCAAAGGAATGCAGCTAGATGACTTGGCTACACTGGTCAGGCATCCCGGGATAGGTAGCTACATTGGCTACCATCCATTCTTTTCTCTACCCCCTCCTCTTGAGTTGGTCGCACTTGAACTTAGAAGGGAATACCCCGCTCCTCGAGGAAAGAGTTACTGGACCGGGTTATTTGAGTTGCCTTGTTAGATGAGGCTGGTTCTGAGCCATTTCTGATGTGGAGAGCTATTTTACACTTACACAGTACAAGTAAGAATCATAGTCATCAGAAATTTGTGTTTGAGGATTTGTTCTGACCTGACTGTTGAGGAGTCTTGAATAGAAGACTTGTGGAACTTGAAGTCTGTTAGGTCTTAAGTTCAGGTCCAAATAAGGTTCCGCCACACAATTAATCTAAAGGTCGAGTCAAGCTCCATTTTTAACTTTTGTTCATGACCTTGGTATGGAACCCAAAATCATTTCACTCTTGCATTTCATTTAGTTGCTCAGGGACGAGCAAGGTTTAAGTATAGGGGGTTGATGAATCTGTGATTCATTACTCTAAAAGTTAAAAATATAACCTTGTTCCCGAGTAAATAGAGGCATATTTCCCTTTATAATGCATAAATAGCATTCATACACGCATTCATAAAATATGCATTTTAGCATTCACATTTTGCATTAAATAAGAAGCCAAAATCATTTGTAAAATATCCACTTATTAAAAATAACATCTCCCTTATAATATGTACACCTTAGTTAATAATATAAGGAAGAAAATCAGGAATCCCCTTTGTAAAATATCCAATAAAGTCCTAGATCTCTTGGACCATAAAATGCCCATAGCTCCCTCATACAACCTCCAAAATAGGTCTACTCACTTTTAGAATAATACACATTAAAAGACCTTTAAAATGAGACTAATTTCATCCAATTTGGAGTTCATATGAAAAAGTTGGGTTTTTGGGCCTCTATGTACACTATGTATACTATATTTGTGTATATTTGTGTTTTTGTATCATAGTTGACCTCATCTCCGTCTTTGGTCAACATGAAACTTGTAGATCTCATCAAGATCTACAACTTTCATGTTTTGAGTTTTTCCACATTCGGCCTCCTTCTCTCTCTACATTCATTTCCAGTCTCAACCAATCACAGCTTGCCACGTGGCGCCCTCTGGTTGTGCCACGCGGCCCGCTCCCCTTGCCTTAGCCACCTCTGCTCTCAGCCGTTGGATATCCTTCTTGATCCAACGGTCAGTTGTTCTCCACGTGCGCCTCTCACGTCCACCGTCTGATCATCTCCAGGGCCTCATCTCAACCGCCCGCTCGCGCCTCGCTCCCATCACGCCACGTGGCGACTCTTTGCGCCACTCGATCAGCGCCTTCACCATCTCAACCGCCCGCTCGCGCTTCGCCCCCATCGCACCACGTGGCGCCATCACATCCCTCAGATTGCCTCGCCCCAGATCTAATCCTACCCGTTCCATCCCGCCTTCTTCTCCACCGTTGGATCACAAGATCCAACGGTGAGGGCCTCGTCTTCCACCTCCGACACCCTCTCTCTCCCACAATCTCGACCTTGCACCACACGCTGCCCCTTTCTATTTTCGGCCGCACGCTAGCCACCCTCGCCGACCGCCAACACCGCCACGACCTTCCCCACTCTCCCCTCATCCTCGCCAACTCCCTCATTCACCACGTCATCCACCGGAGACGCTCCACGAACCCCACTAACCTCACCTCGTCACCAGCCCGACCGTCAACTTCTTCCTTTAAATACTCGAGCACCGGCCAACTTCACGCCCATCACCACCCCGTAGAAGTTCCTTGAGCTCAGAGCGTTCTTTTGGTGACAGCAACCGAGTGCCTCTTCGAGCGACGACCGGTTTTTTCTCCGGCGAGATCCACGGCGAGCTCTGCCGTGTCGCAGCTCTCCTCCGCGAAGCTGCTTGAGCTCGGGACCTTACCGATCCCTCGAGCGACGACCTGGAACTCCAATACAAGTTCCAATCCCCAGGTAAACTCCTCCATCCTTCTTTCATCTTCTTCTGATTTTCTTTGGTTCTTCTCCGATTTTATCCGCGCTCTACCTTCATCTTCTCGCTCCGCTTTCACCTCGCCGAGCTCCGCGACGGAGCTCTGACCTTCGCACTCCATTTATCACCCTCCGACAACACACTTCAACTCTCATCGACTCCAGCTCCGCCACCTAGGCGGAGCACCATCGCCGGACCATCTTCCCCTCGCTTTAGGCCTCGTCGTCCCTCCTCCACATCTCCACTAGCACACACACGCTTTGGCTATCACTTCTAACCCCTGCAGGTACACCCAGTTCACTGGTCAGGTGTTCACCGGAGCTCCTATCGAGCTTCATCGCCAGCGAGCTCCGATGCGCCTCCTCCGCTCCTGAGACCTCCTGAGCCTTCGCCGCACCGCTGCGTATCTTCCTGGATATCTCCGAGCCCCCGGAGAGCTTCACCGACGTCAGGAGGATCAGGCGGAGCAGACCCCCCTTCGCCGGAGATCCGCCAACTCCTCCACAGGCGGCGGAGGATCATTGAGGAAGAAGCTCCAGCCACCGTTCGATCATTTTGATCGAACGGTCCAGCGCCATCCACATCGCCCCCCTCCATCGCTCTCTAGGCACCGTTAGATCAGCTTAGATCTGACGGTCTCTGATCACGCCACGCTCCATCAACGATAGCCTTTGGATCGATCTTGATCCAAAGGTCCAGAGCACGCCACGACATCGGGTCCGAGCCTCGTCCCCGACCTCTAGGCTCGGACTACCCGAAGCTTCGCCGAGCCTCAGCCGAACCTCCAGAAGCTCCCGAGACAAGACCCGAGCTGCCAACGCCACCCGAACCTAGGCACCCCACGTGAGCAACACGTGCGCCTGGGTAAATTGCACAGAAGCCCCTGGAACTTCAAGAAATTGCAAATTGGTCCCTGTGAAGCGCCACCACGTGAGGAGCACGTGTAGCCGTGGAGAAATTGCATTCCACCCCCCAACATTCTAGGTAATTGCATTTAAGTCCATTTCAGCATGTTTATTTCTACGTAATTTTATTTCCTGCATTGCAATTACACCCCTGTCTTTGCACGCATACCTAGGTGTCATCTTGCAACATTTCTGATTTCCAAAAATTGCATGTTGTATCTTAACTTGTCCTTTATATGTTGTGATATTTGTCATATTTTTGTAATTACTGTAGAATTTTTAATTAATTAATTGGTTGATTTATGTGATATTTTACCCAACTGGACCTTTTAATTAATAGTTAATTCTCTGTAACTCCAAAAATTCTCAAAAAATCGCAGTTGCTCTAGGATAGTTAACTTAACATTGCATAAAAATTTCATCTCATTGGCATGCATATCGAGGCTTGAATAAATTAATTGGTGATTTCCTTAGTTTATTTTTAATAGGTTCATTTCACATTAAAATTAAGGTTTGGCAATTTTCCTAGATTCCTCATAAATAGATCTATCTAGGATAATTTTATTTTCTGAAAATATTGTAATTTGGTATTTATTAAAATTAAATTAGTGAAAATCACCCTACCTTCTTTTTAAATTCATAGTTAATTCATTTAGTGTCTAAAAATTCCAAAAAAATTAGGGTAGCTTAATTTCATCATAATTCATCATCTGGACAATTTTTATAATTTTTGGACTTCATTTGATACCCTAAATGATTTAACTTTAAATTGGCTTGATTTTTGCATGTGTCCTGCATAGAAAATAGAAAAAGGAAAAGAAAAAAAATATTCCTTGAAGATCACACACTTGGACTTTGCTACAAATCCACCTAAGGAGACAGATGCCTCCCTGAGTCCGACCTTGGACTTCACCAAGTAAAAAAAATTGCCGCTTAAAATTGACTTGAATCTAATTAAAAGTGGTTTTTTATATTCCCTCTCGTATCCGACTGCAACGAACACTTATAATTAATTTGGACATTAATCTGACCGAATTAACCGAGGTAGCGGGAGCGATATCACTCGTGCTGCTTTCATCTACCTCTCTTTGCTTCTTCAAGACCTTGTCGACTTTGCTCCACCTCCATCCTCGCAAAGGCCTGAGCCATCACCAGGCTTAACTCCTCCACCACCGATGAGTCCCTAATTTGCTCTACGACCATCCCAACGACACCTCCTTGGCCTCGGTTATCCACTAACCCTTGCAGGTACCCATTCCCCTTGAATGGTCAGAATCCGAAACCCCATTCCAAGCTAGAGATTCATAGTGCTAGACCTTCATTGACACGTCGATACGAGCCTTCTCCGATCTCCTACGCAGCCGACCACCTTTCAGAAGCCATCAGTCTTCTTCTCCGACCTTCACTGACTCTAGCAACAAGAGGAGGAGCCACGAATCTCTCGCCAGAGCTCCGCCTCAATGCCAACCCACGGTGGAGGGGGAGGAACTCAAGCTACATGCATTGTTGGATCGAATCTCCCTGATTAGTTCTAACAGATAAGATCACCCCAGAGCCTCTCGTCGAAGCGACAATTCATCCCTCAACCTTGGGCGTCCAATCCGTCTCCAAGCCGGCGTGGACACGCCGCATGTAGACAGAGTCGAGCCCCGAGCCTCGACCCCTCATGTGTTTCATATGCATGTTGGGGAAATTTGCACTAGGACCCCTAGAATTCTTTAATATTACGATTAGGTCCCTAACTGCGCACGTGCAAAGCGCGTGTTGTGTTGAAAATTGCAAGATGTCGTGTATTATATTTCATTGCATTTCAAACCTTCCTCATATTGTGAATATTGCATATAGCCCCTTGTAGCTATTGGTAATTGCATTTAAGCCCTTGTTTGGACTCTTTTGAAGTAAAAAGTTCATGTTTTCTTTCATTTAGGCCCCTGGATTGAGTTGTGAATAATGTGAGCAGCTTTTATCGAAATTCCATGAAATTGGTCTTGTTTTAAAGCTAATTTATTACTCTTTAATGTGGAATAGTTGGATTCTGTCTGTAATCTATTATGTGTGAATGAAAGTTCAGAGAATGTAGGTTATTAGTTGAGCTTAATTGGTCTATGTAATTGACTTGATAAATGGATTAAGTGCACCACTTTGCTCCCTGATTTGGTTGAACTTTAATTTAATTTCCAGGAACCGAATGTGAAGTTTGTTTATCTTTGAATTCTTGAATTAATGTGACTTTTGGATCTTCATTGATCACTCATTAAAGTTACCTTGAAATGTGATGCATATTACACCTAGGCTATTTCTTGAGCTTAATTTGTGATAAAAATTGGATTAAGGGACCCATTAGATCTTTGATTGAGAATTTTCAGGAGCTTAATTTAATCAAAATACCTTGTCACTTAGGTCCATTTGTTGTTCTTGCTTTCATGTGCATTTTGTAGCGTCTATTTAAATTGCATAAAAAATTCGTCAAAAATCTCATTCATACATTTTAGAGTGCATTGTTACATGGTACAATCTAGATTGCCCCTCTTAGTAGCTCGAGCATCATTATTCAACCTTAATTACAATTACTTAATCTTTTGTGTCCCTATGCTCAACCTCGGATTTGCCTGGGATAGAAATTCAAGCCGAGACACTCCTCGCGGAGATCCTCCTCTCGATTTTGCAAGATCTGTTGAGTGTCGTGCTACAACGAGCACAAATTAACTTATGCATTCAATGAGCTATCAAGGACCTGCATCAAGAGGTCGGCCAGACATCAACCTCTAGAGAAGAATTTCCATCTCCTTTTCAGATGGAGATCATCTTTTAATAATCATTTGACGGTGCTTGATGGGGGTTAGTTAATTACAAGGGGTTAGATGTTTATTTGAGTCAATCAATTACAGATTTTTATGTTTAGTTTAAGTAAGGAGGATAATGAACGACAAATAATATAATTAATCATAGATTCAGGATACCCTTATACTTAAACTATGCTCGTCCTCGATCAAATAATAGAAAATAAGTTTGCCCCTGACTGTGCATGTGAAGAACAATATTTGATTCATTCAAGGACTCTTTGTTTCTTTTGACCTAAGATTCTAATTTGAACCCAACCTTAGTCAAAAGATATCCATCTTCCGCAAATCTTTAGAATCTCTGGTATACATAGGATAATAAGGATATGATATTAAAGTGTAGACTATAGTTACAAGAGAAGAGTCAAAACATCACCCTATGTTTCAGTCCAAGATATTCTCATAAGGACCCAACCCTCAACAGTAGGGAATAAACCAGTTCGGGCATTCAATGTATCGTCTCTTTAGTTTGTCAGACTTCAAAGTGAATATGAATGGTCGATAGATGAAAGGGCATAGTTTGTGTTCATTCTTCTCTCCCTCTCATTGGAACAAGGAATCACTCGATTGCCTTATTACTCAAAACTTATGTATTTTTGGTGTTGATCAGTGCGTTCGTTAAGAGAAGTTGGAGTCATCTACACTTGTATTCCTGGGAGTACACCGGGTGTGGCCTTTTTTTTAGTATCTAATATACATACTTCACCCAGACTTGTAGTATTTATGATGCAGAGCCCTTTTTAGGTGCTATCCCGACTCTTGATCGTAATAGAGTTGGTTCAAGTGGACACTTTGCATTGGTTGGGAGCGCTCGCCTTTGATGGAAGCTCTTTGATATTTGACTTTGTATGGTAAGAGATTTTCTTTCAATATTTCTTTCTTTCTTTTATTTGTATTTGTCTAGCTCCACTGCTTTTACCAAAGTTGGCGCACACTGATCAACAAAAATTTAATTTCATCACACCCTGGCACTTAGGTATATCAGAGATTTTTTACAAGAAACCTTGTTCTCATATAGGAAAATGGTTGCTGACATTCAGGTTTCATGAAGGCTTCATCCATTTTTCCCATCCTCGAGCATCATAAAATTAGATCTAGACTCAAATCCCTCATCCCTGTCCCTTTAGATGAAACCTCCACTCCTCTCATCATAACTGCAATCATGCATGTGAAATGTGGGTCATATTCTTAGGAAAGAGACCAAGTATGCAATATAGCATACAAATCTGTCAGATCAAGGAAGTATGAATAATTAAGTCCAAGACCCTAATGACTAAGGTTGGTTCACTCTGAATCATAAGTCCTCAAAAACCAAATGTCCTTGAACATCACAAGTTTTATGTGAAAGTGTAAAAGTCAGGGACCAAACCAACTTAACTTATTAGTTTTTTTTAGCTTTTTTATTGAGAAAAGAGAGTTTTTTAATAAGGTTAGAAATTTTTACAAGCATAGTTAGTCTCATTTTTATCCTCATTTTGAAAACATTTTTTAAAAATAATTTCCAAACTATGTCACATAATATATATATTTTCAAAATATTTTTCAAATGGTTTTCAAAACAACTAAAATCCTCATTTTTCAAATCACTGTCAAATATTTTTCAAAATAGTGTAACATAGTTAGAAATAATTTTGAAAACATTTGTATGCAAATCAATTCAAAAATACCCTAGCCCCCATAAAGTTTCAAAATTTCAAAATATGAGCTATGGCTAAAGTTTATATACAATATATACGGTACACCTCTCTATACTTAGATTTTGCTTATCATTATAGCACAAAGTGATACGAAGCCATAGCTCAGACTAAATATAAAAGGACATACAAGAACTGAGGGATTTCCCCCTATATGTAGGCTTGAAATAGCCTAAGTGTAGGAAGAAAGCCGAAGGGATCAAATGAGTGAAGAATGAGAATGAATGAAGATAACATGAAGAAGGGAATGACTAGGGATATGTAGGAGAAATATGCAAGCAAGAGGCAGGGTTCCCCCTATACTTAGGCTTTGAATAGCCTAAGTATGGAGTTAGTATCTACAAAAGAAGGAACCTAATCTCTAAAAGAATGAATAAATGAGATGTACAAGAGTGAGTGAATCTTCTAAGCTATTGAATCTTCTAAGCCGTTGAATCTAGATGTTGCATCTTCACGAAGAGTAATATGATGTATCTGCTCTATGATCACTTTGCATGAAGTTGATGACCTCGACTTGGACTAATTAATCCTTAGAATCTACAAGGTGCTTCAATAGTTATCTACTCACCACATGGGATTGTGCACCATCTGTGAGATCAGCTATCTCTACACTTCCATTGCCCTGTACTTCCTTAACATCGACCCATCTACTTGGATTTTAGCTTCCCATGGAACATCTTTAACCTAACATTAAACACTCATACCTTTTGCTCATGACAAAGTTCTTTTGTACCTAATGTGTCGGTCATGCCATCTCTTCACTTTGTCCTTATAGACCAAACTGTTGTCATATGCCCTATTTCGGATTTCCACGAGCTCATTCAAGTTCAAGTCACGATAAAGCTTGCCTAGGTGACAACTCCAATTAATCTGCTTAATTGTCCATTTAGATTAGTGAATCAGCTCTGTGGCAAATGTGCGTGAATTGACATAGATCATTCTAATGGCGAAGTGCCCAATGGTGTCTTATAGGAATGTCTATAGGCCCACATAACTTGGTCCAAAGTGTAGGACCAATTCTCCCTATCGGGACAAACCAACTTATGCAAAATACTCTTCACATCTCTTCGAAACCTCTACCATGCCATTAAATTGTGGGTGGTAAGGACTAGTAATTATGTGCTTAAACCCGTAGTCCTTAGCTAAAGATCTCACATCTCGGTTCACAAAGTGGCTACCCCCATCAGAAATCGGAACTTTTGGTACCCCTAACTTGGAAATGATATGATATCTCACACAACTTACAGACAGTCTTATTGTCTGCAGTTAGTGTAGGGATAGCCTCCACGCACCTAGACAAATAGTCAACCGCCAACAAGATGTAGTCATGTCCTTGGCTGTTGAGAAAGGAACCCATAAAATCTATGCCCCATGCATAAAAAACATCACAAATGATCACAACCTACATGGGCATCTCATCTCTCTGAGTAACTGTCCCTCCCATCCTCTGACAAATCGGGCACGACCATACAAAATCAATAGCATCCATGAATAAGGTCGACCAATACAACCCACATTAAAGTACCTTATGAGTGGTTCTCTATCCCGAATAGTGTCCTCTACCCTCAAAAGAATGACAGTACGTGAGGACACTGTGGTATTCCTATTGAGGAATACACCTTCTCCAAACACAATCCGACCCTCCAAAGAAAAGGAATGGATCGTCCTAGTGGTATCTTCTCGAATCCGACTTCAGTCGGTCAATGGTACTCCTAGTCCAACACTGGAGAACTTGCTTGGATACAGAAAATTTCACCATGTTGGCATACCACAGGAGTGAATCAATAGCACAAATTGACTCATCTGGGAAGGTCTTTGTAATATGCTCATAATCAGAAGAGTCCTTAAGCTTAATCTGGGAAAGGTGATCAGCCATAACATTCTTCACTCCATGTTTATCTTTTTGATCTCCAAATCAAACTCCTATAGAAGTAAAATCCACCTAAGAAGACACGCCTTCACGTCCTTCTTTTCCATTAGGTACCGAGTAACTGTGTGATCATTGTAGATCGTCACCTTAGAGCCCAAAATATATGACCTGAACTTCTTGAGGGCCCTAACTACAACGAGCATTTCCTTTTCAATTACGGTGCAATTCTTCCGTGTAGGATTTAATACTTTGCTCGAATAGTGGATCGTAAACAGGATTCCCTCTCATCGTTGTCCTAACACATCTCCTATAGAGAAATCTGAAGCGTCATGCATGATAGAAAAGAGAGAGATCAATCAGGAGCTTGTAGGATAGGCGAGGCACAAATCTTCATATTGAAGAGCTCAAAGGCTTCCAGACACTTGTAATCTACAAAGAACACTGTCTTTCTCTAAGAGCTCAGTCAGTGGGCAGAATCTTTGAAAAATCCTTAATGAATCTCATATAGAATCCAACATGCCCTAGAGACGACCTCACTGACTTCACGTTGCTAGGTGGATTGAGTTTCTTGATCATCTCCACCATGGTAGGGTCAACCTCCATTCCTCTTTTGTAGATGGCATGCCCCAACGCGATACCCTCCGCCACCATAAAGTGACTCTTCTCCCAAGAGAGTACCAGATTCACCTCCCTACATCGCCTGAGGACGGGGTCCAAGTGTGCTAAACATGTATCAAAGGATTCACCATGCAGCGAGAAGTCATCCATGAACACTTCTAGGAAATCTCCCACTATCTTGGCAAATACGACAATTATGCACCGTTAAAAAGTGCTCGAGGCATTACAGAGGCCGAATGGCATGTGCCTGAATGCAAAAGTGTCGAGTGGACATGTGAATGTGGTCTTTTCCTGGTCCTTATGGGCTATAGCTACTTGGTTGTAGCTTGAGTACCAGTAAAAAAAACAGAAAAATATTTTCCCTGTGAGTCTCTCCAAGATCTGGTCAATGAATGGCAAGGGAAAGTGGTATTTCTTGGTCGCAACATCCAGACGCCTGTAGTCGACACAGACACACCACAACGTGGGTAGTCCTATCATGATATCTACCCCCTCCTTATTGGTGAACATTTGAATTCCCGACTTCTTCGGGACAACATGAAGTAGGGCCACCCACTTGGAGTCATAAATGAGGTATATATACCCTTCTTTGCACTACTTCTCAATCTTGTTTTTCACTACTTCCCATAGATTGGGGTTAAGTCTCCTCTGGAACTCACGGAAAGGTCTTACATTATCCATAGTAAAAATGTGGTGCGAGCATAGAGCGGGGTTGATCCCCACGAAATCTGACATCGTCTATCCTATTACTTTGTGGTTCCTCTCTAAGACCTCTAAAAACCTAGGCTCATCTTTTAAAGTCAAGTCTGAGCTAATGATAAAATGATATCTCTCTTTGGATCCTGCAAGAAAGGCGTACTTCAGTGTAGGAGGCAGTGATTTCAGTTCTGGCAATTTGGTGTCATTTAGCAAATATGGATGAACTAAATCTGAATCTGGTTGCATGATGTATGAAGGTGGGTCTAAGTGTGCAGTACTTGCCACCAAATCGGTTGTGCCGGTAGTCGGATCGCTAAAGATACATGATAATTCAATCAAAGTTGCATCCGACTCATCATTTATGTCCGATGATTATTCCGAAGGGAATGGAACTAAAAAATCTAGATGGATCTATAAATCATCAAGGGAATATGTAGATGCATCTCTCACAAGATCAGGAAACACCAGGAAGACTATATCATGCCTATGTCCTTTCTAGATGAAAGGGGCGTGCTCCGTCCTGAAGGAACCTGTCTCAAAATCCCTCGAATAGTTCTATTCATTTTGCAATCTGCCTTTGAAGATGAGTACTGTGTGCTGCTCTCTGAATCGTGTTGCTATAATTTTATTTGCTTCATCTCATGGTTCACCTCTCTACCTAGAGAATAGAACTTCATCATTCACATACCATAGTCTAAGTTTACGCCTGTGGTCCTAAGGAAGGGTCGTCTGAGAATGATCTGAGATTCTCTCTAATGATTGGAGGTCTCCATGTCTAAGATTGTGAAGTCAACTTGATAGTCATGTCCCTCGATCGAGATAATGGTGTTCTTCACTTCCCCCTTAGGTCTCTTCATTGAATGATCTACGGATTAGAATAAAGCTTTAGATCTATGTATTGGTCCCAACTCCAATTTCTAAATAATGCAAAGGGAAGTAAGTTGATTGAAAAATCGTTATCCAAGAGAGTGTGTTCAAACTCAATCTCGTTAATACGACTCTCTACATAGTGAGCACCCATGTCTCTCTTTTTCCTTGGTAGTTGTTGATTCTTGAGATAATAGGTTGTGTATATTGACAAGACACGAGTCTTCATATACTGGTTCAGTTTCTTCCTGCTAATCCTGTAGGTGTGCATCTCACCTTAAGGTATTTCTGGAATGCAGGATGATTAGCCACATAGTCATCAAATGGCACCTTAACTGTGATATTCTCTTTACAAAATCGTGCCATATCAGGGTCATCTTTCTGAATCTTTTTTGTGCATTTTACTGTTGTAAGAGCATGGGGGAAAGTGATTGAATCAAGGGAAACAAAAGATGAAGAATCTTAATCATGAACTGAAATATCATTCTTGGCATTAATGAAAACAGAGTTCTTCATATATGAATCTTTTTTATGCAACATGAGATCAAAATCAAAACTATTTACTACAGGTTGTGGAAAATAAGCTGCATCGGTATCTTCCACAACCGAAGGTGCAAGGTCCTTCATAGAATATGAGGTGTCTCCATGTTGTTGATGATGCAATCATGCTCTCCTTCTCTTCTCGTCTAACTGAGAAAAGTTCACGGAATGGTGCTGATGGGGCTCTTGAATATAATGCCTCCCTCCTCATCCTCGGAAGACTCCTTAGGTAGAGCTCTAAAGATTCCCCTCCTCATGTCCCTCTCCTAGTCAGGTATGGTCGCAATCCTTTCGCTCCTGAGTGACATATGGTTAGCCTCATCACATAAAAGAATCTCATGTTCAGATCTAAGAGATGTTGAATAGTATGTGCTGTTGAGAACTAGATCGATTCGGGCTATTAGGGATAGCATGAACTTGGGTTGGGATCGAGACAGAGGGTGCAGACTGCTCGTCCCTCCATCTTGACAAGAAGTTGACATCCACCCATAGGTCATGAATTTCATTCTTGTAAGAATGAAGCTCGTCAAATATCTGATGTTGTAAGTCCACATGACTAGACGAAGAAGGAAGTGGAAAAGATTGAGAAGGATAATGGGAAGAGTGGACCTGTTGGTTAGGGTATTGCCTCTGTTACTGTCGGTGCTAGGGTATCTGCTAAAACTACATGCCATGCGGGATCGCCTAGTAGTGGCCCCGTCGGCCATACTACTGGTATTATTGCCGTTGTTACAGGTCTCTTAAATCCAGGGCTCTGTTGTGAAGGAGGTGGTGTGGAGGTGAATGCAGTGTTGTGAAAGGTTAGGGGACACTGATAATCCTATCGGTCCCCCGCACATCCCTGCCTGGTAGGGTCCTGAGTATATCATACTCCATTCACCTCCCAAACCGGTGGGCTCCTCCTAAACTATCTCTATAGATGGAGGCTCCTGCTGGAAAGAATGGGTGTAGGACTGATCCTGCTCCCACAGTTGGGATTTCCTTGACACCAACTGCTCCTGAACATGGTGAATATACGAGAGCAGTGGGTGCAGTCATGACATGTATCTTTATATTAGATACCTTCTCAATCAACTCCTCCATCTGTCTGGGTATCTTGGAGACACTCCTGTCTAAATCATCAATCTTTCGGTCGATCCTCTCAACTACTTTAAGCTTGTCCGCAAGGAGTCCCATGCTCAAGATCACGTCTTGAGAGAGATCGACTACAGCTAACTTTCCCCTCCATATGAGAATGAACTGGGGGACTGTGTATATGCCCTGATGGTGGTCTATGAGCGGCTAGTCTCAGCCATTTGCTCGAATACCTTCCAAACAGTATCTGCTCTACATGATGTATAGATGTCTCCATAGGCAATCCTCACTAAACCCTGCATCTCAGGGTTGTGACCGATGAAGAACGATTGAACCAAGATGTTGTCATCTAGACCATGACAAGTACATTTCTACAGGATGTCCTTATACCTTTCTCAGGCATCACAAAAGGCTTCATGGGTAGCTGGAATAAGTTAGATGATGCGTGTCCTCATCATGTTAGTCCTACTCAGGGAGTAGAACTTATTCAAAAAAATGGTCCTTGAACTGGGCATATGTAGTGACTGTAATTCCAAGGTTCTTTACCTAGTAGTCGGCTTTGTCACCCAAGGCAAATGGAAGAGTTGTGAGCCTGATATAATCCTGACCAACCCTAGGATGTCTAAGGCTAGCGTAGACGAGAGCTCGAAGTCCCTTAGGAATGCATATGACTCCTCAAAAGCATTCCCATCAAAATGCAACAGCAAGCTTAGAAACTGCAGCTTCAACTCAAAATCAACTTCGGGTTCGTCCAGACACAAATAATTCCTAATCATGTACTTTCCAGGGTTGTACGCTACATCCATTGGTGGTTCAACCCCAACATTGAGTTGTCCTAACTAAGCTCAGAATAAAGTGTGTTGCTGCTCAGATGCAACTAATCTGGCTAGTACCATCCTCATGGTGTCCTCTGGGTGTTCTTCCTCTATCTTTCTTTTTTGGAGGCATCTTACTTGAATCTTCTTCGAGACCTGAATTAACAATTTCATCTTGATTAGAAGAGGGTTTTGAAATGAAGATAGTCTCACTGAGGCGAAGATCTTAGAGGTTGGAGGAGAGAAAGGGAATGGTTGGTGAGTGACCATCGCGAGTATGAGTGATCCTGAACTCAAGAGGGTCATGAGTCCGGGTTGGTCTAGGTTGTCGGTGAACCTTTGAAGACATGCTCTTTGGAGGGTTCAACGAGAGATTCCAAAGTCTGAATAGATATCCCCCCAATTAGTCATCTTCGATGTTAAAAAGAACCATTTAGAGCATGAAGTTCAATTAGGCGCTAGTTCTACGCTGCACTTGAATTTGCAGATAATACTCACACAATACAAACACAATGCGAAGCCCTTTGGAAAGTTCACCAACTTGACATGGGAGAGCCATAAATGTTAGGCTGAATTATCTTGTCAGTTTTAGTTGGTGGTAAAATAATATTTTAATCCATTACTCACAGGTGTAGTCTCCTAAGGTAGTTCATGTTCAAGCCAACAAAGCACACCAACTTAAAGCAAGATCTTCTTCTAAGGGTCGAAGACAAGTGCTTGCAGTAATAACAGGACCCTAAGAGTGAATCCAAGTGTTGAGGGCACAAGTCCAAGGATTTTGGCTCTAATCCTTAGGGGTTACATCCTTACCCACTCTTGTCTGGAGGTAAGTATATGTGATCCAAATGAGGGCTTTATGCACCTATAAAACAATGTTCTTTTTATTTCAGTTTTCGTATCATCAATTTGCTCAATTCAGTCCCAATTTTAGAGTTTGGTTGTCACTTGAAAGTTAATGTGAGCACCACAATGCATGTCTACCATTCAATCCCAATTTCCTTTTTAATCTTAAGTTGCAAAACAATGAAGGAATAAAAAATCAGAATGCAAATGAGAAACGATGATGCATGCTCAGAATAAGGTATACTTACAGTGACTCCTAGCACTCTCCATGTGTTATGCAGAACTGAATTTAAAATTTTACACAAAATGCATGCAGATCGATAAAACTGCACCTAAAAAGGATACTATTAGCGGGGAAGAATTGAGATAAATTTGACTAAGTAGTATGAGTTTATGTGCGTCTCATAAATCTTATTAGATAGTACATCTTCTAAGATGTGTGGCCAAATCTAAGAAGTTCACATACAAATTTTAAATTATACTATAGTGTGCCTATCCTAATTTTGCCACTCAAGTCGAGAATCACTCTCGACACAACTACACACGCAGAAAAATAAGTGTCAGGCTCTTTTTACAAATACGAGCTCTCAAATAAGAGACATTGGAAATAAGCAATTACCTAATTATTACAAATATTTATAATAATGGTTACAATAATGAACTTAATTAACTAATCATCTAATTGGATAAATCTTCTCTCCAAAGGATTGAATCAACCCTCTTCAGCTCGGGCTCCAAACTCAAACCTTCGCGCAGCTCCTCATGGATTGCTCCATGGGCCCTGGTCAAATTAACAAGATGGTTAGATATCCCAAGATATATATAACCAAAAAGATAAGAAATTAATTATGACAAAAATAACAAAACACTTCAACAACAAGGCTCAACTTCAATAGCTCAAAATCACTTAATCACTAAAATCAAACCAGTCGTGTCCCCGGCAACGTCGCCATCTGATAGCTCATTGAACGCATAAGTCAATTTGTGCTCGTTGTAGCATGGCACTCAGCAGGTCATGCAAAACTGAAAGGAGGATCTCCACGAGGAGTGTCTCACCTTGAATTTATATTTCAGACAAGTCCGAGGTCAAACTCAGGGACACAATGAATTAAGTAATTTCAATTAAGGTTCAATAATGATGCTCGAGCTACTGAGAGGGGCTATCTAGATTGGGCCAGGCAATAATGCACTACAAAATGTATGAATGAGATTTTCGGCAGATTTTTTTATGCAATTTAAAAAGATGCTACAAAACGCACATGAAAGCAAGCATAACAAATGGGCCTAAGTGACAAGATGTTTAGATTAAATTAAGCTCATGAAAACTCTCAATCAAAGATCTAATGAGTCCCTTAATCCAAATTTTGCCACGAATTAAGCTCAAGAAATGGCCTAGGTGTAATATGCATCACATTTCAAGGTAACTTTAATGAGTGACCGGTTAGGCTCCAAAAGTCACTTTAATTCAGGAATTCAAAGCTAAATAAACTTCACATTCAGTTCCTGGATATTAAATTAAAGGTCAATCAAATCAGGGAGCAAAGTGGTGCACTTAATCCATTTATCAAGCCAATTACAGAGACCAATTAAGATCAACTAATAACCTACATTCTCTGAACTTTCAATAACTCATAATAGATAACGGACATAATCCAGTTATTCCACATTAAAGGGCATTAAATTAGCTTTAAAACAAGACCAATTTCATGCAATTTGGATAATAGTGCTCAAGTTATTCATAATTAAATCTATGGGCCTAAATGAAAGAAAAAATGAATTGTTACTTCAAAACGGTCCAAACAGGGGCTTAGATGCAATTACCAATAGGCACAAGGGACTATATGCAATATTCATAATATGTGGAAGGACTCAAATGCAATAAATTAGAATACATGGCTTATCTTGCAATTTTCACACAACACACGCTTTGTTCATGTGCTGTCTGGGACCTAATCATAATATTAGAGAATTCTAGGGGTCCCAGTGAAAGTTTCCCCAAGTCACACGCATGAAACATGTTAGGGGGTCGAGTCTCAAGGAACGACTCGATCTACACATGGTGTGTCCTCATCAGCTCAGAGAAGGCTCAGATGCCCAAGAATGAGGGATGAATCATCGCTTTGGCGAGAGTGTTGGAAACGATCATGGCTATTAGATCAGATCGAGGAGATCAAATACAACGGTGCTTGTAGCTTGTGTTCCTCCCCCTCCACCGCGGGTGGTGGCGTTGAGGCGGAGCTCCGACGAGAGCTCTATGGCCCCTCCTCGTGCTGCTGGAGTCGATGAAGGTTAGAGAAGAAGGTTGACGCCTTTGCGAAGGTGGTACGGCTACGTAGGAGCTCAGAGAAGGCTCGAAGCAACTTGTCGATGAAGGTCTAGCCGCCGTGAAGCTCGGTCTCAAAATGGGGTTCCAGATTCTGGCCATTCAAGGGTAATAAGAACCTGCAAGCATTAGTGGATAGCCGAGGCTGAGGGGTGTGGTTGGGATGGTCATGGAGTGAATTAGGGACTCATCGGAGGTGGAGGAGTTAAGCCCGATGATGGCTCTAGCCTTTGCGAGGCTGGAGCTGGAGAGAAGTGGATGAGATCTTGGAGAAGCAAAGAGAGGTAGATGAAGGCAACATGAGTATGTCTGAGATGCGGCGAAGATAGTACAATGGTTGAAGGGAAGTGAGGGTGTCTGTGTATGCAAAGAAAAACGGGAGAAACATGATATAAACAAAGAAACAAAGAAATACAAGAGGATACCTGTCGGAGACGATGAGCGAACGAAGGGGAGTTAAAGGGGCATGGAATGGACCCGGGGTTGGTGCTTGAGGCTCCGGTCATCGCTTGACACGCTAGATGTCAAAAGTGTGAAGCTCGAGTAGCTGTGTAGCTGCATCTCACCTGAGAATGTGTGAGGGATATGGTAATATCCTTAAGCGCATCACGGAAGCGTGCGATCGGGAGCGACTAGTCACACTAGTTGCTCGAGGTAACGGAATTTAAAAAAATGTGATGAAATCACATGATCCAAGAACACTTCTCGGGTAATTTCATCTAAACCATAAACATGTATTAGGGTTACCTCTTGAAGCGTGGTTGTCATCGAGTCTCTAAATGAAGAGACCTCCTGTCTCAAGTCCGACGCTTACGAGCGCGTTGATGAAACGTGTGCTCCTCGCAATCCATGTTGATGATCCAAGCAACGAATCTCCTGATCTCGTCACACAAGATACGCCATCTTCTTCATGAGCGAGGTGCACTGAAGGAGACAGAGATTCATGAGAAAACAATCCGGTAGCATAACGACGATGTTGCGACGATGACGACTCTCTCTAGGGCTCCATGGTGGATGACCACAATGAGAGAGAGAGAGGGTGTGTAGAGAATAAGAAAAAGACTGAAGTTGTTGTTGTCATTGTAACGTTGAAAAGCAAGGGGTGCCTCTTCTTAAATAGTATTTTGGGAGTTCATGGATCACAATTCATGGACTACACAAAATCAATGAATGAGATTGATTTATGCTTCTTTCAATAGTCAAGATTTTATTGTAAAAATAAAACAATAATTAATTTAATTTAGATTATATATATATATATCAATATAATTAATCCCAAATTAAATCAATCAAGCATGGAGATTATGGAATAGATCTGGCCTCCTTTCATGGGATTAGAGTGGTCGACCACCCTTTCTTAATGGGATTGGGTGGTCATCCACCCTCCCATTAAGGAAGGGTGCAATCTCATGTAATCTAATGAGATTACATTATT
Organism: Ottelia alismoides; assembly: GCA_037367405.1. Taxonomy (NCBI): domain Eukaryota; kingdom Viridiplantae; phylum Streptophyta; class Magnoliopsida; order Alismatales; family Hydrocharitaceae; genus Ottelia; species Ottelia alismoides. The sequence continues at coordinate 301,613 of JAZKJV010001257.1, forward strand.
CCATGGAAATCTTCAAGATTTACAACATTTGTTGTAAATTATTCTACAAAAATAATTAATAACTATTTTGTGAATATTGCAATCTTGCCATTGGAAAATTGTGAATCACATTCACAATCCAAAATAAAATGTAAATTACATTTTCAATTAATTGTCAAATGTGAATCCATTTCACATCAACATTTAATTTGTAAATGTTATTTACAAATAGCTCTCTCTTATATATTATAAATCATATTTATAATATATATAAATAATTAGGATAGTGTTATCCACATTATTCATATCCATGATAATTAAATCACATTTAATTATCTTAGATAACTCTCCTTATAACATGAATCAAATTCATATTATTCATGATAATTAAATTACATTTAATTATCGATTTTCTTAATGCTCGTATACATATATCAACAATGAAATTATCCATGAACTCTTTCAAGGATAATGTGCTTTCTTTGCGGATACTTGGAGATAAGGACAGGGAGATTGTATTGTTCCACGTATAGTGACTTGGATATTGAGATCAAAATCTCAAATTCAGATCTTGTGGACCTCCCATAGAGGTTGATTAAATCAACACTGTCCAATACTTGGACCAAGATTAGATCACTTCTCTATTGAAAGGAGTCACTAAAATCCAGATTCGATTCATCACTCCCTCAGAATGAAAGCGTCATGGTTATACAAATGTTTATGATCACATCACCCTCGGGTATTCCTAATACATGTACATCTTGCATACTGGAAGACCCAGAATAGACCCAAAGTATTAGATTAATTTTACACTATCTACTTCATGAATTTATCATTAAGTTTCTCATTTGATCATTGGAGTTGGTATCGATCATATACTTTCCAAAAGCATATATCATACCCAGGTGGTGATCATATACTTACCAAAAGCATATATCAAACCTTCAAATTCAGTCAAGCTTCCAAAGCGATATGACCATGCATGAAATTTGATCTTCCCAGTATCTCATGAGTGAGCTCATGTCTTCTGGTTCAGTAATTGAACAAGTATGATTCCTTTCAGAGATAGTATTTCTCATATGCCCTTGCATGCAAACCAGCGTGCCGGTGTATAGACCTTGGTTAGGTCATCAACCTATTAGTCTGCCAAATGTACATACTCAGACATATAGTAACACATCTGTCTCCGGTTACAGGAAGCGTGCCTATATCGTGACAGCATACGACATAGGACTTCAGTTATCTCGATCTCGTTAAGTTAACTCTTTGACCTAACTTATCTAACACCTCCAAATCTCTATTCCTATGCAGAGGGCCTACATCAAGAGGTTGGTTAGATATCAGCCTATAGAGAAAGTATTGCCATCTCCTTCTCTGGTTGGAGATCTCTTAGTAATCATTTGACGGTGCTTGATGAGTCCACTATCTAACTCTTTTTATATTCATCTAAGCACCAGCCTCCGTGATTCAATAATTGAATCAACATCTATATGATCATCAAGATGGCCATGGTACAAAACCCTAATTGTACTAAGGGACCTAATATGAAAATTAGTTATTCTTCATTTTAGATCAGGGAATGATATTTTCAATAACATTTATTGCATAATGGCTCATCATGGTCTCGCATGTCCAATAAGGTGAGGATCTCGCAGGCGTAAATCACTCGATCTTCATGCTCTCTCTCTTTCTCTCACTCTCCCTGTAACGGAGGTGGAAGGGGTGCTCGAAGCTCGCGCACATGAAGGTGGATCGATGCGACAGGGGTTGATGATGGAGTATTTGAAGGGGAGAAGGGTGTGGTGCGAATGATGGAGGGCATGGGTTCGTGAGCTCATGATGGATCGAGGAAGAGAAGAGAGAGAAGGCACATGTCAAGCTAAGGAGAAGGATGTTAGGGCGTTGACCTATCGAGATCAGAAGTAGGATGAGGTGATCGAGAAAGTGGAAAAAATGAGAAGGTGGACGGTGGGAAGCAAGGAAGATAGTGGCAGAGAGGAGCTATGAGAGGAAGGAGACGAGGCCTTAGCCGTTGGACGGTGATCCAACGGTTAAGGATGAGGCGCAGATGTGCGACCCTGATCTGATCACCAGATCAGATCAAGCGGCAGAGAGTATGTCGCAGGTGGACGGTGGATATGAGCCTTGGGGTAGATCCTATGGCTAGGGGAAGTGAGGGTAACTTGGAGGAATCGTAGCCACTGGATGGCAAAGACATCCAACGGTTGTGGAAAAGACGAGAGCAAGTGGCTCATCAGATGACTGAGAATTAAGCAGAGAGGGACGACTGGGATGGAGGTGTGAGGAGGAGATCGGACGACAAGGGAGGAGATCATGTGGCACGTGAGGGAGGCAGGTCGTGTGGTGACTCCAGGGAGTGACACGTGGCCCAATGAAATAAAAGAAAAATAGTAAATCAAAGAAAATTACAAAACAAGTAATTACACACAAAAATAAGAAAAACTCAAAACATGAAAGATGTAGTTCTCAATGAAATCTACAAGTTTCAAGTTGACCAAAAACCAAAAATAATTCAAATAAAGGGATAAATATTTTTGAAAGCATTTTTAAAGAATAAAAACACTTGATTTTTACTACTTTTGTTATTTTTTGTATTTTCAATTTCTTTTTAAACATAAAACAAATATGTACAATAAAAAAGGAATAAAATATATACAAAAATACAATAAATTAGGTTAATTAATTACATGGGGTTAGATGTTAATTTGAGTCAAATAATTACAAATTTTAATGAATAATTTAAATAAGAAGGATAATGAATGACAAATAATATGATGAATCACAGATTCGTCAGTCCTCTTCATAGGAATAGATATTTGAGTGTGTCAGATAAGATAAGTCAAAGATTTGACTTAACAAGATCGAGATAACCAATATCTATGTCATATACTATCACAATATAGGCATGCATCCTCTGATTGGAGACAGATGTATTGTTACGTCAAGTATGTTCACTTAGTAGACCAATAGCTTGATTACCTAATCAAGGTGTATACACCGGCGAGATGGTGTGCATAGAAGGGCATATGAGTAATATGGTCTCTTACATGGATCATACAAGTTCACTAATAAACCATAACACATGAGCTCCTCATGAGGTATTGGAACCAATCAAATTCCATGCATGATCGTCTTGCTTTGGAAGCATGACAATAATTTATAGGTATGATATATGCTTTTGGAAAGCTTATGGTCAATACCAACTCTCGATTACTTAATGAGAAACTTAATAATAATACCCTAAAAAAGACAGTCTAAAAGTGATCTAAAACTTCGAGTTTATTCTAGGTCTTCCAGTATGGAGGATGTACTGGTATTAGGAATACTCAAGGGTGATGTGATCATAAATGATTTTATAACCATGGCGTTTCCATTCGAGGGAGTGATGAAACATGTTTGGATTTTAGTGACTCCTCTCAATTGAGAAGTAATATAATCTTAGTCCAAATGTTGGACATTGATGTGAATACGATTCAGATGCAATGAGAAGATTAGATTTGTGCCTTTTATTTAATCAAGCATCTTTGAGAGGTCCCTGAGATCTGGATTTGAGATATGATCTCAACATCCAATCACTATACGTGGAACACACAATCGTCCTATCCTTATTTTCAAGTATCCAAAGAGAAAGCGCATTATTCTTGAAAGAGTTCAAGAATAATTACATTGTTGAATAATATATCTGAGCATTGAGAAATCAATAAATAAATGTGACTTAATTATAATGAATAATATGAATATGATTCATATTATTTAGACACATGAGAATGGATATCCAAGATAATTAAATATGATTTAATTATCAAGGATATGAATAATGTGGATATGACTATCCATATTGACCATATGTTTTTCAAATGTGATTTATAATATATTGACGAGTGCTAATTGTAGTTGGTATTTATGAATTAAATGTTGATGTGAATTAGATTCACATTAGACAGTTAATTGTAAATACAATTTACATTTTATTTTGGATGTATGAATATGATTCATATTTTTCAAAGGCATGATTAAAACTATCACAAAGTAATTTAGAATTATTTTTGTGATCAAATTTGAAATAATAGTTGTTGCAAATAATGAAGGATTATGTGAGATACAATATCTCACATAATTGGAAGAAGGAAGACATCTTCCAATTGTGGAGGGTGGGTGGCCACCCTTGAGTCCTAAATCAAGGTGGTTGTCCACTACATTATTGGAAGGAAGCTTGCCTCCTTCCTAATCCTTCTATGCTTATTGATTTGATTGAATTAATTTATATTGATGATTATTTAATATATTAATTTAAATTAAATTAATTGTTGTTGCAAATTTATGCAATAAAATCATGACCATTGATTAAAAGCACAAAACAGTATAAACCATTGATTTGTGAAGCACATGTATTGTGATCCATGGACATCCAAATTATTATAAAAGAAAGGGCAATCCTAGCTCTTCTTTTACAACATAATTGCAAGAGAAAACTCTCGACCCTCTCTCTCTCTCAAGAGTGACCATCCACCTCTTGACCTAGAGAACATCGCCATCGTGTTGTCCGATTAACTGCATGTGGATTTTCGTCTTCTTCAGTGGTCCTTGCTCGTGAAGAAGATGTTGAATTTTTTGAGATGAAATCAGTAGATTCATTTCTCGGCTCTTTGACTTGTGTTGCAAGAAGCATGTGTCTCATCCACGCGCTCGTAAGTGTCTCCTCCATCTGGATCAGACTTGAGATACAAGGTCTCTTACTTTAGAGACAACGATCGCACCCATACTTCAAGAGGTATTCCTATATCTTTCTTATGAATTTGATGAAACAATTCGAGAACTATTCTCCAATCATGTAATTTCATCTCTTTAAAAAAAATTTAATTCACGTAGCCCCAAGCGACTAGTATGACTAGACACTATCAATCGCATATGATGTGATCTTCACGCTTCTATGATGCACTAAGGCCCAAACCATAGCCTTAAATGAGGACATAGTTCGATCTATGTATAGGGGGTCATATATAGATATATATGTTAGCCATAACTCGTACTTTCAAATTTTTAATAAATATGGCTAATACATTGGATAAGGGTATACGACAAATCAACTATAAAGAATACACTCTTACAAAATCTGCATAACTTGCACAAGAAAAACCCTGTACTCTTGTGAACTAAGAATATCTCTAATTCACTAACTCTTTTGTTTTTTCTACAATCTCATAAAAATCCAAAAAAAATCCAAAAAAATCTAAAAATCTGAAAAAAAAAATATTTTCAAAACTCCATAAAATTTGCAAAACTTTCTGAAAATCCCATAAATATTAAAAATCAGAAAATGATTTCAAAAAAATATTTTCTTGCATTCCATTGTAAACATTTTTCTGATCGATTTTGACAATTGAACAAGTCTAAATTAAATCTGAAGATTGGAATTTGGTATACATCTTAATACACTTAATTTCAGAGGAACCTGTTAAGGATAGGAATCAGGACACTTCATGTCACTTCGACTTAATTCTTTAGGTTCTATGAGACTATGTTCATGAGTCAATTCAATGTGACTAATTAGAACCTTTCATGTCATTCATAAGACTCTTGAGACAATGGCTTAACTTGAGACCTCGCACTCAACACGTAGCTCAATCAAGATGGGTTGTTGAAATATCTTAGAGTCTAAGTGGGGACGATACTAGGACGATTCGTCAAGGATGGCTCGGGAACCATTCTTGGGGATTGCTAGAATCGATACTTCATCACCTTTGTTTCTCTGGTAGCATGGACATCTAACGACCAGATAATGGATTGAAATAAAGCTTCGGATGAGGAATGGTCTGCTAACACAATTTTTCTAAGATCCCAAAACACAGGCAGAACAAAAGATTTTATAGTTGCCAGGTAAAATGAGAATACAGAGTAATGCCAAATAAAGAAATACCCAAAAAGAAGCCGATACCAACAACTCCAATAATTTTGAGCTTCTAGAAAAGGCCTAGTTCTTGGTGAAGATTTGATCACACCGACCAAGCTTCACAAGGAAATGCGACTAAACCGGTCCGTTTCCACTTCTTTTCTCTTTCTTATAACTTCTCCATAGTTCATTTGCACTAACATGTACCTGAACTCAAAAGGAAATATTCTTCTCCATAAAGATGAGTTACCATAGGAGGAGACCACTTGATAGTTTAATTGTTTATCTAGGAAGAGCAAATATGATTCACACACAGGGTACCTGTCATTTCATGGTTGTGAGAGCATGCATCTGAAAGGATAGTTCAGACCATGTTGTTGAGTTAAATTAGATAGAGGAGCGTGGAACCAAGAGGCTGCTGAGTCACAATTCCTAACCCGGACATTGTTCCACAATAAACTAGAAATTCAAAGGTATTAATTGATCTCCAAACTTTTATTTTGTAAAGACAATTTTAAAATTCATAATCAAACTACTTTTTTATTTTTTTCCTTTTCTTTATTTCTCTTTTTTGCATCACTTATTCTCCTAATAAGTGTTTTCTAGGGACTAGCAAAGGTAAGTGTGGGGGGTGATGAATACCTATCCATTCACCTTTAATCTTTTATTTTATCTTTAAATTCCTAGATAAATACATGTAAATATATCTAACTTGTAAAAATTAACACACCGATCGTTGTCTGTAAATGGTGCATAAATACTTGTATTTAAACACAAAGTAAATGAATAAAGAAAAGAAAATTAAAAGAAGTATTGTAAATACTGACTGGCACTAAACCTCGAGACGAAGTCAATATTGACTTCATTGACAAGGAATAAAGTAGGGAGAGATAAGGGAAATGAAATATAGATAAAGTAACACAGACACCTAGAAGCCCTAAGTGCTCAACACGCTACATACATCCATTATTACACTATTTTATTATTCATTTTATACATCCTATGAGGTGTTAGATAAGTTAGGTCAAAGAGTTGACTTAATGAAATCAAGATAACCAAGACCTATAACATATACTACTATGATATAGGCGTGCATCTTCTGACCGGCAACAAATGTATCTCTATATGCCTAAGTATGTACATTTGGCAGATCGACAGGTTGATGATCTAATCACGGTATATACAGTGGCGAGCTGGTGTGCAAACAAGGGCATATGGTTAATATTATTTCTCAAAGGGATCACACATGTTCATTTCTGAACTAGAAGATATGTGCTCACTCATGAGGTATTGGGATCGATAAAATTCCATGCATGGTCATCTTGCATTGGAAGCATGACAAGAATATGTAGGTAAGATATATGCTTTTGGAAAGTATATGATCAATACCAACTTCCAATGACAGAATGATAAACTTAATGATAAAACCATGAAGAAAACATACTTAAAGTAATCTAAATCTTTGGGATTATTCTAGGTCTTCCAGTATGCAGGTTGTACGGGTATTGGGAATACTCGAGGGTGATGTAATCATAAACGATTGTATAACCATGATGTTTCCATTCCGAGGGAGTGATGAAACATGTCTCGATTTTAGTGACTCCACTTAGTAGAGAAATCTGATCATTGTCCAAGTGTTGGACATTAATATGAATGTGATTCAGATGCAATGATAAGATTAATATCTTTGAGAGATCCCTGAGATCTAGAATTGAGATATGATCTCAACATCTAATTCACTATACGTGGAACGTACAATCATCATGTCCGTATCTCCAAGTATCCATAGAGAAAGTCCATTATTCTTTAAAAGTTCAAGAATAATTCCATTGATGAAATATTATCTGAGCATTAAGATATTGATAATTAAATGTGATTTAATTATCACGAATAATGTGAATATGATTCATATTATTTAGATTCATGAGAATGATGATCCAAGATAATTAAATAAGATTTAATCATCATAGATATGAATAATGTGGATAATACTATCCATATTTAAATGTAATTTATAATTGTAAAGCCATGAACTTGGCATATCTCGGATCCTATATCATAAGATCTGACTCGTCAAGAGAAAACCAACGGAATTTGTTTCGTATGAATCAGACTCTGTTTCGATTTGTTATGATTTTCAGAAGAAAGAGAAGTAATGAGGGTTAAGACATCATTAACCCATAATGACTGTCACTAAGAATAATTAAGCATGATTAAAGAAACTAATGACGGATTGAAAATTGCTAATGATCATTAGCAAACACTAATAAATAGTTAGCAAAAGATAAGCATAAGCCACGAAAGTTAAATCGCGATTAGTGAAAGTTAATCACGATTAGTGTTAATTAAGCGTCATTAGCGAATCTAGAATCCTCTGGAATGTTCTAACTTAAGACCTAAGTTTTGACCAAAACCATGGGCGAAAACCATGAACGGCTAACCGCGGTTAAGGGCTAAACCATGGTTTTCTGGAGCCTATAAATATCCCCCACCCATTCATTCTCTACAATTTCCACTACCACCACCACCCAAGGGCTAGGGTTGAGAGGTCGGGAGGAGGAGTGGGAGGCGGTGAAAGAGCGCTAGCAAAGCGCTGCTGGGAGAACGAGGAGGAGGAAGGTATGATCCTCTCTTAGTTTTCTTCGTAAGATAGGCTTTCAATTCCTCCCCGTTTTTTGCAAGTTTTGCTCTTGATTCTTTTCGATTTGTTTCCTGTTGTGGTTCGAGGAGAAATATGTGTAACACCCTACTTAGGCGCGGGTGGTTGTGCACGTCAGTGAACCTTGTGATTCGTCACACATTCACTCACCTAAGACCCGTGGTGTCTACCGATTCTCCATTGCTTATTGTTCTTTCTTTTCCGTTTTTAAAGTCATTTTGATGGAGAAATACGTGTAATACACTATTTAGGTGCGGGCGGCTGTGCACGTCAGTGAACCCTGTAATTCATCACACATTCACTCATCTAAGATGTGTGGTGTCTACCGATTCTCCGTCGCTTGCAGTTTAATTATATTCTTTCAGTTTCGTTGTTGTTTTCCTCTCGATTGATTTTATAGAGGAACTCTTTTCATTTTATTTTGAATTATGTCCCAATATAAGGGGAAACTCTGTCGAATTTTTCTGAGAAATATGTCCCTATATAAGAGGAAACTCTACCAAATTTTTCCGAGAAATATGTCCCGATATAAGGGAAACTCTGCCGAAATTTTCCGAGAAATATGTCCCGATATAAGGGGAAACCCTGCTGAAATTTCAAGAGAAAATATGTTCTTGGCGTTCTTCGTGTTCTTCGCGTTCTTTGTGTTCTTCGTTTGTTCTTCGCGTTCTTGATACGTTCTTAGCATTTTTGATACGAAAATGAAATTCGATCTTTTCAGGAGCCTCAAAACATCCTTTCTGAAAATGAAACACGATAAAACATTGCATACGTGAGAGAGAGCTCGATTAAGTAATGAAATACTTCCTTTTGCTGCGGGGTTTCATACGAAATTATTGAAATTCTTGATTTTATGTTGTTCACTATAAAGAACCCTAATTTGGCTATTTCTTTTAGAAATATGAAAAGTTGCTTTGTGATTCCCATTAAAATAAGGTTTAAGCATCGAATTAATGCAGTGGCTTGGAAAGATAGGGTTTAGAAGTTAAAAGAGCATAAATTGAGTATATAAATATATGAATTAATACATGTGTAAGTCTATACTCAGTATTTATGATTACGCTAATCCACAACTTGACAGAGGAATTACATCATGGGAATTGATGTGTTTTAAGTTGGATCTTGAAGGGTCGTGAGTTACGTTAAGGATGACTGGGAGTAAAACTACAGTTCAGGCATGCAACCTATAGGTTTGTCGGAAGGAACCCGTATTGGCATTTCCCTACCTAGGTGGTATACGGTTGCCCTATTATGATAAGTGCTCACGAAATGAATGATTTACAACGCATGGTACCGAGAGAAATTATATTCGGGTTGAACGACGGAAGATGTGGTCGTGCCATGTGGATGCACGGGTGGTTCAATAGCGGCTGGGTCACGACAACATGTTTTTAAAGCCGTTAGGTTATGTGATTAAAGGTTAGCCTGAGATTTTAAGCAATCGGGTCTTCGAGGACGGTGTGCTCCTTTGTGTTCCAGGCTGAGGGTTTGAGACCCTGATTAATAAAAGAAAAGGAAATTGTTAGGGTAGTATTGGAGGATTGGTTGAGGCGACGTGCGACGACATAAGCTTACCAAGATCAACACAATCTCCAATCCCGAAGGGTCCACAGCTTCGAAGTCCAAGAATGGTGGGGTTCCCCTGGACTAATCCCTAATGTGGAGTAGAAAGGAATATGACTTAAATTAATGAGAAGGAATGAAACTTTTTGTGATAACAAGTTTTGAAAAATTACACAATTTGTTTGCTTATCTCTTCTTCGTTACCTAGCATTCGCTAATTTTTATCCTATGATTTATGGAAAACCCAACAGGTGTCAGTGAGCCATCACAAGGACTTTAATAGTCCAGCCATCTTACGTAGTAGACATCTAGCCAGCCAGAGTAGTTTTACTTTGTAAGGTAGTTAGTAATCTTTCTCTGTATTTCCTTTCAGCTGATGTACATGTAAATGGTTGTAGTGGGACAATGGATCATGTAAACTTTATTTTATGAATGGAAAAGTATTAAATACTTCTTTTTAAGTATTTTTATTTGCAATTTGTTTCTAAATGTTAGTTGTGATTGCTGGATAAATTATTGCTGAGTAACCAGATCCGGATATGGGAGGATCCGACGGTCCGGGAATCGAGGTCGCGGCAATAATATATTAGAGAGAGCTATGTGTAAATAGTATTTAGAAATTAAATGTTGATGTGAATTGGATTCACATTGGATAATTAATTGAAAATACAATTTACATTTTATTTTGGGTGTGTGAATATGATTCAGAATTTCTAATGACATGATTAAAATTGTCACACAATCTAATTCTTTAGATATCATCCGAGCACCAGCCTCTATGAGTCAACCATTGAATCAACATATGTATGACCATTAAGATAGCCATGGTACATAGCCCTAATAGACTAAGGGACCTTATGAGTGCATTCATTCATTTAATCTCAATCAGGGAGTGCACTAAACCTATAACCTTTGTTGATGTAACAAAGATTACAATAACATTTATGTATAAAGGTTCACCTCAGGCTCACACTGCTAACTAGCTCACACTAGTCCTCAAAACCATTCAAGTACAATCTTTAAACCCATGCTCATTATACGCTGGCTGAAAACTTTTTGTGTCAAGGGTTTTGTAAAGGGGATCAACAATGTCGTCGATAGAGGCCATCTTGTGATGGCGATGTCTCCACACTTTTGAATCTACCAAATGATGTGGTATTTCCTTTCCACATGCTTGCTCTTTTAATGCCATCTGAGTTCCTTCGCCTGAGCTATAGCTCCCGTGTTATCGCAAAGTAGCGGGATGGGAGTATCAAAGAAAATAACGCCAAGTTACAGGATGAACTTACGCAACCACAACACCTCCTTTATAACATCCGATGCCTTAATGTATTCAGCTTCTGTTATTAAATCAGCTATAGTATCCTGCTTCTTGCTTCTCTAGCTTACAACACCATTGTTTAGCATGAACACAAACCCTAAAGTTGACTTGCGGTCATGTATATCATATTGGAAGTCCGAATTTGTATTTCCTAAGACGTGAATATCACCATCTCCATAGACCAAGATGTAATCTAGCTGCCATATTATATATTTGAATATGTTCTTCACTAAATTACAGTGTTGTTCACCTTAGTAGGATTGGTAACGACTTACCACTCCTTCTGAATGGCAGATATCTAGCCTTGTGCACATCATGATGTACAATAGGCTTCCCACAGTTGTTGCGTAGTGGCATCCAACCATTGCTTTCTTATTCTCAACACATTGAGGAGTCATCCCTTTATATAGGTGGATACCTGATGAATCTCCATTTCATCACCTTTATTCTTCTATTTTGGCCTTTATTCCCTAGCTAAATGCATGTATATATCATTAATATATCAAAATAAACACTTATAAGTTGTACAAAATACTATATAAATTGATATATAATAAATGAATAAAGCAAAGAAAAGAAAAAGGAAGAAGTGTCAAGGACATTGAATGACCCTACAGAGACCCATTCATCATGATGACTTAGTCGATAAGGAATAAAGTAGGGGGAGATAGGGCAGATGAATTGTAGAGAAATCACATCAAAAACCTCATTTTTAATTCATCAATAATCACTTTTTAGCAACCATTTTATACAATTAATTTTGTACCTCAAATTATCAAACCTCGTACATGAAACTTGTAGAGAAAAATACAAATAAAAGTACAAACAAAAATACAAAATTCATTTCATATAAAAATAATGCACACTGTGCAATATACACTCAGAATGTCACAGACTTGTATCTTCTCCATATGAACTCAAAATTCATCAAAATCACATATAATTGTATATAACTTTTAAGCTATTTAATAAAGGTGTTTCATTTTGTTCGGAGTTAAGATGCAAACATTAGATTTTGGACCCCTATTATATAATATAATGAATAAAATATTCATTTTATTTATTCTTTATATTTTCCACTCTTATATTTTTATAATTTTGTAATTATTCTTTATGACATATATACATAATTAAAATAAAATAAAGTTAGCAAAAAGATAATAAAATAAATAAGTCTATGTCTATACATAGATAAATACACTATACTTATACATATACAATTAATACCTATAACTATTTAAGTGTACATATAGCTTTAGAAAAATAATATATATATATATATATTGATGTGTATATAAATAATTTTTAAAAATATAAATTATGTGCATAAAATAATAAAATCTAAAATACAAAATTAAAATAAATATATAATATATAGGTAAATATACCTATAATTATACATGCAATTATTAGAACCTAACAAATTAACTTATAAAAGTAAATAAAAATAAAAAATACTACAAAAATAAAAAATATACTTTATTTTTTAATTTAAAAAATAATAAATCATTTACTATTTTAAATTCAACTAATAATGAATTTTATATCTGGATTTTTCAGGTTGGTCCACGTGGACCAACTAGAGGGCTCGCTTGGTTGACCTTCGGTCAACTCCTCTTTTCAGGCCACCTACCCGTCTGGCTGAGGCAACCCGCTATCTTCTCCCTCATTTCCTAGGTGATCAATCAATCGCTTCGACTCGATTTTTCACGAAACCTCTTCGCATGTCATCCTTAATACATGTTAATCTTTGAAACCCCTATACATAGCCCCAATTGATCTGCAGATCTCGGTCATTAACGATCCTCCTCCTTGTTTAAAAAAAAAACATCTCTTGCTTCATGCCTTGACTTTATCCCCCTTTCTTGAGCTTTAGCCCCTCAGATCTAGCCCAAGAGCATCGCCTAGGTGATAATAGGTGGTTGCTACCGTTCTGAAGTGCGGAGAGAGCGAGAAGGAGAGCATCCACCATCTCTTACAAGCTCACCACCATAAGGTCTATCTCCTTGGCCCCAACCAAGTCGAGCCCTTTCCAGTCATTTCTAGGTAAAACTCTTAGCTTAGATTTTAATCTAATACTTAGTTTTTCATTTAATCTAATAGGTTTGGTTGATCCATCTTTGCGTAAACCTGGAGCATCACTCCAAGTTGATTCACCATGAAATATCCCATGTTCCGGCCCGTGAACCATCCCATCTTGATCCTGAATCATTTCTCTGCATCGTCCATTCCATTTCCCCTTCTATTCGACTCGAATCGAAGTGATTCGAGGCCTATCCCTCTACCTCCACCGAGCCTCATCGCAACTCCATTCCACAAGGCTTCATGCCTCCATCTTTGGATCGATACTTTTGTTTCGAGTTCGAGAATATTCCTGTGCAGGAGTAAGCTCCAACGCATTACCTGGAGCGAGGAATCAAGCCCCTTTTGTTGCTCCAGGTTACCTGAACCCTACAGTTCCCCAGGTCCCCATCGTTGGGACCTGGAACCTATTTGAGGGCCCCTACAGATGCAGTGAGATATTAGGAACAGATAGAGCTTGTCAGCGTGAAGAATCAAGGTCGGACAACGGAGATCTCATTGATCGAACTTTACCCTCAGCAATGTTCTTCGTATTCTTCCAAGCTAGCCTCCTACCGTCAGATTAGGAATTGTATGCCAGGTCTAATCATGGCCATCCGAGGCGAATCGAAGTAGTGCATGCCGAGGAAAATTCGTGTGGGGGGCAACTTGATAAATATATTATCTGTATACGGTCGAAATTATTTTTTTTATTAACTACCGTAGGTAAGCCGCCTCTTGAAGAGGCGGCTATGGTTAAGTAAGAGCCGCCTCTTGAAGAGGCGGCTTTAGACAAAAGCCGCCTCTTGAAGAGGCGGCTTTGTCGGGGCATAAACCCCAGCGGGCCGCCAGTGCGTCCACCACGCGCATAGAAGCAATTGCCTCCCTCCCTCCGCCCAAGCTCGCCTGCGACCTCCAAGCGCGCTCGGGCTCCCCCTCCCGCCGCCCTCAGCTCTCTGGTCATCTTGCCAACGTCCGTTGGCCTCGTTTCCGCTATTCCTCTCCTTCTCCACCTCAAGGAAGGTATGATTTGTCTATGGTGTAGGGTTTTGGGTACATGTTTAGGGTTTAAATGATTGTTTGAAATATTTTCTTCACTCTAATATATTGATGTCGACGTAATGGTATGTAGGATGTCTCGAGAAGTTCGTTATTTCTGTCACTGTGGGGGTACAATATCGAAGTATAGTAAAGACGTGACCTACGTAGGAGGTCATATGAAAACCATCAAAATCGGTCACGAAATGTCATTTTTGGGACTGATTGAGCACAGTAAGTCCGTCTTCAGGTTGGATTTATCTCAAGGACTTGAGTTACAGGTCTTTCATAAAATGTCCCAAGATGGAGCAAGTTTTTATATTGGGTGTGTCGAGTATGATGATGATGTCCGAGAGATTGTCGAAAATGCTGAGGAGATGGGTGCTGCATATCGGCCCGTGATATTTACTATCGCTGTCTCTATACCCGGATCTGGACCTCAAGTTTTTGTACCACAAGGTGGATCCATACCTCCAGTTTCTGCTCTCGTGGTAGACATGGATCCATTTAATGATCCGGAACTGTACAGATTAATGGAACCCTCACCACAGAATACGGATGATGAGATGGAAAATGATGACAATGAGGAGGAGGATCATCATGTTGGAACCCGTATCGTTTCTGATATTCCATTTTTGAACATGAGAGGTAGTGATGGCTATATTCTGAATGGTGAAGATTGCATGAATTGTGATGATGGGATTAGTCTGTCTAACGAGTTGAAAAATGGCATGCTTTTCAAATGCAAAGCCGATTTGGTGTTCGTCGTGAAGATTTTCCACATTAAACGTCATTACAACTTCACGGTACTGGAATCAGATAAGAAGGTGTGGGATATACACTGCAGCGAACGGGCTAGAGGTTGTTCATGGAGATTGCGTGGTCATCGTAGACCAATAGATGGACAGTTTGTTGTCTCAATGGTTGAGAAGCCGCATACTTGCTTGAATCGTGCTGTTAATCAAGACCATCCTCAGCTGGATTGCAACTTCATGGCAGTCAGATTCCTAAATCAAATTAAAATATCTCCTTCAGTCAAGGTTTCTTATCTTCATACATCAATTCAAGATGATTTTGGCTTCCATGTGAGTAGAAGAAGGGTTTGGGACGCAAGAAGGAAAGGCATTGAGATGGTATACAGCGATTGGAAGAAATCTTACAATAAACTTCCCTATCTTTTTAGGGCCTTTGAGCAGGCTATTCCTGGTTCGGTTACAGATATTGACACAACAACAGTGAACCAAGGGAAGATATTTGAGAGGGCCTTCTGGGCATTTGATCCTTGTATTGAGGCATTCAGACACTGCAGGCCCATTGTTAGTGTGGATGGTACACACATGTATGGAAGGTATAAGCAGAAGATCCTTATTGCTTGCTCAAGCGATGCAGCTAACCATATTTTACCGTTGCCTTTTGCTTTTGTCAACGAGGAGGATGGCCCTAGTTGGGCGTGGTTTCTGGAGAGGCTACGTTTGTATGTTTTCCGTGATCGTGCTGGACCTATATGTTTGTTATCTGACCGTGCTCCTGGGTTACGTGCTGCACTCAGATACCCAGAGGTTCAATTTGTTCCACCATACGTACACTAGCGCTTTTGTCTCCGACATGTGGGTAGTAATTTCAATGATGCCCACAAAAATCAAACTCTAAAGTGTATGGTCATGAGGGCAGTTGTGGGCTTGGGAGCGATTCCCCCATATCGCTCCGGTAGTTCACTACCGACCTCTTTGGCAAGGGAAGCCCTTGGGGGCAAGGTGGCATGCAGAGTTTGATATCTCAGCGGAATCTACACATGTGGTTTGTCCATATAGGGATGCACTTGACCTACAGCTAAATGAGAAGGTATTCAGTTAACACGTTATTACGTTTTATTTTCAATTATAATGGGTTTTATAATATTTCTAATTTAACGCAGGTGATATGGAGGCCATATACAGAGGAGGTGTTGTCCATGTTGCCATTGTATTGCCGTGGCAATGAGGATTTACATGTGGCTCGTGTCCCCCTGATTCATTTTTGTATTGTGGAGCTACACACACCGGACAGAGTCCTTCGACAGTTTGGGGGCATTCAGGGGGTTCCAATGGCTAGCGACACTTCATCTCAATTGCATGCAATCGATCTCCGAGGAAAGAGCAATGTCGATTGGACGGAGTTCCATGCAGTCTATATTAGACTATGGAACATCCGTAGGGACTACGTGGTGTCGATGACTCCCATTTCATTGGGAGGACCAGATACAACCACCAAGTACTTGCCATGGTATCGTCGAATTACAAGACGTTTCATTGGACGACATGGATGCACGCTCGATTACGCGGTAAGTTATCATTTACTTAATTTACATTTTGTAGTATGATTTAACATGTTTTGACAACAATTGCTCATATTGCAGGTGTCTCAATTCGATGAGATTGATCGACTTTGTGATTATGGTGCACCACGTATTAGAGAACTTGCTGCTGAAGCAAGTTCTAGGATACGTGAGTCTATACAGCGACAGTTCCGAGATGGTCCTACCGATGAGCATTCACAGGAAGACGCTGATGCAGAAGCTACATCTCATCCCCATTCACGTGTTCGAGGACGTGGACGGGGACGTGGTCAATGACAAAGGGGAGAGAGGCCTTCTGGCGAGGGAGATGTCCCAGTGGATACACAACAACCCCCTCAGTCTGGCATAGAATTTGAGACCCCAATTCCTGAGTGTGGGACATCCAGAGAGCCTACAACGCCGCCTGCACCACGGAGGGATCGAGCGGAGAACAATGCAGGACCTTCACATCATTCAACCCTCCCGTTGTCCTTCTTTGGAGTTGAAGGAATCGAGATGACCAACATCGATGACATAGATCGCAACAGCCAACTGCATGGATTTGACCCTAGACCACCGGAGACCACCATGGCAGATGAAAGACCTGTCAAATTACAATACAAAAGGAGGAGGGAGCGTAGACCATAGAACGATATGTTGGCAATTTTTTGTAATGTAAACCAAGCATGTAATTTATAGTGTTTGCAAATATTGTCTTGTCGCTTGCGTTATGCACCTTGTATATGATCAAATTACTTTCTATGAATCTTCAGTATTGTCTTCACTTCACTATTGTCTATGAATATTGTCTTTTAAAGTTGTTCTAATATCATAGTTGGTATTACATACTGTGCATGATGTTCACTTCACCAACGTATGAATTTCTTAAAAAAAGGGGGAAGCAGCAGCTCTGCGAGCAGCAGAGTTGCTGCTTCCCTTTTTTTTAGGATCTGGCGAAAAGCCGCCTCTTCAAGAGGCGGCTTTCTTTGAGAGCCGCCTCTTCAAGAGGCGGCTTTTGTATAAACCTGCCTCTTCAAGAGGCGGCTCTTACTTAACCAAAGCCGCCTCTTCAAGAGGCGGCTTACCTACAGTAGTTAATAAAAAAATAATTCCGAGCGTATACAGTTAATATATTTACCAAGTTACCCCCCACACGAATTTTCCTTAGTGCATGCCTCCTAATGCAACTTAAGTAAGCCATATGGCTCGTGCATCACCATCCCCTTGCTCCTGATTTGGCTAAATTTTTGAAAGTCCCCTCCGTTATTTTGTAATTTACATTTAATATTAGCAACTTTTCATGGGCATGTAAAATATATGCGACTTTTTGCACATCATACCCCTTGTTTTGAACTATTTGCTATTTGGTCCCTACCAGGCTCACATTCTTCAACATTATTATTTTGTAGAATTTCCACTGAACCCCCTGAACACTTTGGATACGTTATGCTTGGACTTAAGGCTTTATTTTAATTGCATATATGTCCCTAAATTGCTTGGAATTTTATGTTTTCTTTTTCCATTTATCAAAAATAGCTCATATGTGTTTTTAATTTTTGGAAAATTAGTGAGCATGCCTTAAAATATGCTTAATCATACTATTGTTGGGATTCGGTTGTTTATTAGTTTTTCCATTTGTTAAATTCCATTTAGGGGCATTTTATTCTATGTCTAATTTAAAAAATTCCAAACAAATATTAAAAAGCCTCGAAAAAATCCAAAAAATACTTAGTGTTTATTGCCTTATTTTATAACTCCAGACCGAAAATTCCTAAAAGAGAAAAAGAATATCACAAAAAATTTAAAAGCTCTAAGAACCTTATAAAAATTATAAAAACTATTCAAAAATCCCAAAAATATTTGTTTCTTCTTTACATTTGTATCTAGGGATTTTATCACTTGTGCCCCTCCGAGATATCGCAATATCAATTATGCCCCTATCTTTTTGATAATATCAGTTATGCCCCTCACTTCATGCTCCGTCATCAGTTGTGCCCTTCCGTCAGATTGACCGTCAAAAAATTAAAATAACCATGGTTTATTCAAACCATGGTGTGGTTAAGAAGGGTATTATGGTCATAATTCATAGCTGGAGGCTGCATCGTAGCTAGAGGTCAAACTCCGGTGAGAGCTTCTCCTCGTCCGAGTGGTCGGAGTCGCTCTTCCATCTCGGGGCGGAGCTCGAGGCTGCACCGTAGCGGGAAGAAGGTGGGGCCTAGGCACGGGGGACGGCTCGGGGACGGGGGAGGGGTAGGCTGGGGAGGAGGGGTTGCAGGGGGAGGTGCGGACTGGGGGAGGAGGTGCAGCCTGGGCGCATGGGGCGGCGGGGGCAGGAGGAGGCGCAGGGGAGGAGGAGGCATGGGGAGGGGGAGGCGAGGGGACAACAGGCCGGGGGAGGGGTCGCAGGGGGAGGTGCGGGCTGGGGGAGGAGGCGCGGCCTGGGCGCGTGGGACGGCGGGAGCAGGAGGAGGCGCAGGGAGGAGGAGGCGTGGGGAGGGGGAGGCGAGGGGACAACAGGCTGGGGGAGGGGCCACAGGGAGAGGTGCGGGCTGGGGGAGGAGGCGCGGCCTGGGCGCGTGGGGCGGCGGGGGCAGGAGGAGGCACGGGGGAGGAGGAGGCGTGGGGAGGGGGAGGCAAGGGGACAGCGGGCCGGGGGAGGGGCCGCAGGGGGAGGTATGGCTTGGAGGACGAGGTGTGGCCTATGCGCGAGGGGCGGAGGGGGCAGGAGGAGGCGCGGGGGAGGAGGAGGAGAGGGGGCGGCATGGGCCTGGGGAGGAGTAGGCTGGGGCGGAGGGGTCGCAGGGGGAGGTGCGGGCTGAGGGAGGAGGTGCAGGCTGGGTGTGGAGGTGCAGCCTGGGCACAGGGGGAGGTGGGGGTGGGGGGAGGTTGGGCCGGCAGGGAGGTCGGGGCGGAGGGGCGGCAGGGGGTGGGGCGGAGGGGCGGCAGCAGGTGGGAGAGGAAGAAGATGGGAGAGGAGGAGGAGAAGGGAGGAAGAAGACGGAGGAGGAGGAGAAGGGAGGAAGAAGACATTCAGATCCTTTTTTTTAATTTAATTCCATCTGTGTCCTTGAAGTTAACGTCCGTTTGCACTGTGGATGGACGGTCACTAACCTGAGGGGCACAAGTGATATATTAGCAAGAAGTGAGGGGCACAACTGATATTATCAAAACGATAGGGGCATAACTGATATTGCGATATCTCGAAGGGGCACAAGTGATAAAATACCGTGTATCCATATATTACTATATATTAAAATTGATATTGAGAAATTTTGAACCATTTTGGTATTTTTAACCTTCAAAACAATTAGGCGTATTTAAACAATCAATGTATTTGACTTTTTCAAAATTTAAAAAATCCAAAAAAGTAGCAAAAATATTCCGAAAATCACAAAAATAGAAGCATAATTGAAAACCATACAAATATTTTCTTTTTTGATTTTTGACTATATTTATCTATATTTATATATATTACCTCATATGGTATATATATACACCTATATATCTATTATACTTATTATAATTATTATAAACACCTTATTTATATTATAAAACCTTAAAAAATAAAAAAGATTGTTCTTGAGTACATTTCTTGGTTATATATTATATATTTATTATATATATAGTATTTATATTATCCTTTATATATATACCCATATTACCCTTATACATACATATATATATCCTTATATATAATTATTATATATATTATCAAAAGAAATTTAAAATCAGAAAATTAAAAATCAAAGATAATTAATTAAAAAAGTTACTTCATTTAATTAGAACTCACACACACCATGATCGATATTGTGCATACATATACATACATACATATTATTTATTTATGAATAATATTCCTTGCTACCACATTTTGTTCCATGTGTTCGAGACCCTACCATACTTGTCACTATATACATTATATCGTAGGGTTTATAATAAATTTGATTCACACATTGCGACTTTGATTGCTTGATCTATTTAGTGTGGGATCGTTGTTAAATTTTGCTTGGGATTTGAGTGAGAAGTCACCTGAGCGACGTCGCTCCCACCTTGTGTGGATCATGCGACTCTCTCCTCTCGTTTCTCGTTAGTTCAGTACCTTGTCTTAAGGGAATGAAGCCTTTCTTAGAATTCTCCATATGAAAACGTTCCAAGATCTTTTTAATTTACCCATGTTGTGGCAATCCCAAAATTCTCTTTTCTCCGTTTCTGAATAGTTTCAGACCCTATGTATAAGATGCTTCTCCAAGATCTTTCATCTCGAAGGTATGGGATAATAAAATCTTAACACTGGTCATCATCACTGTATCATTCCCAATGATAAGGATGTCATCTACATAAAGCATGATGAATACAATGGCGCTCCCACTAAGCTTCTTGTACACACGTGGTTCATCAGGATTCTTAATAAAATCATAACTCTTTATGGTTTCGTCAAATCTGATGTTACCAGCTATGAGAAGCTTGCTTGAGTCCATATATGGATTTCTTCAGCTTGCATACTTTGCCTTCCTCGGTTACGAAGCTTTGGGACTGCTCTATATAGATATCCTCCTTGAGGTATCCATTTAGGAATGCCATCTTGATGTCCATCTATTAGATGTCGTAGTCAAGATATGCAACTATAGCTAGTAGTGCCCTAATGGATTTAAGCATAGCCACATGAGAGAATGTTTCATCGTAGTTGATGTCTTCTCTCTGTGTATTGCCCTTGGCTACGAGCTATGCCTTGAAAGTTTCTACCTTCCCATCAGGTCTCCTCTTTCTCTTGAAGATCCATTTACACTCAATGACTTTTACCCCTCTAGGTAGATCCTCTAGGGTCCATAGACTGTTCTCGTATATGGAGTCTATTTCAGACTTCAATGCTAGCATCCATCTATCCATGTCATGATCCGTGAGTGCTTCATCAAATGAAGCTGGATCATTGTCAATTTCACCTGACACATGGAATCCATGCCTTTCAGGTGGTGCAACCATCCTCGAACACCTTCGAAGAGGTACAAGTGTTTCATATTTATTTACATCTTCAGTTTCTGGTTCAGGAAGCTCAACATCCTTATGTGATTTAATGAGTTCCTTTAATTTATTTTTGTCTTAAATCTTAAGGAAGTCATCCTCTAGAAAATTCACATCTATAAAGACTCAGGGTCATAAAGTTGATATCCAATGTCGTCTTTTACATACCCAATGAAGTAGTACTCTCGAGTGTGAGATTCTAGCTCACTTGCATCCACGTTCTTCGTATGGACCAAGCAACCCAAATCCTCAAGTGTCTAACATTGGGTTTGGTACCATACCGAAGCTCACGAGGGGTTTTGAGTATAGATTTTCTAGGAATCTTGTTCAGGATATATATATGTGTATATATATATATTGCAGTCTCTGTTGCATATCCTAAAAACTAAGGCAAATGTCCTTTACTCGTCATTGAACGGACCATGTCCATGATGGTCCTGTTGCGTCTTTTAGCAACACCATTAAGTTGGGGAGTTCCAAGAGGAGTGCAATTGGAGACAATTCTTCTCTCTTTGAGGTATCCCTTGAATTCATCTGAAAGATTTTTACCACCATAGTCATATCAAATCCATTTAATCTTCTCATAGGATGGGTTCTCAACCAAAGCCACAAACTCTTTGAACTTTTAAAGGTTTCAAATTTATGAAGTAGTAGGAAGATAAACCTGTATCACGAATAGTCATCAATAAATGTCAAATAATATCGATATCCATTTCGGATTGCAGTACTAAAGGGACCACATACATCGGTATGTATTAAGTCAAGAATACCCTCATATTGTGTAACCTTGTTATGGAAAGGCATCCTGGTCATTTTATCTCGAATACAATGTTTACACGTTGGCAAAATTTAGACATGTATAAAATCTAAGGGTCCATTCTTTATCAATCTATTGATCCCATCAACAAATAAATGACGAAGCTTTTGATGTCAAATCATGTTCGAATGATTTCCATCCTCTCTGGTTCTTTTAGGATTTTTATTAGTGGTAGTAGCATCCATGATAGATTCATCAATGCACAATTCACAGAGTCATCCAGAAGATACAATACCATCCGCGACATATTTATCATAATGGCTGATGATAAGTTTGTTACAAAATAAGAACGTATATCCATTTCTAACTAGATTAGATATAGATATATGGTTCCTTCTAAAAACGGGAACATAAAGACACTTTTTAAGTATTAGGAATCTCCCACTAGATAATGATAGTATACAGGTCCCAACAATGACTATTGCAATAGTTGCATCAGATTCCATCTGAATGACTATCTCTCCTTCATTAAGATTCCTAGTTTCTTGAAATAGATGCAAAAAATTTCATATATGAATAGAAGCACTGGAATCGATGATCCAACTACCTTCTCGTCCTATGTGAAAATTGATTTCAATGATAAAAGTAAATTTTATACATGTTGATGCTCTACCTTTCTCTGCAATTTTAAGGCATTCTGGACAGTTACACTTCCAGTGCCCTGACTTCTTGTAGTAATGACAAACATCGGTCTTTTTTGATGCTATCGGTGTAGAAGAATTAGAATATGGGTCAACAACTTGACTCCTCTTCTTTTTCTTATGTACCGAACACTTCCAAGCCACATGCTTCCCCTTAATCCGTGCAACCATTACACTGTCAATGGTATTTTTTATTTCATTACATGTTCTGCAGACTTTAATGAAGCTAATATCTCAATATTAGTCAAGGTCAATTTGTTCATGTGGTAAGATACCGCATAGTTATTGAAAGACTTGGGTAGAGACAACAAAATGAAGTCAAACTACATATCTGTGTCATCTCAGCCCTGAGAGTTTCCGATTCAGAGAGAGAACCAGTTTTGATTAAGATCTCTCTCATGGAAGTCCATTCCTACATCTTATAGCGAATAAGTTCTTTCATTATAACGCTGAGTGCAATTCAGATCAGTGAACACCTCTTTCAAATCCATCATTATATCTTGGTAAGAATCAATATCCACATGTTGCTTTTGAAACACACCGGATAATGATCCTAGAATATAACACATAGCCAATGTATGATCTTCATCATATTTTTCATTGAACTTTATTTCTTCCAATGTTTGAGGGTTTTTGTGCTTGTTCTTTGAGAGCACATAAGAAATGTGATCCGTAGAAAGAACACGGTCTAAATTTCAGATCCAATCCGAATAATTCGGCCCGATCAACTAGTTGTCCTTCATAAGCCTGCTGAGTGTGTTTATGGATTTCATGTCTGAAATTAAGAATGCACTATATTAGAACATATAAATAACTATATATTCAAATTTAAATCCATTGATTAAGGATTTTTAATCAAATCACTCTTTCTCTTTGAACTTTGAATGTCCATTCTCTTACTAAACTTTCAAAGAAAGAGATATACTTATTGCTATATCTCTAGCAAGATCTGGGATCTCTTTTTTACCTTTGTTACATCCCTAAATTATGAGAAACTATAACTTGGATAAAGAGAAGCGGAAACTCATTTCGTCTTGTAAGTCCAACTTGCATTTCTCAATTTGATCTTTAACACTCGGATGTTGACACCTTGTTAATTGAATCAACTGTCAACAAGAATAGAACTCGCTATGAGCAATCCAATATCTCCCTTATAATATGAGGAACCAATATTGGGGTCACTACGCATATGGCCTTACTCTTTCGAGAAGAAAATAACCCGATCCATATGAACTTGTATGTAGGAGCTGTCACTTTGGATAGGCGTCTCCTGCATATAATCCATGGCGACTGAACCTTTCGCCTTGACGGGAGATCATGGATGTCATTTATATTATTCTTCATATCACATTTAAATTTTAATTAATTATTATGAATCATATTCACATAATTAATTCTTCCAAGAGAATTACATCTCTATTCATAATAGAGTATTTATTTTAATCGAATGTAATTAATTTCATCCGATTAAATTAATCAACAATCCAATTCAATCAACCAACAAACAACTAGGATTTTCTTGATATTGCCATATAGTATAAGTTCTTACAAGTATGTACTATTTTGTATTTTAATAATTAGAGTACAACTTGACATAATGGATCCGACAAGTACACTCAAGTTATGCTAGAAGGGAGCATTTCTTTGACATGAAAGGCGCTAATTAAAAAATAAAACCAGCATACTCGGACTAGGTTTCTTCACCATTTTGATTGAGAACAACCCAAAATAATGTCAATGTACTTGCAGTTTTATCGATCAACTTTGATGACTGACATTATACTATATATAATAATCACCCATAAATATTAGGCATCTTAAAACACTTTTGAGATCCTAAATTTCTAAGTATATCAAGCAAACATGTTCTTGGTTTTGCATGTAAAAGTTGTCATACAACTATTATAGGATAAACTAGGGTTTTTGCCATGAAACATACATTCAATGGTCATTGATGTTTAATCAATTATTTTAATAAATATTAAGCACCAATTTAATCAAGGAAAACTCATAATTTTCATGATTTACATTGAATGATAAATACATTAAGCAAGAAGACTTGATGATCCTATCATTATCTGACTCATCTCCACCAAATATGGAATATTTAGGGAAACCAGAGTCGAAATCATTCGAAATAAACTCGAACGATTTGCTACTTTGATTCTCTACTTAATTAAAGTAATTATCAAATGTTTCATAACAGGAAAACAATAAGAAAAAATATTTTTTGTAGATCCGTGAATACATG
This sequence comes from Ottelia alismoides, assembly GCA_037367405.1. Lineage (NCBI taxonomy): Eukaryota > Viridiplantae > Streptophyta > Magnoliopsida > Alismatales > Hydrocharitaceae > Ottelia > Ottelia alismoides. The sequence continues at coordinate 327,187 of JAZKJV010001257.1, forward strand.
CAAAAATAATTATATTGTGGGAACTTTTTGAATTTTAATTCATATACTTTTGGTGCGAACAATTATCTATTGTTTTGGAGACATATTTAGATATTCTAAATACATTTTATTATCCAAAAAAGTCGTCCAAACAGTGCATAAACATGGGGTTTTCTACTTAACGAAAAAACAATTCGAAACTTGCATCTCATGCAAAACGAGTCCCCACATATTCGATATACAAAATCCCATTCACCTTGCATTTTGGATCACATCCAAGACCTTTGACCAATGATCTAATACCACTTGAAGGCTAAGGTTTGGGCCATAGCGCATCACTGAAGCATGAAGATCGCATCATATGTGATCGAGAGAGACTAGTCATACTAGTAGCTCGGGGCAGCGGAAATTAATATTTTTTAAAGAGATAGAACCACATGATTTGAGAACACATCTCAAGTCATTTCATCAAGATTAAAAGAAATATAGAGGAATACCTCTTGATGCGTGGCTGCGATCATTGTCTCTAAAGTAAGAGGCATCCTATCTCAAGTCCGATCCGACGGAGGAGATGCTTGCGACCGTGTGGATGAGACGTGTGCTTCTTACAATCCAAGTTAAAGATCCTAATGAATCTCGTTATTATCTATCACGAAATCCACATCTTCTTCATGAGTGAGGGGAACCAAAGAAGACAAAGATCCACGTGCAAGCGATCCGGCGGCACGATGGTGTAACGACGACGCTCTTTAGGTCAAAAGGTGGACGACCACTCTTGTGTGTGTGAGAGAGAGTGGGGACGTGTGATGAGAATGAGGGAGAGAGTTTGCTCTTGCAATTATGTTGTAAAATAAGATCTATGATTGTCCTTTTTTTGTAATAATTGAGATGTCCATGGATCACAATCCATGTGCTTCACAAAATCAATGGTTTAGATTGCTTTGTGCTTAATCAATGGCCATGATTTTGTTGAATAAATTTGCAACAACAACTAATTTAAATTAAATTAGATATTGAATAGTCATCAATATAATTTAATTCAATCAAATCAATAAGCATAGCAATATTAGGAAGGAGGCAAGCTTCCTCCCAATGATGGAGTGGATGACCACCTTGATTTAGGAATCAAGGGTGGATGTCCACCCTCCATAATTGTAAGGTGTCTTCCTTCTTCCAATTATGTGAGATGTTATATCTCACATAATCCTTCATTATTTGCAACAACTTTTATTGCAAATTTATTCATAAAAATAATTCCAAACTATTTTGTGATAATTTCAATCATGCCGTTGAAAATGTTAATCATATTCATACTTCTAAAATAAAATGTAAATTGTATTTACAAATAATTTTCTGATGTGAATCCAATTCACATCAACATTTAATTCATAAACACCAATTATAATTGGCTCAATCCATTATATTATAAATCACATTAATAATGCATATGATTAATATGGATAGTGATATCCACATTATTCATATCATTGATAATTAAAGCATATTCAACTATCTTGAGTGTCCATTCTCATGTGTCTAAATAATATGAATCATATTCATATTATTCGTGATAATTAAATCACATTTTATTATCAATTTCCCAGTGTTCAAATATATTATCAATAATGAAATTTTTCTTGAACTCTTTCAAGAATAATGTGTTTTCTCTGAAGATACTTGGAGATAAGGATAGGGCGATTGTACGTTCCCCGTATAATGACTTGGATGTTTAGATCATATCTCAAATCCATATCTTGAGGACCTCTCAATGTTGATTAAATCAAAGCCATAAATTTAATCTTCTCATTGCATCTGAATCATTTTTAGATCAATGTCCAACATTTGGACTAAGATTAGATTACTTCTCTACTAAGAGGAGTCACTAAAATCCAAATATGTTTCATCACTCCCTCAGGATGGAAGAGTCATGATTATACAATCATTATGATCACGTCACCCTTGAGTATTCCTAATATCCATACATCCTACACACTGGAAGACCTAGAATAAACCCAAAGTTTAGATTATTTTTAGACTATCTTCTTCTGGGTTTTATCATTAAGTTTCTAATTCAGTCATAGGGAGTTGGTATTGATCATATGCTTTACAAAAGCGCATATCATACTTATTAATTCTTGTCATGCTTCCAAAGTAAGACGACCATGTATGGAATTTGATCAGTCCCAATACCTAATGAGTGAGCTCATGTCTTCCTGTTCAATAGTGAACCTTTATTATCCCTCTGAGAGATCGCATTACTCATATTCCCTTGTATGCACACCAGCTCGTCGGTGTATAGACCTTGATTAGGTCATCAACCTACCGGTCTTTCAAGTGAACATACTTAGACATATAGCAATACATCTATCTCTGGTCAGAGTGTGTCTGCCTATATCGTGACAGTATACGACATAGGTCTTGGTTATCTCGATCTCGTTAAGTCAACTCTTTGACCTAACGTATCTAACACCTTTGAATATCTATTACTATGCAGAGGGCCTGCATCTAGAGGTCGATTAGACATCATCCTTTAGAGAAGGATTGTCATATCCTTTTTAGGCTGGAGATCATCTCTTAACAATCATTTGACGGTCTTGATGAGTCCTCATTGTAACTCTTAGATATCATACAAGCACCATCTTCTATGATTCAACCATTAATCACCAGTTGTATGATCATTAAGATGGCCATGATACATAACCCTAATTGTACTAAGGGACCTTATACGTGCCTTCATTCATTTAATCTCAGACAAGAAGTGAAATAAACCAATAACTTTTATTGATATATCAAATATTATAATAACATTTATTATAGAAATGGTTCACGTTGGGCTCCCATGGCTAACACTCATAGTGATCAAAGAGTAGAAAAAAAGACATAACTCATGCAACGTATAGAAAAGACTATACTACAATGACTCAAAGAATGTGAAGTCAATCGTCCCCCTATACTTAGGATTAACTAATCCTAAGTATAGTGGATTGTAACAAAGCGTGGTTGATTGAGATTAGAATGTACAAAATCATAGACCCAACCTGCCTCCTAATATACTTAGGGTAAAGATGCCCTAAGTATAGAAAACGAATTATCAAAAAGTTGAGAGACAGGCGATGGATCAAAGAATGAACACTCGGGTAACTCGTCCCCCTATACTTAGGATGAAGCATATTCTAAGTATAGCAATGATGAAAGGGATGAATGAGTAAATGGTAGAGAAAAGAATAAAAAAAGAAATGAAAAGAAGAAAAGAAGAAAACAAGGTGATATTTTTGGGTTCTTTAGGTATCTGATTTTTCAACTATAAGTATCTCTTCTTGATATATCACATTAACCGAAATGACAACGAACATGAAAGTTCCATGCTCGAGGTATGGTTTCAACAATTGTCCGTTGAACATGAGTGGTTGTGCGACAGATGACAAGCCTGATATGACAATGCTACCGCTGTCACGAACATTTTTCACAATGAGTGGTCCTGATCATTTGCTTTTCAACTTGCCTAGAAATAGCTTTAACTTTGCATCAAACAAAATACCTTCTGGTTCGGCTTGAACATCTTTCTTCGGATATGTTTTTCCTTCCATGTCTTGAATTTCTCTTTATACATAAGGTTGTTATCGTATGCAGGGTCTGAAAATTCTAATAATCGGTTTAGGTCAATCTTTCTATTCTTGCCAATTTTCTCTCTGTCTAAATTGCATACATTGACTGCCCATAATGATTTATGAATGAGCTCGACAAACAAATGGCATGGCTTGCCATACATCATGCAGTAGGGAGACATGCCTAAAGAAGAATTGTATATTGTACGATAAGCTCACAGAACCGAGTCGAGCAATTGTGACCAGTTCTTTCTATCAAGGTGCACAATTTTTTTGTAAAATTGTCTTGATCTCCCTGTTTAAGCACTCGGCCAAGCCATTAGTCTGCGGGTGGTAAGGAGATGTAACACGGTGTTCGATGCTATACTCTTTTGTCAACTTCTTGATCTCTTTGTTGATAAAGTGGATACCTTCATCTGATATGAGGATCTTTGAAATCCCAAATTGCAAAATGACGTTATCTTTGAGAAATCGATAAATTGTGCGACTGTCGGCAACTCGAGTAGGGATAGTGGTGAGTCACGAAAACCCTTCTTTAATTTGCATGAATTAACATTTAATTTTATCATTTCATTGTAGGTGGGAATTCAGAATCAGTCAAGAAATAACCACAAGAATTTATTCAATTTTTAATTAGCATGGTTTTATGTTTATTTTACTTGGACAAGTACCAAGGTTGAACTCAAGGAGGCAAAGGAACAACCTAAAATTTTGCCTATCAAAGTTCGTATACGTCTTACGAGGTAGTATTTTTTAGTATTTTTAATGTGATTTTGGAATGCAAATGCAAATGTGGCCAATTTTAGGGACTAAATTGCAATTTCAATCAACGATGTCCAAAAATTGTGAAATTCGGCCAAGATGTCAATTATGATGAAATGAATACACTATAATTTTTTTGGAATTTTTTGATGCAAAATAAATATTTTATTAATTTATGAATGCAAACAAAGTGAATTTCAATAATTAATTTTAATAAATATTAAAACTATTTATTTTCAATGGATAATATTATCCAAGATCTATCACTACGTGATTGTTCTCAGAAAATCCTAAACCTCAAAAATATGAGTTTTGATACCTATTAAAAATTAAAGATTGAAATATGAACAATGACTTTTATAGAGCAAACCATGCATGCAAATGCAATTCTTTTTGGGCATAATGTTAAAAACAACTAATTCTATGATCCATGAATTTTTTAGAATTTTTAGAGCTATAGTAAATTACTTATGAATTTGAGGCACAAGATGGATAAAATATGCAATTTTCCATGAAAATATTAATTAATATCTAAGCATAGACCACAAAAACATCAAACATATGACATATTGTAGAGAATTATTTGAGAAACATCTTGTAATTTTTTAAATAATAAAATGATGCAATAAAGAGATTTAAAGTAAAGGGGGAATACTGGGTCTCAGTGCAAATTACAATAAAAAATAAAATAAAAAAATGCGATGGACTAAAAATTAATTATCGAAACTACCGGGGGTAATTCTACAATATTTCCAATGGGTCACATGCTCTTGGTTGAGGGCCCTTTCTTCAATAGAGAGATCTCTCAGGGTGTTACATGCAAAATTTCCAAGGGGCACGGCGTAGCATGTGCCCTTGGATGGAGGGGCTCTTTTGGAGATTGAACAAGCTACAAGGGAGGGGGGGTCTTGCAAATGTTCCACCCCACGCACGTCGGGTCACGTGAGGAGACGTCCCCCCAAACGCACGTGCGACACACGTGGTGGGGGTTTGGGCAGGCGACCCGGTGGCAAGAGAGCGGAGGGCTAGAGGTGTTCGAGGTGGAGCTCGACAGTCAGAGCTTGGTGCTGACAGAGGTGCTTCTGGTTGTCGATGGTCGAGGCGGAGCAGTGGAGAGCCGATGAAGATCCTCCTGGAGGTGGAGGTGAATCCTCTAGACTTGGAAGTCAAGTGCATGTGGATGGGCATCATTGGATCTATGGTGCGAAGAGGGGCAATGGAGGTGGATACGCATGGTGGAGCAAGGGATACTGTTGAAGAGGATTTTGCGAGGTCTAGAGTAATCCACACAAGGAGGGATCACAATGTCGCTGAGGCGACCGCTCACGAAACCCTAATTCAAACAACAATTAACCCACAAAAAGTAAATCAATCAATGAAAGTAAGTGTGCGGAGTTAAATTTTATTATAACTCTACAATAGATGTGTATAGTGTACAAGTATGTAGAGGTCGAACACAGTGAGCAAGCAGGTAGATCGGGGTAAAAATGCTCACAAATGACTGTGATGAATTTGTCTATATGTGCTATTTTTTGTGGGTTTTTAATTTTATATTTTTTTATTTTATTTTTAATTATATATGTTTATATTTTCTTTTTAATTTTCTACTTTTATATTTTCTTTTTATATTTTATATTTTTTTAATTTCTTTTTCTTTTGAATTACGTAATAAGATATGTATAAAATAAAGGAAAGGGAGAGATGATGTATATAAAAAATAGGTAAAAATAAGCAAAATACATGAAATAAAATATTTTTGTGTTTTTTTATATTTTTCTAATGTTTTTGTGATTTTTCTATATTTTTGCTAATTTTTTGGTATTTTCAAAGTCACAAATACTCAAAACAGGGAATAAAACACAAATCCGAAATTAAATTAGAGATGAAAAATATTAAAGAGTAACCAAAATTCTCCAAATTAATTTTAAAATAAGGATAATAAAACTATTAAAATTTAGAGACAGAAAATAAATTTTTTGGATTTTTTAAGAATTTTTAATATTTTTATAAAGATTTTAAAGTTTAGCAATTTTTATGGGTTTTCTTTTGTATTTTTTTAATGGTTTTTGGTCTGAAGGTTAAATAACAAAAAATACACAAAACATAATTTTTGGGGGAATTTTTCTAGAAGTTTTTATCATTTTTATGTATTTTTTAATGCAAACGGAGATAAAAATGCATGTATTTTATTTTTTATAAAGAATAAATTGTTGCAAAAATGAAAATAAAAAATTGGCATTAAAGTGCAATGCAGCATGAACCTAAATATATTTTTAGCGATTTTTTTAGGATTTTATAGATGCATGAAATAAATGCAAACAACAAAGAGAAAATACACACTAGTAGGGGTATTTTTGTAAATATGGAAAAGTTCAAGGACCAACGTGCAATTTTCCCACAAATTTATAACTAATTAAAAATATTTTTGGACCAAAAAGTAAATAGCTAGAATCCCAAGGTTATAGTTGCAAAAAGACCAGACACACGTGCATGAACACGTGACCAGGCGAGGACCACATCGTAATTTCTAAAAACCCAAGGGTTGAAGTACAAAATGTACCAAAATATTATAACATTATAGAAATGTTTTAGGGCTAGTTAGAAATACAAAAAATGGATAAGCCCTTGCCTGTAAAATAGCCAAGCGCACGTGTTCGCATACGTGCGCCTCGCTAGCAAGGCCGTGATTGCAATTATATAAATGGCTGGGGACTATAATGCAAAATGTCCAAAAACTATATAATAGCCTAGGAAAGTTTTAATATTAATTATTAAATACAAACTTTGGTGGGGGGAAAATCCAAATACCCACGCATGCTGATCGTATAGCCGACACTCCCTGACTTGGATACGTGTCACTCGCTGGTGACCGATGCCGCTTCGCACCGATGACTGAGATTAGAACGCACGGAGTTGATCGAACGGCTGGTGACAACCCGATCAGACGGAAGCTGGGGATACTGGGATCAAGACCCAATCTAACGACCGTGGTCCTCCCTATAAGAACAGGGAAGAACTCGGTAGGGCTCGAGCTTCGATCGTCGAAGGATTGCTGCTCCGGCTATTGTCCTTGCCGCAGAAGGCCTCCAAAGATGCCTGGAAGTGTCCCCGACCCGCCGGCGATGTCAAAATGACTTGACGAACCTCAGTGCACCGCGACGAAGTCGAAGAGGGAAATGGGGTCCAGGTTCCTCACGTTTTCCAAAATCGACCCCCCAAGGGGGTCCTTTGACTCCTGCAACCTGCAAAAACGAGTTAAGAAGGTCGCGAGAAAAATGCCATGACCTTCCAGAGGGAAAAATGGCGGAGATAGCGCAGATGGACGCTCGCTGGAGCCAGCTCTGGCGAGGTGGTAATGGAGTGAATGGTTAGGTGCAAATCAAAATCAAAGGGTGTGGATTTACTCATAGAGCTACGGTGAATAGAAAAATGCAAGAAAAAAAAAAGAAAAAATACCTTGAAGGATAAGAACGCCTGAGATAGAGTACATCACGGCCAAGGATGGCCAGAGATGGTGGAGCCACTCCTCGACCCTCGTCTGCGCTCCACGCGCGAGCTGGAGGAAGCCTGTCACGCCTCCGGTCCGGAGCACGGTGAAAGGAAGCCAAGCTACGGTCAAAAGGGGGTTCAAAATTGAGAGGGGAGATCAGAGGCGTTTTTGAATAGGTGGACGATCGGCTCCAAAAGACGAGGAAATGGCAGCGATTTAGTGGCCCAATAGCCAAGGAATGATGCTGGCATGAAAGAGCGTTGGTCGAGGAGCAGAAGTTGTGAAGAAGTCGACACGAGATGGTGAAAGTTTAAACCTCGAAAAATCCGCAAAAACGGACAAAAACAAGGTATGACGACATGGTAGACCTCGGTCAGGAGTTGACCGAGGTCAACCAATGGTTGAATCTGGTTGGTCCACGAGGACCAACTAGAAAAATCGTTGGAAAAATAATTAGAAAATCGATTAAAATAAATGATTTTATTATTTTTAGATTATAAAATAAAAAATGTTTATTATTTTCTGAATTTTTTATTATGATTTTTATTTATTTTTTAGAGGTATAAAATTACAAGTTACCTTTTATGGGCTATATAGGTATATTTATCTCTATATTTTAATATTTTATTTTTATTTCATATTTTTAATTTCATTAATTTTATTTATTATTTTATATATTTATAACTTAATTTTATACACTTAACAATATTTTTATTTTTTATGATGTATTATATACAGTTAAATAAATAGAAATATTAATTGTATAGGTATACTTATTGGTATTATACATAATATCTATGTATTTTGTACAAGTATTTTATTTTTATGTTTTCTTTAGTGTTTTACTCCAATTTTAATATACAAATATATTATAAATAATATTTACAAAATTATGAAAATATAAAATTATAAAAATAATGAATAATAAATAAAATAAATATTTTATTCAGTATAAGTATACAATAGGGGTCCAAAAACCTAACTTTCACATCGTAACTCAAAAAAATATGAAACTTTATTAAATAGATAATTAAAAATTATATACAATTAAAGGTGATTTTGATACATTTCGAGTTTTTATTTGAGAGATACATGTCTGGGAAATTAGGATTCTTGAATCTTATTCAGATCATAACTTTTTATCTGTATATTATTTTTGTATGAAATCAATTTTTTATTTTTCTATATTTAATTTTCTACAACTTTCATGTACAAAGTTTCTTTATTTAAAGTATAAAAAGTGGAACCAAAAATAGGTCCCAAAAATGAAGGAAATGAATGAAATAAAAGGAAATTTTATTGGTATTTTGGCCCTTATCCCCCCTACTTTATTCCTTGTCGACCTAGTCATCAAGATGCCTAGGTCTCGAGGTTTCAGGTCATAACATATTTGCAATATTTTATTCTTTTTCTTTTCTTTTCTTTATTCTATAATTTTGGCATTAAAAACAGTATTTTATACAATATTTACAACACAATGCATGGATGATAAAATGCCTAAATTAATCCTATTTACACGCATTTACTAGGCTTTTTAAGGCCAAAATGATAGAATAAAGATGATGAAATGGAGACTCATCATCCCCCTATACTTGCCTTTGCTAGTCCCTAGCAAACCTTATGCAATAAGTGCAGAAAAGAAAAACAAAGAAAAGAAAAAGAAGAAAGATGGATTAAATTTAATTATCAAACTTGTCTTCACAAAATCAAAGTTTGGAGCTTAAGTCAGCCTTTGGAATTTTAGTGTGGTCGGAACCTTAATGGGAATCGGATTTGAAATCCAACAGCCTTCGAGAATCCCAAAACTCAGCTCAAGTCCCCTCAATAGCCAGGTCAGAATACTTCAATTCATACGCAAACCCTTACGACTATGAGTCTGACTCGTACAATGAAAGTGATGGTGGCTCTCCACAACTGAAATGACAAAGAGACTGACTTCTCCAGCATGACAACCCAATGATTCCCCAATCCAGTAATTTCTTCCTCGAGGAGCGGGGTATTCCCTTCTAAGTTCAAGTGACAACCAGCTCAAGAGGAGGGGGTGAAGAGAAGAATGGACGGTAGACAGTGTAGCTACCTATCCTAGGATGCAAGACCAATGTAGTCAAGTCATCCAGCTGTAGGCTCACATGATTTGACTTTGAAGCTCAAGCTTGCTTATTTACTATACAACATATATACACACCAGTAGGCATTTTATTTTTAAACAAGCTTGTCCACTTTTTTGGAGTTTTTTTCTTTCTTTCTTTTTTTGAAATACTATTTACAGCAGCATATACATCAGGAGTTTTTCCTCTTGAGCCAGTAGACTATCCCTCTTTTGAAGCTTTATTGCAACATACACTCTCATGTCTTTAGAATTCATCATCATTGGATGGGTTGGGGGTGCACTTCCCTCCCTATAGGAGGACAAGTGTTTCCACTTGTGTGCGTCTCATACCAGCAAATCCACCCCCCCTCACCACTCCAACTGAGTTGATCCATGTGAAAGGTGCAGGTGTCCAAGTTAGGTAATTATCAACAAAAGTCGTGTGTGTGCTCCGAAATACTCTACTTAGGCAGTCAAGAATCCATTGAACCAAGTGTCGTGATCCTCAAAGAATTAAGTCACCTAGGCTTGAAGTACCTCAATTCCAGTTTCTATAAGGTTCCTGTCATTAGATTTTAAGGTCCTACCAAGCACCAATCTTCGGATTTTACTTACACTTGTTCAACTATCAAACTCAATCCAAAAAATGCTAATGCTATGCAAATGCTATGCAGAATGCAGAAAATATTTTTGTGATGCAATTTTCAAAGTTTTGAACTTTTTATGGATTTTTGAAAAGATGATGCATATGCAATTTTTTTATTTTTAAAAAGATTTTTCAAATGTTTTTTTTTATTTTTAGGTTTACAAATGTTTTTGGGCTTTTTGAAAAGAAAAGATTTTTGGATAAAAACTAGGTACAAATTTTACACAGGGATGCCTCTTATATTTACAAGAAGTAGATTTTAAGAATTTACAAGGGTAATTGGTCAATTTTATAAGTATAAACAATAAAGAAATTTAGTGTGATGTATATATTCCTTGAACTTATTTGAAAAAATTTTTCAAACAATTTTTGAAAACTATAATCCAAAATAATTTTTACAAACACTTTTACAAACATGTACACACATTTGAAAATCAATTTGCAAAGGTTTTTCATACAGTATAACTAGATTTTTCAAATGTTATTGCAACCATTTTTCAAACATTTGCAAATAGTTTTTCAAACATTTTTATTTCACACAAAGAAAATAAAACTTTCAAAACAAAATGTTTTGCAAAGGTTGAAAATGTTTTTCAAATAGTTTTCAAAATATTTGTCGAAGAGATTTTCAAACTATTTTTCAAACATTTTGCAAAAGAACATTTTCTTCTGATTTATTAATCAAGCAATACAAAAAAATTTGAGGGATAATAAAATCTTTTTTTAAGTGATTTTAATGAATTTTAATCGTATTTTTAGCCATATTATTAATAAAAATATGAAAGTACGAGTCATGGCTAAAGTATATACGTAGTATATACGACCCCCCTATGCTTAGCTTGAGCTATGTCCTCATAGATCAGAGAGGAAAAGAGAAGACATAACTCGTACTGAGTATAGGAAAATCTAAAGAATAAAGAACGAAGAAATGTATGAACGAATGAACAAATAGGAAGTTGACCGTCCCCCTATACTCAGGATCAAATAATCCTAAGTATAGCAGACTGTACACAAAGCAGGGAGGGTCAAGGTTGGGAATGAACAGATCGTACTTAGATTGTCTCCCCCTATACTTAGGGTAAGATATCCCTAAGTATAGACAAGAAGAGGAGACAGTGGAGAGGATCAAAGAATAGAAGAACTCGGTGTGCACATCCCCCTATACTTAGGACAAGTACAACCTGAGTGTAGAAGACTGACAAAAAGGGGTGGCACCTTTTCAGTAGAAAAAGAAGATAGAAAAGGAAAATAAGAAAAGAGATTAGAAGATGGAAGAAAGATAGAAGAGAGAATGGACACATCACTCCCCCTATACTTAGGGTAAAAGACACCCTAAGTACAGGCAACAACAGGAGCGATGAAACGGAACGAAGACTGAACACTCGGCTCATCCACCCCCCCATACTTAGGACAAAGCATGTCCTAAGCAAGGCACGCACGAGAATGGGTGGATGAGCAATACAGAAGAGGGACAGATATTAACAAAAGCGGATATACAACAAAGATGGATGTACAAAGATCAAGGAGGTAGAAAGGCGAACCTTCTTGCGGGACCGCTGAGGAATGGATATGTTGTGGTGCAAATCGACATCGGGGTCTACAGTGGATGGAAACCGATCAGGGTCGACAGGGCGAAGGTCCTCAGTGGTCCTAGGGTGAGAAGGCGCAGACAGGTGATGAATCTGTGATTCATCACATCAAAAGTCAAAAATAGAGCCTTGTTCCCCAGAACTAGAGGGAGAAATGCCGCCAAGGATGCCGCCCGATGAGGACCAGATGAGACAGATTCTTAGACGCCTTGCTGAAGCCGAACAGAAAAATGCTGATCTCACTGCACGAATGGGGCAGATAATAGTAGCTGAAGGGATCGACCGACCAATGGTCGACACCTATAACCCGGCGGAGAACGAGATCCAAAATTGGCTAGCACCTGCAGTTCCCGACCAGGCATTCAAGCTGAAGCCCCATTTCCTGAGCCTGCTGCCGAAGTTTAACGGAAACCTCAGCGAAGAGCCTTACACCTTCCTCCGTGACTTCGAATTAGTATGCAACAATCTTAGCCATCCCAATGTTGGCCAAGATTATATCCGGCTGAAGGCCACCCCGTTTGCCTTAGGAGATAAGGCTGCACATTGGTTAAAAAACTTAGGGGTGGTATTTACTACCTGGATGCAGTTCAAGGACCTCTTCTTGAAGAAGTTCTACCCTCTCAGTAGAACCAATCAGATGCGAACGAAGATTGCCAGCTTCGCCCAGGGACCCTGCGAACCGTTCCATGAGGCTTGGGACAGGTTCAATGACTTAGTACAGAAATGCCCATGCCATGGCATTTCTAAGGCAATCTTAGTACAGACCTTGTTCTGCGGTCTAACCCCAGAGATGCAGGGGTTAGTCAGTGCCGCCTGTGGAGGAAGCTATCTGAACAAGAACGAGCACGCCGTGTGGAAAATCCTAGAGCAGATGGCAGAAACCGGCACGTCACAGGCCACAAGGGCCTATCAGTTGTCTCCCTCGATTCTATCCAACGAGACAACTAGAAGGACTGTTGCAGATCTGACTGAGGACCTCATCCCCAGCATGGGGATGATTGCAGACAAGCTTACCATGGTCGAGCAGATCCACAAGAGAGTCGCGGAAATGGAGTCTCTTTCGAGCCTTCCCAAGAAGGTGGAGGAACTCTCTGAAAAGGTAGCCAAGATTAAGCTACCCACCCCTTCTGCACCACCTGTACCTGTACATCGAGTCCATCTTGTACAGGAACAGGCACCGGGGTCTCAGAGCAGCTGGGATCAGACTTATACCCAGCCGAACCATCATGCACCCCCACCAGTGGAAACAGAATACGAGGAGCCTCCGCCCGTTTACGAGATCAACGGGCTCTGGTATAGCCGTGACCTGCTAGTCCGGCAAATCGAGATGGGGAAGGATCAGGCACATCGCCCAACCCCAGTCTACCAGGAGACCAGGCCCGTCACAATCCCACGATACCAGTCCAGGCCAGAACAGGGGTACCAGCCGCAGCAGCGCACCTACCAGCAAGGGCCAGCACCGCCCCATCAGCAGCAGTATCGGCACGGCCAGCAGGGCCAGTACAGGACCGCATCAACTCAGCAGCCAGCCCAGCCCACCGAATTGGAGTCCCTCACCTTGGCAATTCAGACCCTGTCTGATAGGGTCCAGCAGATGCAAAACGACTACCTAGACATGAGAACCGACATCAATCGGGTCTCTCGTGCTCAGGACCAACAAATGGCGCCAAGGACTCCAATTCCCGCACAGGTTCAGGCCAACCCAAATAGCGTACAGCAAGGCCAGAACCGACCCCGAGATCAGGTATACTATTCAGAGAATTATTTATCTGAACATGAGATCCTTTCATACGATAATGTTAATCATATGTCCCTCAGGAGCGGAAGGACCGTGACCATACCTGATCGGGCACGGGCACAACAGGAAGGAACCTCCGAAACTCTACCTGAGGAGAATTCGGAGGAGGAAGAGGAGGAGCACCACCGTCACCGCCAGCAGAAGAAGAGGACATCTGAGTCCTCGAAGCACCAGCTCCGCAGTCATCCAGAGTCTGACGACACCGATGAGCCCGCACCTCCATCTGAGGAGGATCGTCCAGAAGAAGCGGAAGAAGCGTCACCGGCCTCGCCTAAGCATTTTCCTTTTTGTCAGAGTCCGGGTCAGAGTCTGTATAAAAGTCCGAGTCAGAGTCTTGTTCAGAACTCAGTTCCAGCAGTTAATGAAGATATTTCAGTTCCAGAACCTGAGTTAATAATCCCTTTCCCCCAAGCTCTCAAGGGTGGGAAGAAGAAAGTTAAAAAAATCCAAAAAGATGACCCTGAGATGGCTGAGTTTTGCAATAAACACAGCAAGGTCACAATCCCCTTTGACAAGTTCGTGGAAATGACCCCTGCATTCCAAAAATACCTTAAGGTGAGATGCACACCTACTAGGGTTAGCAGGAAGACCAAAAGCCGTGTTGAGAAACACGTTCTATCAGTAGCCACGACTTGTGCAATAAAAAACTCGTTTCCTCGGAAACGAAGAGACATGGGTGCACACTACGTAGTGAGTCATGTTGATGACATCGCGTTTACACGCACTCTCCTGGACAATGGTTCCTCGATCAACTTGATGCCCACAGCCCTCTATGAGCGGCTCAATCTTGGACCTCTTAGGAAATCTAGAGCTATCCTTCAGTTTGCTGACAAATCTACTAAGAGGTCCCGAGGAGAGTTAAGGAACATTGTGATCAAAGTCGAGGGGCAAGAATACATGGTGGACTTCACTGTCCTCGATATGGAAACCCCTCGTAATTGGAGAGATTCCCAGATCATACTAGGTAGGCCCTTCCTCAGAACAGCAGGGGCCTTATTCGATTATAAGAATGGGAAAATTCAGTTCCAAACTCCAGGCGGAGATGAGGAACTTGAGATGAAGCAGACAAGATGGCAGAGACCGGACTCCGAATCCAGCACCGAATACTCTTCTCTCGAAACAGACTGTGAGCATGTAGACTTAGTTGGGCCATGGAGACAGAACCCAGCCAGCACCGAGGTGTCCATCTCCGTTGAAGATGATCCAGTGCATGAGTCAGTCTGCGAGATCTTCAGGAACGAGTACAGCTCTGAGCCTGCATCGCCCTACATCTTCGATGACATAGAGGCCCAGTTGGGCCTGTCAGTCCTGACATCCTTAGGACAATCGGAAGATGAGGATGACGAGTCGGACGAGGTGTTTGCCGATTGCATGGAAACTTTCGACGATCCGACTCCAGAGCCGCGCTTGGTGGCAGCTATTACAGAACTTGATCCAGCCACTTCCAACACCAAACCAGATCAGATTGAGCCAGACTTTCTAGACGATCATACTATTCCTGAGCTCAAACCTTTACCCACAACCTTGAAGTATGCCTTCCTTGCGGGCCAAGACAAGAAATTTCCGGTCATTATCAGTTCGCAATTGACCGAGGAGCAGGAATCTCGCTTGCTAGAGATCCTGGAGAAGAACCGCAAGGCAATAGGCTGGAGCATTTCCGATCTCCACGGAATAAATCCCGCTCTGTGTTCGCACCATATTTACTTGGAGAACGAAGCCAAACCCTCTCGTGAATTCCAACGCCGGTTGAATCCAAATTTACGAGAGGTAGTGAAGAAAGAGATAGAAAAATGGTGCGACGCGGGTTTTATTTATCCAATCTCCGACTCTAAGTGGGTGGCCCCAATTCATGTTGTCCCGAAAAAGTCGGGAATTCAGACGACCACCAACGAGGACGGAGAAGAGATCGTGACGAGAGTACCCACGTCGTGGTGCGTCTGTGTGGATTACAGACGCTTGAATGCCGCGACGAAGAAGGATCATTTCCCCCTACCGTTCATTGATCAGATCCTAGAAAGATTAGCGGGGAAGGAATTCTTCTGCTTCCTTGATGGGTTCTCGGGCTACAATCAAGTAGCCATAGCTCCGGAGGACCAGGAAAAGACCACGTTCACATGCCCCTTTGGTACCTATGCTTTCAGGCGCATGCCTTTTGGGCTATGCAATGCTCCAGGTACTTTTCAAAGGTGCATGATTGCTGTATTCGCCGAAATGGTCGGCGAATTCCTGGAAGTCTTCATGGATGACTTCTCGGTCCACGGCGACTCTTTTGATTCCTGTCTTAGGAATCTGGACCGAGTCCTCAAAAGATGTTGTGAGGTCAATCTGGTGCTCTCCTGGGAGAAAAGTCACTTCATGGTGACGGAGGGCATAGTGTTGGGGCATGTCATCTCCAAGAGAGGAATGGAGGTTGACCCTGCCAAGGTGGACGTGATCAGACGACTCCAGCCACCAACCAACGTACGGCAGTTGCGGTCGTTCCTCGGGCATGTCGGATTTTATCGAAGGTTTATCAAGGATTTCTCTAAAATTGCCCGACCGCTAACTGAGCTTTTAGGCAAAGACACGGAGTTTATTGTAGATCACAAGTGTCTTGAGGCCTTTAAGCTGTTACAAGGAATGATCATGGACGCACCCATCTTACAAGCCCCAGATTGGTCTCTACCTTTTGAGATCATGACGGACGCCTCAGATTATGCTGTTGGGGCTGTATTGGGACAAAGAAGAGATGGTGTCCCGTTTGCAATTCACTACGCAAGCAAAGTGCTTGATTCTGCTCAGCGTAACTATACAGTTACCGAAAAGGAAATGCTTGCGGTAGTGTTTGCCTTGGACAAATTCAGATCTCATTTAATCGGATCCAAGGTAACTGTGTTCACAGACCATACGGCACTACGATACTTGATGGAGAAGAAGGACGCGAAGGCGCGTCTTCTTCGTTGGATTTTACTTATCCAGGAGTTTGATTTGGACATCCGTGATAAACCTGGAAAGAAAAACGTAGTAGCCGATCATCTTTCTCGTCTCGAAGATCTTAATACTTCCAAGGTTTCCCCAATTCGAGACTCCTTCCCTGACGAGTCGATTTTTGTTATCGACTCACTCCCATGGTATGCCAATATCGTAAACTATCTTGTCTCCAAGAAAGTTCCCGAGGATTGGCCCAAGAGCCAAATCGACCGACTAAAGTCGGACGCTAGACACTACCATTGGGAGGATCCGATCCTTTTCTTTGAAGGACCGGATTGTGTCTGGAGACGTTGTATTCCTCAGGAGGAATACCAGAGTGTCCTTTCTTTATGCCATAGCTTAGAGGCAGGAGGACACCACTCCGGGAAGAGGACCGCATGGAAGGTACTTCAGTGTGGTTTTTACTGGCCGACTCTGTTTCGCGATGCCACCGCCTTCGCGAAGTCGTGCCCAGTTTGCCAGAGAATGGGAGGAACCGTTGGTTCCAAGGATGAGATGCCAATGCAGCCGGTCATCATTTGTGATGTCTTTGACGCCTGGGGCATCGATTTCATGGGCCCATTTCCTGTCAGCCACGGATTCGAATACATCCTTCTTGCGGTTGACTACCTATCCAGATGGGTGGAGGCTATCCCGACCCGAGCCGCAGACAGCAGGACTGTCTGTAAATTCATCCGAGAGAACATAATCTCTAGGTTCAGGATCCCCAAAATGATGATATCAGACGGGGGTAGCCACTTTGTGAATCGGGAGGTGAAGAAACTCCTGAAGGACTACGGCATCGAACACCATGTCGCGAGTCCTTACCACCCACAAACTAATGGTATGGCTGAGGTGTCCAATAGGGAGGTGAAAACCATATTGCAAAAGCTTGTCCGCCCGGACAGGAAGGACTGGTCTCAAATCTTGGATCAAGTTCTCTGGGCGTATAGGACGGCTTACAAGACACCGTTAGGCACCTCCCCATTCCGAATGGTATTCGGAAAGCCGTGCCATTTGCCCGCAGAGTTAGTGCACAAATCAGAATGGGCAATAAAAAAGGTCAACTGGAACACACACCTGGAGCAAAAACAGAGAGACATGGATCTGAATGAGCTTGTGGAAGTCAGAAACCGAGCATACGACAACAGTGTGGTGTACAAGGACAAAGTGAAGCGTTGGCACGATAGATATATCAGACGAAAGACCTTTGTTCCTGGACAAAAGGTATGGTTGTTCAATGCCAGGCTGAAGACTTTCCAAGGAAAATTAAAGTCTAAGTGGACGGGACCATTCGTTGTCCGAACGGTGTATGATAGTGGATGTGTCGAGATCTCAGATCTCGCAGATGACGCACCGACATTCCTAGTAAATGGACAGCTGTTGAAGCACTTCGTCGAATCCAATGAACAGTTAGTCCATGTGGAGGAGATTGTATTCATGCGCGAGACAGATACAGCAGATACATCTCAGGCCGCGTATGAGACCTTGCAGCAATGAACTCCAGCCATCAGCAGCATCTTCAAAAGATTCAGACCGACTCATTTGTATATATCTCATTCTTCCTGTATATCCTATCCTTTACCTCCACGATTCTAGTAACCCATCCCCACATCATCGAACCATTATCTTGGACTACACTTTGGATGACCAAATCCTAAGTATAGGGGGGAGGGGTAACCCGAATCGATTCACTGTACATTCTCCAAATCACATCGGTTCTCACACTCATTCCTGTCCTATACTTAGGCTGACTAAAGCCTAAGTATAGGGGGAACCGATGCCCGCTTTGTACACTCATCTATCCCTCGTCCGCCCCATTACTGATCTTATTCTACACTTAGGCTGTCAGAGCCTAAGTATAGGGGGGCGAGACGACGTCTATACTTTCTATTCCTTTTTGGCTCTCCTACGCTTAGCACGAGCTATGTCTTTTTCCTCGCTCTTCGTGCTCTGAGGACATAGCACACGCTAAGTATAGGGGGGCGTGTATATATTACATATATACTTTACCCATAGCTCGTACTTTCGCGTATTTTCGCGTATTTTTGTATATATTTTGCAATAATTACAGATGGGTAAAAGTTGAAAAAAAAATTTTAAATATAGGATTCTTATTTACTCTTGCATATCATCTCTGCATAATAATATAAAGAGTCTTGCATTTTCATAGCATGACATTTCATCTCATCTGCATACTTTGCATATGCAAAGTGAAAAGTTAGTGGGTTCTGAACCAAGTTATGAGTAGATATTGAGGATGGACTTGACTTGACCTTAATCCACCTAATTTCAGAGGAACCTTATAAGAACTGGAGTTAAGATTTCACAGGTCAAGAGACTTAATTCTTTGAGTCCGCATGTCTATGTTCACATGTCATCTTAATCAGTCTAAGTAGAATATCTCGTGCATACGCAGGATTCTTATAGATAATGACCTAACTTGGACAAGCACTATGCATGTAGCTCTTCACTGATGAGGTGGTGAGGAGGTAGAATCCTTTAACTTGGAGTAGCACACGGGTGGAAACATCCGTCCTCCTCTAGGGAGGGAAGTGCGTCTCAACCTAGTCTAGTGGTGTTGACATCTAAGGACATGGTGTTGTGGGTTGCAATAATGCTTCAAAAGAGGGATAGTCTACTGACTCAAGAGGAAAAACTCCTGATGTACATGCTGCTGTTGACAAAAAAAATATTGCAAAAACTCCAAAAAAATCAAACAGGTTCAAGAAAAAAATAAAATACCTGTCGGAGCCTGTATACTAGTAAAGAAATGCAGCTGGATGACTTGGCTACACTGGTCAGGCATCCCGGGATAGGTAGCTACACTGGCTACCGTCCATTCTCTTCTCTACCCCCTCCTCTTGAGTTGGTCGCACTTGAACTTAGAAGGGAATACCCCGCTCCTCGAGGAAAGAGTTACTATACCGGGTTATTGAGTTACCTTGTTAGAGGAGGCTGGTTCCGAGCCATTTCTGATGTGGAGAGTTACAAATCACTTACACAGTACAAGTAAGAATCATAGTCATCAGAAATTTGCGTTTGAGGAGTTGTTCTGACCTGACTATTGAGGCGTCTTGAATAGAAGGCTTGTGGAACTTGAAGTCTGTTAGGTCTTAAGTCCAGGTCCAAATAAGGTTCCGCCATACAATTAATCCAAAGTTCGAGTCAGGCTCCATTTTTCAGCTTTTGTTCATGACCTTGGTATGGAACCCAAAATCATTTCACTCTTGCATTTCATTTTAGTTGCTCGGGGACGAGCAAGGTTTAAGTATAGGGGATTGATGAATCTGTGATTCATCACATCAAAAGTCAAAAATAGAGCCTTGTTCCCGAGAAAATAGAGGCATATTTCCTTTTATCTTGCATAAATAACACTCATGCATGCATCCATAATTCATGCATTTTAGCAGCTCATCTGCATTTAAATAAGAAGCCAAAAATCCCCTGTAAAATACCACTCCACCAAAATAACTTCTTCTCTATAATACATATGTATTCCTTAATAATATAGGGAAGAATGCCAAAAATCACCCTTGTAAAATAGCCAAAATATCCTGAAAACCCGTGTACATTAAAACACACATAAAGCCCTCATACAATCTCCTAATTAGGTCTACTCACTTTTAGATTACTACATATTAAAAGACCTTCAAAATGAGACTAATTTCATTGAAATTGGAGCTTGTATGAGAAACTTGGGTTTTTGGGTCATTTTGTATACTACACATGTATATTTATGTATCCTTGTATTTATGTATCATAGTTGACCTTATCTCCGTCTTTGGTCAACATGAAACTTGTAGATCTCATCAAGATCTACAACTTTCATGTTTTGAGTTTTTCCAAATTCGGCTTCCTCTTCTCTCTACACGTGTTTCTTCCTCCAGCCATTCACAGCAGGCCACGTGGCGCCCTCTGGTTGCGCCACGCGGCCCGCTGCCCCTCGCCTCATCCGCACGCGCCTTCCACCGTTGGATCTCCCTTCAGATCCAACGACCCAGGGCTTTCCACGTACCTGTCCATCTCCCAGCCATCAGATCCGCCCCACACTTCATCTCCACCGTCCCTTAGCGCCGCGCTCTCAGCCTTCCACGTGGACGCATCTGCGCCGCCTGATCAGGTCCCCGATCCTCTCATCGCAGCCGCCCTCTTCCAGCGAGTCTCGACCCTCAGATCAACTCTACCCTCTCATCTGAACCATCCGCTCGCGCCTCGCCACAACGCGCCACGTGGCTCCCTCATAACCCCTCATCTTGGCACCCCAGATCTAATCATACCCGTTCACCACGCTCTGATCTCCACCGTTGGATCACAAGATCCAACGGTGGAGACCTCGTCTCCTACCTCCAGGCGCCCCTCTCCCCCACGTCCCTTGCCTTGCGGGAGGGGCGCCCCCTTTCCTTTTCTGGGCACATGTCAGCCATCTCCTCCGGCCGCTGACCTCCCCACGACGTCCCCCACTCGTCCCTCTCCCTCGCCAGCTCCCTCGAGCACCACCATCTCCACCATACTCGCCCCACGACGACCACCAACCTCGCCACTCACCCAGCCAGACCACCTCCTTCTCCTTATAAATATCCAGCCACCGGCACCGTTCACCCCCATCCGCCACTCTAGAGAGGTTCCTCGAGCTCCAAGCTACCTATTGGTGACAGCAATTGGTGGAGTTGTCGAGCGAAGACAGAGATCCAACTCCGGCGAGATCCACGGCCGCCATCGCCGTGCTGCAGCCTCCCTCGAGCAGCTGCCCGAGCTCGGGACCCTACCGATCCCTTGAGCGACGACCTGGAGCTCAAAGTTGAGCCCCATTCCCCAGGTAACCCCCTCCATTCGTACTCCGATCTTCTTCTTCTTTTTCTTGCTTTTTCTCTGTTTTTATTCGCCGTCACCAGCCATCTTCGCGCGTCTAAATCACCTCGACGAGCTTCGCGTCGAAGCTCCGATCCTCGCGGTATCTTCCGCACACTCCGACGACACGTTTCACTTTCCTCCGACCAACAGCTCCGCCGTTTGGCCGGAGCTTACTCGCCAGACCATCACACTCCATTTCAGGCCTCGCCGATCACTCCACTCCCCTCCACGGACACCTGCACGCCTCGGCTATACATCTAACCCCTTGCAGATCCTAAATTCTTCATTGGCCGGAGCCTCGCCGGAGCTCCCTTCGAGCTTCATCGACGCAGAGCTCCAGCACATCTCCAAGGATCTTGAGGCCACCGGAGGCTTCGCCGTGCACTCCCGCTTCTTCCGAGCTACGTGGGAGCTGACGAAGCTCTTCATCGACGCCTGGCGACCGAGGCGGAGCAAGCCCAGCCCCAACGGAGCTCCGCCTTCTCCTCCGCAGGTGGCGGAGGACCGTTTGAGACGACGCAGCAGCAACAGTTCGATCATCCGATCGAACGGTCCTCGCCCTGCCACGAGTCCACTCACCGCCCCCGTCCGCGACCGTTGATCACGCCTCGGATCAGACGGCTCTTCAGCCGCCACGCGACTTCATCGACATCCCTTGGATCCATCTTGATCCAAGGGCCTTCAGGCTGCCACGTAGACGAGTCCGAGCCTCGGCCTCCAAGCCTAGGCTCGGGTGACCCGAAGCTGCACCGAGGCTAGTCCGAACCTCCAGAGGACCCGAACCTCGCTCCGAGCCTCCGATGCCCTCCGAACCTAGGTCGCCCACGTGAGGAGCACGTGCGGCCTGGGTTATTTGCACAGACGCCCCTGAAGCTTATGGAAATTACAGAAAGGTCCCTGTGAAGCAGACCCCACGTGAGGAGCACATGTTCCGTGGAGAAATTGCATACAAGTCCTGCATGTTATCGGTAATTGCATTTTAGTCCCTGTCAGCATATTTATTTATTGAAGTTTCAATTTCTAGTATTGCATTTACACCCTTGTGTTTTCACGTGTCCCTAGAGTGTATTTTTCATCATTTTGAGATTCTAAAAATTGCATGTTGTTGGAAATTTTATCCTCCATCTGTTAGTACACGTGTCTGATTTTTGTGGGCTTATTTGAATTATTAATGAATTAATTGGTTCATTGTTGACATATTTTGCCCAGTGATGCCTTTTGATTTTTAATTAATTATCTGTGCCTTCAAAAATTATGAAAAAATCACAGTAGCCTAAGGACATCATTTCTAACACACCATAAAAATTTCATAGCATTTGCACGCATATCGAGGCCTAAATAAATAGTTTAGTGATTTTCTTGAATTAATTTTAATTAATTCATTTCACAGTAAATTTAAGTCCTGTTAATTTTCCTAGGTCCCTTATCATTAGACCCACCTAGGATAATTTTAGTTCTTGAAAAAATTGTGATTTGATATTTATTAAAAATTAAATACTGAAAATCACTCTGTCTGTTCATTTAATTCACAGAAAATTTATTTTGAGTCGAAAAATTCCAAAAAAATTAGTGTAGGTCATTTTCATCATAAATAATCATCTGGCCAATTTTTATTATTTTTGGACTTCATTTGATATATCAATCAAATTAAACGCTAAATTGGCTCACCTTGTCCGCATATGTCTGCATAAAAATTAAAAAGACCAAAAAAATTTGATTCTCGAACATCAACACTTGAAAAATTTGATTCCCTGGCAACGGCGCCATTTTGACAACGCTCCCGCACCCTGAGTTCCTTCGCCGGAGCTCCAAACTCGCCGCCCGCCTTTGGTGGAAGATGGAGATACAGTCACCGTTAGATGGTCCTCGGCCAGCAACCATCTAACGGTCCCTATGCCGACACGCCATCATCCCGAGCCTTCTCCAGATGCCGTTGGATGCGAAGGATCCAACGGCCTTCAAGCCTCCACGTCGACCCGAAGTGTAGTTACCAGCAGCCCTTGGATAATGACGATCCAAGGGCCGACAGTCGGCCACGTGGCGAAGCCAGAGCTCCCCCGAGCCTAGCGACCGAGCCCCAGGCTTGGGCTCTCCCGAACCTCCACCGAGCCTGCACCGAGCCTCGGACCGTCCGAGCCTACGCCGAAGCACCTCCCGAACCTCTGCCGAATCCGAGCCTCCTCCCGAGCCTGGGTAGCACGTGCAGCGCACGTGCTATTTGGGAATTTTGCAGAGACGCCCACAGACTTCTCCAGATTTGCATTCAGGTCCTCCCTCACGTGCAGAACATGTGCACAGTGGGTAAATTACATTGAAGCCCTTGCAGGTTTTCCAAATTGCAAAAATACCCTTGTGCGTGTGGTCAAATTACAGGGAAGGTCCCGCTCCTTTATTTATTTACATTTTCGTCCCTCCCAGGGACCTGTATGCAATTTTATTTTCATGTTTTCTTTTCAGTTATACCCCTGTTTTCTTTCGTACGTATCTTGAGCTACCTAGATCCAATCGAGTTGATTTCAGTTTCGTTTTGAAGCTCTTCTCGTCCTCTACATTATGGCATGGTTAAATTTTAGATTTGACACTATGAACCATGATGTATTATTCTCTTATCTAAGTGTCTTGAGTTTTTTTGATTCATCATGCCTATTGGCTTCATATGTGTAGAGGCTTCTTTATTTCAACTCGGTTTGACTCGTGATTTTCTTATGGTTCAAGTAACTATTATATTGGGCATATTATTCGCTTTGCATGTATATTCCTTTGCATGATAAAAAAAATGAATAAAAAAATTGCATGTTTACTTCAATGTATTGTCTTGTTGTGTCTACATGCATGTTTTGACCTATATGCTTTCATTCAACACTTAGTTAAACACACTTAAATCTGATTAATACGAGAGAGGCTCGTGTCCCTGAGTTCGACCTTGGTATCTTGCCAAGTAAAATAAATCTTCGATCACCTCATTTCGATTCATTATGGCATATCTCTAAATGAGGTGATCGTTTTGACGACCCGAATCGGCCCGACTACGATGATGATTCCATGTGCTAAAAACACATTATTAAAGGGCCGATTTTGCGGTTCGTCAACAGGTCAGTGGAAGAAGTACGACTAGGTCTGGCCTTGGGAGTCTCGCTGATATCAAAGTGAAATGGGAAGAACTCATCATCATCTGAAGTAGTGTAGTCAGTGTCATCCTGCGAGGTGTCCTCCAGGTCAAAACCAAAAGGAACGAACTCATTAGTGGAAGTAGTTGAACTATGTTTGTCCTCTACAATCTCAACCGGATCATCTTTTTCATCAAAAGGCCTGAATTCTTGAACAAAAGCAACCAAACCAAATTCGGCCTTTGTCTCATCTGATCTAAGTGGCCAGGTGTGGACTCATCAGTGAAAGTAGTTGAGTCATGTCCGTCATGTTTAGTCTCTAAATCTGCCATTCACTCAATGGTATCGATCGTGTAAATTCCACGGATGTCATCAACACATCACCAAGTTCCAGAAGGAAGAACTCCGAGGTCAATGCTTTCCGAGTCTTCCTCCATAGGGAGGAATTCTCGGATCTCAGTGGAGTCCAGCATACAACAAAAATCTCTAATAGTCTCGTCGAGGTCATGGTCCTCAAGGTTAGGTAGGATAGGTGAAATCACATCAGGAGCAGGTCTCTGGTCTATTGTGGGTGAGGTGATCAACACTTCGCTCTCGTCAACAGGATAGAAGAGAATCTCTCCTGATCCTTAGTCAATAACGACCCTCGCAGAGGCAATGAATGGTCGTCCCAGGATGATTGGAGAGTGCTCCCCAGTGGAGGTCTCCATGGGAAAAAGCAAAGTCAACATGGTAACTCATGCCCTGAATCGAAATGACGGTGTTTTCAAGGATACCCTTCAGCCTCTTGATTGATCCATCAGCAAACTGAACGATCATCCTGGTTTTCTTAAGAGGTCCTAAGTGAAGAGACTGTACCAGCGAGAAGGGTAATATGCTAATCGAAGCACATTTGTCCAGGAGAGTGTGATCACATGTGTGGTAAGAGATGGTGCATGTGATGAATGGTGTAGATGTGTTCTTTTTCCTAGGAATGGGACGGTGTGTGATGGCAAGGGCAGTAACCATGGTCAAGATATGACGCTCAGATCTGCTCCTCTGCTTTCTCTTCTTGGGAAGAGGAGCAGATAAATTGGTCATGACATGCTGAAGTGGGGCACGGATGATCTCATGAATGGTGGCCACCACCTCGGGTTCAATCAACATTTTTTTGAATTTTTGGACCTCCTCCATACAAGGGAGAAGGTCGGAATCAGCATATACATGAGGAATGCCAAGAGCAGTCTATAGCAGCATCCTCAGGGTCAAAGGTGGTACATGGTGTGAGAGGTTGTGTGGTCAAGAGATATGGCAAGTGGACCCTCTCCTCACAGCCTGAATCAACCAAGTGTCTCTCGAATTCTTTTTGGATTTTTAAATTTTTCTCATTTTTTGTATTTTGGGCGATTGCAAGCTCTCATGATAATCCTCAAATGAATCTGAATCCACAAAGAATGGAGCGACATTCTGGTTCTTATTTAAACTAGTAAGATTGGCAATCCTCGAATTCATTTGCTCCATCATTTGGTTCAAGGTCTCAAGTGCGGAAAGCGTAAGAGGTGACTCCAAAATCTCAGGATCGGGTGTATCGAATGTGGGTGGTGGGTGTGGACAAAAATCACAGTCCGAATCTGGATATTCTATGAAGAGTGGGTTGTCGAATTGTGAAGGAGATGGTGGTGGAAATGATTGGTGAATATCAAAGTTTGAATCCTGAAATAGTGGGTTGGTTATGTAAAAAAATCAAGTGCGAAGTCCTCCTAGAAAAAGTGAGATGGACCGGCTTGACTGAACGAGGGATCCACAAAGTCTGGATAAAATACGCTCCTAGGGTCTATCTTGAAAACAAAAGGAAACGATCGGGAGAGCACGATGGTCAAATCAAAAGAGTGAAGAAAACAGCGCAAATGCACAAAAGCGATCTAGAGTGACACAAACAAACACAATGAAACTCACACAATACAAACCCTCAATTCACCTACTCAACTCGGTGAAGATCGCAAATGCGGTCTTTTTATCTTATTTGTTTTAGAGTTAGGTGAGAAGTCAAAATGTTGTGCAAACACTTAGGGGCTGAATGGGATTTTTGGCTCTAATCCTTAGTGTGTGCGCGAGCAAGTAAAAGAGAAGACGATGAGGGGACTACTCGCCCCAAGACAAATTTTTTCTTTTTGAGTTGATCTTTTCCAAGGTCGAGTAATATTAACAGTCCAAATTTTATTGTTATCACTTTTTTTTGGATTGTTTAATGAGAAATGCGCACGCCTAATGAGGAATCAATTCCTTTAAGCGTCTAGGTGATCAAAATCAGAGGAAGAGGTGGAAAAGCAATGCAAGTGGCAAACGATGATGAATGCTAAAGCGTAAATGCTCACCTTGCCTCCAGCACTCTACATGCAAAGATGCTCAGTAGAATTGAAACCTAAACTATATGCAAATGCACCCCGATGAAATCTCCCTAGTGTGAGAAACTGTTATTAGCGTGAAGCACAGTTTTCAAAATTTGTCTGGATCCAAACATAAACTATAGGCAAAGGCAAATATACTTAGGTGTTTGGATCTAATACTACGTCAAGCAGATCCTACAGCTAAGGGCTCAATCACACAAATAAAGAAAACAAAATCGGAAAACAAAATAAAAAGAAGCGACGAAAACCGTAAAAACTGTGATGAGCCCCCAAGTGAACAATCACTTGGAAATTGGGCCCGAAAGTTCAGTGTCTAGAGTACCTGTGTTATTACAATAAATAAGGTCTCTCACTCACCTAAATTACATAAATAAATACAGAAAATAACAATGGAGCTCAATCTTCAAAAATCCTCTACGTCTCCTTTAGTGCTAGGCAAGCTAGAGCCGGCTTTACGTGGGTTTGCAGGCACCTCGGGTAGAGTGCCTCCATCGATCCACGGTACCTCGTACAAAGTCAACAAGAGAGGAGGTTAGACAGCTCAAACAAGTATATCAAAAATAATGAAAACAAATGAAGCATAAAAATAGGGAAAATAAAGACAAAAATCACAATCAATCACCAAGCCGATCTAAGCGTTGTTGCTCCCCGGCAACGACACCATTTGTTGAAGAGGATTATGCGAGGATCTAGAGTAATCCACACAAGGCGGGATCACAATGTCGCTGAGGCGACCGCTCAAGAAACCCTCTTCAAACAACAATTAACCCACAACAAGTAAATCAATCAATGAAAATAAGTGTGCGGAGTTAAAATTTATTAGAACTCTACAATGGATGTGTATAGTGTGCAAGCATGTAGAGGTCGAACATAGGGAGCAAGCAGGTAGATTGGGGCAAAATGCTCATAAATGACTGTGATGAATTTGTCTATATGTGTTATTTTTGTGGGTTTTTAATTTTATATAATTTATTTTATTTTTAATTATATATATATATATATATATATTCTTTTTAATTTTCTTCTTTTATTTATATTTTTTTAATTTCTTTTTCTTTTGAATATGAAATAAGATAAGTATAAAATAAAGGAAAGAGAGGGATAACGTATATAAAAATACGTAAAAATAAGCAAAATACAGGAAATAAAATATTTTTGTGCCTTTTATATTTTTTTCTAATGTTTTTGTGATTTTCTTTATTTTTGCTAATTTTTTGGGTAGTTTTAAAGTCACAAATACTCAAAATAGGGAATAAAACATAAATTCGAAATTAAATTGGAGATGAAAAATATTAAAGAGTAACCAAAACTCTCCAAATTAATTTTAAAATAAAGATAATAAAACAGAGAAAATTTAGAGACAGAAAATAGATTTTTAGGATTTTTAAGAATTTTTAATATTTTTATAAATATTTTAGGGGTTCTGTTATTTTTATGGGTTTTCTTTTGTATTTTTTAGTGATTTTTGGTCTGAAGGTTAAAGACACTAAAATACATAAAATATAATTTTTTGGAAGTTTGTCAAGAAGTTTTCATAATTTTATGTATTTTTAATGCAAACAGAGATAAAAATGCATGTTTTTGATTTTTTATACATAATAAAATGCTACAAAATGCAAAATAAAAAAATGGCGTTAAAGTGCAATGCAGCAGGAACCTAAATATATTTTTGGGGATTTTTTTAGGATTTTATAGATGCATGAAATAAATACAAACAATAAAGAGAAAATACACACTAGCATGGGTATTTTCGTAAATATGGAAAAGTTTAAGGACCAACGTGCAATTTTCCCACAAATTTATAACTACTTAATAATATTTCTGGACCAAAAAGTAAACAGCCAGAACCCCAAGGTTATAGTTGCAAAAAGACCAGACATGTGTGCGTGAACACGTGGCATAGCGAGGACCACATCGTAATTTCTAAAAACCCAAGGGTTGAAGTACAAAATATCCCAAAATATTATAACATTATAGAAATTTTCAGAGCTAGTTAGAAATACAAAAACGGACAGGCCCTTGCCTGCAAAATAGCCAAGCGCACGTGCTCGTACACGTGCGCCTCGCTGGCAAGGACGTGATTGCAATTATACAAACGGCTAGGGACTATAATGCAAAATGTCCAAAAACTATATAACAACCGAGGAAAGTTTTAATATTAATTATTAAATACAAAATTTAGGAGGTAAACACAAAATACTCGTGCCTGCTGATCGAGCGGCCGACGCTCCCTGACTTGGACACGTGTCGCTCCCTGGTTTACCGATGTCGCTTTGCACCGATGGTTGAGATTAGAATGCGCGGAGTTGATGAACGGCTGGTGAAAACCCGATCGGACGGCAGCTGAGGATACTGGGATCAAGACCTGATCCAACGGTCGTGGTCCTCCCTATAAGAAGAGGGAAGAAGACGGCAGGGCTCGAGCTTCGATCGTCGAAGGATTGCTGCTCTGGCTACCGTCCTTGCCGCATAAGGCTTCCAAAGATGCCTAGAAGTGTCCCCGACCCATTGGCGGAGCCAAAATGTCTCAACGAGCCTCGGTGCTCCGCGACTAAGTCAAAGAGGGAAATGGGGTCCAGGTTCCTCGTATTTTCCAAAAATCGACCCCCAAGGGGTCCTTTGACTCATGTGACCTGCAAAAATGAGTTAAAAAGGTCGCGACATTCCAGAGGGAAAAATTGCAGAGATAGCGCAGATGGACGCTTGTCGGAGCCAGCTCCGACGAGGTGGTAGCGGAGTGAATGGTTAGGTGCAAATCGAAATCAAAGGGTGTGGATCTACTCCTAGAGCTACAATAAATAGAAAAATGCAAGAAAAAACAAAGAAAAATTACCTCGAAGGCTAAGAACGCCTGAGATAGGGTACCTCATGGCCGAGGATGGCCGGAGATGGTGGAGCCACTCCTCGGCCCTCGCCTGAGCTCCACGCACAAGCTGGAGGAAGCCTATCACGCCTCCGGTCCGGAGCACGGTGAAAGAAGCCAAGCTAGGGTCAAAAGGGGGTTCAAAATCGAGAGGGGAGATCGGAGGAATTTTTGAATAGGTGGATGACCGGCTCCAAAAGACGAGGAACTGGCAATGATTCAGTGGCCCAATAGCCAAGGAATGATGCCGACGTGTAAGAGCGTTGGACGATGAGTAAAAGTCATGAAGAAGTCGACACGAGATGGTGAAATATTAAACCTCGAAAAATCCGCAAAATAGAAAAAACAAGGTCTGACGACATGGCAGACCTCGGTCAGAGAGTTGACCGAGGTCAAGCAACGGTTGAATCTGGTTGGTCCACGTGGACCAACTTAAAAATCGTTGGAAAAAACAATTAGAAAATTGATTAAAAATAATAAATGATTTTATTAATTTTAGATTATAAAATAAAAAATGTTTATTATTTTCTGAATTATTTTATTACTATTTTTATTTATTTTTTGAAGTATAAAATTACATGTTACCTTTTATGGGCTATATATGTATATTTATCTATATATTTTAATGTTTTATTTTTTGTATTTTCAATTTTATTAATTTTTTTAATTATTTTATATAATAATAACTTATTTTTATACACTTAAATATATTTTTATGTTATTTTTTTGATGTATCATATATAATTAAATAAATAGAAATATTAATTGTATAGGTATACTTATTGGTATTATACATAATACCTATGCATTCTGTACAAGTATTTTATTTTTATGTTTTCTTTAGTGTTTTATTCCTATTTTAATATATACATATATTATAAATAATATTTACACAATTATAAAAAATATAAAATTATAAAAATAATGAATAAGAAAAAAATGAATATTTTATTCAGTATAAGTATACAATAGGGGTCCAAAACTTAACTTTCACACCGGAACTCAGACAAATATGAAACCAACTTCATTAAATAGCTTATTAAAAATTATATACAATTAAAGTGAGTTTTATACATTTTGAGTTTTTATTTGAGAGATACAGGCCTGGGAAGTTGGGATTCTGGAATCTTATTCAGATCATAACTTTTTATCTGTATATTATTTTTGTATGAAATCAATTTTATATTTTTCTATATTTAATTATCTACAACTTTCATGTGCAAAGGTTCTTTACTTAAAGTATAAAAAGTGGAACCAAAAATAGGTCTCAAAAATAAAGGAAAATGAATGAAATAAAAGGAAATTTTATTGGTATTTTGGCCCTTATCTCCCCCTACTTTATTCATTGTCGACCTAGGCATCTTGATGACTAGGTCTCGGGATTTCGGATCATAAAATATTTGCAATATTCTATTCTTTTTCTTTCCTTTTCTTTTCTTTATTCTATAATTTTAGCATTAAAAACAGTATTTTATACAATATTTACAACACAATGCATGGATGATAAAAATGCCTAAATTAAGCCTATTTGCATGCATTTACTAGGGTTTTTAAGGCCAAAATGATAGAATAAAGATGATGAAACGGAGATTCATCAGATACCTGGAGGAGAAGGGCTCGATGATGCGAAGTCGGAAGAGGAGCAGCCTCGTTAGAGGAGAGCTGCGACGAGGTGCAATGCACCTCGGATCATGCCACGAAGAGGGAGTGGTCGGTGCTGTCACCACCAGGACGAGGTCCTTAGCTAGTCGAATGACGGATCATCTGGTGTCGAGGGCTCAGCAATGGCTAAATAGGCTCAAGGGTTCGATCGGATCAGGAAGGTGGCTGTTCTGAGGGGATTTGATGAGGGGATTCGCCGACGAGATTGGGAGATTGATTGATTGGGGATCGAGGTCGTGACGAGGGTCAGTGCAATCTGATGAGGATTGGTGTCGCTGTCAATTAGGAAAGTGGGTGGCGACGGCAAAGATCGCGGAGGGGTGGCGGAGCTGGGACGGTTTGGGAAAGTGGAAGGAGGAAGGATATGGTGCGCAGGTCATGTCCGATCGGCCGAGATTGGATGATCCTAGTGCGGCCACGTGGCTGGACGGGGAAGAGAAGAGGGTCATCTGATCGACCGAGATCAGACGGTCCTTATTGTGCCACGTATCGTTGTTTTAATTTTTTAATTTAATTTTTTTCATAATATTTTTTTACATTTTTTTAATAAAACTTATTATAAAAAACAAAAATGGGTGCCGCGTGGTGGCTCCAGGAGCTACCACCAGAAAATTCAAAAATAAATTATAAAGATAAATAAAAAATAAATAGCAAACGACCTCAGATCAAAATTTTCTTCATGAAAGTTGCTCGTCTCGATAAGATCTACAACTGTCACGAAGAAAACAAAATCAAAATCGATTATTTGCACAAAGTGATAATTTAGGGGTATCCCATGTACATTGAATACATTGATTTTTGGGTTTTCTAATTTTTTTATTTTTTCTAAACTAGATAAAAATCTGGAAAAATGTGATAAAATCACATATAGATATTTATATATTAATCTATTTTTTTATTTTTATTAATTAAGAAAAAGAAGAAGTAAAATAAAACACAAAAACTACAACTTTTGTACAAACGGTTAGTGAAGACTCGGAGTCAGCTAGTTTCTTTGATTTCAAGCTCAGTTTGGATTTGGATTTTTGTGCATTTTAATAAAACTTTTATCAAAGAAAATAAATGAAATGGCAATAAAATAAAATGAGTTAGTTATGTACATAAAATAATAGATCGTAAAATACAAAATGTACAAAAGAGGTCTAGAACCCAACTTTTACATATGAGCTCCGATTCACTTGAACTTGGTCTGGTTTTGAAGGTATTTGAATGTACATTAGTTCAAAAGTGAGTATTATCAAATCAAACATTGGATGAGGAAGATATCAAGGTTTCAGTCTGAGAATCCTGTAGTTATGGTTTGGATTTTTGGTCCACTTATTTAGGTTAGTGATTTTTTTGTATTTTTTATTTATTCTTGTTAGTAATATGTACACGATGGAGGTGGTTTCAGGTCATTTAGACTTAGCATGAATCGAGTTAGCATGAATTAATTAAAAATCAAGGAAGTTAGGCTATTTTACAGGTCAATTTGGCTGAGATTTTTGGCTTTTTATTTTGTGCAATAATGAGTGATAAAATGCAATTATTATCATTACATGCACGAATGCTAATTATGCAGAATAATGGATAAAATGCAGATGAATTTTGGGTATTGAGCTTAATTAATGTATTTTAGAACGGTGAATCTGAGATTAATCAGATACCCTCCACTGATCGACTGACATAATCGACAGTAAGAAAATCCCCAGTTGTTTGGAAATAGGCCCATGAAATAGATACCCCATGCATCAAAGACATGTGATATCTGAATGTACCTGAGAGGCATGGTGTCTCTAGAACTAATGGCGCATCCAACTTTCGGTAGTGAGTACAACATTTGACATATTCAGTAGCATCTTTAAAAAGAGTCGGCCATCAGAGGCCCCATTGGAGCACTTTTACTGCCATCTGCTTCCTAGAATGGTGTCCTCCAGATTCTATATTTCATACATGAACTTGTCCACTTTTGGCTTCGGTCAATCTTGTGGAACTTCCTTGGAGACACGGTAGTTCACAATATTAGCATACCAAGGGAGCGAGGTGAATGAAAATATCGCTTCATCTGGGAAGATTTCAGTAATTGGAATGATGTTCTTC
Organism: Ottelia alismoides; assembly: GCA_037367405.1. Classification (NCBI taxonomy): domain Eukaryota; kingdom Viridiplantae; phylum Streptophyta; class Magnoliopsida; order Alismatales; family Hydrocharitaceae; genus Ottelia; species Ottelia alismoides. The sequence goes on from JAZKJV010001257.1 coordinate 361,046, forward strand.
TCAGGAGTATCTAACTCAGTAATTCTGGAAAGGTGATCTGCCACAACATTCCTGACTTTAGATTTGCCTCATATTTCCAAATCAAAATCATGGAGTAGAAGGATCCAATGATGCAAACATGATTAACATCCTTCTTGATTATTAAATATCGTATATCAGAATGGTCCATGTAGATAATAACCTTCGAACCGAGCAAATGTGACCTGAACTTTTCCAGAGCAAACACAACTGCTAGCAGCTCTTTCTCTGTGATTGTGTAATTTCTACGGGCTTCATTCAGTGTTCTGCTAGCATAATGAATCATAAATGGCCATCCATCTCACCGATGTCCCAACACAGCACCAATGACATAATCAGAATGCATGGTGCACTCTGTCGTCTACAATAAAATCATTGTCCTTGCCTAGAAGCTCTATCAATGGTAGGGCAATCTTGCTTAAGTCTTTGATGAACCTTCGGTAAAACTAACATGCCCCATAAATGACTTGACTTTCTTCAATGTAGTAGGTGGCTCAAGTTTCGATATCACTTCTACCATCGTCATGTCAACCTCCATGCCTCACTTGGAGACGACGTAACCCAACACAATTCCTTCAATCGCCATAAAGTGACTCTTCTCTCATGAGAGCACCAAACTGACTTTGCAACATCATTGAACTACTCGATTTAGATATATCAGACATTGGTCAAAGTTATCTCCGTAGACCGAAAAATCATCTATGAATACCTCAAGAAATATCCCCACCATATCAAGAAATACGACCAGCATACATCTCTGAAATATAGCAAGAGCATTACACAATCAAAACGACATCCATCTAAAGGCGTACACCCCAAAAGCATAGGTGAAGATGATATTCTTTTGATCTTCAAGGGTTATTGCATGATTGTATCCATAATACCCATCCAAGAAATAAAAATATTACTTGGCAGCAAGTCTCTCGACTATTTGATCAATGAAGGGAAAAGTAAAGTGATCTTTCTTGGTGGTTAGGTTCAAGCGTCGGTAATCCACGTGAATGCCCCAAGATGTAGGTACTCTGGTCAGAATCTCCTCCCCTTTGTCATTCGTTACGATAGTGATTCGAGATTTCTTAGGGACCACATGTAACATACTTACCCATTTTGTGTCCGAGATGGGATAGATAAAACATGCATCGTACCACTTCGTGATTTCTTTCATCACGACCTCCGGAAGGTTTGGGTTCAGTCGACGCTGAAATTCATAGGAAGGCATGTTGTCATCTTCTAAGTAAATATGGTGCGAGCACAATGAAAGATTTATCCCATAGGGATAGGTAATCTTCTAGCCAATTTCCTTACGATTTCTTTCTAGAACCTCGAGCAAGCAAGATTCTTGGTCCTCGGTCAACTGAGAATTGATGATGATCGGTAACATATTCTTGTCACTCGCAAGGAAGGCATACTTCATTGATAAGGGTAATGGTTTTAGATCTAGATTGGTCTAAATAGGCTCTGTGGTGACTTCAGCAACTGTGGTCAGTGTTAGCTCTGTTGACTGTGGGCTATCCACGTTGATTGTTTTTGGCTCAAAGTACAAGATATCAGAAAGATCAACAAGGAATTCATCTTTCTCTAAATGGGATGGATTGATTTAAATCAGCTCAGTTAGCTCATCAACACGGACATCATCGTCAAGTATTGGTGGAAATTCGACTGTGATTTCTAGGCACTCCTCCCAGAGAGGAATTCATGGGTTTCAAATCATCATCCAAGAATAATGTTGTGTCTCTGATTTCTGCTAGAAAATCACAATATTCTGTCTCTTTCTGAATATTCTCAATCTCATCTGACACAGACTCTGCGAGCTTCGGTACTTGGATCATTTCAATCAGGATCTTCTCTCTGCTCGAGCGAAAGGTGATATTTCGGTTGTTCGAAGGAACAACCATCCCAATATTATGGGGGTATGAAGCAAGGGCGCTGAGATATCCATATCTAGAACAATGAAGTCCACAAGGAACTTCATCCCTTGGATTGTGATGATGACTTCCTCCAAAATGTCCCTTGAACGCTTCATTGATGTGTCAGCTAATTCCAAAATCATTCTTGTTGATTTCAGTTGTTCCAACCCAAATTCTTTGAGCAGTGACATAGGAATCAAATTGATAGATGATTTGCTATCAAGAGGTGTTCATTTAAACTCTTGGTTGAACATATCGCATCTGATGAGAGGCACTCCCGTGTACTTCTTCTTGCTCGAGAGGTTGCTCATAGCATTGACAATCATCACGGTAAGAATGTACTAGATTGGGTTCTCGTGTCGTCTCTTGCGATGCTTTGTTGTGCATGCCTCTTTTAGTCCTTTCTTCATCACATGCATTATTCCATTGCATTTAGCAAAGTAATTTTTAGCATTATGTTTTGTAATAACCCCATAATGTTGGGATCCGATAAGATTATTTTCAAAATTTTAGTATTTTTTTATTTTAATGCATCAGGAAATAGAAAGCGAGTGTCATCAAAAAACATCATTTTCATTCAAAAGAGTTTTCTTTGGAACATTTGGATGATTGATCATGGTACAATCATCCACAATAGAAGGGAAAGTAAAAATAAGAAATGTGTATGTGTCGAATGTATGGGATCAACTGCTGGTGTTGGCATCTCCTTAGCTACATTGACTTGGCCTTGGTTTTTATTGTTGATTTTTTTTATTTTCTTCATTTTTTGTTTTTTCTGGAATGGTGCTACTCCTTCCTCACCATATCCAGAGCTCTGTGCTGGATTAGCTAATGGTGATTATGATTCTTCCATGGATACTTTATTTTTCCTCTTAGTAGTAGCCGTCGACTGTAGTGTCCTACCGCTCCAGAGATTAACAACATTGGATAACATAAAAGAATTTATACCTGACTTAGGAAGTGGTGTGGCATTACAGGTCTACATGCTCCTTACGACAAAATTTATTGGGATTTGCCTCAACCTACGTGGGTATGATTGTCTTTGCGGCTTTGAGATCATCGAGCTTCTGGCTCATCTCCTTCATATTCTTGATTAGATGAGCTAAGAAATCCCGAGTTGGGTTTATCGAAGCGACCTCAGAAGATTCAACAATTGGTGGGATGTGTGGATGATGGTATTGCTGTCTTTGTTGATAATGCTACTATAGATGAGTAGGATGTTGTTGGTGTTGATAATGAGGAGAAGATAATTGGTTTTGATATTGAGCAGTCGGCTACTGCTGGTGATATTGTTTTCTACATGCCGGCTAATGCTGCTAGTACTGCGGTCTCCATGTGTGACCTTGGTTTTAAGACTGGTGAGCTTGGTGTGACTGGAAATTTTGCCATCCATGTTGTTGGTTGAATGGCCAGATACATGTACTCTGACCCTGCGGTTGTCCTCCAAAATGGGTTAGAGGTTGTTCATTACCCCCACGTGACATTCACCTATTGAATCCATGGAGGTTGTGGATGGAATGGCTCGGCATAAGCCTGAGGTTTTGGATAGTACACAACCATCTGTTGCTGTGGCGATGATCCCCGGTCGGGTGTTTGTAAGTTGTACACATACTGAACTGAATGGGGTGCACCTTGATTCTGCAGATGTGATAGCTCCTTTGGTTCTGCAGAGATCTCGGCTAGTTCCTTCACAGGTTGGCATGCATGGATGGTGCTCACTAGAAGCTCAAGCTGCTTTGAGATTTGGTCAAGCTTTTCCAACAAATTGGTTCTTTATTTGATCATATTTAATTTTTCTAGGTCTTGTGAATGCTTTTCAATGATATAACCTTTAGAGAGATGGTTCCCGATGATGCTGAGGTTGGAACTTGCATCTCTCTCATCTTCTGATATGATGTTGCATTCACAGGATTGTGTGTGATTGACGAGACTTTCTGAAATACCTAGGACGAAGATAGAATCAATGAGCCCTCGGTCATTGATGGATCCACGATTGATCATCTCAATATATTGATCTTAGCAAAATCTCTTAGTAAAATCTCAAATAAATGTTCATAAAATCAATAAATTAATAAAATGACTCTTGTAAATAAAATACACTAATTATTGTAATTATATTGTACAAAATAAATTAATAATAAAAAAGTCATAAAATAAAGAAGTTTTTCACCTATAAATAATCCAAAACTTCATGTATTTTTAATAATTTCATTTCAACTCCTTTTCGGCTAATTCTTTCTCTAGCTTTTTTATAAAATGTATAGAAAAATACAAAAATATAAAACAAATTTCACCTCAATAAATAGTCCTAGATCTTAAAGAGAAAAAAACCGTAAAGTCCAACTTCCCAGCCAAATTCTTGCTCTGTATGAACTCTGAATTCACCAAACTCACTTTTAAATTTTAAGTTAGAAAATTATCTATCCAATTAAAGTGGTTTCATTAAAATCGGAGCTTGTTTGCAAAATTTGAGTTTTAGGACCTAGGTGTACACTGTATATAATGTACATATTCTTCTTTTCTCATTTTTTATTTACTTTTCTTAATTACTAAAAAATCCAAAAAAAATATTTATGCTTTATTTTATTTCTAGTTTTTATTTTTATTTTGTAAATATCTTTTATTAAAAATACAAAAAAAATATAATTAGAAAAGTAAAAAACATGTACATATTATTTGTTTTATTTGTGGACTTATGTAAATTCTCCACTCTCTTTTATCTTTATTTTTATTTAGTAGCCTACTTTATTTTATTTTATTTTATTTTATTATTCATTCTCTACAATAACTCCATTCAACTCCATTTTCTTTTTTAACACCCATTCAACTCCACAATTTTTCTAACCTCCCACTCAACTCCACTAGTCCACCATTTTTTTAACTCCCATTCTTCTTTTTACTCGTCTCCTCTTCTTCATTTCCCTTGATCCATCGTTCTTAAAGAAAAAAGAGAGAGCTCATCTAGGTCAATCGGTGATAGCGTTCGATCATGATACGAAGCGACGACCTCCTTTCAGGTGAGATCCGCAGCGACCACTGTCCCCGCGTCACGAGTTTCCCAGCAAGCTCGCATAGGTTCTCCGATTTTTTCGTCAATTGGATCGAGGCCATGACAAGAGTCCAATGTAGATACTCTGCAAATTCAGTGAACCTCAGGTAAGTGTTCCCTCTCATTTCCCTTGTTATTTTATCTAACATTTTGTTTCTTTTTTTATACCACATCCAAACCGTATCACCACCACATCATCATCTCCATCATTCCATCACCATCACCACACCATCATTCATCACATCAACTCCCCTTCATTCTCATCTTTTCTTTATTCCATGTTAAAGAAAACCAAAAATATACAAAAAAAATCAAAACAAGCAGCAAAAGAACAAGAAAATATAAAAAAAACTGCAGCAGGTAGCCAGACCCCTTCTTTCCCAACCGCCAGCAACCGCCGTTGCCGTACGCCTCAACTGTTGCGCTGCCAAACTCCAGCCAAGTTCCCTACCGCTCCTACCTCCAGCCGAGTTCGCCACATGCTAGCCCCTCCACAGTACAACCGCCCGCAACCCTACCACTCCAGCCTCCAGCGACGAGTCGCCACCCGCCAGACGGTGGCCATCCTCCGCCTGAAGGGCCCACCTGTGGCCCCGCCACACCACCTCCTTCCTCCACCGAGCCCGTGCATGGCTACCCCCTTCAGCGGCGCCTCCAGCGCTCTTATGCATGGACCCCACCGACCCTCTGCTAAGCATGTAGGCCCGACGATCCCTCTGACCAAGGCCACCCGCGGCCCTTCTCTGTGCCCTTGCAGCCGCTGCGACCTTCCACCAAGACCATCGCTCCCCATCTCCTACTCCAGCTGCCAGCCTCCTCGCGCAGTCCCTTCGCCAACCGTCGTTCACCACCTCTACCCGTGGCGCCCCACCGCATGAGCACAACCCTCCACCCGCTCCGCCATCCTCCTCACCTCCTGTGGCGAGCACGGCCACCGTGCGTAGCCACAACCAAGGATCCACGCCGCCCCCATCCATCTCGTGCCGTCGAAGGTCTCTTCATCCTTTTTATTTTTCGTTTATTTTGTAAAAATTGTAAAATTTCCCGTACATTTTTGTAATTCTAAAAGTGCCACATGTACACAGTTTGTATTGTCAATTTTATTTTCTGAATTTGCATGGATACCCCTATGTTCATGAGTTAATTTGGACATTCATTTTATACATTTATTTAATGAAAATGTCACATTGCTGAGCAATTACTTCTCCATCATTTAACTATTTATTTAGATTTTTGTGATCTTTAGATAATTAATTAAATTTATTTTAGTGAAAATGCATATTTTACCCTATTTATGATCTTAAATTCATATTTAGCTTACGGTTAATCCAAAATTCCTCAAAAAATAGAAATGATGCCTGAGAATGTGTTTTAATTACTATCCAAATTTCCTCTAAAGTCGAGTTGTCAAGTTCCTTAAATAAATTGTAGAGTAATTTTAGTAAATTATTTTTATTTTTTGTTTTTACGAAACTCCAACTCATGTGGATTGCTCATACAAATACCTTTTTGAGATAATTCGCAATCTGGATAAATTGATATCGTGGATTTATTAGGAATTAAATACTCACTATCACTCTATTTTCATTAAAAATTCATAAGAAAATCATATGTTGTCAATTCTTAAAAATTCTTGTAGCCTCATTTCATCATGTTTTAGTTCCATTAAAATTTTCATAAAGTTTGCATTCTGTTTGTGTGAAAATTACGTGAAAACTCATAAAAAGTGTATATTTTTAATCGTTGCATTTTAACCCTTCAAATTCCAAAAAATGTGCTTTGCATTCATCACTAGATTAGGTTTCTAGAAAAAATATAATTTGGCTAAACTGGATTAATTTAATATTAAAAATAATTTGGCTAAGTTGTGTGTTTTCTTATTAACTTAATTCAACCGCATTTTGCATTCGCATTCATATTGCATAAAAAATACCATTTGGGAAACATAGACCTAAGTGATCTGAATTAACACAAAGTTGTTCCTTTGCCTCCCTGTGTTTGACCCCGGACTTGCCCGAGATATAAATTTAAATCGAGTCACTCTTCGCTGAGATCATTTTCTCATTTCTGATTAATTGGCTAAGTGTCATGCTACAACAAGTACTTAATATACCCACTCAGAAGATTCGTCAGATGGTGCCATTGTCGGGGAGGCAAACGACTTTGGGTTTAATTTAGAAAATTAGAATCAGGTTTTCTCTCACTCGGGTAGACTGACCCCCGAGCCACCTTATAATTAATCCATTTTCCCTTTTTCTTCATCTCAATTACTTCTCTGCTCATTTTTGTGCATATTTTGTTGTTTATCTCGCTAATATAAAATTTTATTTTCCTTGCGAGGGGCCGGCGGACTTGGAGTGCATCGGAGGTCGACGGACGTGACGTGTGCCGACTGCTGAAGAGCAAGGAAATTTAATTTATTTTGAGAGAACTTTCATTTTTGTATTTTTTTGTAATTATTGTGTTGTAATAATTTAGGTAATTCGCTCTTTACAACGTCTCTTGTTTGAGAGCTCACGCTTGTATCAGGACTGGACATTTGACCCATTCGTGGTCGTGTGGTTGATTGACATAGAATAGGGCTTGCAGTTATGGCTCTTAGAGTATTTTTATTGCTTGTGCTCATAATCTTAGGACCACACCACATTTAACGAGACGCACTTAGACCGTAGAGCTATTAGTCCTAATTAAAACTTTCATCACTTGCTAATAGAACTTCCTATATAGGAACGGTTTTCTCGTTTGCTTCTCATATCGTATAAAATTTCAATTCTGTATTGCATCCCATATGTAGAGTGCGAGGATCATTATAAAGCTTTTGAACTGGGCATGCATCATTGATTTCACTATTTGCATCGGTTTTTCTTGACTCCCTTCCCCTTGGTTTTGAGACTTAGGTTAAAAGGAAATCAGGACTGATCGTTAGGCGTGCCTTGTTTGGTGGATTAATCAAGTGATAACTGAACTTAAAATAGGGACTGCTAATCAGAGTTGACCAAAATATTGACTAAAAGTAACAGTTGTTTGTGGGAGAGCAAAACCCTCATTATGCTTGTGTTATTGTATAAGCCTTGTGTAATTGGACGTATATCTTGATTTATCACATAATTAAAATTGAAAAGATAAATGGTCGGACTCTTGCTACCATCACTGTGGTGAGTAGGTGAACCCAGGATTTGTTCTTGTGTTTGTGTGTTTTATGTGTTATTATGTGCACTTACATACTTTCTTCCTCAATCTGCTTCATTCTCCCATCTCTCTTAAAAGATGTTGGAATATTGGTCATCATATTCAGAACACTATTCTTCGACCATATTCTGATTATCTCCACCCTCTTATTCCGCCTCATACCCACACCCTGATCGTGAAGGCAGAACTCCGACTGACTTCCCCACTTCTTTGTACTTCTCACCTACCCCCACATTCTTACACCCCTGACCCAAATCCAACCTGGATGGACTCACATATTCTCGTCCGCTTGTTGGAATCAAGGAACAAAGCAAAGAGCAAGCCACTGCTGAGATAAAAGATTGGCAGAATCAGTTTCCCCCACAGATCTCATTATCATCTCGAGTTGGGACCAGACAACAATTGACCTATACCCATCCCAAATTGATCTTAGGGTACAACATGGTTGACCAAACAGACCGAATGGGGAGGCTTGCACCATACGATCTTACTGACTTGATTGACCTGAGTGATCAAGCCCACATTGACCAGCATTCATATCACCCATTCGGAGAGCCGACATATGCAGGGGATTGGATTCATACGACCAAGTTACAGATCCATGTCTACTGACTCCACCATATGAGGCTTCAACCAACATCTTCCATGCAGATGGGCCATACTCAACCCAGCATTACACGCCTGAGTCAAGGTTTGTTGAGTATAAGATCCCGAGTTCTCAGCAGTATCCTCCAACTGAGCATACTTCTCTCATGATGTGTCATGAGAACTTATTGGAGGATGAAATTTTTAGACCGATCAAGCGTCCAGGTATGAAAATGGATCATGGATTTTGCGGATTGATTTTTGAAAATTTGGAAGACACAGGATTGACCACACGTCATGTACAACTTGAGTCCTTTCTACCTCCCTCTTCTACCAACCACTTTCCCTCCAAACTGGAGTCTGTACATTCTCCTATTCATCCTTTACCTATCAAAAAGACCAAAAAATGAAAAACTCGAAAACATCATAAAAATTGAAAAAGGAAATATATTAAAAAAAGTGGACCCTGCAGTTACGGAAGCGATTGATAGAGAGTTGATTTTTGAGCTTCCCTTAGTAATGGCCATTGAACACTTTCCCGAATTCAATAGATTTTTGAGAAGTAAATTGATGCCGAAAAGGTAGGGCAATAAGAGGACTAGGACTGAAAACATATAGTGTCTATGGCCACCTCTTTAGTAATAGGGAGAAAAACAAAGAGCCGCAGAGTGAAGAGGTTACCTAGGTTTGATTGTGAAATCAAAGACACTACCTTCACCCATGTAAGAATCGATGATGACTCACCGATAAATATCCTCCTGACCTCCTGTTTGCCGAGCTTAAACTCGGATCAAGCAGAAAGATGAGAGAGATCGTTCAGCTGGCTGATCGGTCTATAAAACGGTCGAGAGGAACCAATTCCGTCATTATTACTTTCCAAGATGCTCTACTCCAGGTAGACTTCACGATCATTGAAATTGAGCACCGAGGAGAGTTCACCCAGTCTCTGATCATTCTCAGGAAGCCGTTCTTAGCCCTGGCTAAGGCAACTATAGATTGTGAGATTCGAGAGACCGATTTCACTACATTGAGAGCATTCCGACCTCACTCGATCATTGAGGACACACGATATCCTAAGGTAACCCGTACATTCGTAGATAGTCGTGACCTCCGAGAGACAGTTGAGTCCCATTTCTCTACTACACATGAGATACCGACTGTCCAGACGAACATTGGTTTAGAGACTCCCTACACCTCCACATCACCCACTACTTGCATCACCACCACCATGATAGTTTCTAGAGAGGACTCACAACCAGAAATTTCCCCTAAGTTGGACATGATCATTTCTGACTTCCTTGATTATTTAGATGATCTGACGCATGAGCCGACCAATACCAAGTCAACTGAGAACACTATGCCATATCAGAGATGTGCGATAACCCTGCAGGAGTATTACAATGCATATGGTGACTCATCTGATGATGAACCTCTGGTCAGTACCTCACACATACTGCATCCAGGACCATGAAAATAGACAACTGGGACTAGATTGACCAATCTCGATAAATCGATTGCTCCATCATCTAGTCGGTCATCTGGTAAGAAGAAGAAAAGTATTGATTCCTCGAGGTGTTCCCCCAAACTCCTCAAGACGTATCACTCTCCTCTTCCTCTTGTTACATCAGTATCTAGAAAACCGATTAAGAAAGTTGCCTTCGACATAGCAGAGGGAATTTTCTGAGGAGTTCTCATCAAGTCTGGATGAGGTGATCTACATGAATGAGCTTGGTTGGGCTATTCTTAAGCCATATTTGAGCAAGCAGTCGTGTGTCAACCCTCGTTGGACGCTCCCTACCCCTCACTATTATTCCTCTAAGGACGATTCTGACAGCGACACATATGTATACTACCCACCCCCTCGCTCCCGCAAGAAGGTCTGTCACAAACCTTCTTGATCCTTGTATATTCTCACTCCTCCTTGTATAGTTTTTTACCACCCCCGTGATTCTAATCACTCGCCCTAGTTCTGTATCATTGTTATTTTGTGAATATACTTAGGATGACTATATCCTAAGTATAGGGGGTGAGTGACACGAGTTGCTCTTTAGTTTCTTTTTATTTTCTTTTTGTATATTCTTTTCCACCCTCATCGGTCCCCCAATCTTGTGTTCTCTCCAATACTTAGGCTGACCAGAGCCTAAGTATAGGGGGCGATGCCTGTTGTGTATTCTCCAACGCTCTTATATTATTTTTCTCTTCTGCTCTTTTCACCCACTTATGCTAAGTACGAGCTATGGTTTTGTCACCTAGTGTCATGAGGACATAGCACATGTTAAGTACTCGAACTTTGACCTGTTTGTAACTAAAATAAGGGGTTATGGGTAAATTGTTGTAAATAAGAGTTATAAAAAAACTTTTTCATAAAACAAAATCTTTTTCAAAAAACTAAAAACTCTCCTTTTTCAAAAAAATACACTTTTTGAACAAAAAATCAAAAAATCAACAAAGAAATTATCTTTTCAAAAAAACTTTTCAAAAAAATTCTTCCTCTTTTTTTTGAAACAAAAAAAAACTTTTTCAAAAAAATGAGTGTCCTTTCTTATTTACCTTTCTTTTAAAAAAATTAAAAAAAACAAAATCTTTTTTTAAAAAAAATATTTCTTCTTTTCCTTTCTTTTTCAAAAAACAAAAAAATCTCTTTTTTCATTTTTTTTCAAATAAAAAATAATTAAAAAATCACAAAAAAAACACCAAAAAAATCTAACTAATGAGTTGGTTTAGTCCCTGACACTTACACATTCACACAATACTAGTGAAGTTCAAGAACACTTGGTTTCTGAGGTCTTGATATTTTTAGGTAATCAGCCTTAGTAATTAGGGTCTTTGACTTAATTATTCGCATTTCCCTAGTTTTTAAGGATTCGTGTGTTATATTGCATGCTTAATCTCTACCTTAAGAATATGATCAACACCTCACATACACGACTGCAGTTGTGATGAGATGAGTTGAAATTTCAGTATAGGAACAGGGAAGAGAGATTTGAGTTTAGACATGATTTTATGATGCTCGAGGATGGGATAAAATCAATGAAGGCTTCATAAAACCTGAGTGTCAGTACCTTTAGCCAGTATGAGAACATGGTTCTTGTACTATCTCTTGACATTTACCTATGTGTCTCGGTGTAATGAAATCTAAAAATTGTTGATCAGTGTACGTCAACTTTTGTTAAAAGCAGTGGAGCTAGCCAACATTCAAAAGCAAAGAAAGAAAGAAAGAAATGTTGAAAGAAAAGCTCTCACCATACAAAGTGAAATATCAAAGAGCTTCCACCAAAGGCGAGCGCTCCCAACAATTTCAAAGTGTCCACTTGGACCACCTCTATTAGGACAAGGAGTCGGGCTAGCACCCAAAAAGGGCTCTGCATCTTATAGTGATACAATTGTGGGTGTCGAAGGTATCTTAGATACTCAAAAACTCCCAGGAAAACAAGTGCAGACGACTCCGAATTCTCTTGACGGCCACACTGATCAACAGCCAAAAAATACATGTGTTGAGTTAATAAGATACTCGAGAGAATCCTTATTCCAATGAGAGGGAGAGAAGAAATGACACAATCCTATGCCCTCCATCAAATGGCCATCCATCTACACTTTTAAGTCTGACAACTAATGAGACAATGGATTGGATGTGAGAAATGGTTTATTCCCTAGTGTTGAGGATCGTGTTCTTAAGAGAGTCTCTTGGATTGGAACCTTGGGTGAAGTTGCGACTCTACTCTTGTAACTACAGTCCACACTTAAAGTCATATCCCTATTATATATGTATACAGAGAGAGTTTGATCATTAGGGAAATTAGATACCTTTTAACTAGAGCTTGGTTCAGCTTAGAATTTTAGGATCACTAAAATCGAGAGTTCTTGAACAGATCAAGTCTTGTATTCACATGCATAGTTAGGGGTTGATTCAACTTATTCATTTTTTATTTGCTCAAGGACTAGCAAAGTTTAAGTATAGGGGGTGATGGATCTACGATGCATCATCTCAATATATTGATCTTAGCAAAGTCCCTAAGTAAAATCTCAAATAAATATCTATAAAATCAATAAATTAATAAAATGACTCTTGTAAATAAAATACACTAATTATTGTGTATTATATTGTAAAAATAAATTAATAATTAAAAGCTGTAAAATAAAGGAGTTTTTTACCTATAAATATCCCAAATCTTCGTGTATTTTTTATAATTTCATTTCAACTCCTTTTCAGCTAATTCTTTCTCTAACTTGTTTATAAAAATGTATAGAAAATACAAAAATGTAAAACAAATTTCACCTCAAATAAATACTCCTAGATCCCAAAGAGAAAAAGTCATAAAGTCCAACTTCTCGGCCAAATTCTCGCTCTATATGAATCCAAATTTACCAAACTCACTTTTAAAGTTTAAGTTAGAAAATTTTCTATCCAATAAAAGTGGTTTCATTAAAATCGGAGCTCGTTTGCAAAATTTGAATTTTGGGACCTAAGTGTACATTGTATATAATGTACATATTCTTCTTTTCTCGTTTTTTATTTACTTTTTTTAATTAATAAAAAAATCTAAAAAATCATTTTTATGGTTTATTTTATTTTATTTTTATTTTGTAGATATCTTTATTAAAATCACAAAAATGATGAAATTAGACAAGTAAAAAACATGTGCATATTGTTTGTTTTATTTGTTGACTTACTTTTGTAAATTTTCCACTCTCTTTTCTATTTATTTTATTTTTATTTTAATAGCCTACTTTATTTTTATTTTATTTTATTTTATTTATTTTCATTCTCTACAATAACTCCCATTCAACTCCATTTTCTTTTTTAACCTCCATTCAACTCCACCATTTTTCTAACCTCCCATTCAACTCAACCATTCCACCATTTTTCTATTTCCCATTCTTTTTTTTTTCATCTCCTCTTCGTCATTTCCCTTGATCTGACATTCTTAGAGAAAAAGGAGAAAGCTCATCGAGGTCGATCAGTGACTGCATTCCACCATGATACGAAGCGACGACCTCCTTTCAGGCGAGATTCGCATCGACCATCGTCCTCGTGTCACGAGTGTCCCATCAAGCTCGCATAGCTTCTCTAATTTCTTTTCGCCAATCGGATTGAAGACACGATAGGAGTCCAGCATAGCTGCTCCGCAAATCCAGTGAACCTCATGTAAGTATTCCCACTCATTTCCCTTGTTATTTTATCTAACATTTTGTTTCTTTTTTTACACCACATCCAAATCATATCACCACCACATCATCACCTCCATCATACCATCACCATCACCACACGGTCATTCATCACATCAACTCCCCTTCATTCTCATCTTTTGTTTATTCACTGTTTAAGAAAACCAAAAAAAGTATATGAAAAAATTAAAACAAACTGTAAAGAACAAGAAAATATAAAAAAAAAATAATAAAAAAAACTGCAGCAGGTGGCCGGCCCCCTTCTTCCCCTACCGTCAGCCACCGTCGCTGTCGCACGCCTCAACCGATGCGTAGCCAACCTCCAACCGAGCTCCCCACCGCTCCAGCCTCCAGCCGAGTTTACCACCCGCCAGTCCCTCCATAGCACAACTGCCCACGGCCCCACTGCTCCAGCCTCTAGCGGCGAGTAGCTACCCGCTAGCCTGCAACCATCCTTCGCCTTTCAGGACCCGTCCGTAACCCTGTCGCGCTGCCTCCTTCCTCCACCAAGCCTGCGTACAGCCCCCCCCCCTTCAGCCACGCCTCCAATGCGCCCGTGCTCAGACCCCATCGACCCATCGCCAAGCCCGCGGCCCCACCTTTCCCTCACCCACAGCCACCCGCGGTCCTCCTCCATGCCCCTACGGCCGCCGCGACCCTCCGCCAAGACCACCACTCCCCCATCTCCTACTCTAGCCACCAGCCTCCTCATGCAGGCCCTTTACCAACCATTATTCACCACCTCCCCCCGTGGCACCCCACCGCGCGAGCACAACCCTCCGCCTGCACCGCCATCCTCCTCGCCTCCCGCGGCAAGCACCGCCACCTCACGTAGCCACCGCCAAGGAGCTGCGTAGTCCCATCCATCTTTCGAAGGTCTCCTCCTCCTTTTTATTTTTTTGTTTATTTTGTAAAAATTACAAAGTTTCCCGTATATTTTCGTAATTCCATAAGTGCACATGTGTACAGTTTGTAGTGTCAATTTTGTTTTTTTGAATTTGCACAGATACCCCTATGTTCATGAGTTAATTTGGGCATTCATTCTGTATCATTTATTTTAATGAAAAAAGTCATTTTGTTGAGCAATTAATTCTCTATCATTAGACTATCTATTAGGATTTCTGTGATCTGTGAATAATTAATTAAATTTATTTTAGTGCAAAAATGCATAGTTTACCTAATTTGTGGCCTTAAATTCATATTTAGCTCATGGTTGATCCAAACATTCCTCAAAAAATAGCAATGATGCCTTGAACCGTGCTTTAGTTACTGGTTAAATTTCATCTAAAGTGGAGTTGTCAAGTTCCTTAAATAAATTGTAGAGTTATTTTAGTTAATGACTTTTAATTAAATCCAGACATATTATTTTTGTGAAATTCCAACTCACCTAGATTGCTCATATAAATACCTTATTGAGATAATTGCAATCTGGATAAATTGACACTGTGGATTTATTAGTAGTTAAATGCTCACCATCACTCTATTTTTGTTAAAAAATTCATAAACAAATCATACATTGTCAAAAAAATATTAAAAAATTTGTTTCGTCTCATTTCATCATTTTTTAGTTCCATTAAAATTTTCATAATTTTTGCATTCTATTTGTATGAAAAAATATGTAAAAACCCATAAAAATGTGTATTTTTCATCGTTGCATTTTAACCCATAAAATTCCAAAAAAATATGTTTTGCAATCATCATTGGAATAGGTTTATAAAAAAATATAATTTGGTTAAATTGGATTAATTTCATATTAAAATTAATTTGGCTAAGTTGTGTATTTTCTTATTAACTTAATTCAAATGCATTTTGCATTCGCATTCATATTGCATAAAAAATATAAGAAAATACCATTTGGAAAACCTAGACCTAAGTGATCTGAATTAACCCAAAGTTGTTCCTTTGCCCCCCTGTGTTCGACCCCGGACTTGCCCGGGATATAAATTAAAAACCGAGTCCTCTTCACAAAGACATTCGATTCGGTTCTACATGATTAGCTAAGTACCCATATTACAAATAGTACAAATTATATCATGTATTTAGCGGTTCATCAGTCATCTCTTCGAAGATCTTCCATACGATGTATTCATCCTTTTTTGAAGTACGATCCACCGCATGTGGCATCCACGAGCTGTTGGCTTTCTTGGTGCAAGCCTCGAAGAAAGTCTGGACCGAACTGGCCTTCAACAAATCTAACAGGGGCATTTCTCCATGAGATCTATATATCTTTCCTAAGGTTTGTGAGACATCTGGGGAAGTTAGATATCAATGTTTGCATCTGGTTCCAATGACCCAGGGTTAGTACTTGTGAAGGAAAGCTGATTTGAGCTCATCTCAAGTCATCGCCATCTTAACCGAGTGATTAATCCAATACATTGCCTTGTCTTGAAGGCTGGAAGGAAAGGCGATCATTTTCACCACCTCCAACAGGAAGTTGGGGTAGTGCATGGTGCTATAGATCATGTTGAACTGCTATAGGTGTATGTGGGGCTCCTCATTGGCATTTCCATGGAAGATCGGCATTAGAGGGAGCAATGATGGTTTCAACTCAAAATGTCTGTAGATCGTAGGTATGTTGATCCACTCAGTTCCTAGACAACACAAGGGTTATAAGTTTCTTTTAGAGTTGGTTAGGGTGATCCTCCTCTATCATCTCCTCCTCCATGATTTCCTACAAGTTGTTCATCTTCATTCCCACCATGGTGTTCTTCATCTCCTCCTACTCAGCTTTCTCTTTCCCTCCTTAGCTCGTTGAGCATTTCCTTGAAAGCTACTTGTGCGAGAGCATGATTTGTCAATTGTTGTTGGATGACTTGAATTGAGGCTAGAAACTGTATGTTGACTTCATTCTGATCCACGATATCATCTGAACTCATCCCTTTATCACGTCTTTGTGGAGCCATCTCAAGATCCAATTGTAGTTCTGGCTCTTGATCGGGTGTTGAATCTGCTTTGAGAAATAGAACTCAATTATTCCTTAGAAAAGAAGGAGCAAGTTCAAGATGAGAGTTGATCTCGAACAAAGGATTTATTAAAGAAAGGTGGGGAAAGTAAGAAAATTAAGACAAGATTTGTCTTGATCTTTGAATCGAATGAATATCGAGGAGTCCAGAGAGAAGACCACAAAGTCTGAACTAGGTTCTCAAAAATCAGCTCGTATTATAGAAGATGTCAGCACCCTGGAATTGAAGTTTGTGTTTTCAAGTCCAAACAAAGCCATCCTCGATACGACAACTTGACATATAAAATAAATGATGATGAAAGAGTAGATGAAGGTTATGAAGAATTCAAGAGGGATTGAGGAGAGAAGGCTCAAAAGTAAGCAAGGAAGAAGAAGAAGTGAGGAAAGAGGTGAGAGATAAAATGGCACAAAGGTATGGTATTTTTTATCTTGACCTACTTTAAACTACTCAATCAAACCTCAAAACAATGGTAGATCCACCAACTCAACACAATGTCATAAGAGTTTGGATATTATCTTGTCAATTTTATTTGTTTGTATAACGAAATATTATCAAATTTAGTCCATAGTGGCTAATCCTATAGGCGAGTGAGTACTGACCTGACAATCTTCATGTACTTCACACTTCCTTTGTAACCAATAGCCTGCAGTTTTTAGAGGTCCTTGTTATTGTATATGGACCACTACTCAGCTAAAGAAGTAGAGGAGGAAGCTAATAGGTGAAACCGATACTTCAGAACCGAGTCTACAAGCAGACAATACCCTACTCGGATGTGAAATGATAAGACAAACACCTCCGTGAGGGGTTGGCCTATGATCAATATTTCAGATTAGGTCTACAAGCAGACAAAGCCCTACTCACCTGCGTATGATAGAAGCGCCAATACTTCGTGAATCTAGGTGATACACAAGGCAGTACTCAAGTTGGGATTTGGGCTCTATTCCTTAAGGATCGTACCTCGCTCACTCTGGAAGGTACCTGAATACAATGAGGGTTTTGTGAATCCAATATAATGAAGTTTGATTAATCGATTTAATTAGGTCAAGGTTTTCTTAGTAGTCCCTTTTTAATTATTTTTTCTAGTTTTCATATTTTTTGAGTATTTTTCATGTAAGAAGCCTAACAGTTTTATCAATTCTTTGCTTGGCCTATGTGAGAAAAATAAAAGGGAGAAGATGAAAAGGCAATGAACGTCAAAATACGATGATGCAATGCGTCGTTATAAGACTTGCAGTGCTTCCCTACTCTCTCCATGTATGATGCAAGACAGAAATTTTAAATCTATACTATATGTAATGCAACGAGGAAATCGCCCAAAGACATAAGCTTCTATTATTGTGAAGAACTTGTTCAATTTGGCTAGATCCAAGCGTGAAACTATAGGCACATGAATGAAATTAAAGATTTGGACCAAATTAATCGAACATCCACTCCTAAAATCTAAGGGCTCATTCCGTAAGATGTACAATAAAAAGGAGAAAAACACAAAACACAAATAAATAAGAAGAAGAGGGAAATAGGGAGGAATAAAGATAGAAGATGATAAAATTGTGGAAAACTAATCAAGTCCCCCAAGTGAACAATCACCTGATGAAATAGACTTGTGCTAGTCTAAGCATTCAAGTGTTCGGATCCCTTATTATTACAAATTCAATGAATAAATCTCTCTCTCATATACACAAAAATAAACTGAATCTACTAAGGTAATTCTGCTTGGCTTCTTATCTCTTCTGCTACTCTCTCCTACCGATGAGTAAGGAACTACCGATCTCTACTACTCTTGGATGTGTTAAATCTCCAAAGATATCCTCCCTCGATAGGCGGGCCCTCGCAACAAAATTCAAACAATAAGATGGTCAGAATATTCTTAGATCGAAATAGAATAAAGAGAGAAATAGATAATAAATTAGATAATGGCTAAATAAGTATACTACTTTATCTCTACAAACCTTTGCTCCCCGACAACGATGCCATTTGATTATTCAATCAGAACGAGGTGCCTAACGTTCGATTTTGGAGGGCATGCAGTGTCCAACAAGTCGGATCTGGTAATCGTTGTATCGATGCCTCTCTTGGCTCTCGGGACCCAAACCAATCGAATAAGTCAACAATTAACCCACAATAATGATTAAACAATATAAATGAGTGATCTAAAATTTAGTATACCTTACATAAATGTGTATAGTAGACATGTAGTAGGGGTCGAGCCACAAGAAGCAAACAAGGTAGAGCAAAAGTAAATAGACTACTTAGGGATTTTTGTATTTTTAATTTCTTAATGTTTTTGTGGGTTTTAATTAATATTTTTATTTTGGAATTAATTTTACAAAATTTTAATTTTAGAAATAAATTATAGGCTTATATATAATATACTATATAGGAAAGGAATAGAAAAGAGATGTTTTTGGATTTTTAAAATATAGTCAATACACTCCAAATTTCAGAAATAAAATGTTTTGGGGGTTTATAGTTTTTTCTCCATTTTATTATTTTTAGAAAATTTTTAAGGGTTTTATAGATTTTTAAATAAAGAAATACATAAAATAAAGAAAATAGAAAATCCATGAACTTGAAATGAGCTTAGATTGAGCATGTTTTCAATCTTCCTAAATACTAGATAATATAAAGAAAATTGAAGAGCTTAAAAATTTTTTGGATTTTTCTGTCAATTTTTAGAATTTTTATAAGGCTTTCTATGTTTTGCTATTTTAGGAGATTTAATTAATATTTTTTAAAAATAGTTCGTCAAAAAAATATAGCTAAATAAACAAACATGATTTTTTTGGATTTTTTCAAAACTTCTTGTGATTTTTATGGATTTTTGAATGATAAACAATAGAAAATACAATGTTTTTTGTTTTTTTATAAATAGGAAAATCATCATTGCAATCGCCTTGCAAAAAATATTTATTATAAAATATGGTTCCAGACACTTATGATAATTTTCCTATAAATTTTAAATGTAAAATGATATTGGTAATTAAAATACAAGTACAAAATTAAATTAGCAATATAGGGACCTAGTTGCAATTATAAAGAAGTTTCATAGCATTATATAACACCTTAGTAAAATCCAGTGGCGTTCATGTAATTTTTGCACAATAAAAATATAACACATGCTATTAGGGGTATAAATGTAAACAAATAGATCAATAGTGCTTAGTATGCAATTTATCCAAAAATATTTGCATTGATTTTCAAAGTTGATGGATCTAATAGAAATAAGCACAACTCGAAGGGGGTCTACGCAAAATACATTCCCCTCACGCACACTTGCGTAAGAGGTGATGTGGAATTGGAGTGAAGTGCAATATAATACAAACTTTGGGCCAATGTGTAAATATTACAGAAATATTACAACAACAAATGAAAGTTTAATGAATAAATAATAAATACAAAAAGATGAGGGGAGGGGTTTTTTTGCAAACTACCCCAAATGCTTGTTGGCGGATGACGCAGAGTATTCCACTTAAACATATGGTGCCTCAGCATCGATCGATGGTGCTTCGACAATGGGCGGGGATTAGATCCCGCCCTCTATTCTGATGGTCCTATATAGCTGATCAGACGGCCGTTGTACCAATTGGAGACTCTTGACGATCGGACGGTTATGAAGATCCCTGGAATAAAATGGATGAATTGGTCGAATGGACTGCTTCGATCGGCTCAAGCTCCTTGATCCTTCCACTTGGAGATATCTCAGATAGTCCAAATGGAGGTGACACTCCTCCGCAGCTGCCAACATGCTCACGAAGGTCTAGGTCCCAACGATGGGGACTTGGAAGCTTGAGGAAGTCTGACACCAAAAATGTCTCTTGTTGATCCAAAATTGACCCTAGATGGGTCTCTCAGCACCCATGACCTGCATGGTTAGCTCAAATGAAGAAAATGGATAGTCTTGGGATTTCATTAGGTGAAAACGAGCGAAGGGGGGAGTGTGGCGGAGGTCTCTGACTGGTGATGGCAGAAGGAGACCTGATTCCCTGATCTGAGCAAGATCTAGGTTGGCTGACGAGTCGGGATGAGAGAAGATGTCAAGGCGAATATGTGGGGGTGATCATGATGATGTGAGACGGTCGGAGACTGGAAAACGAAGGCTACAGTCTAGAGTTTCAACGAACTACGATTTTGGATTTTAAGTGATAAGAGATGGAACTAATCCAAATAAAAGATAGAGCTACACTATTGTTACTCCTAGGAATTGAAAGAATAGAAAAATAGGGCTCACTAGACCAGAGATGGTCGGGAACAGAACCACTTGGAGAGATGCCTCCAGCGATGCTAAATCTGAAGGCTAGGGTTTTGGACTTAGCACATCACAGAAGCGTGAAGATCGTATTGAATAACATCACGGAAGCGTGAAGATCGTATCAACTACGATATAGGTAAACTAGTTGTACTAGTTACATGGGGCAGTGGAATTTAAACGAAACCATGTGATTTAAGAACACTTCTCAAATCATTTCATCAAGATCACAAACGAGTAAGTAGGATTACCTTTTGGAGCTTGTTTGCGATCACTAATATCTAAAGTACGAGATTCTCTCGTCTCAACTATGATCTGTCGTAGATCGCACTTGCAAGTACAAGGATGAGACGTGTTCTTTCCGCAATCTAAGTTGATGATACGATCTTGGAGTCTCTTAATTTCATCCCACGAAATCTGACGTCTTCTTCACGAGCGAGGCACACCGAAGAAGATGGGTATCCATGAGTAGACGATTCGACAACACAACGATGTGATGGCTATAAGGCTCTCTAGGTCAACAAGTGGATAACCACTATGTTGAGAGAGAGAGAGAAGTTGGACATGTGAATGAGGGGAGAGAAAGAGAGAGTCTTCAATTGTTGCAATTGATGTGTAGAATAAAAGTCTAGTGCTACCCTCCCTTTTATATTGTTTTGGATGTCCATGAATCACAATCCATGTGCTCACAAATCCAAAGGTTGAGATTAATTTGTGCTTTCAATCAATGGATATGACTTTATTGCATTTTAATTTGCAATAATAATTATTATTAATTTAAATTAAATTAAATATATTGAAGAATCTTCAATATAATTTAACTCAATCAAATCAATAAGAATAGAAGGATTAGGAAAGAGGCAAGCCTCCTTCCAATCATGGAGAGGGCAACCACCTTGATTTAGGACTCAAGGGTAGCCGTCCACCCTGCATAAGAGGAAGGTGGCATCCTTCTTCCAATTATGTGAGATCTTGTATCTCACATAATCCTCCATAATTTGCAACAAATTTTATTAAAAAATTATTCACAATAATAATTCTAAATTATTTTGTGATAATTTCAATCACGTAATTGAAAATTACGAATTATATTCATAAATCCAAAATAAAATGTAAATTGCATTTACAATTAACTGTTCAATGTGAATCCAATGCACATCTACATTTAATTCATAAATAACAATTATAATTAGCTCTCAGTAATATGTTATAAATCACATTTATAATATAAATATAATTAATATGGATAATGATATCCATATTATTCATATCCATGGTAATTAAATCATATTTATTTATCTTGAATCTCCATTCTCATGTGTCAAAATAATATGGACCACATTCATATTATTTAGAATAATTAAATCACATTTAACTATCATTTTTTTCAGTGCTCAGATACATTATGAATAATTGAATTATTCTTGAATTGTTTCAAGAACAATGTCCTTTCTCCGCGGATACTTGGAGATAAAGACATGACGATTGTACATTCCATGTATAGTGATTTGGATTGAGATCATATCTCAAATCTAGATCTTAAGAATCTCTAATAGATATTTGATTAATCAAAAATATAAATCTAATCTTCTTTTTGCATACGAATCATATTCAAATCACTATCCAACATTTGGACTGATATTAGTTTACTAATCTACTGAGAGGAGTCACTAAAGTCCAAACATGTTTCATCCCTCGGAATGGAAGTGTCACGGTCCCTCGAGTATTCCTGATACCCATGCATCCTATATACTAGAAGACCTAGATTAAATCTAAAGTTTTAGATCATAATTGAATCGTCTTCTTCAGGGTTTTAATCATTAAGTTTCTCATTAGATCACTGGGAGTTGGTAATGATCATATACTTTCTAAAAGCATATATCATACTTATAACTTCTGTCAAGCTTCCAAAGCGAGACGACCATGCATGGAATTTAATCCCTATATCTTATGAGTGGGCTCATGTCTTTTGATTTAATAATCAATCTGTATGATCCCTTTGAGAGATCGTTACTCATATGCCCTCGTATGCACACTAGCTCCTCGGTATATAGACCTTGATTAGGTAGTCAACCTATCAGTCTGCCAAATGTACATACTCAGACATATAGTGACACATATGTTTCCGGTTAGAGTATGATTGCCTATATCATGACAGTATATGACATAGGTCTTGGTTATCTCAATCTCGTTAAGTCAACTCTTTGACCTAACTTATCTAACACCTCTGAATCTCTATTCCTATGTAGAGGACCCGCGTCAAGAGGTTGGTCAAATATCAGCATTTAGGGAAGGATTGCCATCTCCATCTCAGGCCAAAAATCATTTCTTAATAATCATTTGACGATTCTTGATGAGTCCTCAATATAACTCTTTAGATATCATCCAAGCACCAAGCCTCTATGATTAAACATTTGAATCAACAACTATATGATCATTAAGATGGTCATGGTACATAATCCTAACTATACTAAGGGACCTATTATGCTAATTAATTATTCTTTATTTAAAGTTAAGGAATGATTTGCAATAACATTTATCGCATAATGGCTCTCCATGGGCTTGCATGTCCAACAGAATCACCTCCTCCGCTCCTCCTCCGTGCTACAAATTAGGAGGCTCTGTTCACAGTCACTGAGGGCAAGCTCCGGTTATTATTTTTTAGGAGAAAAATCGGGTAAAAGGGATTTATTTTAAATTTTGGGCAGAGGAGATATTGTATATAAGGATGCTCAAGAGAGGGTCTTTGATTAGGGTTTTCATGCAAATCAAAGGCTGGCATGAGTTGATCTTTGATTTGTGTGAAGGCTGATGATTCTGCGAAGGATTTTCATGAAGGAATCGAGCATATATTAGGCTTGATTCAAGCCTCTGAAATTGGTAAAAAGAGGTAAACGCACAACATGGATTGGTCCAAGAGGAGGGCGAGTCAGTTGACCCAGGTCAAATAATGCTGCCCCATAATTGGTCCACGTCAGTTGTTATATGACAAAACAGAAAATAAAAATAGAAAGAAAATAAAAATAAAATAGAAAATTTTTATTAAATAACTCTTAAAACATGAAAGTTGTTACTTATTTTATGTAATGTTTTAAGTGATTTTTATTTATTTTTGTTGACTTATTTATTTGAGGTTAATTTTTAGAAGTGTAATTAGAGGTATTTATACCTATGTTTTATGTATTTTATTTTTATTTTATATTTTAATATCTAATATCCCATTTACATAATTTTTTAGTTATAATATAATTAAATACATATTTACAAATTTTTATTTTATTTTTATGACTTTTTTTATATACTTAAATAATCATGAGTATATACATTATAAGTATATTATACCTATCTATTTTAGTGTATTATTTATTTTAATGTATTTTTATGACTTTATTTTATGTTATATTTTTACTATATTTCAAATGATATTTACAAGTATTTAAAAATATAAAAAGAGTAAAAATATAAAGAATAAATTAAATGAATAAAATGTATAGTTCTATAGTACAATGAGACCCAAAAATTCAACTTTTGTATCTTAACTTCCTTTTTAATGAAACGACTTTTATTAATTAGATAATTTAATTTTACGAATAATAAAGTGAGTTTGGTGAATTCACTATAAGAAAATGCAGTTTTTGCGACTATAATTGTAGTAGCAACGTAGTGGAAGAGTGGTTGTAATGTGGACGCTAATTGTAGTTGTGACTACATGTGGTAGCAATGAGTGTAGTCGTGTAAAGACGGGTGGCAAACATCTTGCAACTACGATGTGGTAGTTAAATTAGTCGTATATAGTCGCAACTAGCTGGTATTTGTTCGCATGGTGGTTGTAAACTTAAGAAAGTTGCGACTACATCACCACTATATACGATTACTTGGGAACCACATGGACAGAAGGGCTCAATAACCATATGATGCGCGCTTGGGACTACAACAATCCTCTGTCACCATGTTGGTTGTACATTGCGACTATTTTTCTATTGTAGTGATAGAAAAATAGTTGTAAAGTAGTCGCAAACTCTGATTAATATAAAAAATACAGGCATGTTACATCTAACATGTTCCTCTTTCGAAGTCACAGTCTGTTAACATTGAACAATATATAATATAGTCCATTACGTTCTTTTTAAACTACTATCCAAAAAACTAATACACACACTAGAAAGCACAATTCACATAGAAGTAAAAATCAAACACATATCTTACAACCAACAAAGCATAACTTCTCAATAGTTCATGTGAACATACATTGACTATCCATATTGCAAACCAAAAGGTAGACTAAAAAAGTTATAAAAGGAGTTATAAGTTCTAGACAATACATATGGTTTTGAAACTACAAAGTTCAAGAGTATAATGCAACTATTACTAAATAATATGATGTTCATACTAAAATTTCCTTTTTCTCCATTTGTTAAACATGCTAACATTTTTGCCCTTATCCTTCGGATCTTCCTTGTTCTTCTTCTTATTCTACCCATGTTCCAAGATGACAATGCCTTTTCTTTGTGATACTCTGTATGTTGTAATATCCTCCTCGGTGTCTTCATCGTCATCATCATCGTCGTTCTCTTCCTCTTCATCCGCCTCCTCCGCTTCCATTTCCTCATGACTAGGTCTTGCTTGTAGTTTCCTTCAAAGAACAAAAAGAAGATTTCAAATGGTATAAAGATAACTAAATTATTAAGTTTAAATCTATTATTATAAAGATAATGAGAATGTTAGGTATACCTGAAATGACTAATGGCCTCCTTGAAAGAACCCATACCAGAGTACATGTTATCGACCATCGTCACCAACTCATGCACCGACTGGTAAGCTGTCTAAACTCAGTCTGGGATACACTGGACTGAGATGGCGAAATGTTTCATGTTGAGGGTGTCGCACAAAAAGTAGAGATTGCATTGGAACTAGTAGAGGACGTCAACTTAGGTGGCAAACCACCTAAAGTCTGCCTTCTATTAGGCCCCACCTCATACTCCTTGAGTACTTCATCCCATATACTTGCATTGAGATCTATTTCTTCCTCAGAAGCAGAAGAACCAAACTTGGCTCTACACAATTCCATGTAACGAACCTACAAATGACACTTTTTAGTTTAGTATAACAATCATAAGTATAGATATGTAATAAAAGGCATATCATGATCGCCTTTGACTCAAGTGTGGACCAGTCATCCCCATGACTGTGAGTCGTAGTCCACCATTTCATAAACGACCGAGGACATTTATCTTTTGCAAGCTATATTACAAACATTGTCGTTGTCAATCCTAATTTATGAATGACACTTTAATGTCATACTTTATTATTTCTACATACCATTTCATTCCTCACAGTTCCAAATCTCTTTGATCCACTAGTAGATCTGATGGTCTATTTTCCTCTGTTCATTTTCCCTGCTTCAGACCTCTTGTAAAAAATTCATGAATGAAGAGGTCACAATAACGACTCCACCTCGTTGGAGTGCACCATGTTGGTCCACATTCTTTTGCCCTCTCTCAATTTCTACATCATCGAGCTTCTTGATTACAGATTTTCTTGCCCTATAAACATTGTCCTTGAGTCGATCCGTTGCTAACTTTATCAAGGTGTGTCGATACATTTCACTTGTATGACCAGGTAGTAGCGCAAACGAGTTCTGCAATTTAAATTTTGATTACGAATAATCATTATGAAAATACAATTTAAATAAATAATATTTAATAAATCTTACATAAACACCATTCAGGATTTAGTCTTGTTCTTCTGGAGTCATGCAACTCCATATGTAATCCGAACAATCTTGCATTGCTCGGAATGCATTGCTAAGTGCTTGTGCCACAACATGTTGATGATCGAGTGTGTACTTGAATTCTAGAAAATCAATACAAGAAATAAACAAGAATACGTGTATACTAATTCAAAGAAATGTTTGCAAAGTAAATACCCATCTTGTAGAAATTGCAAGCATCTCCGAGGATCATGCATTTGTGGAAGGTCTTGATGATGGGGAGTGTCATGGGGCTAGAGAGGGCCCTGAGTGATTGGAAGACTCGAACCAAGTATAAGAGGATGGGGAGGAACCTGAGACTGGTGTGGGCTATGGTGATGGGCAGAGGACTTTGGAGTAGGCTGGCGAGAACATGTAACACTAGGAGATGGCCCTGCCAAAGGAATGTAATGGACATACTACGGCGGGACATCTACACCAGTCTCGAGCATACAAGAAACAAGCCTTGCGACTTCTTCATTACATTCACATGCGGTAGAAAGAAGCATGTAAGATAATTATCTTGACTATTTGTAAAAATACCTTATTAGTAGATGAACCATACTATCGACGTCTGGGTTACGACCATCATCATGACGTGATCGACTCACACTCCCTCCGGAACCTTGTCCACGCACCATAAGCATTTCGTGTAGAAATTGATATGTCAATGCATAAAAAAATCAGAAAGAGACATTATAAATAAAGAAATATATAATTCTCATTTTTAATCAACTCACATCATATATGATTCTACGGGAAATGCTATCATAAATAATATCCATTTATAAGCCTACCATAATCATAAACTCACATCATAAATAATATCCATTTATATTTTATATCAACCTACCATAATCACGATATTGAATTGGATAGTTCTTAGCATCTACCCTTCGTCCATTTTAGGAATCTGTAAAATACTGATTCTTGGGCAACATTGTCGGAAATTTCCAATAAGTTTTCTTATCGAACATTCTTTGTTGTGATTGTGGACTTTGAGAGGTTTCCGAAGAAGTTTGGTATTCATCATTTCATGATGTTTGGATGCATCAGGTGGAAAATAAAATCAGTTCTTGGCATTTGTCTTGTTATAAATCTTTGCTGGGAATTTCCATGAGAGTAGATGTGCATAAGTAGGTGAATTCCAATATTTATTTGGCATGCTAAGATTGACAGCATACTAATGGACATCCTATTTAACCTAGCATCGGATAGAGGTGCACGACACCACACACCCAATCCCTTCCATCATATCTGATCTAACACTAAATCAACTACCAATAAGTGTTGACAACAAGAGGCACTAACTTACAAGTTACAACAAAACCTATCACTTGGATAAATTGAGAACTTACATATAATGATAGAGCTCACGTAAGTAATCAAGCAAATGATTTTTTCTTTGATTTTAAGACTATCCATAAATATAAGTAGATGTCGCATTAAATCGACAATTGTCCATTGAATCATTTTTTCATGGTATTGTACCATACATGTATATCTCAAGACACCATGAAACTCGATACAAGAAAAGAAAAGAGCAAATTCGTGCAGCTACTGTAAGAGGGGTTTATGTAAGAGGGATTTAAGGGCATCAAAGGAACTTGATGAAAAAAAAGACTATTACAAGAGTGAACATTTCATAAAATTGAATGATGGACATCATCGAAGGAGTTGGGTCACCTCTCCGAAGAAGACGATGGCAAGACACGGCTAGGAGGCTATGGAGAGCGGTGGAGGGCCTGCCGTAGGGAGGGCTTGCCGTAGGGAAGCCTTCGTGCTGGTCGCGCGATGACTAGTCCTGATAGAGAGGGGTACATGGGAGGAAAGGGTCGTGCGAGAAGGAGGGGTCGAGGGCTTCGATTTGGGGGGAGGGGTGGTAGAGAAGAGAGAGGTCGTGGGAGGGGGACGACTGGGGCTGAGGGAGGTAGTGTTTCGGCGGAAGGGGGCGTATGGGAGGGAGGGTCGAGGATTTTGGGGATAGGGCAACAAGGAAAAAATTTGGTGAAAAATTTCACCCAAAATTTGCGACTATGTTGCGACTACAGCGTGGTAGCAACGTGGTCGCCACCAGTTACTACCACAAGTAGTGTCTATATGTAGTCGCAAAGTCCGTGTTAGAATATAGCTACTACGGTGTAGTAGTATAGTGGTCGTAAAATAGTGGTAATATAATCTGCGACGACATTACCACTGACCATAGTAGCAACAATGTGGTCGCAAAAACAACATTTTCTTGTAGTGATTTTGAGTTCATATGGAGGAGATAATGATCATTGAAGTTCTGTTTGTGCCTTTTTCATCTATGTGCTCCAGTCACATTGTATATTTTTTATATGTAATTATTTTTGTATTTTTCCATGTAACTTTATGTACAAGTTTCTTGTTGATTATTTATTTATTTGAGGTGTATAAAATGAATAATAAAATAGTATAATAATGGCTATATGTTGTGTGTTGAGCACCTAGGGTTTCTAGGTGTACATGTTACTTTGTCTGTATTTCTGTGCCCTTATCTCCTTCCACTTTATTCCTTGTCGACCAAGTCAATATTGACTTAGTTTCGAGGTTTAGGGTCAGTTAGTATTTACGATACTTCCTTTATGTTTCTTTTCTTTTCTTTATTCATTTATTTTGTCTTTAAATATATGTATTTATGCATTATTCACAGACAACAGTCAATGTGTTAATTTGTACAAGTTAGTTATATTTACATGTATTTATCTAAGAATTTAATGACGAAATAAAGGAATAAAAGTGAATGAATGAGTATTCATCACTAACACATATTGTAATTCGAGTAAAAAACACTAATTAACATTCTATCATAAAAAAACACAAAACTTAGAGCTTGAATCTATAAATATTCACATGTAAATGAGCCATTCTTTTATGAAAGTCAGCTCCACTGTGTATATATCATTAACCTTACTTGACAAAAAATACCAAAAATGTTAACACGCGCGCATGCACACATATGACCAACAAGCTAAAATCTGAGTCGTGGAGACAAAAAGTCGTAAAGCTTGATATCTCATCTATGCATTCTCCTATGAAACTCTATCCACATTTGATGTAATGTACTCTAAATTATAAACAAAACAAACTAAAATCAAAGAAATCATAGTTTATATGTGAAAGTTGGGTTTTGAGACTAGTTTGTATATAGTTACCGATCTTGAGCTTATTATTTCATGCACAAAAATTAACATTTTTAGTTAATTGTTTTTCATTTCCTTTTCTTTATTTTATATCTTAACTAACTACAAATAATAAAATCCAAAAAATATCAACAAGGAGAAATTGATGTGTTGTGATCACATATATATAGTATATATTTGTATCTTCTTGATTTTTTTTCCTTTGTTCTTAATTATTGAAAATCTAAAAAATCATGTTAGTGTTTGTTTTTATTTATAGTATTTTATTCAATTTTATGTTGCATAATATCTTTTACAAGAGCTGTCTTTTGATTTCGAATTCTTCATGAAAAATGTTGATCTCATTGATTTCAACAATTTTCATGAGGACCCATTTTTCACTTGAGTCCACCCCCTATTTATTTTTATTTTTCTTTCCTCTTTTCAGTATAGTCAAATGGTCAATCCTATGTGGCCTTTCTCTACTGGGCAACCTCAGCCACTAATCCACTTTGTCCACCCCCTCACCTTTTCTCTTCTCCAGCCAATCACGCCACTCCTACCATTGACCCCAGGTCAACTCTCACACCTCAAATCATAACATACGAAGATCCACCTTGGATACCCCTTCATAGATCTTTTCTCCTCAGATTTCCTCCTGGCATGCACCCTTGACTCCTACGACCTCATCCGGTTGTAACCTCTATCCTCGCCAGTTGTTTCACACATCCAAAATTGTATAAAAGAAGCCCCCACCTTTCACAATAATCATCCACCATTTGAGAGGAATTCCACCAACCTTGAGTCCCTCTCAGTGGTAGTTCGAGGGAATATCTTGAGCGTGAAGATGTCCATGAGCTCCTCCAGGCACGATCCGAGGTTGGGCTCCTCCACCTTGTTGTGAACAACCTTCATATCTTCTTAGCTTTAAATCTTTCCATCGGAGCTCTCCGAGGCAAGTACCAAGGTGACCTGACCACCTTCACTTCGGTGACCTGAATTCATCTACAAGTTAAGCCCTAAACCTTTTCTCTCCTTACCTTTTCTTCTTATTCTTCTTTGTGATCCTACCCCCAATCTCCTATTCTTTGTACTGAGAATCCAAATCAACCCCCGACCAATCTGCTTCACCCCTACACACTCTTCGCATTCTTTTGTCTCCTTCATATCTTCAATTTCAACCCGAGCCACGGTCGGAGCTTAAGCTCCTTATCCTCCACCGCATCAGGAGCTCCGCCACAAAACCTCCTCCTCTATGTCATACCTCACCGTTTCAATCATTGCTTCTCTTTGCAAAAGAGAAGAACCCAATAGGTCCCTCATCTTTGTCAATTTGTTGGTCCCCATCTCACCCACCTCGCATTTATTTTTGCATCTAACATTGCAGGAGCATACCTAGTCGAGAATAAGCCCTCTTCAGTCTTGTTATTGGCTCTAACAAATCATTATTCCCATCACCTCCACGACTGCTTCGTGACCTCATACCATCATCGGACCCTTGTTATTCTTCCGAGAAGATTCATGATCTGTCAACGCAACCATAGTAAAGACAAGCCTCTTAGAGATCTTCTTCGAGGTTAGCACTTAAGGAGGAGCTCGGCAAGCATGGGGAGCAGTAGCCGTTGGATTGAGACTCACCAACCCCAATCCTACGATCTACGTTATATCTCCCCTCTAACACTAATCCATCGTCATATGACATCGCATGCACTTCCTTGCATCTTATCCAACCAGCATTTAATCAAGGGTAAATTACAAAAAAGGATCTCAACTATACCTCCATTCCCAATTAGGGGCCTCATTTTTCGATTGTAACAAACAGGGGGCCGAACAATCAACTTAAGGGTTTAACATCGACATATAAGTATCGTTGAAGCTTGTAGAGACCTCTATGTGAGACAAAAACATAAGATCATGCCCCTCTTTGTTACAATTGGAAAATGAGTCCCTTAATTGGGAATTGAGGCATAGTTGAGGCCCTTTTTGTAATTTACCCTTCAATCAATCTTGATCGAGTGGTTTGTAGTGCAGGCGCATGGCTTGACTTGAACCACAAGATTGAACCCATTGAAGGAGATCTGGACTGCCCAGATCCAAGCAGAGGTCACATGCCTCACCGTACATGACGTGGTCTAATTACATCCAATACCCCCGACACTTTATGGAGTCATAAGTAGGCTCTTGCCTGAAGCTTATTTTCATAATGACCTTATTAGATTTCATAAGCCCAACTTTGTACTATTTTGATATTAAAATATAATATTATATTGCATTTAACATTGACACTTTTGGAGTTGATATTGAATCTTGATTGCTAGATTTTTAAGTATGATTACTGATCTATGCTTGCATGGGATTAATAAAAATATTTTCAATAATTTCTAGTATCTATTGTACAGAAGTAGTGATAATATTTTAAGCAAATATTCTAATAATTTCTTTATTCATTTTAAGTTCTTAAATTTGAAAGTGAGATGCATGGTTGCAAGTATAAATTTATTGATATTTCTCATATTAGTATTTTGATTTTAATTGAGAAATAGTTTGGGAGAACATTGATCTTTTAACCAGAATTAAATCAAAGATAATTTTACCATGCGTTCTTCTTGTTGTCTTTTGTTTTCCTTCATATTTTTCTGACAAAATCATTATCATTATGAATAATTAAATGTAATGAATAATTCGAATCACACAACTCGAAAATACTTATTTCCTAAATTCGACCATCGTCTACTTACCAAGTTAAAAAAATAAACCCCACTTTAAATTACAAAAATAGTGGTTTTTATCAATCATTTCTATCTCCTATGCTACGATAATTCGATATTTTTAATAGAGGTAGAAATCAAGTTATCAATTGGTGATGTTGCTAAGAAAGGATGTTTTCTTTAGGGTTTAAGTTATTTTCCATAACTAATTTTAATATATTAAATTTTGTTCAATTTCCTTACACATTTTTATTCATCTTTGAATTTTTTATGTATATTTTTCTCATCCACTTGTACTGAATTTAATTTCTTTATGATCAGGGCCTGGAATCACCATGTTGATCGAGGTGAATTAGAGGCAGCAAAATTGGAGATGACCCTTGTAGATGATTGACATTTCAACTTTATTGACCTGAGTCGTGAAAGAGTATAGATTTCTAGGTTAATTCTTGCATATTTATTTCAGTTTTGTAATAAAATTTGTAATTAACTATTTATTTCAAGGGAATTCCATTCGGAATCTCTTGTGTGTAGCATGGATATTTGGATATTCGGGCATGTTTTGACCCCTTCTATGTGGTCATGGCCTTGTGATTATGTGGTGATTGACGTAAAATAGGCCTGCACTCACGGCTACTAGATCTCTTATAGGTCTATATCTTATTGTGCTCCTATTCATTAGGACTAAACAAATAACTTAATAATACACACCATAGATCGTTCAACTTAGCCAATGTTTGAAATCAAATTCTTCTCGCTAATAAAACTTTATGCTTAGGTGTGATTTTCTCACTTCATTTATATAGAATAATATTTCAATATTGTATTTCATCTAACATGAAGAGAAATGGGAATCATTGTAGGTAATTCTAAACAAAGCATGCATCGTTATTTTACATCGCTTGCATCATCTTTTTCTTGAATCCCTCCCTTGTTTTACAACTTAGGAGTTAAAGGAATTGGGAGTGATCGATAGGCATGCTATGTGGAGAATTAAATTAGAAGTCATGACTATCTTAAAATCGGGACTGCTAATACATATTGATCAAAAAAGTGAATAAAATTGAGTCAATGTTTGTAGGAGAGCAACCACGATCCTTGTACATAGGTGCCTTCCAAACAAGAGAGGGTGAGGACATACCCATAAGTATAGAGCCAAAAAGCCTTGGACTTGTGTCCTAATTATCCAGGCCCAACTCTTACATATTCTGAGCTGCAATCGCTTGCCTCCGACCATAAAAAGATGTTTTGGGTGCATCGGTCTACTATTACCTTTAAGGGCTTGATATAACCCGACATCCTGAGTAGATAGCTCCTTTGTTTGAGGTATAATAGAACCACACTTTGGCATCAGGGAGACTCACCTTTTGTGCTTGTGATTAATCAATATTGTATTATCACCTAACTTAAAATAAAAAAGATAAATGGTCAGACCTTTGCAGCCTTCATTGTGTTAAGTTGGTGAAAAAGGGATTTGTATTCCGTATTATTTTGTATGCATAACACTGCACTTTTTCATGCATTTGTGTGTTCTATGTTGTTTCATTTCTTGTGCTCCTTTTGTTTCTCTTGACATAAAAGGCGGAGAATTGAGGTGATTTTTTGTTCGGACTTTATGAACTCATTTTTGAACACCTCAATTTTGCCATCTTCAAAGGTTCGGAAGAATTCACCTCCCAGACCTCCATGGACTCCTACCAATTTATTTCTTTAGTCCAGGCTCCATAAGTCAACTCTAGGGCTTGGTCAAGCCCAAACCTACCCTATCTTCTTTTTCCTTTATTACCAAGGCTGACCCTCACCTCATTAGGTTATACCTAAGTTCTACATCTAATTCTAATTCTGATCTCTTTCTATTTGAAGGTGAAGAAGACTAAGAAAACATGCCTCCCAAGAAGAATAATGATGAGGAGGATCAAAGAGAGGACCCCCTTGATGAATCCATGATCCATTAACATTTATATCGTATTTTATCTTAAAACCCTTAACAAATACATGTAAATATGCATTAATTCTCATCTTTTATCAAAATACCACTTATAAATAAAAATACATTTTATGCATTAAAAAGACATTAAAAAAAGAAAAAGAAAGAAAAAGAAAAAGGTAGACTGTAAATATGTATATATTGTACAAGATGACTAATAAAATATAAATATAGTTGTAAGATATATTTATATAACCTAACCTCCAAAACAAATCAGCATGGATTGGTTGACAAATAATAAGGCAGGAGGAGATAAGGAAGAAAACACAAAAATAACTAACCTTGTACATGATACATTAATTCCATTTATTTATTTATTTTGTATGCACATTTTCAACTAATTTTAATAATTCATATATATATATTTCACCAAACTTTTTCCCAATGAGTTTATAAAAATGTATATGAAAATATATGAATCATAAAAAATTCCAACATGCATATATGCTAAGAAATCTAGATTAAAAATTATCAATTTTCCAACATCCGAACCTCATAAATTCTTCATACGAACTTTAATTTCACTATAATCACCTTTAAAGTTCATGAAAATTTATCTAATTAATGAAAGTGATTTCATTAAAATCGGAGTCCATTTACAAAATGTCAGTTTTTGGACCTAATGACAACTAGGTTTCTAGGCTATTTATTTTATTATGTACATACTATTTATAGAACAAGTGATTTAGTAATTTGTAATTATTTTCATGATTTATAGTTTATTTATAAAATAAAATCCAAAAATAAAAACATTATTTAATATTTTAAATAAATAAAAAACACTAAAAATAAATGAATTTGAACTCCAATGTACATACCTATATTTATTAATATATGTAAATTAATTTATTAAATCTGTAAAAATTCATACAACACTTATTTATTATTGTATTAATTAAAAAAATATAAAAATAGTATATTATTTATTAAAATATCTAATTAAATTATATGTGTTATTTATAAGGCATATTATATATGTATTTATTAATATTTTATTTATATATCATAAAATATATATTATTTATAACTATAAAATATACCATAAATTAGACAATTTAATTATACATCATTTTGGTTTTGCATATTTTTAAAATAATGCTATTTATTATTTAGTATCTAATTTATAAAGAGTTAAGCTCTAGATTATTGCGTTGTTGACACGTGTCAGCACCACACTTCTTCTTCCTCCACGAACTAGGGACGTTTTCTATTCTAACACACACTTTCACCTAATTACCCAACCTTCATCATTTCACCTAAACCTAATCTAACTCGTCCACATCCAAGACCTAACAACCACCATCATGTCTACCATCGGATCTTCACTACCCCTCTTCCATCTTCTCTATATAATCACTCGAAGTTGTCCAAACCAACTCAACTCCTCCAATCATCAGATACATCTGATCGGACCTCCACATTCTCCACTCCGCTTCGACCGCCTTAAGCGACAAACGAGGGAGCTAAAAACCTCGCGTAGAAGAAGGGACTCCAATGGAGAGTTCCAAGGTCTTCAAGCCTTGAATCACGGCCATCGTCGCCATGTTGAGCTCCGGGAAGCCGCCCTGTCAAGCGACGCCCATGAGGTCATACACCTCCATTCCCAGGTACCTTTTACGCCCCTTTGCACTTTTTTCTTCTTCGATTTTCTAGATGAATTAGCACATTTAATCACTATGTTGGGATAACCATCCTCATTAGCTTAGCAATGTAAACCCCCTTTGATTCAAATCACATTGAAAATTGATCTGAAACCCACCATTTCTGGAACTCATTCTAGACTATATATTGTTGTATAAAAAGCCATTAAATTACCGCACAATTATGTCAAGAATAGAACCAAATATGCATTCTTTCAAGTATGTAATCATCTGGACGTCCTCACGAGCAACATCAGAAACCATCTTTAGCTCCAAGTTGATCAGTAACAGTGCAGGATCTGGGAGCATCGACTTATCAAACTTGGAACCCTAGAAGATCTCTGGCTATCTTTAATGAATTTGTGATTCATCACTCTAAAAGTTGAAAATATAGCTTTTTGCCCAAGTAATTAGTGGCATATCTCCACTTATATTGCATAATTAGCATTCATGCATGTGTAAATAATATGTGCATTTTAGCATTCATATGTGCATTAAATAAGGAGCCTAAAATCACTTGTACATATTCACATATTTGTATCTATTTTATACTAACTCCAAATCCAAGAAAATCAACTCAATAGTGTATATATTACTAACATTAATAAAGGAAAGATATCAAAAAAATACTAACTTATAAAATTGTCCAATAAAACCCAAATCCATGTTTGAGACTATGAACCTTAAAATGTGAATATCTCAAATCCAAATCCATGTTTGAGACTATGAACCTTAAAATGTGAATATCTCCATAAAATGTATGATTTATATCTACTCACTTTTAAATTAATATACATTCAAAGACCTTAAAAATAAGACTAATTTCATACAAATCGGAGATCGTACATGAAACTTGGGTTTTGGGCCCCTATTCTATATTGTACATATGTCCCTGTGTATTTTATTCATTATTTTCTTAGCTATTAAAAATCTAAAAAAATGGATTAATATGTAAAAAATTATTTCATATTTTCCCTGATCTTATTTGATTTTTATATTATTTAAAAATGACAAAAAATTGTAAAAGACAGAATTACAGTATTTTATACCTATGAGATACCACCCAAAAATACTTTTTGTACATGTGATTTTATTTGATTTTCGAGTCTTCACGAAAGTTGTAGATCTCGTCGAGACAAGCAACTTCTGTGTTAACCATCTTTTGATTTGATCCTTTTTATTATTTCTTTTTTATTTTTCTTTACATTTAATTTTTCTTATTTATTTATTCTATTATTTATTAATTTAATTATTACTGTTCTAATCAATTTATTTCATTTATTTTAATTATTTTAATTATTTTAATTATTTTAATTATTTTAATTATTTTAATTATTTTAATTATTTTAATTATTTTAATTTTATATTTTATCGATATTTTATTATATTATTATTTATTTAAATTAAAAATTATATATTAAATAAAAAACTAAAAAAATAAAATTAAAAAAACTATAGGCCATGTGGTCGCGCTCCCACGCGCCACATGGCACCTCCAACCCCCCTCTCCTTCCTCTTCCCGCGAGACTTGCGCGTAACCTTTGCCCGTTGCGGTGGGGCTGCAACCTCGCGCAACCGCCTGCCTCGCTTCACGCGGCGGTGCCCACAAATGCAACTTCCACCTTCGAGCGGCTATGGAAGGGGATTGGTCAGATGAGGACTAGAGGGGAGAGGATGGGGAGGAGGAGGGCCTGAAGAGGGAAGAGTTGGGAAGGATGGGGCGGAGGAGGAGGACCTGCTACAGGGGATGGGATTGGTGAGGCAAAGGTGGTCAGAAGAGGGCTTGGAGGGGGTGGGGATGGGGAGGAGGGGGCAGATGAGGAGGAGGACTTACTGGAGGGGAGGGGCTAGGGAGGAGGTGTTTGGAGGAGGGTCACGAAGGGACAGGTTGGGAGGAAGGGGCAGTAGAGGTGAAGCACCTACTTGAGGGGGCAATGTTGAGAAGGAGGAGGGCCTGGATGGTGCAGGGCTGGGGAGGAGGGTGTGGTAGAGAAGGAGGTTCTCAGAGGAGGAGTGGGGATGAGGGATGAAGAGTGAAGGACATATTTACTTAAGTTGGTTAATTTAATTACTTGTGTATCCCAAATTTTAAAGTCCGCTTGAGATACTGATGGACGATAACTAATCCGATGGATACAAGTGATAAATACAAAAGAAGTCGGGAGCACAAGTAATATCCAAAAAAGGGAGGGATGTAAGTGATATTGTAATATCTCAGAGGGGCACAAGTGATAAAAATCTTTTTCTATTTTCCTTTTTTTCTTTTGCTTTAATTAAGTTGTTAGATGAAGGATGTGTAAGACTCAATGGTCTGGTGAGTTTAGACTAAATTAACGAAAGGATACCGGTGTAGGATGGAGGACTTATTTAGGGTACTAGGAGTAACTATGAATTATCAAGTGTTCTGGATGTAATTATGAAACTACTCAGGATTATGTATCCCAATTTTAAAACTAATATTTTTCTTTCCTAAAGAATGAATTCTACTCTCAATAACCTCGTTGCACAAGATTTGGAGGAAACTAGAATATTTAAGTGTGTTTGACCTCGAAATGTGCAAATTTTATGAAAGCACCTAAAATTGCATAATTCTTTTTCAAAATGCATGAGTATGCCAAATTATCATTTTTTTATCAAAGCCTCACACATAATGTAAATAAATGAAAAGAATTAAAATCTAAATAAGCAAGTATGAGAGCATGGATGTCAATTTGGGAGTATCCTTAGGTTTCCAACTCGAATCCACTCCATTTTAGTACTCAGAACCCTTCTCAATAATTTTAAGATGGATTTGGGTTTAAAAATCACTACCCATGTGAGTGCATTTATTTCGACACAAGAAATACGGTCAACAACAAATCTTCCTTGATCCAATATACTTCTATAGTTTCACTGTCATTATCACTATTTCTTGACTTTTGATTTCCTATACCTCTTCCTAATCCCATCGGACTACCACTCAAATAAGTAATTGTGATTGTTGCATCCTTTTTATTAAGTTTTTCATCCAGTGGGATTGTGACAATTGCCTCGTTAATTTCATAACTAAATACCCAAATGTGGTTCTTACCAATTTGATATTAATACTAGTAACCTTTTTCGTGCTATATACTTTCAAGTTATAATTTTTAAATTAACAATTTTGCATACTATAAATATCCAAATTTTTATTAAGCATATAGCTTGATAGTACATGTCAGATTAGATATAGTCAATGCTCCCCGACGACTTTATTCAAACTCCATCTCATGAAAGTATGATGTACATTTCATTAGTTGAGGATTAGCTACAACTATATATATATTATACTTACCTATTGGGTATACACGTGCCAACTTGTATATGTTGAAGGAAGTGAATAAACTATTTATGGACTTCGCATCATGGAAACACATAAAATTAGCAAACTATTCACATAAATCATGGTATGTTCATTGTATGAACAAGAAATTTCAACACAATGATTTGTACTTTATGAAATCATTAAATTAGGGAAATTATTTTCCTAACAAGGTTTTTAATATTCTAATGAATATTAAGATGAGATCAAGGTTACCTCTTAAAGCATGAGTTTCTAAACCAAGAGACCTCCCGAATCAAGTCCGATCTGCAGTGTCACTCCCGTGGACGCGGAGATGAATAGTGTTGCTTCCCACAAACTTGAATGGCGTCTTCATGAACAAGGCTTCAAGAAGAGGCATGTATGAGTTGTATACGCTCAAGACTATTCTCTTACTCTAAGGCACGAAATTCTTAAGGGAATAGGCTCTCCAAAACTCAAGTGAATAAAAGAGAGAGTCTTACTCTCCTTTTAGACACATTGTACAAGCCTATTGAAGAGTCTTCTCTTCAAGTAGGCCTGTGCAATGATGGCTCTCGGATTATTGGTCAAGGACTTAATATCGAGTACTTGTTCAATAATAAAAATATCTTCTTATTTATCTCCAAATAATGTAAGTAATAAATCAAGCAACAAA
The DNA here is from genome assembly GCA_037367405.1 of Ottelia alismoides. Lineage (NCBI taxonomy): Eukaryota > Viridiplantae > Streptophyta > Magnoliopsida > Alismatales > Hydrocharitaceae > Ottelia > Ottelia alismoides. The sequence continues at coordinate 401,373 of JAZKJV010001257.1, forward strand.
TCAACAAAGAGATTTATTCAAGGATTCTTTGTAGTGGTGCCATGTGTCAATACACATGCATAACAAATTCCATATGTGGAATGAGATTGTTGTTATTTTATTAATTAATTAATCAATAAATAATACAATAATGTTAAGTGGCTTATTCTCAATAGGACTCAATATAATGGCATCATGTATACAACCATTATACACACACATCTTGACAAAATATAACCATGGTTGTTGCCTTTTATTTATCAATAAATTATCTTGATAATCACATTATCATTATTGGAGAAATTATGAAAACAATCTGGATAGCTTATGAATCATATTCACAAGTAAAAAAATGTAAATGCAATTTACATCTACGAAATTATTCTGAATCAAACTCACATATAATTTTATGTCTTGAAAATATTATGCAATATCATTTACATGATTCATATTCATATAAATATTAATTAATGTAAATCACTACTCACATTAATTAATAAAATATATTTTGTGAATAAAAAACAAAAACACCCTTATGGAAAAAATGAAATAATAACAATTGTTACAACATTGACTTCTTTAAGTACCAGTCATATTCCAATTAGGTCTCATGAGATACAAATGCAGATACCTGGAGATAATGTCGGGGGGATCATACTATTCATGTACAGTGACGTGGAATATGGATATCAATACAATTTCAGAGTTTATATAATTTTAGCTTGAAATTGATATACTCTTACCAACTGAGCTCGAGTGGAACATTTTACGCTCTAAATGAGCTCAACGAAACACAAGTCAGTCTATGTGAGCTCGAGAAAGCATCGGAGAGATGAACCCAACTTCCTTGATCATTTCTAATCAAAGTCCAAATCATTTGAAGCTTATAAATGAGCTCAAGGAGCTTATATATTTCCATTTCCATGACCATTTCTGTTTCCAACATTTGGACATTGAAATTGAAATTGGAATGGAAATTAGATTGAAAAGAATTGAGATTTAATCCAGTTATTTCTCAAATCATCAAGATAAATGGAGCCACTAAAATCATCCAGTTTTATCACTCCCACGGAGTGGAAATGTCATGGTTGATATATTATGATAGAATTAATCCTGAGTTCGCAATACTCATTCATCCTTCACACTATAAAAAACTTTGATATATCTAAAGTTCAAACCCTGGTTGACTGTCTTCTTCAGAATAAATCAATAGATTTCTCGTTTGATATTTGGATGACAATATTAATCGCATACTTTACAAAATTAAATACTAATATCTCGAATTCATGTATTATTTCATAAACAAGACGATCATGCATGAAATTCTATCTGATCTCAAATTATCTCATGAGTGAGCTCTGTCTATCGATTCATCAACTATGAACCCCGCGTGATTCCTTTGATAGATCATGCATCTCATATGTATTAATATGCACACCAACGCGTCGATATATGGACCTTGGCTAGGTCACCAACCTATTGGTCTACCAAATGTGTATATTCAGGCATATAGATGTGTATCTGTCTTAGGTAAAAGAATGTGTGCCTGATCATGACAGTTATGATTCAGGTCTTAGTTAATCTTGACCTCATCAAGTTAACTCTTTGACTTGATTCTTCCAACACTTCCGAATCTCTATTCTTATGCAAAGGACATGCATCAAGAAGTCGGTTGGAAATCAGTCTTTAGAGAAAGACTGCCATCTCTTTCTCAGTCTGAAGATCTTTATTAAGCATCACATGTTTGATGTCAGTTGTGTCTTCCCAACTGCATGGTATTCAATATGGTCATGATACATAATCCTAATTGTACAAGGGACCTTAATAGCAAAGTGCATTCATGTTTATTTATTCATTTCATTTCAGATAGACGTGATAAAATACTTACATTAATGGGTCACTAAGGGCTTATAAATCCAACAGTCTCCCACAAGCCCTTAGAGCCATCCATGTATTAATTCTCAACCCCATATTTATTACATGATGGTCAAAGACCTTTTGAGTCAACGTCTTGATTAGTGAATCAATAATGTTGTCGGCAGAGACAACCTTGGTTATCGTGATATCACCATGCTTCTACATCTCTCGGATGATGTAACATTTCTTCTCCACGTGATTACTTCTTTTATGCCACTAGGGTTCCTTCGTGTGTGATATGACATCTGTGTTATATGGATGGAAGATTCCAACAAAGAAACTGTGCCAAGATCCAGGATGAATTTGTGCAATCACACAGCCTCTTTAGTAGCATCTGATGTGCCTATGTATTCTGCTTTAGTTATTAAATTAATCGTGGTGTCCTGCTTATTGCCTTTCCAGCTCATAGTACCACTGTTCAACATGAATAAGAACCCTGAGGTTTGAAGGATATGGGAAGATCTATAAGCGCGTCACGGAAGCGTGAGGATCGCATTGTATGTGATCGAGAGAGACTAGTCATACTAGTTGCTCAAGGCAGCAGAATTTAAAAAAATTTAATGCGACGAAACCACATGATCCAAGAATATTTCTCGGATCATTTCATCTAAACCACAATTAGGTATTGCGGTTACCCCTTGAAGCGTGGTTGCGATTGAGTCTCTAAACCAAGAGACCTCATGTCTCAAGTTTAATCCAACGGAGGAGATGCTTGCGAGCATGTTGATGAGACGCGTGCTTCCCGTAATCCATGTTGATGATCCAAGCGATGAATCTCCTGATCTCATCACACGAGATCCGACGTCTTCTTCACGAGCGAGGTGCACTGAAGGAGACAGAGATCTACGCGCAAATACTCCGACAGCATAACGACGATGCTGCGACGATGGCGACTCTCTCTAGGCCTCCATGATGGACGACCACAATGAGAGAGGGAGAGAACTCTTGGTGTGTAGAGATAGAGAGAGGAGAGAGAAATTGATTTGATTGCTTGTTGTAACTTGAAGAGAAAGGGATGTCTCTTCTTATATAGTATTTTGGATCCATGGATCTCAATCCATGTGCACACAAATCCGATGGATGAGATTGATTTGTGTTTCTTCTATGACCATGTTTTTGTTGTAAAAACACAAGAATAACTAATTTAAATTAAATTAATATATATGATAAATGAATATAAATCAATTTAAAATTAAATCACTTTGACCATGAGATAAGAGGTGAGAGGATTTGACCTAATCCCTAAAAAGCGGGGACATTGTTGTGGCACGTTTTTTCTAGGGACGGAAAATAATTAATAAAATATGTCGTTGTTATCTCCAAAACCCGTGACAACAAAAATTATTTTTTTATATTTTTGCTACTTATTAACCTGTATAGAGGATACGGTCGAACTCAGGGAGGCTACAATTCCCGAGGGTTACTCAATTAATCAGAACCTAATTAAAAGAAAACAGGAATCTCAAAGGACAACTATCCTTGGTTTTTGTGATTTTTTTAATCTTTTTATTATTTATATCTTTTTATTTCTAATTTTTTTATTTTCTAAATTTTAAATTTTTAGTGACTTTGATTTTGCAATTTTTTAATTTTCAAAAATCACGAACAATATCAACAAGGTTAAAAATACGCACACCAACTCTTTTTATAATTTTCTAATTAATCAAAAATACTCAGAAGAAAATATTTTTGAATTTTAAAAGTTTTAAAATGTTTTTGAGAATTTTTGTAGATTTTTCGGATATTTTTGGATTTTTCTAAAAATCAAAAAGAGAAAAAAAAAAGAAAATGTGCACATCTTGAAGTAATTTGCAATTTAAAAATCTTTTAAATGCCCAAAACTCATCGCAAATATTTTTACGACAAACTACAGGCAAATATCTACAAACAGGAACTGAAATCACAATTTTTGGATTTTTGTGGATTTTTTATGATTTTTATTAGATTTTTGATGTTTTTTAATTTTTTGGGTTTTAGATATAATTAATGCGTGAAAATTGGTCATAAAATAAAAGATAATGAAATACAACTACTCTAATTTTTTTAGAATTTTTGGAACAATATTTGAATTTTTATGAATTTCGGAATTTCAATAAGATAAAAAAATACTGTTTTTGATTTTTAAATAATAATAAATGAGGACAAAATGCAATGAAAAATTTATGCTAAGAAGATAATCACATCAGGAGCATAGCACAATTTTTTCAAAATTTTTAGATCATGAATACCATTTATTTCATTCAAAAGAGCACATAAATATTTGTTATGCAGTTCAGGGACTACTTTGCAATTAGTTCAATGTTTTGCAGCAAATAAATAATAAAATGAACAGAGAAAAAATTGCAATTTACCCAAGTTATGCGTGATGCGCACGTGATCTTCTTGTATTGCAGAGGCTCTTTTGCAATTTGAAAAACTCCGGGAGCGCAACTGTAAATTTCCCTCTCTTTTTTTAATTAATGGGAGTCCTAGGGCTTTCCTTCGTTTTTGCAATCTCAAAGGGGGAGCAACAAGGGGGGCGCCACCCCCTTTCTTCTTCTTCACACGCGGGTGACAAAGGGGCACCAACAAGGGCTGGGGGCGCTGGTCGCCGACAAGTACAGCTCGCACGGGCGTCGCCGCTCTACGGTGAGGCGTGGCGATGGTTGAGTGGCGTACGGTGGGCTCGCGCGGGAGGTCGGTGTCGAGGGCTGCTACAGGTGCGGAGGGCTAGGCGCGGCGTGCTGGAGGTGGTGTGGCACCGCCCCACACGGCGGAGAAGCTCGCGCGGGCGGCGGGTCTTTACGGCAGGGTCCGCGCACGCATGACGATCTGGGATGCTGTCGCACAGGGGAACGCGTGGAGGTTGAAAGGCGGGGCGGGGTCGCGCTGTCGCAGGAGGTGGAGGGGCTTCAGAGGCGGAGAAGGCGCGGCCCAGCGGCGATGAACTGCAACAGCGAATGGAGGAGAAGCAACGGGTGGCGAGGCACGGGGCGGCGCGCTGGGCAGTTGGCCGCGCGCGAGGCGGCGCAGCCGCGTGGCTGGAAGGTGCACGGCGGTGACGGCGAGGGTGCGGGCGATGACGCCCCTGCTGTTGTCTTATTATTTATTTATTTATTTATTTTCTATTTTTTTATCTTCTTATGTAAATAGTGAATGATAATAAAAAAAATTTTTTTAAAATTTTTTTTGTAAATCCGAAAAAACAGGAAATAAAAAGGATAGAGAATTTTTTTAATTTTCTTTTATATGATCCTGCAAAACAAACGTTAGAGACCAAAAAGAAGTAAATTTTTTTATTTATCTACAACTCGGAAAAATAAACGAGGATTCGATGAAAAATGAGGATTGAATCCGAATCTCCGACCACCGTGCGTGATCGGAGTTGATAGATCGTGGGAGGTAGAGATTGAAGGCGGAGAGATCGCGAAGATGATATGAAAATTCGAGTCGGAGCAGATCAAAAGCGTGATGAATTTTTTTTTAACGGATCTAGAGAAATAAAAATGACGATGGAAAAAACTACGACAAACTAAACTACGATTAAACTAAGATAAAATGCGAAGAAAAATGTGGTTCTCAGCTTAGGAGCGGAAAATGGACGCGATTGCCTCGACGAAGGCCGAATCGCTGTCACCGGACGGCTCGGAGGCTAGACACCTTTTCTCGACAAGAAGACTCTCGGAGATCGGGCTCCTCTCTGTAAAGATTGATCAAGTTGAAATGAGGGAGAAGGAGCCATATAAATAGAAAAGAGATGAAATTTGAATTTTGAATTTTTGAATAAAGAGATAAGGGGGATGAAAAATTGAAATGAATTTTTGAATTTTTTTGGTGGAAGGGAGATGAAATTTGAAATGAAAATAAAAGAGAAATAAAACTAATGACAAAATTATCTATTTTTTTTGAATTTTCGTCACTTATTTAATTTGAATTAAAAAATGTTATTTTTTTATTTTTTTTATGAAGGTTAATTAAAAATAGCAACTATATACATATAATACATACATATATGACATTATACATAAGGGTAAATGACTAAATTAGCCCCCTTTTTGTTTTTTAAAGAATTTTTTTTTATTTTTATTTTTGTTTTAAAGAATTAGTGAGAATAATTTACAAATATATAAAAATAAATATGCACAAAATACATGGGAAAACTGCACAAACCACCCCAGAAAACCAACTTTTCAACTGTAACTCTAAAAATTATGAAAATACAGCCATTTTGAAGATAATTTAATTTCGAGTCCAATAGAAGTGAGATTGATTCAATTTGAGCTCATATGGAGTCGGAATTGGTTTTTCAATTAGTGCTTAGTAGCTTTTTCCAAGTGTGGCTACTTTTATTCTGTACAAGATTTAATTGTGCAATCAATTTTAGTAGTTAGAACACATTTTTATTTACAACTTTGGTTTTGAATGTTATTTGATTTGACGTCAATTAAGGCACAAATAAATTAGTGTTGGTGATATACAGATATATACAAAATAAGTAAGAACACATTTTTTTTGGATTTTCTAGTTAAGGACCCTATCTCCCCCTACTTTATTCCTGGTCGATCAGGTCAAGTCTTGACCTTCTCTCAGAGTTCGGGTCAGCCTGTATACAGTCTTCCTTTTTTCTTTTTTTTATTTTCTTTTCTTTATTTATTTTTTTATTTTCTTTTCTTTATTTTTCCCTTCTTTCTTTCTTTATTTATTTTAGGTTAAAATTAGTCAGAAATGTACAATATTTACATAGATGCAAGTTAGTTAGAATATGGAGTTAGTGTCATATGCAGGTGTTTTATAAGGGATTTTAAGCTAAAATAAATGAATAAAGATGACGAATCGCAGATTCATCATCCCGCTATGCTTTACCTTTGCTAGTCACTTAGCAAACACTTATTTGAAAGAATAAGTGAAGAAAAAGAAAGGGAAAATAAAGAAAGTAGAACAGCATTGAGTATTAAACTTATCTTCATAAAATTGTAATTTGGAGCTCTGTCGGACCTTTGGATTATTAGTGTGTCGGAACTTCTGTAAGACCTAGAATTTAAAAAACGACAGCCTTTAAGTTCTACACATCATTGTCACAGTTTCGGCTCAGAAGTCATCTTAGATCAATCCTCTTCTCAAAGCACACCCTATGAACATTGAACAATCGACTCATGTGTGTGAAAGGTTTTAGCTCTTCCCATCCAGAATGCCGGACTACCATGCAAATCTCCTCTCCAATAACTCGTCCTCGGGGAGTCAGTTATTTCCTTCTAAGGTCTGTCACGTTGTGTTCACAATCGGATTGGGGGAGAAGTTAGAAGAAGGAGAAAAGAACTGGAGGGTGGCCAGTGTAGTCACCTCTCCTTGTGAAGCTGGCCAGTGTAGCCGAGTCTCACCAAGATCTGCAGGTTTCTTGAAGCTTGGACCTTTTTGGTCAGATATTTATTTGGTAGTGGCTTCTTTGTATTTGGATTTTTGGTGGTTCTGCTTGGATCTTGTTGTCCCCCTACGGATATAGAATCTTCTGTTTCCGTACATTTTTTGGGGTCTTAGAAAAAATTATGCCCAGTCGTCCATCCCTTTTCCGAAGCTTTATTTCAACCCGTACTCCGGTCTTTAGATTTCCACGCTACCAGAAAAGAAACTCATACAATCTTCCAATATCCCGTCTGAGTTAAGCTAAGTGCATAGTGCGAGAGTACAAATTAATTCCCTATTCCAGAGTTATACCCAGAATGAAGAGACCAGGTTAGACACTAAGAGTCAAACGCTGCACATTGTCATATGGAACTCAAAGAATTAAGTCAAGGACCTGAAGCTTCTAAAATCCTATTTCTCGGTGAAGTTTCTCTGAAAATTAGGTGGATTCTGATCCAACTAAGCTCCATTCTTCAATTTTATTCCAGACATAGTTTAAATATCAATACTATCCTGAAAAATGCACATGCAAATGCAAAATATGAACAATGTAGAGAGTGATTTTTTGGAAAAAGAATGATGCACATGTGAAAAGAACAATTTTTTTAAACAATTTTCTAATTTTGAACTTTTTATGGGTTTTTTTAGAAAAAAAATATGCAGATGCAAAAGAAATTTTTTTTGGATTATGCAAATTTTTATAGATTTTTGGTTTTGTAGTTTTTTTAAGGAAAAAGGTTAGTAAAATATATACAAGTATATACAAGGTTTTTTTGTTTTTTTCTGTTTTTGTTTTTTAAATTTTTTTTGTGTTTTTGTTTTTTTTGTTGATTTTTTTTGTTTTTTTTGTTTTTTTATGCATGTGGATTTTACAAACTATACACATAACCCCCCAAATAAACGTATTTAAAAGTACGAGTTATGTCTAAAGTATATATACAATATATACGACACCCCCCTATACTTAGCTCGAACTATGTTCTCATAGTGATCAGAGAGCGAAAAAGAAAGACATAACTCGTGCTAAGTATAGAAAAGTGAAAAGATAAGATAAAAAGAAGAGAAGATGGTGATCCCCCCTATACTTAGGATCAAGTAATCCTAAGTATAGTAGAGTGTACAGAAGGAGAAAACCGATGACGAGAATGTACGGACTCAAAAATAAAATAACACGATATGAACAACATCACCCCCCTATACTTAGGGTAGAGTATCCCTAAGTATAGGCAACAACAAGAGTGATGAACAGGACGAAAATGAACAACACAAATCATTCACCCCCCTATACTTAGGATAAAACACATCCTAAGTATAGCATATATACACACCAGGAAAAGGGGTGAATGATAAAACGGGAGAAGAAAGAGTAAAACGAAAGGATATACAAGAGGAGTGGATGTACAAAGGTCAAGAAGGTCGAAAGCGAACCTTCTTGCGAGACCGCTGATGTATGGATTTGACAAGGTGTAGGTCGATATTGGGATCATCATTAGACATAAACTGAGTAGGATCGACCAAGAATATATCCTCAGCGGTTTCAGATTGTGCAGGCCTAAACCGATTATTGAAAGTAGTGTAGTCATGTCCGGCCTGAGAAGTCTCGCAAACATCAAAGTAAAATGGCTCGAAATCATTATCCAAAAAAGTAGGATCATTTTCACCCTGGCGAGCCTCTATTGGATCATCATCTTTATCAAAAGGCCCAAATTCTTTTATAAAAGCAATCAAATCAAATTTGGCCTGATCGGTCTCATCTGAATCAGGGTAAATAAGAACGGACTCATCAGTGGAAGTAGTCAAATCATGTCCATCTTGTCTAGTCTCAGATTCTGCCTTCCGCTCTAAGGTGTCTATAGTGTAAATTCCGCGGATGTCATCAATGCATCTCCATATAATAGAAGGGAGAACTCCAAGGTCTATGCTCTCCGAGTCTTCCTCATTGAAGAGGAATTCTTGGGTTTCATTCTCATCCAACATATAACAAGAATCTCTGATATTATCATCGATGTCAAATTCCTTGGGGTTGGCTAACACGGGCGGGTTCTCATGAGATGCAGGTTTCTGGGCAGTAGTGGGTGTAGTGATCAACACATCACTCCCTATATCAGAACGAAAGTGAATCTCTCCTGAACCATAATCAATAACGGCTCCCCCATAGGCGAGAAAGGTCGTCCCAGGATGATTGGAGGGTGCTCCACAGGGGCGGAGGTCTCCATGGGCATTACAACAAAATCTGAAGTAAAATCCATGCCCTGAATAGAAATGACATCATTTTTTAGAATACCCTTCGGCCTCTTGATAGATCCATCAGCAAATTGAACTATCATTCTGGTTTTCTTGAGAGGACCAAGATGAAGAGACTGTACCATAGAGAAGGGTATTACATTGATTGATGAACCGCCGTCAAGGAGAGTGTTATCACAAGAATAGTCAGATATGGAGCAACTCACAAGAGGTGTGGCAGTGTTCCCTTTCTTAAAATATGAACGGTGAGAGATGGCGTAGGAAGTGGCCATGGTCAGGATGTGATGCTCAAATCTTCTCCTTTGCTTTCTCTTCTTGTGTTGAGGAGTAGATAAATCTGTCATGGCCTGTTGAAGTGGAGCTTTAATGATCTCATGGAGGGTGGCTACCACTTCGGGTTCAGTCAACATTTTTTTGAACTTTTGGACCTCATCCATAAAAGGGAGGAGGTCAGAATCAGCATTTACACGAGGATTGCCAAGAGCAGTCTGTATAATGGAATCCTCGGAGTCAAGGTTGGGACATGTGGTGGATGATTGTGTGGGAAATTGGTTGGGCATTTGGGTCCTCTCCTCACAAAATGAATCAATAATGTGTCTCCCATAATCTTTTTGGCTTTTTAAATTTTTCTCATTTTTTTGTATTTTGGGTGATTGCAAGTTCTCATGATTATCCTCAAGTGAACCATATCCTCAAATAGTGGAGCAGAATTTTGGCTCATATTTATGTTAAATAGATTACTAATCCTCGAATTCATATGCTCCACTATCTGGTTCAGTGTTTCAAGTGTGGAAATCGTGAAAGATGACTCCAAAATCTCAGGATCGGATGGGTTGAATGAGGGTGGGTGAAAATCAAAGTCATCCAATTCCTGAAATAATGGGTTAGGCGGATATGCACAAAAATCAGGAGGAAAGTCCCCCTGGAAAAAGGAAGGTGGATCGTCCGGAGAGTACAAGGTATCCACGAAGATAGGATTGAAATAACTCCAGTCGGCCATCTCCGAAACAATAGACAGGATCGGGAGAGCACGGGGATCAAGTCAAAAGATATGGAGAAAAGGCGCAAATGCAAAAAAGGATCTAGCAAGCATACAAGCAATCAAACACAATACAAACCCCCAATTCACCAACTCACGCAATGTGAAGACCATGAAGATTCAGTCTCTTAATCTTGTCTGTTTTAGAGTTAGGTGATAATCACAAAAGTTGTACAAACACTTAGGCTGAATTATGGGATTTGGGCACTAACCTTAGTGTGTACGCGAGTAAGTTAAAACGAATACAATGAGGGGGTGACTCTCCCCAAAACAATGATTTTTTCTTTGTGTTTTTTAGGGTCGAGTTTTCTTTAGCAGTCCCGGTTTAGCAGTTATCACTTGGTTAAAAATATTTTCAAAGAATCGCCTACCGAGTGTCCAATTTCCTTTTTAACTTATGTGAGTGAAAATAAGGAAGGAGATCGGAAATGCCAATGTACGATTAAAAACAATCATGCATGCAGTGATTAGAGATGCATACCTTGTCGCCAGCACTCTACATGCAAGTGATCTGCGCAGAATTTAAATAAACTAATCCTATATGCAATGCAAGCGAACCGTCCTAGATGATAGCTTCTATTAACGGGCAAGAACAAGTTAATTTGACTAATTCCAAATTACACTCTACTCTATAGGCACAGAAATATCTTGTTTAGGGTGTTTGGACCTAATTAATTACCTGTCTCAAGCAAATTAATTAAAGCAATCAAGAGGTAGCTCACGAAATCCGCAGAAAATAAAGAAAAATACAGGCGATGAAAACAAAACCGGTGAGGTCCCCCAAGTGCACCGGCACTTGGTGAAACAGACCCCGCAACAAATGAATGTCCTTTTACAAAGTTCAATGGAAAAGAAAAACTCTCTCTCTCTCTTTAAAAAATTTTTTTCATCTCCTTCACTTCTTCTTCTCTTCTTCTCACGCTATCCTGTGACTTGGTGAATAATCAAGCCACCTCCACATCGCTTGGGTGCTTCGGCTCTCCTAGGATTGCCTCCTTCGCTCCGTAGGCCCTCGCAAGAAAAAGAAAAGAGAATGTGTAAGAAAACAATTATCAAATATGAGGAAAAAATGAAACAAATGTAGTGATATAAACAATGAAGTGGATAGAAAAATATACAACCAAGAATAGTAGGTCAAAAAGAGAAATCTAACTACCCTCGCCGTGCCTCCCCAGCAACGGCGCCATTTTGTTGTGGCACATTTTTCTAGGGACGGAAAATAATTAATAAAATATGTCATTGTTATCCCTAAAACCTGTGACAACAAAAAATTTTTTATATTTTTGCTACTTATTAACCTATATAGCGGATAAGGTCGAACTCAGGGAGGCTACAATTCCCGAGGGTTATTCAATTAATCAGAAACTAATTAAAAGAAAATAGGAATCTCAAAGGACAACTATCCTTGGTTTTGTGATTTTTTTTGAATCTTTTTATTTTTTATATTTTTTTCTAATATTTTTATTTTCTGATTTTCAAATTTTTAGTGATTTTGATTTTGCAATTTTTTTTAATTTTCAAAAATCACGAACAATATGAACAAGGTTAAAAATACGCACACCAACTCTTTTTGTAATTTTCTAATTAATAAAAAATACTCAGAAGAAAAAATTTTTGAGTTTTAAAAGTTTTAAAATGTTTTTGAGAATTTTTGTAGATTTTTCGGATGTTTTTATTTTTTTAAAATCAAACAGTGAAAAAAATAAGAAAATGTGCACAGACTGGAGTAATTTGCAATTTAAAAATCTTTTAAATGCCCAAAACTCCTAGCAAATATTTTTACGACAAACTACAGGCAAATATCTGCAAACAGGAACTGAAATCACAATTTTTGGATTTTTTGTGGATTTTTTTATGATTTTTATAAGATTTTTTATGTTTTTATTGGGTTTTAGAAATAATTAATGCGTGAAAATTGGTTATAAATTAAAAGACAATGAAATACAATTACTCTAATTTTTTTGGAATTTTTGGAACAATATTTGAATTTTTATGAATTTTGAAATTTCAATAAGACAAAAAGATACTGTTTTTTATTTTTAAATAATAATAAATGAGGACAAAATGCAATGAAAAATTTATGCTAAGAAGATAATCACATCAGGAGCATAGCACAATTTTTTCAAAATTTTTGGATCATGAATATAATTTATTTCATTCAAAAGAGCACATAAATATTTGTTATGCAGTTCAGGGACTACTTTGCAATTAGTTCAATGTTTTGCAGCAAATAAAAATAGAATAAACAGAGAAAAAATTGCAATTTACCCAAGTTATGCGTGCTGCGCACATGATCTTCTTGTACTACAGAGGCTCTTTTGCAATTTGAAAAACTCTGAGAGCGCAACTGTAAATTTCCCTCTCTTTTTTTAATTAATGGGAGCCCCAAGGCTTTCCTTCGTTTTCGCAATCTCAAGGGGGAACCAACAAGGGGGGCGCCACCCCTTTTGTTCTTCTTCACACACGGGTGACAAAGGGGCACCAACAAGGGCCAGGGGGCACTAGTCGCCGGCGGGTGCAGCTCGCGCGGGCGGCGCCGCTAAATAGCAACTATATACATATAATACATACATATATGACATTATACACAAGGGTAAATGACGAAATTTGCCCCCTTTTTGTTTTTAAAGATTTTTTTTATTTTTGTTTTAATGAATTAGTGAGAATTATATACAAATATATACAAATACAATATGCACAAAATATATGGAAAAATTGCACAAACCACCCCAGAAAACTGACTTTTCAACCGTAACTCTAAAATTATGAAAATATAGCCATTTTGAAGATAATTTAATTTCGAGTCCAATGGAAGTGAGATTGATTCAATTTGAGCTCATATAGAGTCGGAATTGGTTTTTCAATTAGTACTTAGTGGCTTTTTCCAAGTGTGGCTACTTTTATTCTGTACAAGATTTAATTGTGCAATCAATTTTAATAATTAGAACCCATTTTTATTTACAACTTTGGTTTTGAATGTTATTTGATTTGAGGTCAATTAAGGCACAAATAAATTAGTGTTGGTGATATACATATATATACAAAATAAGTAAGAACACATTTTTTTTGGATTTTCTAGTTAAGGACCCTATCTCCCCCTACTTTAAACCTGGTCGATCAGGTCAAGTCTTGACCTTCTCTCGGGGTTCGGGTCAGCCTGTATACAGTCTTCCTTTTTTCTTTTTTTTATTTTCTTTTCTTTATTTATTTTTTATTTTCTTTTCTTTATTTTTCCTTTATTTATTTATTTATTTTAGGTTAAAATTAGTCAGAAATGTACAATATTTACACAGATGCAAGTTAGTAAGAATATGGAGTTAGTGTCATATGTAGGTATTTTATAAGGGATTTTAAGCTAAAATAAATGAATAAAGATGACGAATCGCAGATTCATCAGACATCCACACTCTTCCAATGGAAGTTGGTGGCCGCCCACCCTCTTAGGTGGATTGGGTCAATATACACATTATCTAATGAGATCTCTTTTCTCATGAGATCTCACTATCTCATGATATCTCCAAGTTTTACAATAACAATTGTGTAAATTATTAAAAAAAAATTCATCTTGTGAATATTACAATCATGCCATTGATAAAATGTGAATCACATTCACATCCCAAAACAAAATGTAAATTATATTTTCAATTAATCATCCAATGTGAATCCAATTCACATCAATAATTAATTAACAAATATAAATCGCAGTAGTCTCTCTCTAATATATTATAAATTATATTTATAATATATTTATGATTAATGTGGATAGTGCTATCCACATTATTCATATCCAAGATATTTAAATCTTATTTAATCATCTTGGATCTCTATTCTCATGTGCCCAAATAATATGAATTACATTCACATTATTCACATCTTTGATAATCAAATCACATTTAATTATCTCAAATAACTCTCCTTATAATATGAATTAAATTCATATTATTCACGATAATTAAATCACATTTAATTATCCATTTCTCAATGCTCGGATACATATATCAACAATGAAATTATCCTGAACTCTTTCAAGGATAATGCGCTTTCTTCGCGGATACATGGAGATAAGGATAGGGCGATTGTATTATTCCATGTACAGTAACTTGGATATTGAGGTCACATCTCAAATACAGATCTTACGGACCTCCCAAATATGTATGATTTAATCAAAGCCGTAAATCTAATCTTCTCATTGCATCTGAATCACATTCAGATCAATGTCCAACATTTGGACTAAGATCAGATTACTTCTCTATGAGAGGAGTCACTAAAATCCAGACTTGTTTCATTACTCCCTCGGAATGGAAGCGTCATGATTATACAATCGTTTGTGATCACATCACCCTCAAGTATTCCTAATACATGTACATCCTGCATACTGGAAGACCCAGAGTAAATCCAAAGTATTAGATTAATTTTACATTGTCTACTTCAGGGATTTATCATTAAGTTTCTCATTTGACTATTGGGAGTTGGTACCGTTTATATACTTTCCAAAAGCATATATCATACCCAGGTGTTGATCATATACTTTCGAAAAGCATATATCAAACCTACAAATTCAGTCAAGCTTCCAAAGCGAGATGACTGTGCACGAAATTTGATTCTTCCCAATATCTCACGAGTGAGCTCGTGTCTTCCGGTTCAGTGGTTCAGCAACTGAACATGTATGATCCCTTTGAGAGATATTATTACTCATATGCCCTTGTATGCACATCAATGTGTTGGTGTATAGCCTTTGATTAGGTCATCAACCTATTGTTCTGCCAAATGTTCATACTCAGACATATAGTAACGCATCTGTCTCTAATCAGAGGATGCATGTCTATATCGTGACAGCATACGACATAGGTCGTTGGTTATCTCAATCTCGTTTAGTCAACCCTTTAACCTAACTAATCTGACACCTCCGAATCTCTATTCCTATGCAGAGGACCTGCATCAAGAGGTTGGCCAGATATCAGCCTTTAGAGAAAGGACTGCCATATCCTTCTCAGCTTTGAGTTCCTCTCTTAATTCTTGATGAGTCCTCAATCTAAGAAAAGGACTGCCATATCCTTCTCAGCTTGGAGTTCCTCTCTTAACAATCATTTGATGGTTCTTGATGAGTCCTCAATCTAACTCTTTAGATATTCATCCAAGCACCAGCCTCTATGGTTCAATAATTGAATCAACTACTATATGATCATCAAGATGGCCACGGTACATAACCTTAATTGTACTAAGGGACCTATTATGCAAATTAGTTATTCTTCATTTCAGATCAGGGAATGATATTTGCAATAACATTTATTGCATAATGGCTCGTATTGGGCTCACATGTCTGACAATCTCCTACTAGCCCAAAGAGCCATTAATGGGGTAATCTTTAAACCCACACTCATGTGAAAATCATAGGCTATTTAGAAAAATAGCTAGGTAAGCTGATCAGTCTCTCTGTTCCCAAGAGACTATGCCATCCTTTTACGGCACTTGCATATCCCCTAGTAACATTTCTCACATCTAATGCGAATGTTGCATCTTATGCAACCAATACTCAATATTGTCAGTTATAGTGTCCTTAACACTATAGCTCAATAATTGTTATAACTAGTATTTCCATTATCCTTATTAGAATACCCTTATTCCTTAGTATCTCTAACTCCTATGGTATCCTTAGTTAAGACCTTCTAGATCTCCATCTATAAAGTCTTAAGTTCTTGAAGATAAGATATAGAGATCACTATCTCTAAGTCTTGTCATCTTCGAAGATTTTGTCATTACTGCAATCAAGTATTTTATCACCATAGTAGGATTAGCAACAGTTTACTACTCCTACTCCATGGCAGACATCTAACATACAACCGATCTCTATTCTCATGTGCCCAAATAATATGAATCACATTCACATTATTCACATCTTTGACAATTAAATCACATTTAATTATCTCAAATAACTCTCCTTATAATATGAATAAAATTCATATTATTCATGATAATTAAATAACATTTAATTATCCATTTCTCAATGCTCGGATGCATATATCAACAATGAAATTATCCTGAACTCTTTCAAGGATATTGCGCTTTCTCCGCGGATACTTGGAGATAAAGACAGTGCGATTGTATTGTTCCACGTATAATAACTTAGATATTGAGATCACATCCCAAATCCAGATCTTTCGAACCTCCCAAATATGTTTGATTTAATCAAAGCCGTAAATCTAATCTTTTCACTGCATCTGAATCACATTCAGATCAATGTCCAACATTTGGACTAAGATCAGATTACTTCTCTGTGAGAGGAGTCACTAAAATCCAAACCTGTTTCATTACTCCCTCGGAATGGAAGCATCATGGTTATACAATCGTTTATGATCACATCACCCTCAAGTATTCCTAATACATATACATCTTGCATACTGGAAGACCCAGAATAAATCCAAAGTATTAGATCCATTTTACATTTTCTACTTCAGGGATTTATCATTAAGTTTCTCTTTTGACTATTGGGAGTTGGTACCATTCATATACTTTTAAAAAGGATATATCATACTCAGGTGTTGATCATATACTTTCCAAAAGCATATATTAAACCTATAAATTCAGTCAAGCTTCGAAAGTGAGACGAACGTGCATAGAATTTGATTCTTCCCAATATCTCATGAGTGAGCTCGTGTCTTCCGGTTAGTAACTGAACTTGTATGATCCCTTTGAGAGATCTTATTACTCATATGCTCTTGCATGCACACTAGTGTGCCGGTGTATAACCTTTGGTTAGGTCATCAACTTATTGATCTGCCAAATGTTCATACTTAGACATATAGTAACGCATCTGTCTCCGATCAGAGGATGCGTGCCTATATCGTGACAGCATATGACATAGGTTTTTGGTTATCTCGGTCTTGTTAAGTCAACTCTTTGACCTAACTAATCTGACACGTCCGAATCTCTATTCCTATGTAGAGGACCTGCATCAAGAGGTTGGTTAGATATCAGCCTTTAGAGAAAGGATTGGCATATCCTTCTTAGGTTGGAGATCCTCTCTTAACAATCATTTGATGGTGTTTGATGAGTCCTCAATCTAACTCTTTAGATATTCATCCAAGCACCAGCCTCTATGATTCAATAATTGAATCAACTATTGTATGATCATCAAGATGGCCATGGTACATAACCCTAATTGTACTATGGGACCTATTATGTAAATTAGTTATTCTTCATTTCAGATCAGGGAATGATATTTGCAATAACATTTATTGCATAATGGCTCGCTATGGGCTCGCTTGTCCAACAAGGTTGACTTCCTATCATCAACATCTAATTGGACGTTTGAATCTGTGTACGCTAAGACTTGTAGATCATTATCTCCATAAACCAAAATGTAGTATTGAGTTCTTCTTAGGTACTTGAAAATGCTTTTCACTGCAGTCTAATGTTTCTCTCCATAGCAAGATTGGTAGTAGCTACCACTCCCACTACATGCAGATCTCTAATCCAGTATGTATGATGGCATAAACAATGCTTCTTATAGCCGATGCATAAGGGCATCTAGCTCCGATTTTTTTCTTCAATAGATTGAGGAGCCACTCTTTGGACAAGTGAATACCATATCTTAAGGGAAGGAAGCCTTTCTTGGAATTATCCATATTGAATCTTTCCAAGATTATATTGTGTATCCTTATTGTGATAGTCACAATATCCTCTTTTCTCTGTTTCTGAATAGTTTCAGAACCAAGATGTAAGAGGCATCTCTGAGATCTTTTATCTCAAAGATATTGGACAACCAGATCTTAACACTAGTCATCATCCATGTATCATTATCAATGATAGGGATGTCATCTACATAAAGCACAATGAACATGATGGCACTTCCACTAAGCTTCTTGTATATATATATATATTGTAATAAATAAAAAAATATTTATTATGCATCACAGAAATACGGAATAATTAGCAAACTTTTTATCAAAATAATGTAAGTTCATCGTATGAACTAAAAAAATGCAGCACAACAATTTGTGCAATCGAAAATCACAAAATTTAAGGAAACAATTATCAAAGTTATTTCTAATATTCACAAATAGTATAAGAGATAGATCAGGATTACCTTTGAAGTGTGAATTTCTAAATGAAAATTGCCAAAGTGATTTCGGACGGCTTGGCTCTTCCCACTTAAATCTTTAACGTATCCGATAGCCCAGTTGGAGCTATACCCCTTCGCAGATGGAGGGGCCCAATTAGGTCCAAGCCTTGATCTAATGGTGGAGGATAGGCTTGATCCAATGACTACTGGAGATGTGGAGTTGCGCTCAACATCGAATGATGGCTAAGGGTGGAGGAAGAACTATCGTGCGAGGCTCTTTCGATCGGCGTTAGCTCGCGACTCTAGAGGTATTTCATGCTACTCTAATGCTCTTTAGGTTCCAGAAAGGATTTTGCAGCTGTTGGTACTGTTAAGAAGGTCCAGGATCCGTCAACAAGGTCCTGGAGTGCTCGTGGAAGCTCAGGAACCTGGAATGCTACGTGCTGCTCAAAATAAACCCCAAGAGGGTCTCCTTGCTACTCTATCATGCACAAAGAGCAATGGGGGTGGCACACAAACAAAATGGGACCTTTTTTTTGGTGGAGTGAGGTGGATATGGATCTTGGCAGAGGTATCCGGTGATGTAGCCACTACAAGAAAAAGCATATTTTGCTACTACAACTATAGTAGCAAAATGGTGGCCGAGTAGTCGCAACATGGTAGCAACTTAGGGTTGCTACCACATGTGGTAGCAAACTATGTAGTCGCACCAAAAGGGTCGCAAACTCCTTACGACTATAATATGGTCGCAATTTTGGTCGAAATAATAGTCGCTAGTAGTTGGATTGGAGTCGTAAAATAGTAGTAAATTTTCAACCGTTTGTGACTATGTTGCTACTATTCTGCAACCATGGAGGGACTGCAAACATATGATGACACATCAACCATATGGCATGTACTTACATTGATAGCAATTGTTTGCCACCACGTTGGCACTAAATTGTTATAACATTGCCACTATTTTCTTTTCAGTGGTAGCAACATGGTGCCAACGTAGTCGCAAAATCTGATAAGTAAGGGAAAAAAATATAATACAAACCTACAGCCTTGAACATGCTTCTCTTTAGGATTCATAGCTTATAAACATTTAAAAAACATATAACACTATCCACTGCAATTGTTTATACTATCCAAGAAAACATCCCACACTTAAAGAACAAATCAGATACAGATATGCATCCAAAATTACAACTTGCAATACTTCATGCGAAGCTATATTGGTCATACATATTGCAAATCTAAGAAAGCAAGACTTTAAATGTTGTAAAAAAGTTATAATTTTTAATATATACATAATTAATATAATCTAAGGTTATGAAACTACGAAGTTTTAAAGTACAACATAACCAATAGTAAGGATTTGTTTCCATCCATTTGGTAAAAACATTATCTTTCTTGGTCTTGCCCTCGTCCTTCAAAATTTCTTTTTCCTTATCGATATGCTCCCTATGATATGAAATGACAACCCCTTTAGTTTGTTATACCTTGTATGCCATGACATTATCCTCGATTTCCTCCTCCTCCTCGTCCTCTTCCTTTTCATCACCCTCCTCTTCCCTTTCCCGAGATCATGTATTGATTGCAGTTCCTATGAAGCACAAAAGGAGTTTTAAAATGCTACGAAGATAACTCAATTATTAAGTTACGATCTAACATTGCATGATAATGATAATGTTAGGTATAGACTTAAATGGCTAAAGGCCTTTACAAGTTTACAACCTCCTTCATATAAGAAACAAACCTCTGCAAA
The DNA here is from genome assembly GCA_037367405.1 of Ottelia alismoides. Lineage (NCBI taxonomy): Eukaryota > Viridiplantae > Streptophyta > Magnoliopsida > Alismatales > Hydrocharitaceae > Ottelia > Ottelia alismoides. The sequence goes on from JAZKJV010001257.1 coordinate 421,743, forward strand.
AAATGCAACCCTTCCCTAATGGATGGATACTTCCACATGATGCATCCCTTGGATTTACAAACAAAAATTAAGAAAGATAAAAAAAATAAGGATTGAAAAAATAAGTAATTAAAATCAAGTTGCATCAACGTGTCACCGACATTTGAATCTGTGGAAAAAAATCATCAAAAACTAACGATCTTATCCATCTTTCAGAGGAATAGTCAGACCTGACGCAGTTCCTGCTGATTTATAATTGCTGTAGAAAGAAGGCATATCAGCTTCATATCCTCGATCTTTTTCTAGAAATTTACTTAGATCTCATCTTCAAGTGTATCTATGGAACTAATCAAAGTAGTAGTTTGAAATCAATTCTTCCTTTTAACAACAAAATGCTCATAGAATAGGTTTTTCAAATGCCAAAAGGATGAAAATTCAAGAGGGATAATCACCAAACTATCATAATATCATTAACCAAAGAAAAAATTACATAACACATACAAGTAAGATCCAATTAAATAAAAGAGCACGTCCACAGTAAAAATATAGCCTTAAGGATATGCATACAAAGTATCTCTCATATTGAAACCATACGGTGCTAGTGTGCCCATACAACCTTAACATTACACACAACATTCTACACATAGAATCACTCACCCAACGATTGCCTTGATTGGTGTCTTATGTAAGCTTGCATACCTCCAAAGAGCACGGTAGATAAAGAGCCTAGTCCTCTAGTGTATACACTTAAAAAGAGCACAGTGGATAAAGAAAGCACAATCCTCTAGTTGATAAAACCCTTTTTATTTCTTAAAAATGAAAAAAGAGAGAACAAATCATCGTTCTTCTTTCATAGTGAAAGATAACAAAATATTAAAGTACATTATCAAAAAGTTCCTTCTTACATACCTAACAAAAGACTCGACCAAGAAAACTTGCAACAAGTAGGGCTTAGCACTGACTGAATGGTTTCACGAATCCTGACAACCACCCCCATTATATCACTACTACCATGAAGTTGCTGATAAAGCTTTTAGAAAAAATAGAAAAGGATTTTTCAAAATCACAGATCAAATTTTATGCGCGGCTCTATCAAACATTTTACTTCCTAACATTGCAATTTGTATAAAATTCAACTTATTCATCATAGATGCGCTAATGACCGTATTGGCAAGCACTGATCTGATAGGAATTCAAGCTAACAATATTATTAAAGTAATTAGTTAGTGAGTACACAACATCACTATATTAGAGTTATTTCTTACAAAAATAGTAATTCACATTACAAAATTTATATTATCATGTGGCTAATCCATATCTGTTTAACAATGTATATATATCCACATCTATATATATTTCAGAGATGTGATAGCATATGTATCCATATATGTACCCAATTTAAAAATATATATGGATATGATAAAACCCATACCTCCATTGGTATCCATTCTTTTGCATCCCAATATAAGAGGTCATATGACTATTGAGAGAATTACCATGAGATACAATGATCGTGCAGGGTGGAGTGTGGAGGATACATTATGTGGTGATTATGATTAGTAATTACCAGAAGTAATGATTGCAAGGTCAACTTTGGATTCTTATCATCATAAAATTTTCTTTGTGGATCAGACGAACCTTTGCCTCATCTTTTGGGCCGATGATCAATGCCAATATCTCTACTTGAGAAACAAATCGATGCTCAGACTTTCCACATAAGATTTGAAATTGTTGGCAATTCAATCCATTTACTCTTTTCCATAACGAGGCCATTGCTCATCGAGATCTAAGCTATAATAACAACAGTGTCAATAGTTGGATAAAAACACCATAATTTCTAAATTAATGACATGATTACGGAACCATTTAATTTGTCCCATGTGAACTCAAACTAAAACATGATAAGAAATATATGAGATTTGCGATATGAGATCGTGGAAAATCAACTCACAATTAATTTACAAGTAAGCACACACCTTTGATCAAGTCAATATGAATCTAGTTCCTATAAGGGGTAATAATCAATTTGTAATTATCAAATATACAACAAGATCAACAAGATGGATCAATTTCAAAATGATGGGAACTCACCCGTACCAAGCGCAGGGAGCACGACCTCGTTGCGTTGTTACATATATGATCCTCCACGACTTGGGATCAAAGATCAAAACTTCAAGAAAACCCCACAAATTACAAGCAATCTAGTTGATTATTAGTACCATGGTGAGATTAACATAGGATCAGAGCGATTTCTTGTTCGTTGAGACTTGGAACCTATTCCTTGATGAGGATGGTATTTGAGAGAAAATATTCTTGGTTAGTTATGATCTATATTGGAGAAATTAGACTGTTCGAGAAATATGGAATTTCGAGCCAGATGTTTTTTTCAAGATAACTTGGACGTTAACACCCTCCTTCCAACCCTCCTGTCAAAAATGAGATTAAATAAATAATCATAACTTCAACACATATATAATTATCAGGTGCAAATGAATGATCAATATTCAATTCCCTGAGCAAGCAACACCATAGGCGTTTCATACGACCAAGTGTACCAGGAATGCAAAACAGATTCGTTAAATTGGGTATTAAAATGGGTCAAGACATAATATACAGATCATTGCAACTAAACTTAACTTCCTTAACCAGTCAGAATGGATATTTGATGTGAAAATTAGACTCTTTGTATCAATATATCCTTATTGCAGATGCTAGCAATTCCTCCAAACTAATTGGGTAGAACCTCGCAGAATGAGCAAATCATCATGAACCTGAGAATCTGAAGTAGTGCATCAAACATTGCTCACCTCGCAGAGAATCGGGACAAGGCTGCAAGTGTTGTAGATAGAGACTATGCATCACATTCTTCAACGACTCCCAACACATCTCAAAATGCTCCAGCAATCTCCGCCACTATCTTCAACATCATGAGAGCCACCACATCCACTGCCATCTTCCAACGCAAAAGCAATCAACAGAATGAAATAGTATATAATTTCTACAAAAATGAATGCAACAATCACAACATAAATGGAGCACTTGATAGGAGCTCGGAGAGGAAAGAAAGCGTCAGATTTCCAACAGTGTTGTATGGGCATCACTTTCATCAAGAGAGTCGAGGAGAACAATCTAATCAATAATGGCATTGTTGGATCATTGGAAATCACAACCTTTAGTGCTTTAGATGGAAATGGAAATAGTGGTGCATTGTCATAGAGAGCAAGTGGTGATGAGTGGGAGATGTTAAAGGTACCTCGGAGCAGGAAAGGATGGAGCACTAGACAAGAGCAATGGTCGGGAAATGAGTTGCATCATTGACGAGTTATGTATGGTTGTTCGACATTCCAACATTTTACTCTGCACGAGCTTGGGCCCCGTGACCACCGCAATGACCTCCTCCACAGTTCTAGTGATCCCTTCCTCTCCACTATCACTTCAGCTGCTACTAGAATCTCCATCTTTCTATAAGAATAACTCTCTTGGGTTGTTTTGATCTGGTACCACCATTGGCATCTTGTGAACAACGTGGTACATTGAATTGGAAATGCTAAAGAAGTAAATAAGGAGGGAAGATACTATCCAGAATCTCCGGTCGTTGAGAACAATCTCACCTTTCATACATGCACCAATTATGCTTGTTAATTTTAGGAGAAAAAAAGCTCAAGTTTTTTTATTGAGAGATTACCTTTTGTATGACAAAGGGGGTGGTGAGGGCCACCAGGATCCCGAAGGTCGCAGGGGAGCAGGAGAAGATCAGGGGAGGCCACATGATGGGTCTGACCATAACACCGGTCGTGGACTTGACAAAGTCGGCCATCTCGGACATGGCACATGAAGCATGAAGGCATCGGAGCCAAGGAAAAAAGGAGCTGATGTGGGGAAGAGGGAAGAGAAATGATGTTTAGGTGGGAGAAGGATATCTGCGAGTGGTTGAATCGTGGGTGAGGGTGGCATTGAAGAAGAGGAGGGAGTAGGGGCAGAGGTCAGGAAGTGATCTACATCTTGAACAAATATTTATTTGAGGTGTGTAAAATGAATAATAATAGGTGAGATTTTGAGTGTCATTTTTGTACAATTCATTTCCCCATCTCTCCCTACTTTATTCCTGATCAACAAAGTCAATATTAATTTAGTCTTGGGGTTCAAGGTCATTCACTATTTACAATACTTCATTCTTTTTCTTTTCTTTCATTTATTATTTTTATTTTGAAATTAAATATCAATATTTATACATCATTTATAGGTTAAATATTGAACGTTATTTTGTACAAATTAATGCTATTTACATGTATTCAACTATAAATGTCATGAAATGGAGATTTATCAGCTACATACCTCTTTCTATATACCCAACTCATTGCTGATCTTGGTGAACTTGTAAGAGTTTCAGATTTGGTGAACTAGGCGAGTTTCGACTTGCTGCTGATCTTGGAAAACTCACTACAAACCTTGGTAGGAATCGCTTCCAGATTTGGCGCACAAACATGTAGAACTTGTGCAATGGTGCACCATTTCTAGATTTGCTACTAACACAACACTTGGTGTAAAGCTTGGGCATCATCCAAAACTTAGGCAATACTGCAATGCTTTTAGATTTGGCGTGGAGTATAACTAGCCAAAATCGCACAACATGTGAGATGGCACATGTGATTGCAAATTTCGTATGGCAGAACATGCATAAGTTGGCACAGAAGAAGAAGTACCGACTACGGATGGCTAGGATTTTGATCAAGAGATGCTTGAAGCTCTGGTGTAAAGCCATCACACTAATACCATTTTAGAAAATAATGCGATGGAGTGAGATAAGTTTATTAAAAGGATACGTTCGGATAGAGTGAAATCCTAATCATATAAAAGAGGAAAATATAATAGAGATCCTCAACATGAACGCTAAAATAGAATTCACAAAAATCGACAAATACTAATGTCAAGATACCGAGAACATCCATACTAGGAAACTAAGTCATACTTCACATTGAGTGTACATGTACATAGAGAAACCCCAATCATAGGTATATACAAAACTTTGATAACGTACAGATAAAACATATTAAAAGATATGCTAATGTATCATGCATGTTACAAATCAAGAGTGCTTCACTAGACCAATTAAATGAATCAAAGTATGAAAAAAATAACAAAACACAAATTTAGACATTTAAAGAAGATTAATGTACTATATAAAAGGGATTGAAAAGACTTGTGATCAACATAAAAGTATGTTGGTTGGAGTTGCTCAGTGGAATCATCTTCCTTGATTACTTCCTTTCGACAATGCTCATTGGATAAGTTTCACCATCTCCTATCAATCTTGATTTTTTTGAGCTGCTAGCCTAAATGTGTTTCCCAAAATCTTCAAGTAAAATCCACAAGACCACCGTGCATCGACTCCAAATTCTAATGTGGCGAATGAAGTATACCTCAAGTGAACCAAGATCAATTTATGGTTGTTAGATTTTAAAAACTGTCAAGTGCTATTATTTGAAGTCAAAAGTCATCTTTTATGTTATCTACAAGAGAACCTACTCATTACCTACCCTCATCGTTCAGGGTCTGCAATCCAACCATTTATTGATCATCTTCAACTTAATTATTACTTAGAAAAACCTTGAAATAAAAAACTATAAAAACATCCCAAATCTAAACTTTATAAAATAACTTGAGTAAGCTAGGAGCACTCCTTGTTACATTCATGCAATGGTGAATGGAGACTATTTTTGATCTCTATTAGATTGGCTAAAAGACACGAGGGAGCTCCATTTAGCCCATTAGAGCATATCATTAGCACTTATCCTCCATCGATATCTCGAACACAAACCTGAATTAAGACAAAGGATTCATGATCCTCCCTAGGACATTTTGGCTATGTACCCATGATAACTGTTAAGTGGAGCTCCACCGTATTCATATGAACATTTCCAGCCTCCCCGCCTCCATCACACGACTCCTATTTGAGACGAAGATTCTCCTTCCTACAATGTTTATGATCTATCGCTAGGGATCAAACACTCAACTTTTAAACATCACCGTTCAAACTTAAAACGATGGAAAATTGCTAAAGAGCGTGCTGAAGATCATAAGCTACAGCCTTGTACCCTGGTTGTTGAGGGGGGTGCCCATAACAACCCAATCAAATTTTAGGATTTTTTTTGTTATTTTGAGATTTTATTTTTATTGTATACTAGTCTTTGACTTTAGTTTTGCATTTTAACCTTTTTGAATTCCTCATTTTGCTTAGATTTTTTTATCATGGGCATGTCTAATATTATACTATTTTCTTTTAAAGTTAGGTAAATTTTCATTGCTTGTTTGGTTTTTAATAATTTTGTGAAGATACATGCTTGGGAATTAAATAGCTAAAAAATTCATATCGAGTAATGAAAATTTAAAACTTAACATACTTGTATATCTTTATATGCTTAATCTACATACAAAAAATCATAGCATGAATTGATATGTTATGCCTAAAACGAAATAAATAATAATTTCATATTTTAATTTATTTCAAGGACATATGTCGGATTTTGACTTGCCAAAATTACCTCACATTCTACACATATTCATGCACACATGATACGATTGTGATGTGTTTTAGGTCTCAATAAGCTGTTATACAAGTGGGAGAACACTCTAGAAAGCAGTTTATGATGGATAATTTTGGACAAGGAATAAAATCCTTTTTTCAATGCGATAAAGTGCCATAATGTTTATTTATCTTTGATAAAGAGATATTTCAATGTCTTTGTCTTGGTATAATAGGTTTTGACACGACCAATTACTTTCTATCCATATAATGCACAAACTTTAGTTGCTGGTTGCACCATTTAATGGATCTTATACGAATTAGCATTTTTTCACTCTTCTGAGCCATGTTAACTTTAGTAAGATCGAGGTATTCTCCTTATACCCTTCTCGTCGAGGAATAACTAATTCGTAGGCTATAATGATGCTATTTGTAATTAGGAAGGCCTAACAGGGGAACATATTGTGTATCATGATTTGTCTTTTTTGACCAATAATATGATATTGGGTGTATTGAGATCTATATGGTGCGCTTGGTACGCGGGTTAGTGTGGGTTAAACTGGGAGAGGGGTAACATATTTTTTTGTATTTTGATGTTTGGATAGATGGTTAAACTGGGGGTGTGTTTGTTGTGATATAATTGTATTGAAGTTTGGAAAATTGAGTAGTTATTGTGATGTGATTGTATTAAATTTTGAAAAAATGAGTAGAAATGGAGTAATTTATAAATTTTATATGATATGATGGTATAATATATTATTTTTTGATGGAATTGATAAAAGAGAATTGATTTATTTAATAATTTTAAAAAGAGAGAGTGGGGCTCACATGGGAGAGAGAAAGAATATGCTAAGGAGGATAAACCTACACTTAACCCCCTAACAGATCGGCCATAAAAAGAGGATTGAGGATGTTGGATGGTAAAGACGGGTCTTTAATAGCTAAACTAATGCAGTTTTTAAAGTTCAACATTTTGGGTCACTCAATGTGACTGCCAGGGTAAAATCTGGTAACAGCAACTTCAGTTCCATAGTTTGCCCGTGGTAACGTTGGCAACACCCGAAATCCGACACTGAACCAACTTGTAGAGGATGCGGCTATCCCGGACACCAGAGATAAGGTTTTTGCCTCCACCCTCCCGCCCACACCACCATTCTCTCTACTCTTCCGACTCCGACGCCTCCCTCCTCATGGTGTCCATCCCCTTCTTCTCCCCTTCCTCCACTATCATCCCCATCCCCCACAAGCTCTCCTTCCTCCCCGCTGCGCCGCCTTTCCCTGCCCCCTTCCACCGCTCCTGCAGAGACTTCTCCCTTGCTGCCGTCGGCACGTCTCCCAACCCCAATTCCCCTCGCTTCCAGCAGAGTCAAAAGCAACAGCAGCCGCAGGTGAGAACTCTGTTCCCTGGTGGGTTCAAGCGTGCTGAAATTAAAGTCCCCACAATTGTGCTCTCGATTGGTGCGGAGGCGGTCCTCGGCAACGATACTGCACAGGCTTCGATAGAGGCCTCTCTGTCCAGGGGCATTGTGGGGATTGTATTGCTTACTGCTGGTGAGGGCGCAAGCAGTGGAGGAGCGCTCTATGAGGCGGCGTGCTTGCTGAAGTCGCTGATCCGGGAGAGGGCCTATCTTGTGATTGATGAGCGTGTGGACATTGCTGCTGCTGTTGGTGCTAATGGAGTTCTTCTCTCGGATCGAGGTTGGTTTTTGCATGACAGTAGTAACTGTTACTATCATTTTTTTAAAAAACAGTTACTATCATTCATACATTCACATAAATGGTGTTAAACTTAAATACCCATAGTTGCAATCAATATCTTGTTTGGATGATGGATTGGTTGTTGAGGGAGATTTGAAGTGATGGGACTTTATAGGAGTTTGTATAAATTATTGGCTGGTGATTGTCTTTAAATTATTGGAGTTAAATTGATGGTTTTAAATATGTATTTTTTGTCAAGTATGATTATATGTGGATTGGGTTGTATTAAGAGTTGTTTTTTAATACGCTGAGCAGTTTTTAAGAACATACCTCTATTTATTTGTATTTTTTCGGGTAGCCGTAACTGTTGTCCTTTGTGGAGCGGAAGTGGAGACCGCAGAACACTTAATCCTGGGATGTAAGATTCATGCATGGACGTTGCAAGCTCGGAGCTCTTTCGGGAGTCTCTATTTAATGCTGGTTTCCACAAAGTTGTTGCCGATTGCTATTCTTTAAAAACATGGCTCATTAGAAATGGAGTGGTTTTTCGAGTTAAATGGTTTTATGTAGAAATGTGGTCCATTTAGCTAATTCTTTCTGCGAGTCTTGACTTCTATATCTTTTATATGTATTTTGTTATTCGTCCATTTATATTATCTAGGAACCTTAGTATGTTCCCCCTTTTTTGCAACTTAAAAAAATCTGCATTTTTAATGGCCCATTGTAAGTGAAGTCCTTCAACAAAAAAATCCCTTCCAAAAACAACCTTCTCATATTTTTGGAATAGCTTACTAATTATATATTTCACTTTGAAAAAATTTCATACCTGTTGGTTATTATCCAGTCCCAAAAATAGGAGGACAATTATCCCCTTGAGGTCCTATTCCAAATACGATTAAGAGAGTTATAGGTGGAGGGAGATGATATAAATAAGTATGACTTCGAAACTCATCCCAAGTCATAAGCATCTCTCTTTCTTCTCTCTTCGTTCTCTCTCCCCAAGTAAGGAGAGAAGCAGCCTACGCAAAGCGTGAGGAGTATCCTGTGCAAGGCGCGAAGAGTACCTTGTAGGGGCGTGAAGAGAAGTTGCATCCGCAAGGAGCGTCTAAGCCAAAGGCACGAGAAGCAGCCGTCAGGGAGGTCCGTTCTCAAGGAAGGGCATCATGTGACGAGGAGTAGCAACGGTATCGTGTTCTCCAAATACAAGGTGACAGTTATCTGATTTTATTCTTGTAACTGAGCCTCAGTTTTATTGGGCAACAAAACTGAGAAGACATTGTGCCCTACCTTTTTCGACCTAGTGGTTCTTTCCCTTGGGTTTTTCCCATCTCTCACATTGAGGAGGGGTTTCCCACATAAAATTTCCAGTCTCTTCGTGGTTGCTTGATTATTGTGCTACGATTATTGTGCTTGGTTCCCGTGTGGGGAACGTTCCGCTTCTAGTCATCCTTTATAGGATAGGTTAAGGGAATCCTTTGATTTCCCAAGCAAGTGGTATCAGAGCTCACGTTGTCGAGATGGGTAAAGATGACGAAGGCATGATGATCAAGCTGACGAGCACAAACTGGCAAATATGGAAGGCCAAGATGGAGGACATTTTGTATTGCAAGGACCTTCATGATCCGGTGGAAGGAGAAACAGTCAAGCTCGGAGGCTTGTCCGCAGGTGACTGGACAAAGCTGAACAGGAAAACAATCGATACCATTCGGAAGTGGTTGGAATTATCAGTATTCCACCATGTCGCAGAAGAGACAGATGTAAAGAAACTGTAGGAGAAACTGGCAGAACTCTACAAGCAGAAGACAACCACCAACAAGGCATTCTTGACTCAGAATTTAGTGAATATAAAGTACAAGGATGAGATGAAGGCCACTGAGCACTTGAATGAGTTTCAGAGTCTCATCAATCAATTGAGTACCATGAAAATGATGCTAGATGATGAATTGTAGACGCTTCTTCTTCTAGGTTCCCTACCAGACAGTTTGGAAACTCTGGTGATTACCGTGAACAACTCCGCTATAGACGACAAGATGACCATCCCTATGATCAAGAGTAGTCTCCTGAATGAAGAAATTAGACGACGATCATCAAGAGAGTCCTCTTCTTCACATGTGTACGCAGTTGAAAGAAGAGGCGGGCCCAACAACACGAGAAAATCACGAGAGAGACCCAGGGAGAAGTTCAAGGATAGATGAAAGTACCATCATTGCAACAAGCCTGGTCACTGGAAGAGAGACTGTAGAGTCTGCAAAGAAAGAAAGCAGAAGTCAAAAAGAATCAGAAGAAAGATGAGAACGTTGCTGCAACAGTGTCTGATGACAATGAGGATAAGTTGGTTCTCACTATTCAGGAACAATGTTTACATGTAGGGGATGACTCCGAATGGGCCGTTGACACGATTGCCTCCTATCACGTGACTCTGCACAGGGATTTCTTCACTTCCTATCATAGGGAGATTTTGAGAGAGTCAAGATGTGGAATAATTGTTACCCTAAGATTGTAGGCGCGGGACCATCTTAGTTTAGACTGATATCGGATGTTCAATGACTATGTAGGATGTTAGGCATGTTCCTGACTTGCAGCTTAGCCTCATATCCAGCTCTCAACTAGATAGGGAAGGCTACCATATGAAGTTTAGCAACAACATGTGCAAGATCAATAAGGGCTCTCTTATCATGGCCAGAGGCAGGTTATGTTGCACGCTCTACAAGTTGGGTGGAGGTCATGGTAGTAGCCTTCATGTTAGTGAGCCTGATACGTCGGATCCTTGGCATCGACGACTCGGGCACATGAGCCAAAGGGCTTACATCTTCTGAGGAAGAAGGATACCATATATTGCTGACATCACACTATCACCTTATGATTCGTATGAGATTGGAAATAACAAGAGTGCACCTCTCAAGACATATCAAAGGCGAAGAAAGACATTCTGCAGTTGATTCACTCCGATATGTGTGGTCCCATGGACATATCATCTTTGGGAGGAAATAAGTATTTTCTAACCTTCATTGATGATGCATCAAGGAAGGTGTGGGTTTATATGCTGAATACGAAGTATCAAGTCTTTTATTGCTTCAGGAAATTTCATGCCATGATGGAGTGCGAGACAAGCAAAGTGTTGGAGTGTCTGCGCACAAACAATGGAGGGGAGTACACCTCTCACAGCTTCCAGTGCTACCGTACAGAGCACAGGATCACTACAAGAGATCTATGTGTGCACGTTTGACGTCTTCCCAATGGCAGTTTCATTATCCTATTGATCTATGTGGATGACATGTTGATAGTTGGTCACGATCCTGGATTGATTGCAAAGCTCAAAAGGGAACTCTCTAGGGAATTTGAGATGAAGGATTTAGGCAAGGCAAGCAACATGCGTGGGATGCAGATCACTCGCGACAGGAAGAAGCACTGGTTGTGGTTGTTACAAGAGAAGTATGTTAAACGTATTCAGGAGCGGTTCAACATGAAAAATGCGAAGCCTGTCAGCACGCCCCTTGCCGCTCATTTCAAGTTGATGAAAGAGACATGTCCGTCTACTTCTGAGGAGACAGCTGAGATGACCAAGATTCCTTACCAATCCGTAGTTGGCACCCTTATGTACGTCATGGTTTGCACCATACCTGACATTGCTCAAGCCGTGGTCATAGTGAGCAGATTCATGTCGAATTCAGGGAAGGATCACTGGGAAGCTGTGAAGTGGATTCTGAGATACTTGAGATGGATCTCAAGTATGTGTCTATTGTTTGGAAGGTCAGATCCCAAACTCTGTAGATACACAAATGTTGACATGGCATGAGATGTGGATCAGAGGAAACCGACTTCCGGATACATTTTCACTTTTGCAGGGGGAGCGATTTCGTGGCAGTTCAAGTTGTAGAAATGCATTGCACTCTTAATGACTGAAGTCGAGTACATTACAACAACAGAAGCAGGAAAAGACGTGTTGTAGTTACGAAGATTCCTTGGTGAGCTTGAATGTGAAGATAATGATCCCAATTGTCCTCTGTGATAGCTAGAGCGTCATAGATCTGAGCAAGAGCAAGATGCACCATGCTTGCACAAAGCATATAGACGTGTGATATCATTAGCTAAGAGATGCTATTGACAAGAAGCATCTCATTCTGAAGAAGGTCTACACAGATGAAAATCCATCAAATATGCTGACGAAGGCCATGACTCGTGAAAAGCTGCAACTCTGTAGAGAGTTGGACGGTGTCACCTCTCAGTGATCATCTTTTGGGCGACACCTCCCCATTGGGACCAGAGGGAGAGGTTGTTGGTTATTATCCAGTCCCAAAAATAGGAGGGGTTGTTGGACAATTATCCCCTTGGGTTCCTATTCCAAATAGGATTAGGAGAGTTATAGGTGGGGGGAGATGATATAAATAAGGCCCCATGCATGGATTTGGAACTCATCCCAAGTCATAAGCATCGCTCTCTCTTCTCTCTTAGTTCTCTCTCCCCAAGCAAGGAGAGAAGCAACCCACGCAAGGTGTGAGGAGCAGCCTATGCAAGGCATGAAGAGTAGCCGTAGGGGCGTGAAGAGAAGTCGCATCCGTAAGGAGCGTCTACACTGAAGGCGTGGGGATCAGCTTCCAGGGAGGTCCGTTCTCAAGGAGGGGCAACACATGACGAGAATAAACGGTATCACGTTCTTCAAATACAAGGTGACATTTATCTGGTTTTATTCTTGTAACTGCGCCTCAGTTTTGTTGGGTAACAAAACTGAGAAGACATTGTGCCCTCTCTTTTTCAACCTAGTAGATTTGTTGCGGGTCGTCGCGCTCCGTGGATTTTTCCCCTCTCTCACATCGAGGAGGGTTTTCCCACATAAAATTTCTCGTCTCTTTGTGGTTGCTTGATTATTGTGCTACGATTGTTGTGCTTGGTTCCCGTGTGGGGAACGTTCCGCCGCTAGTCATCCTTTTCAGGATAGGTTAATGGAACCTCGTGATTTCCCAACAATACCCAAATTATGAAATTGAGATATTTTTGCTTTTTACTTGAAGTTTATTTCATGTTTTTGTATCTTTTATCTGTTTTCTTTTCTCTTTGTCTACCGTATATAATTTGCCCATAGGTCTCTCCCTATATAAGAGAGCTTAGGGATTAAGGAATAAACATCTCTCTTATTTTTTCCAACATGGTATCAGAGCGGCGGTCCTAGACCGGAGCACTTGTACCGAACTAATCCTAATCCCTCCACCCTCCAGGCCTCCCGCCGCCCAATGCTTCACCACCATCGCCGCTCAGGGCCCCTCTGCGCTGCTCCGCCTTGCGGCCCTCCCCTCTGCTCCTCGGGCCCCTCCGTCCCTCGGGCCCCTCCGCTAGGGTGGAGCATGGGCCGGGCTCGGGCCAGGTCCAACCTAGCCCAACCCAAACCCATTTAAAAAATCAGGCCCACGGGCCGAGCCCAGGCCCGCTATTTTGTCAGCAGCTGGGTCCAAGACTGAGCCCAACCCGACTCATGATGGGTCGGGGCCTGGGTCGGGCCGGCCCATGAATCCCGCAGAAGTGAATGATAGGCTTGGTGGCCTGCATCGCTGATTCGGTGGGTCGCGTTTGTGGGGGAGGGAGGGAGTCAGGGAGGGAGCTCTGGACTGGGAGGTATGGTGGCGCAGTCGCGCGGCGGCTAGGATCCGGGGGTGGGGGAAGAAAGGATGGAGAGGGAGCACGCGGTGGAACAGGTGAGGGAGGGAGGGAGGCTGAAGTTGGGTCTGTGGGAAGGGAGTCGCACACGACGACTGACGGGCCACTGGGCGGTGGGTCGAGGGAGGACGGGAGGGAGACCCGAAGGGCGGTCAGGGAGGGACGGGCCGGACGGCTAGAGCCTGGAGAGGGATCTTTGCGGGAGGTGGAGGGAGTGCTGGAGGCGACGACACTCGGGTCGGGCGGGCGGCACTTGGGAATTAGGGCGAATTAGGGAGGGACGTAGGAATTCGAAATTAGGGGGCGGGTGAACTTGGGAATTGGGGTTGGCGGGCCGGTGGGCGGACGGGCCGGGTCTGGATGTGGGTACGTGGGCTGCGGGTATGGGCATATGCGAGCCCGAGCCTGACACGATTTGATAAATGGGTCAAAATGGCAGCCCATGCCCGCCCATTTAGACAGTGGGCTTGGGCTTGGGTCGGGCTTGTGCGGGCCGGGCAACGGGTTGGGTCGAACCGGCCCTGGCCCATGCTCCACCCTATCCTCTGCCCCTCGGTCCCCACTCCAGCTGCCGTTCCCTTCCTAAGGGGGCCTTCCTCTCGCACCTCCATGCTGATGGGTTTGGTTGTGTAAGTCTATACATGCAACCAAACCTCGTCATGTCAGTGTAGACCAAAGTTTATCTCATCTACAATCCTAGTTGTCTCCATCATGTCAGAAAGCAAGGTAGAGATCCCCGCCACAGGCGCTTTCAGAGGTCCTAATGCCAATTGTGAAGATGGATGGGTCGAACTACGAGTTATGGACCATGCAGTTCATGAGCCTAATGAAATCAATGGGTAAGAAACATATTCTTACCTAGGACGAGCCAACGGAGAAGACATGGTTGTATGCCTCATGGGAGGCTGATGACGTATATGCTCAGGTCTGGTTGTCTGGTACCTTGATTCCAGACATTGCTAACAATGTCTTGCATCAGCCTACTGCCAAATCCATGTGGGACATTCTTGCTGTCACGTATTCACAAGCCAAGAATGAGACAAAAATCCTACAGCTTCAGCATGACATCTTTACGATAAAGCAGAATGGTCGACCCCTGCATGCTCACTACACTGCATTGCGGGGAATGTTTAAGAAGCTTCATAGCTTCATGCCCCTTACAGCTACTCCAGAGCAGTTGAAGACATATTGAAATGCCACGATGGTGGGAGTTTTTCTAGCCTCTCTAGACTCACAATATGAGGCTGCTTCTTCTTAGATTCTGGCAGATGCTACCATTCCTTCCATGGAGGAGGCCTTTCGGAGATTGAGCCGAATCAACATACCAAAGCCCTGCTCCTGTGTCAAATTCTTCTGCTATGGCAGCCTCTCGTGGAAGAGGTAGCCCATCTCATTTTCGTGGACGAGGACCACGTGGTAGAGGCAGTTGTGGTCGTGGACCCCAGTGTGCTTACTGTCATCGGACTGGTCATACAGAAGATACATGCTACTCCAAGCATGGTTTCCCAGCATCTACCCGCGCAACAGAACAGATTCAGCATCATGACGCTCCACTCGCATTAGATCCACGATATGATGAACTTGTGTCTCGACTACGAGATATCATGCCTCCAGCTGGTACTCCTCCACCTGTTTCAGATAGTAGCTTGGACGTTGCTGCAACTGTCGAAGCTAGTTCCTCATGTAGTGCTCTTACTTCTACCTTCTACCAGGGTTCAAGTACCTCAGAATGGAATGTAGATTCAGGTGCCACACATCATTTGTGTGGAGACAAACATCAACTCACATCCTACAAGCATGTTTTCTAGGAAGGACAGTGGTCATAGCAGATGAGACTCATTCTCCCATCACAGGACATGGGGAGATTGCCTTGACACCTTCTATACAATTGCAGAATGTGCTGCATGCCCCTAATTTCTTAATGAATTTACTGTCAATTAGTCAGATTACTAAGGATTTACATTGCCGAGCAATGTTTGACCCATCATCTCTTGTGTTTCAGGACATTCTCATGGGCAACGTGATTGAGTGTGGCCGTGAGCAAGGCGGGTTGTATCAACTGGTCCAAACACCTTATGCTGGAGCATCATCTCATTCTACGGGACCTATCTCTCCTTATCTATGGCATCTACGCTTTGGTCATCTTCCATTTCAGAAACTGCGTCAAGTCCTTCCTCAAATCTCACCTCGCTCGTCGTTCAATTGTGAAGCATGTCAGTTAGGGAAGCATCATCGGTCCGTTCCCTAGTCGTCATATTCGGAGCAGTAGCTCTCCTTTTTTTTTTGAAACCATCACTTCGGGGGAGGCACGTCGTGATGCTTGCCCCAAAAATTTTATTAAAAGGCGAAGTAGCTCTCCTTTTTAGTTTTTCCATGTAGACATTTGGGGTCCAAGTCGTGAGCCGGACCATCAGGGACACATGTTCTATTTAGTTGATGTGGATGATTTTAGTCATTTATCTTGGGTTTTCTTATTAAAGAATAAATCAGAAGCGGACAATACTATTATGAATTTTATTAAAGAAGTGCAGAATGTTTTTTCCACTTCTATCAAAATTGTGCGAACTGATAATGCTCTTGAATTCTGTACCCATATACTATCTCATTTTTTTTCATCCCACGGCATTCTTCATCAAACATCTTGTGCTTACATGTCCCAACAGAATGGTGTCGCAGAAAGAAAGTACCGTCACCTTCTTGATGCCACTCATACGCTCCTTGTCCAGAGTTGTGCTCTGCACTCATTCTGGGGCGATGCGGTTCTCACACCATGTTATCTTATTAACCGCATGTCCTCATCGATGTTGGGGGAGAAGATACCTTTCTCCCTTGTTTTCCCTGAAAAGGAGTTGTTCTCCCTTACCCCTCGTGTTTTTGGGTTTGTTGCGTTCGTCCATCAGTTGTCTCCAGGGATTGATAAGCTCTCTCCTAGGGCTGTCAAATGCATTTTGTCGGGTATTCCAGGACTCAAAAGGGCTATCGTTGTTATGATCGGTTACGTGAGTCAGTCATGTTTTTTTCTCCTACAGGCGACAGGTTGGCACCATCAAACACAGATGATGAGATCTATGTTCCTCCTCCACCCATGTATCCCCCATCTACTCCACCACCACAACCTCTAATACTTCCACCACCACCTCCACCACAATCACATCCACCAGCATTACCTCCTCCCATTGTTTTGGTTCCTCCTCTACCATACCACTACAGTCGACGACAAGCCCCTGCTCATGATCATGGTCAATCATCAAGCATGCCCCATATTTGTTCTGACAACATTACTTCTAATGATGGGTCTGATGGTGTTTCTCAGCAGGGGCTATTTTAGGAAGCGGATGATACATATGGTGGTACAGACGATGCAGAATTCGATTTGCCTATTGCTCTAAGGAAGCAGAAGCGTTCATGTGTTTCATATCCGATTGCTTCTCACGTCACTTTTGAGCGTCTGACGGGGGACTTCAAGAGGTTTGCAGTTGCTTTATCCGCTGTGGACATTCCATAGACTTATCGGGAGGCATTGACTGATAGTAGATGGCGCCTGGCTATGGAGGAAGAGATGGCGGCTCTTCAATCGAGAGGTACTTGGAGCCTTGTTCCAGCTCCTACTAGGGCATCTATTGTAAGTTGCAAGTGGTTTACAGTGAAGCACAATGCAGATGGTAGCATTGATAGTTACAAGGCTTGACTGGTTGCTCTGGGCTTTACTCAGATGTATGGGGTGGATTATCTTGACATATTTTCTCTAGTTGCTCGTCATTCTACCTTACAGATTCTTTTATATGTTGCTGTGATTCGAGATTGGCCCCTATTTCAATTGGATGTCAAGAATGCTTTTTTGTATGATGATCTTCAGGAAGAAGTCTACATGCAGCAACCGCCAGGGTTTGCTGCTGAGGGGGAGTGTTTACAGGTGTGTATACTTCATAAGGTAATTTATGGCCTTAAGCAGAGCCCGAGAGCTTGGTTCCAGAAGCTCTCAGATTTGTTTGAGAAGCAAGGGTTCAAACAGTCGAATGCAGATCATTCTGTCTTTGTTTAGAGGACTTCCAGAGGTACGACTGTCATTATGGTGTATGTTGATGATATACTTATTACAAGAGATGATATGCAGGGAATAAAAAGTGCAAACGAATTTTTGGCCCGTGAATTTGTTACCAAGGATCTAGGAGTGCTTAGATACTTTCTGGGATTGGAGTTTGCCAGAAATCAACAAGGACTTGTGATGATTCAAAGAAAATATGTCACTGACTTGCTGAGTGACACATGTATGCTTGGACTTCGACCTGCTTCTACGCCCATGGATCCAAGCATGAAGATGTATGATGATGATACTGATGAGGTTGACAGGAGGAGATACAAGGAATTGGTGAGAAAGCTTCTTTATGTTACCATTACCAGACCTAATATTTCATTTGCAGGTAGTAAAGTGAGCCAGTTCATGGAACAACCTCGTCAGGTACATATGGATGCTATGCATATGATACTAAGGTATCTCAAATCATCTCCAGGTGCAGGGTTTGTTTAAAAAGGTGGGCACTATTACTATCTCAGCCGTGCGCAGATGCAGACCATGCAGGGTGCCCAAAGGACATGATGTCTACATCAGGCTTGCTATATTTGTCGGGGAGTCACTTGTCTCATGGAAGAGTAAGAAGCAAACTGTGGTTGCTAGATCCAGTGTTGAATCTGAGTATAGAGCTATGGCCCAAGCATGTACAGAAGTGATGTGGATCCGAGCAGTCCTGGCAGATCTACATATAGATGTTTCTCTTCCCATGTTGCTGAAATGCGGCGATCAGGCTGCATTATTCATTGCCAATAATCCTGCATTTCACGAGAGGACAAAGCACATCGAGGTTGATTGCTATTATATACATGATATGATCCAGAAAGGCTTCATTTCTACATCCCATGTCAGCTCAGGAGACCAGACGGCAGACATTTTACCAAAACCTTACTTAGGGGGCCCTTCTAGAAGTGCTTATCCAAGCTGAGCATGATGGATCTATCTCCATCTTGAGGGGGAGTGTAGAAAGTTTATTTCATGTTTTTGTATCTTTTATCTATTTTCTTTTCTCTTCGTCTACCGTATGTAATTTGCCCATAGGTCTCTCCCTATATAAGAGAGCCTAGGGCTTAAGGAATAAACATCTCTCTTATTTTTTTCCAACATTACTCAATCTTGATTTTCCAACAATAGTATCTGATTTAGTCATTGGACGCACCACGAAGTCATATAAATAGAAGATAGAAGACAAGTTCGGCATAACTTTCAAGCACATGCAATTTCACCATAAAAATACAAAAAACCATGTACATGACAATCTAACATAGTTAAAGCACATGCAAGTTCACCATAAAAATACAACAAACCATGTACATGACAATCTAACATAGTTAACTAATTCATTGCAATATACCAGGCACCAAACTTAATACCGACATCCTAATATACATTGGCAGTCCTACTAAGAAACCCATACATCCCAGCACAAGCATCCCAATACAGGTGATTGTGCTGCTAATAGTAAAACCAGTAAAGATCTACATAAAACAAGATGGGCATTCCACTAGGCAAGAACTCCCTTGCCAAGTAATGATGCACGATTCTATAATTGCGGCTCGTCTTTTGCTACGTAGATTGGATGCACGAAACTACAAAACATTTTGCTACTTAACGTCCCTATACATCCATTGAACATGCAAGTTTAGATGTTATACACATAATAGATATGAACATGATAATTAATAAATGATTAAAAAATGACAAAACCTTCTCCCACTATAAGCAGGGTCGGCTACATGAACTCTTGCTCAAATCCATGTTTAAAGATTCATACTATTTTTTATGTTGACTGTCGACTACCTAACGCAAGCGCCACAAAAGGGGATTTGAACCTTGGTCTTTTGGGTAGTAGGTACACTGCAATACCACCAGACCATTTATAATATAAAAATGAGTTATGTACCCCTTCCCAAGCATGCTATATTGGCAGTATAATGCATGCTCATTGTCGTCTTAGTGTTGGTTGTCTGTTGCTAGGACATCCCTAGCTGCACAATTAACTTCCATCGATCTATTACTGCTACAATAGGCATAATCACTTTTGTGTCAGACTAGAACATATCAATCGCTACACTCCACCCTTGACACAACAATATATATCCCACCTAGAAGCTTGTCTGGTAGTGCATACTGATTTACTTAACCAACAATCATTCATGGCCACTGTCTAAGATGGCAACAATTTTCGATAGATTTAACATCTTTGTCATTTAGTTTTAGTGTTGCATGAGGAATTTATCCAACAAGTGGTTCATTTCTCACCCTGTAAATGAATATAATAGAGGTTTTTTTTCAAAAAGATTATAATAGAGCGAAGTATTAACCACAAACAATTTTAATGCTTTGTTCCCTTTGGTGCGTATGATTTCTCAAAATATTACATATGATGCTTTTCATTCTTAATATTCACAATTGGTCGTATGACCCCTACATTCGCAGTCGAAGAAACTCAACCAATTACTCTATTGCGGATGCATTCTTGTCAGTCCTATCAAGCTTTGTATATACACAACTCTTCTTTGGGTCCCGATCTCGAACTTGTTGAAGGAAAAAAATGAATTCTAGCCGAACTTCCTTGTTTTGTTCCTCACATTTTGCTATTTGCATATAAGAAACCTAAATCATGTTTTAGTCTTTCAACTCTTCTTGGAAGTTTCATATAACCATTCATGATATTCACTAACCTATCAATGCTATAAATTATGTTAGGGGAAACGAACAAAGGCCGATGTTTTGATGTATGATGAGTTGACAATTAAGTAATAATGCAAATGTGTTAACTTACATAAAATAAACATCATAGATATCATGGAAAGGAAAAATGAATTGCTTATTCATGAGTCTTTAGGGTTCTCTTATATAGAGATGAGAAATTCAGTTGGGTAAATTACATAATAGAGATGAAAAGAAATACATAGAACAATAAATGATAAAATAACTCTAAACACTCCCTTTAAGATGGAGTATAGATGTCAATCATGCTCAGCTTGGAACAACACCTCTGAAATGGCCTTCTGGCCAAAGCCTTGTTGAAAACATTTGTTGTCTATTACCCTGAGATGACGTTTGAAGTAGAGATAAAACCCTTCTGATCTTATTACGTGCGTAGTGACGATCTACCTCAATGTGCTTGGTACTCTCAATGAAGACAGGGTTGTTTGCAATGAAAAAAGCAACCTGGTTGTTGCATTGTAGATGCAAGGTAAGAGGAGTGTCATAGCTAGGTCAGTCAACTCTTCCATAACACCAAAGAACTTCTTGTGTTATACTGCAAAGCCTGAGGTAGATTTCCTATCCTTGGTGCATGCTGTATAGGGATGAGCATCGAGTCAGGTCGGGTCCATCTCGACCCAACCCGAGCCCGGTTAAGTATGCGTGCCTACAGGCTGGACCCTAATCCGAGTTTCTTTAGAAATCCAGCCCAAGCCCGAGCTCAGGTCGTTAGTACCTAGGCTGGGCCTAGGCCAGGTCGACCCGCTCTGCATCATAATTTATATATTTTAAGTTATTTCTCTAGGGGTACGGGCCATTGTGACAATAGTCCCCCATGTCAACATGCTAAGGCGAACCCCCTGCAACATTTATTTCAAATAAATCTACCCCATATAGATTACAAACCATCTCCATCAAAGCCTTCCCTACATATAAATGGAGGCTTAGTTTCCTTGCAATAAACTATAAAAGATATGTTCAAAGAAGATATAGAATAATACTACTGGTCTATGTTGATGACTTTTCCTGATGCAACCACACTGCCCATTAATATCCATTGGTATCTTGCTTGCAACAACTCCAATAAGACTGATACAAAGCTTAAGAAGCATATCATCATATTCCACAATCTTAACTAAATAATAAAGTCGTAGATACATAATTAGTGGGATTTTCTCCTCCATCATTCTCTCCTGGCTTGAATCACTAGACGAACAACATGATAATGGAGTTTTTCCATTCCTGATGAAAAGACAGTGAAGGAGAAAAAGAGATCCTGATTTAATTTATGTCATCCTAGGGACAACTTGAGAAAACCTTACCCAACCCTTCCTTCAAATGAACAACGAGGGCATATGAGTAATACAATCTCTTAAAGGGATCATACATGTTCACTACTGAACCAAAAGACATGAGCACACTCATGAGATATTGGGACCAACCAAATTCCATCGATGGTCGTCTTGCTTTGGAAGCATGACATGATTTGTAGATATGATATATGCTTTTTGAAAGCATGTCTTTGAGCGTGTGTCAAGCTTAGTCAGTTACATGTTCTTGCCGGTGTCATGCAAATGGTCAAGAAATGGCAAAGAATGAGACCCATGTGAGGGTTTAGGGTTATCATTTCGATCTTCTTTGGCACTGAGAGGGTGGCCTGTTGAGAGGCTCGGGCGCTGATACCTCCGATCCGCCAGGCGGCGACGGGTGGAAGGTATACTGATCGAGGGGGTTCGGGCGGGGTGCGCGGGTGGGAGTGTCCAGGTCTCGGAGGCCAGTGGTGAACCCATTCGGGAGAGGATGCTTTCGATGTGGTGGTTTGGATCATTGGTCCCGACAGTGCCGATAACCGATCAGGTGCTTCCGATGCCGGCAATGCGCGCACATGAGCAGATCATGCCCGTTGAGGGTTCAGGAGGTCTCGCAGCTAATTGGGGAAGGGGGTGGAGCAGAGGCGCTCTTCCTAGCCTCGTCGGATGTGGGCAGGATCTCGGAGGCTCGGTTCAAGGGAGATATCGCACAAGGACCCCATGGCGTGTGTTGTAAGGGGTCTTTCGAGTGACGAGGTTGCTTCTTTGCTTCAGGGGTTGAAGATGGGGTCTACTCTATTGCGATGGCGCAGGGTTCGAGGCAGAGATGGACTTTTGAGGCCAACGTCGATGGTGAGGGTGCGGGTGCGAGGCCTTCCTTTCTTCGCGCTCAACTTGCAGAGCTATAGGGCGTTGATGCACGACATCATCGAGGTCATAGAGATCAAGAGCTGTGACACTCGGCATGGTGACTCGCTTGACTCCATCCTGGCGGTCGAGCCCTCTTAGCCCGGAGAAGGTGGGATGGTGGGAGGTCCCGACGGTGGGGGGTTCGGTATTCCTGGAACTCTTGGACGCAGGGCCTGGGTCGCATCACCGCAGGCCGGGGGGGGGTGTCAATGGGAGCCGGGCGGTGCAATCTCATGCAGAAGGCTCCTGGGATGATCGGAGGACTGGTCGCACATCCGCGTCTCAAGGGGGTGCGAAACCCAGAGCTGACACCTCGTTTCCTGCACTCGATTTCTTTCGGCGCGACATCCGCGTCTCAGGTCCTGATAAATGCATCGGTCTTTGTCCATGGGGCTTTAAGGGGGTTGCGACTGTTCAGACTTCGAGGGTGTTGGTGAGCCGAAGGATCAGACCCGATTAACGACGCACCTGATGGGTTCAGATCTTTTACTTGGTGGGCGGATGGGTCCGCCAAAGGCATGTGTAATTGGGACCTGTATGGGGTTCTCGGGTTCAACACGCGAAGACGGGGGTCCGGACAAGGCTTCGGGGGCAGCGATTCCTCCTGGGGCGCACCAGACTTCTTCAACGTCGCACCAGGGCAGGTCGATTCGTTCTTTCCTATCTCAGAGAGCATTGCTGTGCCGACTCAAGGGAGAGGGCTGACAACGGAGTAGCGACTCTCAAGGAGGGATCCCCTATGTAGGGGAGTATTCCCAAACTGATGGCGGCTGGGGGGGGGGAGCGACAGAAGGGACGTTCTTGCCGGCGGAAGACCGGGTGTGCTCGGAGGTGGCTACTAGTGGACCGAGGTCGACGCAGGTGGCAGCGCTTGAACCTGGACCAATGAATGGGGAACTCCGAGATGGGTGCGGTCTGGGCGTCCGATGCAGGGCTTGCTGTGGTTGAGACTGAAGAGATGGGGATCCAGGGGAAACCATATGGAGAAGCCCCCATGTTCGATGCATCTTATGTGTGGAGAAGAATCGCGCGGTCGAAGAAAAGGACGCAGAGGGATGCGATTTATGCTTCCCTGCCTCACGAGGAGTCGTCGCGCAGGATGTAACCAAGTCCCGGTGGGCCGCCGAAGGTGCACAACCGGTTTGAGCTGCTAGACAGATGCATTGCTGAAAGGTGGGTGTGATCCCTCCAAAGACGTCAACACGTGGTGCCATTTAATGAAGAGGCTCTCATGTAATGTGAGGGAGTTGGGCCGCCCTGAGAAACGCCTGGGAGTTAAGAACCTAATAAAGGAGGCTGGGGCTGATATTTTCTTGCTCTAGGAGACGAAGCTGTCAGGGTGTGAGGACATGATCTGGAGGGAGCTCGATGGTGGGGATCGGTTTGGGAGGGCGGAGCTGGAAGCTCGGGGTGCCTCGGGGGGGTATCCTCACGAGTTGGTCGAAGGATATGTTTGAATTGGTGGGGGGTTTCGAAGACGTCTTTCTGTCTTTCGGTGTCCTTGAGAAGGAGGGGAGATGGTGTGGATCTCGTCGTTACAAACGTATAAGGCCCGAGTGGGTTGGATGGGAGGTCTCTGGCGACAGAGCTGGAGATTGTGGGAGAAGGTTTTCTCAAATAGGATATGGATCATTGGTGGCGATCTTAACGTTACTCTGCTTCCCGAAGACAGACTGCAATCGGGGGGTAAAAGAGATCCGAGATCAGAGAGAGCTTTAGAAGAGTGGCACATTCTTTGGGCCTATCCATTTTCGACGCGGCTGGTTGTGCCTACACTTGGCGGAATGTCAGATCGAGATCCAGACTGGACCGCTTCTTGATATCTACCGAGGGGATGGACTCGTTCCCTTTGGCCCGGGCGTGGGCGCTGCCATGGGCGTACTCAGACCACACTCCCATTCTGTGGTTGTCGGGGGAGGAGAGGACAAAGAGGTCTCGCTTCCATTTCAAGCGCAGTTGGCTGTTGGAGGATGGCTTCAGAGAGATGGTAGGTGCGCACTGGAGAAGCTGGCTCCGGTGGGATCAACGTTCTTAAAGTTTGCGGCAAAAGTGAGGCTCCTCAAGTCTTCCCTTATGACCTTCGGGAGGGAGGTGAGGGTTCGACGAAAGACCAGGAGAGGGAAGCCCAAGCGGGGGTGGTGAGCTGGATGGCCTGGATGATGAGAGGGGTTTGGTTCAGGACGAGGTAGCAGAGAGGTTGGGCTTGCTTGAGGAGCTGATGGTGGAGGACAAAAAGGAAGAGATGGAGTGGAAACAAAGGTCGAGGCAGAAATGGCTGAAGGAAGGTGACACCAACACGAGATTTTTCACTCCATGGCGTCAGAGCGGAGGAGAAGGAACCTTCTGCATGAGGTGGAGATTGGGGGGGTGAGGGTGTCAGGGGAAGAAGAGATCGGCGGTGCGTTGCAAAACCACTTCGCAGAGTTCTCGCGTAGGAGGCAGAGGGGTGGTTGGGGGTAGTTGGGTGTGGGCGGGAACTTGACCAGGGGGCATGAGGAAGGTCTGGTGGCTACTTTCTCAGAGGAGGAAGTGAGGAGGGCTGTGTAGGGGCTGAATGCAGATGGGACACCTGTGCCAGATGGGTTTCTGTCTTTTTCTATCGTGAGTTCTAGGATATGCTAAAGAGGATGTTTTGGAGGTTCTTAATGAGTTTTAGCGTTGGCAACAAAGGCTTCGACAAAGGTAATCGGGCGTTGATCTTCCTTCTACCGAAGAAGGAGAATCTGTTGAACGTGGATGATTTCAGACCGATAGCGATCTCCAACGCGATCTATCTTATTCTGATGAAGGTGCTCACAATATGCTCAGGTTGGTTATGGATTCAGTGGTGCTTCAGGGTCAGTCCGCCTTCATCCCTGGCCGTCAGATGGCGGAAGGCTTGGTTGCAGCATCGGAGATTTGCCTTGAGTGGAAGTGGTTGAAGAAGAAAGGCGCGCTTTGGAAGATTGACTACGCCAAAGCCTATGATTGCATCGACTGGACTTTCTTGTGGACCTCATTACGCCGGAGGGGATTCCCGGCTACCTGTGTACAATGGATGAAGAGACGTGTCACGATATCCTCGTACTCCATCTTTGTGAATGACAAGCGGAGGGTAGCTTCGTGCAGCCTCAGCGAGGGGTCCGTCAGGGATGCTCGCTTGCTCCCATGCTATTTGTTCTCGTGGCGGACTGTCTAGCGGTATTGTGCAGGCATGCGGTGGAGGCTGGGTGGTGCGAGGGCTTTCGGCTGGGGAGTCTGTCTATCCCACTGCTTCAGTATGCGGATGATACGATCCTTTTCCTTGGTGGCTCGAAGGAACAGAATGGCAATGTGGCACACCTTGTCGGTATCTTTGGCAGTCTCTCTGGTCTTGAGCTTAACAGGCAGAAGTCGGTTGTCGCGAGCTTCGGTATGGATGTGGGTGAGCGCAACAGGCTTACGGACGTGGTAGGCTGCCCTTTGGGGGAACCCCCTATTCCCTACTTAGGATTACCGCTGATGGACGACAAACTAAGGAGGTCGGATTGGGACTGCATGGTGCACATGATGGAGGAGAGGTTGGCTGGGTGGAAAGCGATCACCCTTTCTAGGTATGGGAAGTTGACCATCCTCAAGCATGTTCTTGCTGCCATCCCCATTTTCTTCTACTCTACTCGGTTGATGCCAGTTGGGGTGAGGAAGGTAGAGGCTATGATGATGAATTTTCTCTGGTCGGGGAAGCCAGCAAAGATCAGGGTTGCATCTCGTGAGCTGGGATAATGTCACGAAGGGACTATGTGATGGTGGCCTTAGTATTCGTGATGTTGAATTCATGAACAAAGCATTGCTTGCTAAGTGGGTGATTCAGATTTGGGGTTCCTCGACCTCGTTAGCTGCCAGATAATTGAGGAGTATATATGAAGTCAATGGGGAATTGATTGCCGGCAAGAAAAGATTCGAGTCGCCACTCTGGGCCGGAATACGCGTCGTCTTGTCGACTATTTCAACTAGTTTGCGGACCGCGTGGGGAACGACCAGACATTTAGATTTTGGAGAGATGACTGGACGGTAGAGGGTGCTCTTGGGAGGAGGCCTCCTAGGTTGGAAGCATTAGCCACAACGAAAGATGCAACTCTTGTTCAGGTGGTGGATCATGGGGCGTGGGCACTGCTATTCGTTGCGGAACTATCGGATCAATGCCTGGAGGACTTCATGAGGATGCTTGCAGAGGTGCCTCCGCCGGGGGAGCTGACTCAGGGGGCGGACCATTTTGAATGGGAAGGGGGAGGTTCTCTGTAAAGAAGGCATACGAGGCTATGAGGGGGTCGACAACGACACAGGAGTGGAATGAGGATTTATGTCAGGACATGAAGATAATTTGGGCGGCGAGGATCCCATAAAGAGTGAAGATATTCCTATGGGTGTCTCAGAAGAAATCGCGTATGCGATAAAGCGAGGAGGGGAAGATTGTTTGGCATCGAGGACATGCGTTGTGACAGGTGTGAGAACTCAACTGAAGATGCGGACCATTTGTTCTTTGGATGCGCGGTATCGAGGCTGGTGTGGAGGGACTCGGAGGTCGCTTGGGTGGGAGACATCTGGGTTAGAGCCGTTCTGGAGGTCGCTTCGCTCTGTGGGCATGGGTTCATCGGATGACTGCTCCAAGCCGTTTGCGGTGCTTTGGGCCATATGGCTGGGGCAGAATGACTTGATTTTAAAAAAATCAGAGGTTCTACTATGAGAATGTTGTATCTCATTGTAAGGCCTTATATAACTTTTGGGCCTCTCGGTAATGTAACCATCTTTCTATTATTCAATACCATCTGTGGTGACTCCCGTCTCGGGAGCGCACCCCATTTTCATCAACTTAGTCCCTGGAATTTCTGGTATCTTCAAAAATCAAGAAGTCTTTCTTTGATAAGTGTAAGGGTAATGATATGGGCTCTGAATGGTTCCATAATGGGCATTTTTGTCCATATATGTTGATTTCTATGTGCCACCAAAAACGGAAGATGGGATAAGATAGAAGCATTTCAGTTCTTGTGAAAGAGTAGAATGAACAAGAAATGTCACGAATTTTGACGAGGGAATGATCGATACCAACTCTCAATAGTCGATTGAGAAACTTAATGATAAAACCTTGAAGAAGGCAGTTCAAATTTGATCAAACTTTGGGTTTATTCTAGGTCTTCTAGTACATAGGATGTACATATACTAAAATATTCGAGGGTGATGTGATCTTAATCGATTATATATCTATATCACTTCCATTCCGAGGGAGTGATGAAACATGTTTTGATTTCAATGACTCCACTCAGTAGAATAGTTCTAATCTTAGTCCAAATATTTGACAATGATCTGAATATGGAACATATGCAATGAGAAGATTGGATATTCTGTTTGACTTGGTCATACATCTCTGAGAGGTCTTATAGATCTGGATATGAGATTCGATCTCAATATCCTAAGTCACTATACATGGAATATACAATCATCATGTCCTTATCTCCAAGTATCCACAGACAAGACACATTGTTCTTGAAAGAGTTGAAAGAGTAAAAGAATAATTCCATTACTAAAATTATATGATCATTGGAAAATCGATGATTAAATATGATTTAATTACCATTAATAGTGTGGATATGATTCACATTATTTGGGCACATGTAGAGAGGCATCTTAAATAATTAAATTGAATTTAATTGTCCGAGGTGAGATTAATGTAGATAATACTATCCACAATAATTATAAATATTGTGAACGTGATTCATAATATCATATAGACTTAATTGTAAATAGGATTACAATTTATAGGTTAATGTGAATTGGATTCACATTATAAAATTAAATGTAAATATGATTTACATTTAATATTGGATGGATGAATATTATTCATAATTATCAATGGCATGATTGAAATTGTCACCCTAGATTATTTTGGTGAAAAATTCAAGCAATCAATTTGTTGCACATGTACAAGATTTGGTGGAGATTGAGATCACACCAATTATGAATGAAGTGGAGAGCACTCCACTCCTTATCAGGAGTGGACGACCATGGTGGTTGTCTACCTCCTATATGGAAAGGAGGTTCCAGCTTTCCTATTCCTACTACATGTTAATTGATTTTAATGAATTAAATTTGTTGAAGAATATCTTCAACTTATTTTTTTTAAATTAATTATTATTATTGCAAATTATTGCAACAAAATCTAACCATTGATTCAATTAAGATTGCATTAGGAGTGCATCCTAACCATCCAATTTTATATAAAAAAGGACTAACCTAAGCCCTTTTCTCTACATAATTAACTTGAAACAAAAGTTGCGACAACTCTCTCTCTACATGTCATCTCTATCTCAACCCTTGGCATCCGTCCAACTTAGGGTTTGGTGAGAGTTCCGCCGTCATTGCTCTGTTGTTTTGCTGACGGACTGACTGCTCGTAGATCTCTGTCTTTTTAGCGCTTCGTGCTCATAAAGGAGACATCAGATTTCGTGGGGATGAAATAAGGAGATTCACTGCTCGGATCGTCGGCTCGGATTGTGGGAAGCATACATTTCATTCATGCACCCACAAGTGCTCACTTTGTTGGATCGAACTTGAGACAAGTGGCTCTTCGTTTAGAGACTCGTGGATCGCAAGCATGCTTCAAGAGGTAATCCTAATACTTGCGTGTGATCTTTGATGAAATGATATGTGAATCATTTTCATATCATGTGGTTTCATCGAAAACTTTTAATTTCCGCTGCCTCCTACGACTAGTATGACTAGTTGACCTAAATTGTATACGATGCAATCTTCACGCTTCCGTAATGCACGGGGCACAAACCATCGCCTTCCACAAGAGGTTTGATGTATAATGCTGGGGGACTTGAAGAACTGAGACAATTGAATGTTACAAAACTCCAAGATATTATTAAGCTAATATATTTAACAATAGAAAAAGTTTTTTACCTTATTAATAAAAGTTTGAATGACAGATCCAGACTAAGACTTTTTTTCAGAAAAAAACCAAGTATGGAATAGTCATCGACGACGACATGGATAGAACCTGTGCCTCTGGTAGTCAGGAATACGACTGGGACCCATATATCAAATAAATGAACTCAAGTAAAGATCTACTACCATGAATCTGACAAACATGAAAACTAGAGTGGTAACGCTTCCCAACCAGGCAAGCCTTACATTGAAATGTAGATTGAGGTGAGATCTTTGGTAGGAGTCCACACATCTTTTGCATAGGAAGGTTACCGAATCGAAGGTGCCACATGTATGAAGAGACAGACTTAGTGGGAACTATAGAAGGGTAAATAGTGAATTGCACTAATGAGAGGCCCTTGGGTTCTCTTATATAGGAGAGGAACCTATTGGGCAACTTACATGGCGAAGACAAAAGAAATAGAAAATAAGAAAAACAATACTAAAGATAACAAATATCTCAACACTCCCCCTCAAGTTGGAGCATAGATATCAATCAGACTTAGCTTGGAACAACATCTCTGATAAGACTCTCTGACTAGGGCCTTAGTACGAACATCTGTTGTCTGGTCTCCAGAGTTGGCATGCGTAGTAGCAATAAGATCGTTTTGTATCATGTCATGAGTGTAGTCACAGTCCACCTCTATGTGCTTCGTCCTCTCATGAAAGCTGGGCTGTTGGCAATAAAAGAGCAGCCTGATTGTCACATTGGAGACGCATGGGAAGAGGCACCTCTATAGTCAGGTACGTAAAAACAGATCTGATCCACTTCATCTCTGTGCTATCCTGCGCCATGACTTCGTATTCTGACTCAGCACTCGATTTGGCAACCACAATCTGCTTCTTGCTCTTCCATGAAATTAGGGAATTCCCTATGAACACAACAAAGCCTGATGTAGACTTCCCATCCTTCGGAAACCCAAAATAATCTTCATCTGCACATGCTGTAACTGAAAAAGATGCGCCTCTGCTAAAAAGAAGTCCCGTACCAGGTGAAGTCTTCAGATATCTCAAAATCATATGGACTGCATCCATATGTACCCGTCTAGGCTACTCCATAAACTGACTCACTTTGCTCACGGGAAAGGATATATCGGGCCTGGTAATAGTCACATATAGTAGCTTGCCAACAATACCTTCTCTTGTCGACCTCCTTAGTGTCATCATCATAGAGCTTCATGCTCGGGTCAATAGGAGTAGTGGCATGTCTGCAATCTGCCATTCCTCTCTTTAACAGATCTATAGCATACTTCCCTCTAGGTCATCACAAGACCTCGTTGGTTCCTGGGCAAACTCCAGTCCAAGGTAGTAACGTAGATGCCCAAGGTCCTTGGTCACAAACTGCTGGTCTAGGAAGTCCTTGGCATCCTGAATGCCCTGCTTGTCATCTCTTGTAACAATAATGCCATCAACATAAACAAAAATGAAAATAGTACCTCTCTGGGTCCTCTGCACAAACAAAGAATAAACGGTCTTCGATCGTACAAACCCTTGCTTCTCTATCAAGTTCGAGAGCTTCTGGAACCATGCTCTTGAACTCCGCTTAAGGCCATAGATAGCTTTGTGTAGCCTGCAAACCTTCTGACACCCCCTTATTAGCAAACCCAGGTGATTGTTGCATGTAGACCCCCCTGTAGATCACCATAGAGGAAGGCACTCTTCACATCAAGCTGGTAAAGGGATCAATCTCGTGTCACAGCAACTGAAAAAAGAATACGCAGAGTAGAATGTCTGGCAACTGGAGAGAAAATATCATGATAATCCACCCCATATGTCTGGGTGAACCCACATGCCACAACTCTTGCCTTATAGCGATCCACATTGCCATCCACACAGTGTTTCACAGTGAACACCCATTTGCATCCCACAACGGATGCGTCAACTAGAGTAGAAACAAGACTCCATGTACATGTGACTGTAGAGCAACCATCTTCTCCTCCTTGGCTAACCTCCACTGACTGTCCTGAACAAGGCCTTAAATATCAGATTTTGTTTTCGTTTCGGTAAGTCTGGAAAGAGAAATTCGGTGGAATTTCGGTAAAATATTCGGAAATTGGAGAAATTACTTGAAAACTCATTTTTTTTCTAGAATTAAGATCTCTAATACTCTTTAACTCACACACAGTTTTTTGCTAATAGTAAGATATTAACATGATATATTACATTAAATTTCCATCCAATTGCTCCAACAATAAAAAAAAGTAGTATACTACTCAAAATCAAAATCAGATTTGGAACCGAAATTAGACGCCATTAGTTTCACCTCTTGAATATGAAGAAAATGGTGATATGTGCTATAATAACAGAGAAAAACATGGGCCAACAAAGAGTACTAGCAAAATGATATCTTATGTAAGAAATTAAAGATTGAAATGGTTTGTTGGAACTTGTATCTAACCGAAATACTTTCAACATAGAAAAATATTTACTTTTAGGAATAAAATAAGGCACATACATACACTCACAAACACAAATCTTTGTAACATGTACGTCTAATAAATGCATTGTATAGCCTGTGACCATCAAATATTTGCTATACAAGACCAAGGTTGCAAAAAGCGGTATGCGGCATTCAGTCGGTAGGGTCACTGATTACTGATTAAATAGTATGCGGGAGTTTAAACAGAAATTAAACGGGTTATGTGGTTTTGTATTTTTAATTAGTAAAAAGTTGTTAAATACATATAATTAATAAAAAAAGGTATAAATAATTAAGAAAAATATAATCACAGATTCACAATATAGATCAAATATTTTCAAATTTAAGGAAATGTTTCATGCAAATGTCAAAATAGACAAGATAAACAATTACAATTCATAGCATGAATCCAAAAATTCATGGATAATGATGGTCCTTTTAAAAAAGTAGATCCATATTCTTAAAGGAATATTTCAGATCGTTTAAAAAGCCGCGTAAGACCGCTTAAGACCGTTTAAACGGCCGTTTAAGGCCGTTTACGCGGCCCGACCGTTTATGGGGTTAAACGATGCGATCATGCATCGCATATGTTTAAACGATCGTTGAGATCGTTTTTTGCATCCCTGTACAAGATACAAACAAACCAACTAACACAAAGAGATTGCATAGCATTCACAAACACAATCTGTATCCAACCTCATAGTAGTCAAATACTTACAATCACAAGATTTTGAAGGTTGCTAAAGTTGGAAAAAATAAGAGACTTGTTTATTCCATGCGCCCTAGGCTCTCTTATATAGGAGAGTAGCCTATGGGTAAAATACATAAAGAGTCCAACGGGAAAAGAAAATACGAAACGGTACAAAAGAGAATAACATATATCTCTACACTCCCCCTCACGGTGGAACATAGATTTCAATCATGCTCAGCTTGGACGAACACTTCTGGAACGGCCCTCGAAGTAACGCCTTGGTAAAGATGTCTGCAGTTTGGTCCCCTGAGCTAACATGGGATGTAGAAATAAACCCCTTCTGAATCATATCCCGTATGAAGTGATAATCAACCTCAATATGCTTGGTTCGTTCATGAAATGCTGGATTATTTTCAATGAATAGAGCAACTTGATTGTCACATTCCAGAGCCATAGGAAGAGGGACTTTTATATATCGATCTGTAAGTACAACCTTCACCCACATCATTTCTGTACTGACCTGGGCCATAGCCCTATATTCATACTCAGCACTGGATCTTGCTACAACCGTTTGCTTCTTGCTTCTCCATGATACAGAGAGTCTCCGACATATACAACAAATCCAGTGGTGGACTTCCTATCCTTAGGACATCCTGCGTAATCTGCATCTGCACATGCTGAGATAGTAATCTCCTTGTCTTTCTTAAACAACAGACCTGCACCTGGAGATGACTTAAGGTACCTGAGTATCATATGTATAACATACATATGTAGCTGACGTGGTTGCTCCATGAACTGGCTCACCCGACTCACAGCAAAGGAGATATCGGGTCTGGTAATAGTAACATAGAGAAGCTTGCCCACCAGTTCTCTGTATCTTCTCCTATCCACCTCATCAGTGTCGTCATCATATAATTTCATACTGGAATCCATGGGTGTAGTGGCAGGTCGACAACCAAGCATTCCTGTTTCACTCAACAGGTCAGTGACATATTTCCTCTGGGTCATTACCAGCCCATGAGGATTTCTGGCGAATTCCAGTCCTAGAAAATATCTAAGAACTCCAAGGTCCTTGGTGACAAATTCACGACCCAGTATTTCTTTCACCCAAGGAAGGAAATATCGGTATCGATATCGTTTCGATACAATGTCGATACCGATATATCGCCGATATATCGGCGATATATCGACGCATATCGCCGAAACCCGGTATCCACCAAGGCATTTTCTCCTGTCGATATCCGATATCGTCCATATCGGCGATATATCGGTGACCTCTCGATACCGATATATCGCCGATATATCGCCGATATATCGCGATATGGCGATCCCTGCTTTCACCCTCTGAATTCCCTGTTCATCATCACCTATAATCAAGATATCATCTACATAAACCATAATTGCAATAATAACTTTGGGTGTCTTCTGAGCTTCTGGAACCAAGCTCTGGGGCTCTGCTTGAGGCCATAGATAACCTTATGAAGTCTACACACCTTAGAACACTCCTCCTCAACAGCAAAACCAGGTGGCTGTTGCATGTAGACTTTCCTCCTGCAAGTCACCATATAAGAGTGCATTCTTGACATCTAATTGGTATAGTGGCTAATCACGAGTAACCGCAACAGAGAGGAGGATCCGTCGAGTGGAATGACGAGCAACCGACGAGAATGTATCAAGATAATCCACCCCATATGTCTGTGTAAAGCCACGAGCAACCAGGCGTGCCTTGTATCTGTCAGTGCTGCCATCTGCATTCTGCTTAACTGTAAAGACCCACTTGCAGCTCACTGTAGACACATCTGTGGGTGCAGTAAAAAGGCTCCAAGTACCTCTTGACTGAAGAGCAGCCATTTCCTCTTCCATAGCTAAACGCCATCGACTATCCTTCAATGCATCTTGGTAATTCCGTGGAATATCTACCGTCGATAGTGCAATGACAAAGCTCTTGAAATCTCCAGTTAAGCGATCAAAAGACACAGTAGATGCTATTGGATATAACGCGCAGCTGTGCTTCTGCTTCCGAAGTGCAATAGGTAGATCCAAATCACCTGCCTCCTCGTTTGGCCTCTATAACACATCCTGCTCAGGGAAATCGTCAGATCCATCAATATTGATAATATTCTCAGAACATACCTCAGACGGGCTAGATGATGAGCGGTGACCATGAGCAGAAGTAGGCCTACGGGTATAGTGGAATGGCAATGGGGAAGCAGGAACAGTAACATGAGGTGTAGGGGATGGTAGTGGTGGAGATGGTAGTGGTGGAGGTGGTGACTGGTGACGGTGGAGGTGGTGTTGGAGGAGGTGGCATATATATAGCTTCAGTAGTGCCAGAGGATACCAACTGATCATCTGTAGAAGAGAAGTACATATCAGACTCGAAAAAGGTAACATCAATACTAACAATATATCTCCTGCGCAATGGATCATAACACCTGTACCCCTTTTGTGTTCTGGAGTACCCGACGAAAACACACTTGACAACCCTAGAAGAGAGCTTGTCAATCCCTGGAGACAACTGGTAGACAAAGGCAACCGAGCCAAACACACGAGGAGTGAGGGAGAACAACTCTTTTTCTGGAAAAACAAGGGAGAAAGGAATCTTCTCACCCAAGACAGATGACGGCATACGATTAATGAGATAACATGCTGATAGAATAGCATCGCCCCAGAAAGAATGAGGGGCATGACTCTGTATGAGAAGCGACCTGGTGACATCAAGTAAATGACGATGTTTCCTTTCTGCAACCCCATTTTGTTGGGAAGTATATGCACATGATGTTTGGTGGATAATCCCTTGAGTTGAAAAATAATTGGAGAGAGTATGAGTGCAAAATTCCAAGGCATTATCACTTCTCACAATCTTTACAGATGCAGAAAAAACATTACGAACTTCATTGATGAAATTTATGATAATATTCCCCGCTTCAGATTTATTCTTTAACAAAAAGACCCAAGACACACGAGAGAAATCATCCACAGTAACCATATAAAACCTGTGTTCCTGATGATCAGGAACACGACTAGGACCCCAGATATCGACATGTAACAACTCAAACTTGGAGGTACTACTCCGACACTGATGACTGGGAAAGGCAGACCGATGGTGCTTTCCCAACTGACAAGCCTTACATTGGATGGACATGTGAGGTGAAACCTGGGGTAACACACGACACAGTTTCTGAAGCAGTAGATGTCCAAAGCGCAAGTTCCACAGTAATGGGGAGATAGATCCAACAGGTAGAGAGGAGGCTCCGGCATAAGGGGTCCGACTGAGACGATATAGGCCGCCTGCTCATAGCCACACCCAATCACGTTGCTCGTAAGGATGTCCTGAAAAATGAGAGAAAGATGGATAAAAAATTGCTCGACAATGTAAATCATTTGTAAGTTGGCTAATGGACAATAAATTCATAGAGAAATCAGGTGCGTGCAGCACGTTCTTGAGGTGCATAGAAGGTGTCAGGCTAATCTCCCCCTGACCAGTGATAGGAGAATGCGTCCCATGGGCAATAACCATAGTACGGCCTGGAGGGACCTGTCGGTAGGCTGTAAGTAGGCCTTTATCACCACACAGATGATGTGTGGCACCAGAGTCCATAATCTACTCTAAAGTATCCGATCCGCTACTGCTAGTAAACGCATAAGTGCTACCTAAGGTACTGGTGGATGCAGAAGTAGCAACATCGGGGTGGCTATCAGAAGCATGTACTGATGCAACTGGGCCAGATGGAGGAATAATGTCCCTCAGAAGGGCTACAAGGTCATCAAAGCGCTGATCTATAGATGAAGTAGATGGGGGCTCAATATGTTCAGCTACTCGCGCGGAAGCAGGAAATCCATGTTTGGAGTAACATGTGTCTTCAGTATGCCCATAACGGTGGCAAAAAGTGTATGATGACCGAACACGACCCCCTCTACCCCGAGGTCCACGACTACGGGACTGATGATGACCTTTACGACCTCGATTCGCTGCCATGGCGGAGGCGGTCTGATTTACAGTGGATGAAGGAACAGTAATACGACTCAGTCTGTGAAATGCTTTCTCCATCGAAGGAATGGTGGAGTCTGCCAAGATCTGGGAGCGTGCAACCTCGTACTCTGGATCTAGAACCGCTAGAAATACACCAACCATAGTGGCATTCCGGTAGGTCTTCTGTTGCGCAGGGGTGGGGCTATGAGAGGCATGAAGCTGTAAAGCTTCTCCAACATTCCTCGTAAAGACGTGTACAATGAGTGTAGAGGACGTCCATTCTGCTTGATAGTAAAGATGTCATGCTGGAGTTGCAGAATCTTCGTCTCATTCTTTTCCTGGGAATATGTAGCAGCCGGAATATCCCACATTGCTTTTGTAGTGGGCTGATGGAGAATATCATTGGCAATCTCAATTGCCAGGGTTCCTGATAGCTAAACCTTGGCATATGCATCATCTGCCTCCCATGAGGCATTGACCCCAGTCTTCTCAGCAGGCTCTTCTTCAGTAAGAATGTGCTTCTTACCGGTTGACTTCATCATAATCATGAACTGCATTGCCCACAGTTCGTAATTTGAACCATCCATCTTCATAATAGGCGCTGGACCTCTGAAGGCGCCTGTAGATGGGATGTCTGCCTTGCTTTCTGACATCATGATAATAGAAGACTAGGGTAGTAGACTGAAGATATGATCGTCTACACGGACATTCGCGGGTTTAGTTGCATGTGTAGACTCAAGCAACCAAACCCATTATCTTGGAAACACGAGCGAGAGTCTCCTCTATCACGAATGTACCCTAGGGTAGGCGAACCCTAGGAAGTGGGACTGCTCGCACGCGGAACTAGGGCTAGAGCCGCACACGCACGGGATCAAAGCTGGGGCCGCACGCGCGCGGAAGTAGGGTTGGGACCGCACGCACACGGGATCACGGATGGAGCTGTACGCGCGGGACGAGGGCTTGGACTGGGCGGCGTGAGGCCGAGCTCGACGCTAGGACCGAGGCCGAGGCGATGCAGCGCTGGGGCCGAACGGAAGAGAGGCCGAGGGCAGACCGAAGGCGCGACGTTGGGCGCTGGGGGCGAACGCGGTGCCGAGCAGAGGAGGGGCCGAACGCATGGCCTAGCGGGGCCGCGAGCGCGTGACCGGGAGACGGCGGCGTGCGCGCACAGAGGGCTCGAAGGTGGTGCTAGGGTTAGGGTTTGGTTCGAGAACTCCAGTCTAGGACCGTCGCTCTGATACCAAGTTGGGAAAAATAAGAGACTTGTTTATTCCATACGCCCTAGGCTCTCTTATATAGGAAAGTAGCCTATGAGTAAAATACATAAAGAGTCCAACGGGAAAAAGAAAATACGAAACGGTACAAAAGAAAATAACATATATCTCTACAGCTAACAAACTAGCCCTCACACAACCATACATGCTCCTTGTAGTAGAGAACATCCACAAGAAAGTAAAGCCTTAAAATTTGAATTTCGATTTCATTTATCTATGTCAAGAAAGAGAAATTTCGAAGAATTTTGGTGAAATCATGGTAAATCTTGGAAATGTCTCTACACAAGATTTTTTCCCAGAAATTAAAGTTTTTAGTATTCCTGAGTCAATAAATAAAATATAAATGCACACTTATTTGTAAACTAGAATTGTAAATATAAGTTTTGAAGTAATATTATTGTCCTAATCATCACACGTGTTGATATGGAGAGTAACATGTTGCCTAGAGTCAGAATCATATGCTAAACTGGAAGCAAAAGCCATGATAATCACCTTGTCAATAAGAATGAGATGACACATATAATAACTACTAATTAAAAAATATACACATATTAAAATAAAGAAAGAACAAAAAATAAAGCTATTCAATTAAAAACTTGAATTTAAAGCTATTCAATTAAAAACTTGAATTTAGCTCTTAAATCTTGTGGCTATCTGACTTAATTTGGGTTTAGATCTAAAATTTAGTAACTAACTAAAGAAACTTATTCAAATAACATAAAGCACTCTAACAACTCAACATCGATGAATAAATAAGTGAAAATTCATTAATATATGCAAATTTCGATGAAAGTGAAGGATTGATTCCCTTATTTTTGTTGTTTTGCCGAAACAACATGTAATTTCGATAAAATTACGTTGACATTTCGGTGATATTTCGTTGAAATCCTGGAAAAAGAAATAAGGTAACGTTTCAATTTCGGTGACTTAGAGAAATGGCAATTTTGGAGAAATTAGGTGGAATTTCGTTGAAATTTGAGGCCATGGTCATGAATAGCCTCCTGATATGTCTGTGGTATCTCTACGACAGATAGTGCCAAGGTAAACCTCTTGAAATCCTCTGACAACCTGCTTAAGGAAACCTGAGCTGCAAGAGGATAAGTAGCATACTTACGTTTCGGCTTGCGCAGAGCAATCGGTACATCAAGATCATCTGCCAAGTCCGTGACATGTAAGTTCCCCTCTTGAGAGGGCACCTGCTCATCCTGTATGGAATCCTGCTGCACAAACAACTCAGTAGTGCCATCAGTAGAAACAATGTGCTCATTACATACCTGAGGCGTGCTGGATGATGGGTAAGACCTGTGAGCAGGGGGAACATAGCAACTGAGCAAGGCCTGCGAGTAAAAACACGTGGCAAAAACTAAGTCACAGTATAAGGTGGAGCCACATGAGCAAGTGGTAATAGTGGTGGTGGTGGTGTGACAGTAGGAGGTGGAGGCATGTAGATCTCATTGTCAGAGTCAGATAGGGCCAATATATCACCTGTAGGAGAAAAATACATGACATACTCAAAGAAAGTGACATCAGCACTAACAAAGTACTTTCGCATGAGCGGATCAAAGCAGCGGTATCCGTTCTGGGTACGAGAGTAGTCAACAAAAACACACTTGACAGGTCTGGGAGAGAGCTTGTCACGGTCATGAGAGACATCATGAACAAATGCAACATAACCAAACACACAATGTGTAAGGGAGAAAAGATCCTTCTCGGGAAACACAATCGAGAAAGAAATCTTCTCTCCCAACACAGACGAAGGCATGTGGTTCACTAGATAGCATATAATGAGGACAACATCTCCCCAATAAGCATGAGGAGCACGACTCCGTATCAATAAGGTTCTGTTCACATCAAGTAAATGATGGTATTTGCGCTCGACAACACCGTTCTGTTGGGAAGTATAAGCACATGTGGTCTGACGAACAATGCCCATAGATCTAAGGAACTTAGAAAGCTGTAAGTGCAGAACACTAAAGCATTATCAGAACGGAGATATTTGACTTTTACAGAAAAAATATTCCTTATCTCATTAATAAAATATTTAATTACAGATCTACCCTCAGACTTATTCTTCAATAAAAAGAGCCAAGAAAGTCTTGAAAAATCATCGACAACAACTAGATAAAAACGACGTCCTCGGTGATCAGGAACACGACTCGGACCCCAATGTCTAAATGTAGGAGCTTAAATAGTTGAGAACTGCTCCGACTCTGACGGGATGGAAAAGAGGAACGATGATGCTTCCCATGCTGGCATGTATCACACTAGAAAGAGGATCTCATAGAGATCTGAGGGAGAATATGAACAACTTCTGCAGAGGTTGGATCAGTCTGTATAGCTCCCGCTGCTCACGACCACATCCAATCACCCTGCCCGTGAGTATGTCCTAAACACAAGAGGCGAAGAATAAAAAATGGCACGACAATTCGGATCCTTAGTAATCTGACTAATGGAAAGTAAATTCATCTGAAAATCAGGAGCATATAAAACATTCTGAAGGCGCATAGAAAATGTCAAATGGACCGCCCCTGTCTAGTAACTAGTAAGTGATCGCTATTAGCAATGACAACCCATCTGTCAGGTGGTATGGTCCTGTAGGACCTGAACTGCGCTCTATCTCCACACAGGTGGTGTGGAGCACCAAAGTCCATAATATACTCTGTCATGTCTGCATTGGTACTACCAGGAAATGCGCAAGCGATACCTGAGGAGCTCGAAGTGGCTCTGACTGTGGCTGTAGTATCTGTAGTGGCGGTGCCAGTAATAGGAGCAATGATCTCTTGAATACGAGAGACAATTTCATCCATGCGAGGATCATCCTGGGAAGTTGTAGTCTCCGAAGACGCAATCTGTTCAACTACACGACCAGAAACAAGATATCCATGCTTCTGGTAGCATATATCCTCTGCATGTCCAGGTCTACGACAATAAGTGCATGGGCCACGCTGACGTCCCCCGCCTTTGCCACGAGGGGTGTGTCCTCTGGACTGGATCATCCCTCCTTGGCCACGAGAGGCGACCATTGCTGAAGAGGGTAGAGAAGTAGTTGTAGAAGGTTTGATGATCCGGCTAAGACAAATATAGGCCTCCTCTATGGGAGGTATGGTAGCTCCGGTAAGAATTTGAGTGTGCGTTTTATCATATTCTGTATCAAGTCCATCCATGAAGACTCCAACAATCGTGGAGTTCCTATACATCTTCTGCTGCTCATTAGATGTCGTAATAAGCATATAACTAAGAAGCTTCTCGAACATGCCACGGAGCGAAGAGTAGTACATGTAGAGAGGACGACCATTCTGCTTGGCATTGTAGATATCGAACTATAGCTAAAGAATCTTGGCCTCAATCTTCGCTTGAGCATAACTGGATGTCAAAGTATCGCACACCGCCTTGGCGGTGGGTTGATTTAGAATATTATTGTCTATTTCTGTGGTGAGTGTCCCACAAAGCCAAATACACTCATATGCGTCATCTTGCTTCCAAGAAGCATTTGCCCCAGTCTTATCCGTTAACTCTGGATCTGTCAAGATATGCTCATTGTTGTTGCATTGCATGAGGGTGAGGAACTGCATGGACCACAAGTCATAGTTAGTCCCGCCCATTTTAACGATGGGAGCCGAGCCCTTGAAGGCTCCGAACGAAAAAATATCACCTTGTTCTCTCTCATTATGGAAAAACGTCTGGCTAACGGAACTCAACTGAGGAGTAGACCGATATGAACAAGTTTACACGATCATATAGAGGATTGGTTGTAGACTCATATGACCATGCTCATAAATCTCCGTTGCTTGCCAGAGGCAAAAAACGTGATTTTTAGGTTTGAAATCATGTTCTTCGGTCAAAATCTGACCGAATCAACCAATAAATCAAACCACATGGATGCACGGAGGGGCACGAGAGGGTCGACAGCAACCGAGGCGGTCGTGGGCAGTAGCCGACAGCTGGCGGGTTGGGGGGGGGGGAGGGCCGGTTGGCAGACCTGGGCGGTCTGGAACAACAACCCAGGCGGTCGGGAGGCCATGATACCGGGGTCGAAGGCCCGGGCAACCGAGAGCGGGCTGAAGCGCCGCCGGCGCAGGGAGGAGGCGGGACGGTAGGGTTAGAGTTAGGGTAGGATACGGGAACTCCGGTCGCTCCGATACCATGCAAAAGGAAATATAATGAATTGTACTAATGAGAGGTCCTGATTCTCTTATATAAGAGAGGAACCTATTGGGCAAATTACAGGACAAAGATAAAAGAAATAGAAAATAAGAAAAATAATACTAAAGATAACAAATATCTCAACAGGAACGGAAGATGCACCAACATAAGAAGACTGGACCAATATGTAGTGACCTAGCTCATGGCCACATCCATTCACCTTGCCTGTGAGTATATCTTGAAACACTAGAGAATAGGATTAAATATTACATGACGATGCAAATCCTTGATGATCTGACTAATAGATAACTAATTCATAGAGATAGCAGGTGCATGTTGTACATTTTACAAATACATGGTGTCAAATGGATCTCCCCATGTCCTGTAATAAGGGAATGTGTCTCATATGCAATAACAATGAATTTGCTTGGGAGTACATATTTGTAGGATGTGAACTGAGCTCTATCTTCACACATATAATAAGACGAGTCAGGAT
Source organism: Ottelia alismoides (assembly GCA_037367405.1). Lineage (NCBI taxonomy): Eukaryota > Viridiplantae > Streptophyta > Magnoliopsida > Alismatales > Hydrocharitaceae > Ottelia > Ottelia alismoides. Next base: position 464,530 of record JAZKJV010001257.1, read on the forward strand.
CTATAATCCGCTGTCATGTTTACCCTGTGAAAACTGGTAAGGGCATAAGCTATACTCTAAGAGCTTAAAGGAATACTAGTAATGGCAGCAACATGAGTCATAATCTCCCTCAGAAGGGAGACAATATCATCGATCTTCTGATTAGTAAAAGTGACAGGAGGCTTAACTCGCTTAGCAACACGAATAGAAGTGGAATAACCATATTTCAGGTAGCATGTAACCTCAGAGTGGTTAGAACGATGACAATATGTATATTGCTGACATGGGTGCCTGCCTCCTCTGCTACATACACCACGTCCCCTAAACTTACATGGAGCTTTTCTGCCATAAGTTGCGGTCATCATAGAAGAGGTTTGAATGGTGGACTTAGAAGGAATCGTGATCCTGCTGAGTCCGCTGTAGGAATTCTCCATAGGAGATACACACTCATAAAAAGTTGAGTGCGTATCTCATGCCTCGCCTGGGAGTAATTGGCTGCGAGAATATCCCACATTACCATATAGCAATTTACGTGCATACGCGTCGTCTTGCTTCCATGAAGCATTCACCCCAATCTTGTCCGTTGGCTCGGATTGCGTCAGGATGTGCTCCTTATTATTGCACTGCATGATGGTCATAATCTGCATGAACCGCAACTCATAGTTGGTCCAATCCATCTTGATGATGGGTGCCAAGCCCTTGAAGGCACCGAAAGAAGATAGGTCACCCTAGTTTTCTGACCCAGGAAAGTACTCGACTGAGGCTGTATATTGATATGAATGTTTCTACATGAGCATATGGAGAATTGGTTGTGTGTGCAAACTCAAGCCACCACCTTTCTTATCAACAGAGAGTGCGCTTTAGGGCAAGCAAGTCAATAAAATGGTCTGACTTCACCAAAAAGGGCCCAAAATCAGACTCTTTGAGAGATGCCGTAGTTGATGAGTGCCCAAAATAGTTCCCGGCCCAATTTGTAACACTCACCTACCCTGAGATTATGCCACTTTGGTAACACTCACCTACCATGGATTCACATCCCCCATCAAGAATTTATAGTTTGATAATGAGAAATAAAAGAAAAGCCACAAAAAGCATGATTTCAACGAGGTTTTCCTGTGATGTGCTGAACTAGTCCTTGGTCAGTATGGACTATGGAGGTCTTATCCTCCTTTGAGCTCAATAGTGGTCTTGATGGGTTCCGTGGCTTGTTTAATTGATCTTACTAGATTTTTGGACTCTAATGCAAGCGAGGGATGATGAGGGCATTACCCGGTGCTCCCCTCCTCTTCCTTTTTGCATGGGGGGGATTCATGATGAAGGGCTAAGAGTAGGCTTCCAAGAGTAATAGTTGAGTCGTGTAGAGGCCAAACACTCTGGATCGAGTAACTCACCGTCTTGAGGGAAGTGGATGCACACTCCATCTTGTCTGTCGCATGGGTGGAATGCGAAAGTGGTATCTTACTCCTCATGGCCTTTTAGGGGGACTATCCTCTTTTCTTATATGCCTTTCCTATTTGGAATTATTATAAATTTTGCATTAAAACAACACTCTATTTCTGGCAGCTTTGCAACCGCATTTTAACAACACAGAATACGATACAGTACACCTTAAGGCTGGAAAACTCCAAAGAGGGTGAGAAAAATATAGTAGAAGTTGAAATTGAGTTTTTTTTTGGGCTCTCAACTTCATAAGGACTTCTATTTGGACTTGGGATTGGTTTTGTAAGGGGAAAAGCTTACTGTCAGTATAGTTAATCACCAATTAATGGGCGATTATAGAGATAGCACCTACCCCACTTCATGGTTGACTAGCAACTCTTCACATTCGTTAGCAACTCTTTACATGTGAAGATAAAATGAGCTTATCATTCTTACATTCTTTATTTTTTCATTTTCTTCAAATGTTGGGCATATGTTCTCGTAGTCATTCTTACATTTTTTATTTTTTCATTTTCTTCAAATGTCGGGCTTATGTTCTCGTAGTCATTTTTATTCTTTGCAGCTGAAATCAAGTAAAGAATACATCTGTTTTGTTTTGAGACAGTTATAAACTGGACAAGAAATATTTCCTCTGTGCATTGGAAATGATGAATATGATAGGGAACGACAATTGAGCAGTCCTTCCATGTGTCTGTCTTCTATCTAGAAATTTTCCAACAGAAACAACTAAGTTGGAGGAAAATTTGTCTCAGGGGCAAGTTTCGAAACATATTACCCCTGGGTGGTTGCAATTTATTTATTTTTATGTACTGTAGCTAAGCCGCCTCTTCAAGAGGCGGCTTTGGTTAAGTAAAAGCCACCTCTTGAAGAAGTGGCTTTGCTCCAAAGACGTCTCTTGAAGAGGCGGCTTCTACGGGCATATTAATCCAATGCAGCCGCCAGACCCTCCCCACGCATTCTACTTCTGGCCTCCTTGATGTTGCACCTCCTGTTCTCTTCCTCTGCCTTGTTGTTACGGTTGTTCTACTCCACCCATTTCCGCTCTCATGGCCGCCATCTCTAGAGCTCTCCCCCTCCGTCACCCAAGGAAGGTGATGCCCTAATATATCTCTACCCTCTCACAACTATTCTTTCATCAAGGGTTTTTGGTGGTTTTATGATTTTGTTGATTCTTATGCTTTGGTTTATGCTATATCTATTTTATTTAGGTAGTTTTTTTATTGATTCTAATGATGTGGTTATTTTCAACATTATTCCAATGATTGTTGATTTATTGTATGTGTTAGGATGTCTCGTGTAGTTCATTGTTTTTGTCATTGTGGTGGGAGTATATCGAAATCAAGTAACGACGTGACCTATGTTGGAGGTCGGATGAAAACAATCACGATTAGCCCTGAAATGACATTCACAAGGTTAATTGATAATATCAAGTCTGTGTTCAGGATAGACTTATCACAAGGAGTCGAGTTGCAGGTATTTCATCGATAGAGGCAAGATGTTGTATCATTTTACATAGGACGTGTTGAGTTTGATGACGATGTTCGGGAGATTGTGGAATACATTGAGGAAATGGGTGTTGCATGTTGGCACGTGATATTTACTATCACGGGATCAGTGCCCGGATATGTACCTTAGCGTGGAAATACATCTGCTCCTCCTGCAGTGAACATGATTCCTTGTGTAGGTACTGAAGATAATGATCTGGAACTTGATAGATTGATGGAACCCTCGCCGCAGAATACCGATGATGAGATGGAAAATGATGATAATGAGGAACATAGTAATTTGGGAACATGGATCGCGTCTGACGCACCGTTTTTGAACATGAGAGGAGGGGATGGATATATTTTTAATGGCGAAGATTGCATGAACTTTGATGATGGGATCGGTTTGAGTAATGAGTTGAAGATGCAAAGCTGACCTGGTGTACTCCGTGAAGATCTTAAAATGCGAAGCTTTATCTCAGCGACGTAGACGTGGTCAAGGACTTGTGAAAAACATGTCATTCTTCAACTCATTACTCAAACTGATCCCATCGTCAAAGTTCATGCAATCTTCGCCATTTAGAATATATCCATCCTCTTCCCTCATGTTCAAAAATGGTATGTCATACACGATCCGTGTTCCCAAATTATTATGCTCATTATCATCATTTTCCATCTCATCATCGGTATTCTGCGGCGAGGGTTCCATCAACCTATCAAGTTCGGGATCATTATTTTCAGTACCTACACAAGGAACAATGTTTACTGCAGGATGGGCAGATGTATTTCCACGTCGAGGTACATATCCGGGCACCGATCTTGTGATAGTAAATATCACAGGCCGATATGCAGCACCCATTTCCTCAATGTATTCCACATTCTCCTGAACATCATCATCAAACTCAATACACCCTATGTAAAATGATCCAACATCTTTGCCTCTGTCGATGAAATACCTAGAACTCGACTCCTTGTGATAAGTTCATCATGAACACATACTTGATATTATCAAATAACCCCGTGAATGTCATTTGGGGGTAATCTTGATTGCTTTCATCCAACCTCCAACATGGGTCATGCCGTTACTCAATTTCAATATACTCCCACCGCAATAACAAAAGCAACGAACTACACGAGACATCCTAACACGTTACAATAAATCAACAATCATGTGAATAATGTTGAAAACAACAACATTATTAGGATCAATAAAAAACTACCTAAACCAAATATATATAGCACAAACCAAAGTACATGAATCCACAAAATCATAAAACCACCAAAAACCCTTGATGAAAGAATAGTTGTGAGAGGGTAGATATATATTAGGGCATCATCTTCCTTAAGGTGGCGGAGGGAGTGAGCTATGGAGGTCGCGGCTGTGCGCACGGAGGCGGCCGAGCGTGCGGAAATGGGTGGAGGAGAACAACCACAACAACAAGGAGGATGAAGAGAACAAGAGGTACAACGGCAAGGAGGCCAGGAGCAAAATGCGTGGGGAGGGTCTGGCGGCCGCATTGGGCTAATATGCCCGTGGAAGCCGCCTCTTCAATAGACGGCTTACGTACGACACATAACAAAAAAAATAAATTGCGACCGCCCAGGGGCAATAAGTTTCCAAACTTGCCCCTGGGATGGATTTTCCTCCATTTTAGTTTATTATTTCCTGAAGTACACGTGTCTGTTAACTGTTAAATCAGATCTTTCATAATAGCCTTTTTCTGTCATTCAGGTATCCCTGCTATAGTTGCAAGGAGTATGATGTCAAAGTCAACTTCAGAATCTGTACTTCTCCCTCTAGTGTCAAGAAATGTAGAAAGCATTGATGATGTTGTAAGTGCATCCAGAGTTGAAGGGGCTGATTTTATAGTTGTCACTGCCAAAGTGGAGAATTGTTCCAAAAACCTTGAAAGCATTGTTCTTGTTAAAGATGTCAAAATACCAGTTTTTCTCAGGGTTTCTGGAATTGTTGGAAATTGGTTGTCTCTTGCATCAGAAGTGCTCCAAGCTGGTGCCAGTGGCTTGGTTCTTTTTATGGATGATCTTGAGCTTCTTGGTGGTGATGACTTTTATAATCTGTTTAATTGTGCGAGTAGGGTTGATGTAGAAGTGCCAAGTGATCAGTCAGCGTCCAACATGGGAATCTCCAATGCTGGAAATGGGTCATATGATACGAGGTTGGTGGCTGGATTTACTAAATTGTCTGACGAGGAGATACAATTAATTGGGGAAGAAAGACGTGCTTTACTCGAAGCAGTTGCTGTCATGCAAAAAGCTGTTCCCCTGGTGATCATCTACCGCTAAACATTTGGTAGTTAAATAAAACTTCAAAAATACTGATTGTGATTATGAGATTTTTGCAAATGATCTGACTGCCGTATTTTAAATTGCAATTGCAGATGAATGAGTTATCACTTCTTGTTGATGCAATTGCTAGGCTTGATCAGCCTTTTTTGTTAGCTGTAGTGGTAAGCACTGGCCTTTTTTGGTTTTTCAGTACCATTTTCAAGCTGTTTGAGTTTATAATTAGTCAAAGCTCTATGATCTTTTCTTCTTGTTGATGCAATTGCTCGGCTTGATCAGCCTTTTTTGTTAGCTGTAGTGGTAAGCAGCGGCTTTTTTTGGTTTGTCAGTACCATTTTCAAGCTGTTTGAGTTTATAATTAATCAAAGCTCGGCTTAATCAGCCTTTTTTGTTAGCTGTAGTGGTAAGCACCGTCCTTTTCTGGTTTCAGTACCATTTTCAAGCTGTTTGAGTTTATAATTACTAAAACTAGTCAACATACCCGCGCTTCACGGCGGGAGGTAGAAGACAATGCTCAAAATATATGTGAAAATGCTGAAAATTAATATGTAAGTTTTCTTTACATAGAAAACGTTATAATAAAGTTACATTATACCAAAAATTTTAGACAATTTTTTTATATATTAGGATTTAATAAAACTACATGTTATGTCTTTCCATCCTATTTAAAACCAAACCAAGATCCAAGCTTCTTTCTTCATAGAAAAGCTGATCTGGGATCCATTTTCATGTTGACAAAATTCCAGAATCCAGGGGCAGAATGAAAAAATGGAGAACTACATCATTACAAACCAGAAATTATGAATAAATGTAGTGAGTTTTTCAGAAAGAGTATTTGTTAATTTATGCACTTACGGGTGAAGGAAATGGTCGAAAATCCAAGCTATAAGAATAGCAACATCACACTCAGGCATCCCTCTTCGAGACCTCCAAATAGGCTGATGGTGAGTGAACAACAACCTCCAGAAGGTACCAATACTAACAGTTTGATTTGAAGTATCCCACCAGATCTTTAAATATCATTTATGATATATTTCTTCCGTTATCATTTGAGCAAGTTCCCACGAATCAGACTCCAATATTTTTTAAAAGAAGCTTTTAGTGCACAAAACATTAAGACCCTTGGTAACGGTTCTCAATTTAGCCTCTATGTTAGTTGCGTAAACAAAGTAGAAGCCAAAAGTTAGAAGATCAGACTAAAGTATCAATATTCTATACATTTTTAAAGCAAACTCATATCACTTTTGGACTGTTAATAAAAAAAGAGCAAAAGGTTGACCTATAATGCCCACATCAAATTGATGCGCGCACTTCCAATAACAAATGCATAAGCTTCCTGACATAGACTCAGTCAACACCATCTTCTCAATAGGAAATCCACTCTGCTGCATTTAAAGCTCATTTACAGTATCAAGCCCCACCAGAATCAGAATCTGATAGAACAACCAAGTCCCAATCCATAGAGAAATCAAATCTCCGCAAAATATCAATGGTACACATTCAACGGAATTTGCCAATGATTTTATCCAGACACATAGGACATGTTGAGTGTATAATAAGAAGAATCGACATTATAATAACTCAAACTTTGAATAATTTTAACGTTAGAATCTACCACAGAACCTTTCTCCCATAAAAAGATAGTTCATAAGCGACACTCTAATATCATCAACCCACTGGAAACGAAGGGACAACATGAAAATACACATCATTTAAATTTCAAACCAAACGTAAGAAAGTCCTAATTTGATGCAAATAAAATTTTGGGGAAGAGAAAATTTTGGAGAGGATGAGGGGTAGAAGGAAGAACATGTGTCAGAATATGAGTTTTTAGTCATGGGGATTAATGTGGAAGGGGAAAGAAGATGGCTCGGGCTGGTGGTTCCTGACCACGAATCTGAATTTTGCCACGCATAAGGCCTCCCTCATTGCCTCCTACCTCCTCTTCTTCAATTCTAGACATAAAAAATCATCGAGCAGTAATAACAACAACAAACTCGAAAGAAGGTGAAATCTGAGCGGCATGTACTCCTCTTGCCTAGATCGGGATCGTCCTCGAAGTCCTCCAATTTTATATGTTTTCTTAACAAACAGGTCCTCCTCTCATGGTGCAGTGATGACGGTAGTGCAACGGTGCTCTCCCTTGTCTGTGACGATGAGTATGGAGGGATCGTGTAGGTCTCTCACTGTGTGCTTCCTCACCAAGCACCCATTGACAGAATTGCACTTCTTGTACCTCCTAATACTCCTATAAGCATGAAGAACAGAGGGGAAACCGGTTTGAGTCATATGGGATGATGGAGCTTGAGTGGTGTTCAGGTGGTGACAAACCTCGAGTAAGGTGAGCCATTGATGGGTTTCTGTCCGTACTTCCTCCGGGAATGCTCATCGGCGGTTATGTCCACGATCTTGAAGCTGGTGGCAGGGACACACTTCCCTGTTCCTCCAGGCACCTCCAGCACCGTCAGATCAGGAGGGTCGGCCCAGTTTGAATGAGCACCGTCAGATGAAGCCTCTCATCCACCGTCTGATCAGCGAGGCTGATCTAATCTCAGCCATCATCTGCGAACCGGTATTGGCCGACGGATACGCGATGCGTGGCAAGTGGAAGACGATCAACCATCGGATCAAGCGCCTGTTGGAGGTAAATTTCAGACACCTCCCCCCACCTTTTTGTATTTATATTTTAATGCTATAAATAAAAATCCCCGTTGTAAATAAATTGTAAAATTTGCAGAAGACCCCCTGTCGTTTATGTATTTGCATATTAATCCCTTCGTGCCTCACGTGCAGTCCCGCGTGAGGCGCGTGATTTTGCACTTAAACCCCGCCGGGTTTTATTAATTGTAAAATGGCCCCGAAAATAAAAGTAAATGTTTATTTTTGTTGTAATTTTTTCATGGATACCCCTGAGAAATATTTTAATTACAAAAATGACCCTGCGAGGCCATATATTTTTGTATGCTTTGTCCATTTATTTGATGCCTCATATTAACTTGAAAAGTTTTGCAAAAATGGATATAAGCTCCTGTTAGATTGCTCCTACACGCCATATTTTTAGTTTCCATTTTTGATGCATTTTTGCATTTATGAAAAATCAAAAACATGCATTTTATTTACTGTCTAGCTTACTAAATGCCAAAAAAATATTAAAAGACCTCGAAAAATTCCAAAAACATTCCCTAGTGTGTATTATGACCTATTTTAGTGTCAGTCCAATAATCACTAAAAAACTCAAAAGGAAAACCTTAAAAATGCAAAAATACCCAAAAACTTCAAAAAAATGTAAAAAATTCTAGAAAACCCTAAAAATGGAAAACTCAACTCCTGTAGTTTTTATATTTTATTCTCTTTCTACTAAAAATAGTTGGGAAAAATTTTGTGGCTGTTTCATATTTTTAAATCTCCATTTAATCACCAGCCAGCAGCTCAATCCCTGTTTTCCCTTATTTTGCTATTTAAAAATACTAAAAAAATTGTGAAAAATGCCCAAAAATCACAAAAATAGTAGAAAATCATGAAAATACCAAAAAGACTTTATTTCTGAATTTTTGACCATTTTTGTATATTTTTATAAATATTATATTCCCCCTATATATATAGTCCCCTATAAAAAAAATAATAAAAAAAATGAAAATAAAAAAAATGCATATCTATCTATCTATATATATATATCTATATCCATGAATATATGGCATTCTAAAAGTAAAAAAAGAGAGAGAACATATATATATATATATTATTCATATATATATATATATTATATATATATATATATAATGTATATATTATATGCTATACACTTACCCTCTAGGGATATATATATATATATATATATATATCTTTATATATTTATTCTTCACCCGCGCTTCGTGGTCGAAAATGAAAATTTTTCCTGATCAGTCATGGCAGTTGCGAGGCGGGTAGAGGTTGGAAAGGCGATGGATGAGGTGGTGCATGCTTTGGAGTCTCGCGAGGGCGGCCTCCTCGATGCGATCGTCGATTTACCGCTGGGATTTGGGGGCACTTGAGGGGTCGTTGGTGGTGGCGAAGGGAGAGGGGACAGATGTATTCCGTAGAAAAGGATAGGTGTGAGCAAATTCCAAAGATCCCAACCTCGATATGTGCGCGAAGAACCAAAGAGAAAAATGAATGATGGAAGATCAAGCAGCCACGTGTCAATACATGGTTAAAAGCTGGGAGAGACCCAGCTTTAGTATATTTACTAAAATTCTTTCCCACAGTTATTGCTCTTATGTCTCCAATGTTGATGTAGTGCATGAGGTCTTACCATCACATTTAACATGCATATGCACAACATGTTTAAATGATGAAAAAAATATAATTCTCATGTAGCTTTGAATAACCAGTTTGAAAGGAAAAAGTGACTGATTTGCAAAATCGAACATGTGGGAAAAAATAAAAACAAAAGTAGGAGCGAAAAATAACGACGAAGATCCAATAGATCAAGAACCACAGGCAAAGAAGGAAGTAGAATGGCACGAGAAAACAAAGCCAGAAGACAAATGATAAAGCTTTGGACAAAAATAAAGAGGAACCCGACTTTAAAGTTATGTAACAGATTCAGGATATTATCTTTTTAACAAAGTTGTAAAGAACCTCAAAAAACTAGTCTGAAAGCATACTGCTACATTTAGGGCTCGTAGAACCCAAAATTCAAACCAATTATGCTGAAGAAAATTCTTATGATCAATCGAATGCTCCTTCATGATTTATCAGCCTTGCTCCCAGTCTTTCTCAAATAATTTCTAGCAAAGGGAAGTGATAAATCATACATAACGATGTGTTCAATCACATCAAACATTTAAGTCGACCAACCTTGTTGATTTGATCGGTTAAACTAGGTGACCATCCTGAAATCTTGATAAATAGCAATACCTTGTGTTCTATCAAACTTATCCATTTGGTTGATCAAAATTTGAATCCAAACTGTCAATAATTATTTGCATCCCAACATCTAAGATGACGTATTCAAATGAAATTATTTAGTTTTATATCAAAATGACCTAAGTGATTGATCACTTTATCTTTTTTTTTAAATGACAATCATTAATAAGGTTCACGAGTTTCGGTGTTACAGAGTTGCGCAAATATGCAATCTCAAAAAAGTTACGTTGATCAAGACTCTCACTACTTCGCTCCGATCACAAAACCCATGTTGAAGACATGGGCGGAGGTCATGACAGAATATAATGAAATAAAAAACCAACCACAACCAAGGTTCTTTCTCTGTTAGACCATTGAAGTTTGAGCAAATTTTGGTGCATTTTCAAAATCCATCCAATCTACTCGGAATATTTTCTAGACTTCTTTTGAGCTAGCACACATAAAATCAAGTGGTCCACATCTTATGTATTGCTCAGGCACTGCATGCTAGTTGTGTCTATTCCCTACAAAATCTTTGTTGTTCGAGCTCCAATAATCAATTTCCTGCATCTCAACAACAAATAAAGAACTTGACCTGTAACGAGGTCTTCCAACTCCAAATCCTCTTGCATTCAGGTACACAATCCCCACGATCGAAAACAACCGAAGCACATAGGACCCTATATACCTTCTATCAGTGTATTAAAGGTGTCGCCCGAATAGTAGGTCTGACTAGTCTAGTCGGTAGGGTAGCCAACTGAGTATTGATTAATTCCGACTATGCCAACTAGTCAATCGATTTTTGCTTCGAGATACCATGCTTTTTGTGTTTTTCTAAAGTAAACTTTTTCTAATACAATCATTGTTTTATTTAAATTTAATTACTTCATTTCTTTCATTGTGATAGTATAAAATGTACAAATCTAATAAATATATAAGAATATATGTATACAAATGGAATATATATTTAAAATAATTAAAAAATTCAAAGCCGATTAAAGTCCAGTTAAATCTGATTAGTCACTTGATTATCGATTAATCCATAGTCAGTGACCCAGCCGACCGTGTACCGACTACCGAATTGCAACCTTGCCCTTTTATCATGAACCAATCATCAAACCAGATCGCATGGTCATGACCCTCAGATGACCCCTCATACGTGGCTAAAGACTCATGTATATAAAAACTCCTCCAAACTTTGATACGAGAGATAATCAAAGATTGGCGCGAAACAACTGGAGGAAGGGTTTTACCTAGACACTGAGAAAGGGGTCAATCACGACTGACCCCTTGCATTCGCCTCTTTGTCATTTTTTAAGGAATCCTCTATGTCATTATTGCTAATGCACTAGCAATCAAAGTTGATTAGGCAATCGACAGGGAACTCTTTTCTAGATACAAGATGGATGAGCATTTCATTCATGTTGTCTAGTATATCGATGATACAATCTTCAATGTGGAGGGAGGGTTGGACAAGGCTAAGGGGATTGCGATGGTCATCGAAATTTTTGTAGTATTTTTGGCCTTAGGATAACCAGGACCAATATGATTTTCGTTCTTTTTTGTTTGTCTCAGGAGTATACCTGGCCAGTGGGACAGGGGCCCGCCCGTCTAACCTGCTCATGAATCAGGCTTGGGCCAAGGAATTTGAAGAATGAGCCAGCTCGGCCTAGCCCGCCTTTTGGCCCACCCATTAAATGGACATGCCACAGACATGTGCCAAAAAGCCCAGCCTAGTCTCGATCCGACCTGCAAAAAATGAAACATGTATTGAAAAATTGGATTATATATATTATGATATAATTCATGTATTTTCTTTTACATTATTAATGCTATATTCTATTTAAGTGTTTACATGTAAATAATACATATAATGGTTACTTAGATATAAATAGTTTATACGATGCCTAAAAAATTATTCATTTATATAAATTATATAAGAATTGAGATGGCGATAATTTAGACTTGGCCCATGGGCCGAACGTGGGCCTTGAAGTATAACCTATGTGCTCGCCCGACCTGGGCCCTGGATAGAGGATTTTAGAACCTCGACCAGTTCGACCCGACCCGCTCTTTGGCTAGGTCTACTCAGGAGGTGGATGCTATATGTGGAAGGGTGTTAGGTACTCTATGCACAAGTATCCATATCACGTATATGGGCATATTATATCCTTTGTAGGCTTATGCTAGCTAACTGGCTCCGGCCTCCGGGTACTAGTGGTGGAGAAGCTTGAGAGAAAGATGGCCGATTGGAAGCTAAGTGTTTGTCGAAGGGTTGCTACATTGTACTACTTAAGGAGTTCCTATAGGCCATTCCTATAGATCCCTCTTCACTTGGTTGATGCTCATGAGGGCTCGGGTTCGGTTCAAATCCTATATGCAATTGTTTTTCTGATCAAGTCATGGAGGAGAATAATATTACTCCTATAGTGGAATGGGAGTTTGTGCCTCAAATAATGGATGATGGGTGTCTTGGGGTGTCAAGGCTTAAAGAGATGAATAAGACGTTTTTGACAAAGTCGACTATGAAGGATATGAGGATAGGGGAATGACTTGCTGTATAATTGGTATATAAGGTTTGCAAAGTCATGCTCGATCGGTGTCCTTGCTTCAACGAGATCGATTTGATCACCATCTTACTTTTGGAAGGGGATTCACTCTATTTTACTATAGGTAATGCTAATGCCACCACCAAGGTTCGAAATATCGATATAAATATTGTTAGAAAACGAAGAATGCCTGTTGAAAGAGAAACGTAAAGTTGTATTCCATCTAACCCTAGAGCATGGCCACAAATTTCAGCGAAATTTGGTCGAATTTCTGTCGAATATCGATATCCAATCGAAATCGAAATTCGACCGAAATGGTCGAAATGACCGAAATATGGGGGCCCTAGTACAAAAAATGACCGAAATTTCGGTCGAATTTCCATCGAAATTCGACCGAAATTCCGTTTCGGCCGGTCACCGAAATGGGGACCGAAACCGACATTTAGGGCCTTGCCCTAGAGCTCTCTTATATAGGAAAAAAGCTCAAAGGGTAAATTACATAAACAAGGCAATAGAAATAAACAATATGGAAAGAGGACAGAATAACATAAACATCTTAACACTCCCCCTCAAGCTGGAGCATATATATCTATCATGCTCAGCTTGGAACAACAGTGATGGAAAGGACCTATGGCAAGAGCTTTAGTAAACAAGTCTGCAATCTGATCTCCTGACGCTACATAAGATGTTGAGTTAAGCCCATTTTAAATCAAATCACGAGTATAGTGGTAGTCCACCTTAATGTGCTTTGTCCTCTCATGAAATGCTGGATTATTAGCCATGAACAAGGCATCCTGATTGTCACATTTGAGATGCATAGGAAGAGGCACTTCAATCTTTAAATCGGTCAAGACAAATTTGACCTACATCATCTCCGTACTACCTTGGGCCATTGTCCTATATTCTGATTCCGCACTAGATCGAGCATCAACAATCTGTTTTTTACTCTTCCATGAGATCAATGAGCTGCCAACAAACACAATGAAGCCTAGTAGACTTCCTGTCCTTAGGATACCCAACGTTATCTGCATCTGCACACCCTGTAACTGAGAGAGACGTATCTCTTCTAAACAGAAGACCTGCGTCTGGAGATGACTTCAGATATCTTAAGATCATGAATACCGCATCCATGTACGCCTGCCTGGGTTGCTCCATGAATTGACTTACTCTACTCACTACAAACGATATATCAGGCCTGGTTGTCGTTACATATAATAATTTCCTTACTAGTTCTCTATATCGCCTCTTGTCCACCTCCTCAGATTCATCATCATGGAGCTTCGCATTAGGATCCATCAGAGTAGTAGCTGGTCTACAACCTGTCATACCTGTCTCAGATAGAAGATCAATAACATACTTCCTTTGTGTCATAACCATGCCCTGCTGATTTCGTGCAAACTCTAGGCCAAGGAAGTAACGAAGTGTGCCAAGGTGCTTGGTAACAAACTGTTGTCCAAGGAAATCCTTAGCTGCTTGAATGCCTTGTTCATCGCTGCCAGTGGTAATAATGTCATCAACATAAACCAAAATGACTGCAATACCTTTCTAATTTCTCTGTACAAAGAGAGTATTATATGTAGTAGATCTGATAAACCCTTCTGTTCAATCAATTCTGAGAGCTTATGAAAACAAGCCCTCGGACTCTGCTCAAGGCCAGGGATGTAAAAAGCGGTCTAAACGGCCGTTTAAAAGGCTGTTTACACGCATGCGGTCCTGGACCGCACCGACTAAGCCCAGGCGGGCACATATGCGGCCAGGTCGCTTAATCAGCGTTAAACGACCGTTTAAACGCCGTTTAAACCTGTTTTTTACATCAACCTGTCAAGAATGTGAGAATGTGCTTGTTTTCTCCCTAACATGGGCCCCTCCTAGTCTCCCAGGCTTGTTGACCAGTTGCATCAAGAACCATGTTCTTGTAGGGTATGGTGTGACACGAGGGTGCATACAACGGGTCTTCAACTTTGAGAGCTTCACCCCCTTTGGATTTATGCAATGGAGATGAAATAACTCTATAGATATTAGATTCTAGATATCCGATATAACTTGTTCGCTTCATTTCTTTTGTTGTTTATCTTCATAAATCAAAATCGAGATTCCAAACTTTGACTATGGATTCTACTTGTTTATGTTATTTTTGACAATTGATAGGAAAAAAAATCATTGAATATAACAATATTTGATATAATGTGAATATGTGATTATATTTTATAATTTAGTTATATTTCTTATTAATTATATATATGTAAATATTTTTTTATTAATTAAAAATACAAAACCGCATAACCCGTTTAATTTCCGTTTAAACTCCCGCATACCGTTTAAACAATAATTAGTGACCCTACCGACTGAATACCGCATACCGCTTTTTGCAACCTTGCTTAAGGCCATATATAGCCTTATGAAGACGACACACATACTGGACTCCCCCTCAACAACAAACCCAAGTGGCTGTTGTATGTAAACCTCTTCCTGCAGATCACTATACAAGAAAGCATTTTTGACATCCAATTGGAAAAGTGCCCAGTCACGAACCACAGCAACAACAATAAGAATCCGCAATGTAGAATGGTATGTAACAGGAGAAAAGGTGTCTTGAAAATACACGCCATAGGTCTGGGTGAACCCACGAGCAACCAGCCTGGCCTTGTATCTGTCTACGGTACCATCAACCCGACGCTTCACAGTAAATACCTACTTGCTCCCAACAACAGACACACCTGGTGGAGCATGGACCACACTCCACGTACCTCGTGACTGTAAAACTGCCATCTCCTCCTCCATAGCCAGACGCCACTGACTGCTTTGCAGGGCCTCCTGATATGACCGTGGTATCTCTACAGCTGACAATCCCACAATAAAGTGCTGAAAATCCTTGGACAGACGCTCCAAGGAAACATGAGAACCAATAGGGTGCATTGTGCAAGCACGCTTCTGTCTCCGAAGTGCAATAGGCATATCCAGATCATTAGCAGGAGAAGAAGAGATAGTATCTGCACCCTGTACCTCAGTCTGTACAAGCAAATCACCTGTACCGTCAAAACAACTCAAATGCTCAGGACATACCTTGGGCGTGCTGGATGATGGAGGAGGCGCATGAGCATGGGGCCTTCGTTGGTAGACCTGTGGAATGAAAATAGGGGACGGCGGTGGGGGTGGTGGTGGTGGCGGTGTAGGCGGTGGTGGCGGTGGCGGCGGTGATGGAGTTTTTTTTTTGAAGCTCAAAAGAGGGGGAGGCACTCGACGGTGTTCACCCCAATATATTAAAAAAATGAAAACAGTATTTACAGAGAACAGAGAAGTTGTACAAAAAAAAGCCTACTCGAAAGGGTAGCAACTAGAAATGGATCCCCCAAATCACCACAGAGGTCTACCCCTGGGACCAATCCTTCAGAAGACGCTTAGCACGCAGAATGATATTCTCCCTGTAGAACCGTTGAGCCGCAAATATTGCCTCGTTCCTCCCCAGCCAAATGCTCCACAGCCTTGCGATTGGATCAAGAATAAGCTTCCTTTCCCTACCCCTTGAGTTAACCAAACTCTCGCACAATGTAGGAAAGGAGACGGTGTTAACCCAAGGAAGATCATCCCAAAGAGTGCGAACATGGACGCACTCGAAAAATAGATGAGAAATTGATTCCCGCTCCGCATCACAGAGACCGCACATCGAACCAACGTTCGGAAAAATAGCTGCACACCGATCACGAGTCAAAAGCTGACCTCGACGAAGAAGCCATAAGAATATCCCAATGCGCTCAGGAAGTTTGAGGCCCCACAAGAATCTACAGTCACGCACCAAGATATCGTCATCGACATTAAGGGAAGGAGCGAGAGCGGAATACGCCTTACACGAAGAGAAAGATCCTTCCTTCCAGGCCCAGTGGTCACGTCCAACATTCGGTCGAGGAGCATCAACTAGCTGAGCCAATAACGATAGAAAATCATCCAACTGATGCTCTGAAAGGGCCGCAGCGATCGAAGGGCTCCAGCATCCGTTCACCCAGCATGAGGCCACAGACGCCTCCTTGTCCTCGACCAAAGCAAAAAGTCTCGGGAACATCAAGTTAAAAGCACCCCTTCCGGACCAATCATCAGTCCAGAAGCGAAAGGAGCTCCCGTTGCCCGACACTGGCTTAAAAATGAGCGATATTGCCTAAAAACAGTCGTCACTCCACGCCAGAATGGAGATATGTGAGAAAGCGAGTTGCCCCTAAAGCCGCCAAGGAAGTCCGCACCCAGCAATTCCCGCAGGACATTAATCATAAAGTTGTTCTCATTCCCCCATACTCGAGAAGCCCACTTAAGCAAAAGAGCTTCATTAACCAAATCCAGCTGCCTGACCCCCAAGCCCCCCAACCTCTTGGGCCGAGAAACAACCTCCCACCCCACGAGGTGAATCCCCCTTCTCCCTTCCCTATTGCGTCTCCACAGGAACCCACGCATACACCTCTCCAACCGCAATCGAATCCCCTTGGGCATACCACGGACCGAGAATGAATAAATAGGAATAGAGGAAAGCACCGCTTTAAGAAGCACCAGCCGCCCACCCCTGGACAACAGCACCACACACCACCCCGCGAGGCGGGCCTCCATCTTCTCCACCACAACCTTCCAATCACGAAGACGAGTACGGCCGACAGCTAGCGGAAGGCCAAGATAGGCAAACGGGAGAGAAGAGGGGTTGGACCCCAGGAGCTGAGCGCATTCCAGAACCTCAGCATGCGACATGCCGAAAGGAACCACTTTAGACTTCGACGCATTAATCACCAGACCCGAGGCTTCACTGAATAGTTGCACAGTAGTGGCCATACCGGACACCGCATCGGGCCCCCCTTCAACAAAGCATAATGTGTCGTCAGCGAACTGAATAGATGGGACATGCAACTCCCCAATATAGCAACCCCGAGTCAAGCCCGCTGCGGCCACGCCGTCAATCATCCGAGGCAGGACATCAACCGCCAACACAAAGAGAAGAGGTGCGAGAGGACACCCCTGCCGCAACCCCCTCCTCGGTTGGAAGAAACCCCCCACAGGGCAATCGTTCAGCAAAATGGAGAGTGAGGCCGTGGATACACACCGCCGCATCCACGAAATCCACGACGCAGGAAAGCCCCTCCGCCTCAAGACCGACCACAGAAATCGCCAGTCAAGGCAATCATATGCCTTAGCAAAATCAATCTTCCAAAGGATCCCCTTAGCATTAGACCTCCTCCACGCCGCAATGAGCTCCGAGGCCACAGCGAAACAATCAGAGATATGCCGGCCATGGATAAAGGCCGCCTGCGTAGGAGAAATAAGCGACGCCAGAAGGGGGGCAAGTCGCCTGGCCAAGACCTTAGCGATTATTAAATATATCCCATTCGAGATAGAGATCGGACGGAAGTCGTCAATGCGGTTTGCCGGATGAGCCTTGGGGATCAACACAATAAGGGCCTTATTTATCTTGTCGAACCCACGATTGCTGGTGTAGAAATCTTGTGCAACCTCCAAAACATCGCCAGCCACCAGGTCCCAAAAATTGCGGTAGAAAGCCACAGAGAACCCATCAGGGCCCGGCGCGTCGTCGTCATTAAGGTCCCACACCGCGTCTTTAAGCTCCGCCAAAGAGAAAGGCCTGATCAAGGTCAAGGCATCGGATTCAGATATAGAAGGAGCCCCCCGCCCCAACCAGCGCCAGCGGCGAGGCGATCTGCAGCCAAAGGTATTCTTGAAATGTCCCGCAAAGGCATCGCCCATCTCCTTGACGCCAGTTATGAGGGAACCATTCACCAGGATAGAGCGGATGGAATTGTATCGGCTTCTACCACTAGCCACCCGGTGAAAGTAAGCGGTATTAGCATCCCCCTCCTTTATCCATCTCAATCGAGAACGCTGCCGCCATTCGATTGATCGTTTTTTGTCCTCAACTTTGACTACATCAAGGGCAGCGGCACGCTCCAGAATTCCTCCGACGTCAAATCGCGCGCATTCTCCAAGTGATCCAGCCGCACAATAGTATCCTCCGCCGCAATTCTAGCCGCCACACGGGCAAGGCGCGTATCCTTCTTGCCAACAACCTACGCAGCGATGCTAATTTGTGATCCAATCGACAAGCATCGGAGCCCTCAAAGGATACCTGGGTCCAATGGTTCCTGACCAAATCTTTAAACCCTGGCTCCAAAAGCCAGCACCGTTCGTAGCGGAAGAGTCCCCGGGGATGAAGCTCTTCCCCAGACTCCCAAATAATTGGATTATGATCCGAAAACGAGCGCGGCCGAGAAGCCACCCAGCACAAAGGAAAGAGTTCCATGATCTTGCCATTAGCCAAGAACCTGCCAATTCTCGATCGAGAAGCGTTATTACGCCAAGAACCTATCAATTCTCGATGGAGTTGAACATGGTAACGACGGAGGAGGCATATAGATCTCTTCTCCATCCTCTGAAGGAGTAAGCCCGTCACCTGTGAGAGAAAAATACATAATAGACTCAAAGAAGGTGACATCAGCACTGACATAGTACCTACATCGAACAGGGTCGAAACAACGATATCCCTTTTGGGTTTTGGAATACCCAACAAACACACATTTGATAGATCTGGGAGAGAGCTTGTCAAGACCAGGAGAGAATTGATGAACAAACGCTATAAACCAAACACACGAGGCGTAAGCGAGAAAAGATCCGTCTCAGGAAACGTAATCAAGAACAAGATCTTCTCCCCCAACACCGAGGAAGGCATGCGATTTACCGGGTAACAAGCAGTTAGAACCGTATCTCCCCAATAAGAATGAGGAGCAAGACTCTAAATTAAAAGGGTTCTGGTAACATCCAAAAGATGGCGGTGTTTCCTTTCGGCCACCCCATTTTGTTGGGAGTATATACACATAATGTCTGATGCAAAATACCATGAGATTTAAGAAATTGAGCAAGCTGAGCTTTGCAAAACTCTAATGCATTATCAGAACGCATGAACTTGACTTTTGCAGAGAAAATGTTCTTTATTTCATTGATAAAAGACTGGATAACATGACCATCATCAGACTTATTCTTAAGAAGAAAGACCTAAGACAAACGAGAAAACTCATCAATTGCAATAAGATAAAATCTGTGTCCCTGATGATCTGGGACACGACTAGGACCCCAAATATCGAAATGGAGCAACTCAAATAGACAATGACTACTTGGACCCTGACGACTCTAGAAAGTGGACCGATGGTGCTTCCAAGCTGGCAAGCCTTGCACTGAAAAGTGGAGCGAGGAGAAATCTGAGGAAGGACATAAATCGGCTTTTGCAAAGGAAGATGACCAAAACGCAGATGCCACATATATGGAGAAACAGATCCAGTGTGGATAGAAGAAGAAGCGCCAACATACGGAGACTGCACTAGTCTGTATAGGCCCCCTTGCTCACGGCCAGTTCCAATCACTCTGCCCGTGTTTATGTCCTTAAACACAAGAGCAGATGGATCAAATATGGCACGACAATGTAAATCCCTAGTGATTTGACTAATTGATAAGAGATTCATAGAGAAACCAGGAGCATAGAGAACATTTGGAAGCCTCAATGTAGACGTCAACTGCACCTCTCCCTGACCAGTGATGGGAGAATGTGTTCCATCTGCTATCACAACTGATAGTCCGGGCTGAGTAGGACGAAAAATACTAAACTGACCTCTGTCACCACACAGATGATGAGATGCGTCGGAATCCATGATCCATTCAGATAAGTCTGCCTGTAGCAACTAGTAAAAGCATATTCTATACCTGATGTAGACACAGATGCTGAGGCAGCCATCTCCGAGGATCCTGAAGGAGAGCTAGTGGATCCAGATATGCCAGGCATAATCTCTCTCAGTCGTGATACAAGCTCGTCAAACCTCTGATCAGATGCAGGAGATGAACTCCCAGTCTGCTATGTCTGCACTGCAACCCCGACTAACGCAGAAAATCCATGCTTAGAATAGCAGGTTTCCTCAGAATGGCATGTCCTGTGGCAGAAGGTGCATGGTCAACCTCGACCGCCGCCTCCTCTACTGCGGTTGGAGCTTCCCCGACCACGATATACTGTATGGCTGCCTCTACTACGTGAAGCCACCATAGCTGAAGATGTCTGGTGATGTAAGGTACTACCAGAGGATATGGATAGTCTGCTCAATCTTCGATACGCCTCCTCCATAGGAGGTATGGTAGCATCAGTGAGGATCTGGGCACGAGCTGCATCATACTCCGGATCCAGGGCTGCTAGAAATACCCAGTCGTCACAGAGTCTCTACATGCCTTGAGCTGCTCTGGTATAGTAGTCAAAGGTATGTAACCATTGGAGTATTTGGTTGTGCGCCATATGTATGAGAGATGGGTAAATGGATCTCTCCAGGATCCATTTACCCTATCCAAGAGTTTAGTCCCACATCTACCAGTGGTAGGACTTGGAGGATCTGTGGAGACTATATAAGGAGCCCCAGACCTCCTGTATCAGATGAGAAAAGTGCAATAGACACACCAGCCCTTTGAGGCATTCTCCTGTGGTTTCATCCCGCTCCTTAGGGAGTAGGGTTCCACGTAAATCCCAATGTTCTTATTGTTCTTTATCTTTTTCCATGTTTCGCTTCTGCTTCCTATTTTCTAACAGTAATCATGTAACTTCTCGAATATACCCCTCAAAGAAGTATAGAGGCTGTGAAAAGGGCGACCATTCTGCTTCGATGTGAAGATATCATGCTGGAGTTGGAGTATCTTAGACTCATTCTTTGCCAAAGAGTAAGTCGCGACAAGAATGTCCCACATAGCCTTTGCAGTAAGCTGACTCAATATATCATTAGCTATCTCCGTGGATACGGTCCCAGATAGCCATACGCAAGCATACGCATCATCCGCCTCCCATGAGGCATTTGTCCCAGTCTTGTCACGTGGCTCCTCTGTTGTGAGATGTGCTTCTTGCCATTACATTGCATCAAACTCATGAACTGCATGGCCCACAGTTCATAATTGGTTCCATCCATTTTGACAATGCGTGCTGGACCTTTGAAGGCACCCAGGGATGTGACATCCACCTTGTTGTCGGACATGATGACAACTATCTTCAAGACTGGACTAGCAACAGTAGATACCAGTATCTACACTAACATACAGGAAGATGGTTGTGGGTGTAGACTCATACCACAACCTCTTCCATTCTTCTGATGTTCCTCGGGGAAACTAGGGTGTTTCTAGATGTTCACGTTACACCCTAGGTATTCAAGGATCCGCGAGAGGGTGATGCGAGAACGCGTGGATGCGTGGATGGTGGCGCTTAGACCTTCGATGGCGACAGGCGGCACCTTTGGCAACGGGGTCGATCAGCCTTTGGCGGCGGCATGAGACACCTTCAGCAGCGGGGTGAGAACTTCGGCAGCGCAGCCGAGGTCGGAACCTGCGGGCGGTGGAGAGAGAACTGCTGGAGGTGATGCGTGGGACTGGGCGGCTGCGTGTGAGACCTCGGGTTTCGCGACGGCTAGGGTTTTTGGTGGAGGGTAGGATTTTAGGGTACACGCTCCGGTCTAGGACCATTGCTCTGATACCTTGTTGAAAGAGAAACGAAAAGTTGTATTCCATCTAATCCTAGAGCTCTCTTATTATGGAGAAAAGCTCAAAGGGTAAATTACATAAACAAGACAATAGAAATAAACAATATGGAAAGAAGACAGAATAACATAAATATCTTAACAATGCTGAAGCGTAATATCAGAGATACAAAATAAACAATAAGAACAACATGATTTTACGAGGAACCCTATTCCGTGAGGAGCGGGATGAAACCACGGGAGAACGCCGTAAAGGGTTGATGTGTTCATTGCACTTTCTCATCAACTATAGTGGTGGGAGGCTTCTTATATAGCCCCCACTGACTCTCCAAGTCCCACAACTAGTGGATGTGGGCTAAACATAAGAGGTGCCCACCTACACATGGTGCATACTCCAACACTCCCCCTAAAGATGAAAGCATGCAATGCTTAACTTGGACAAATAGAAAGAAATGTCAAACTCACGATACAAGTCAATACGGACAATATCAATTCAACGCATACACAAATGTCGGTTGTTGTCGAGGATGTTGATTCTCATGCCGTGCAGGTGAGGAAGAACAAACGTGTTGGAGTGTTGGTTAAACTGGGTCTCCTCGTCGGAGAACGTGTGCTCTGTACTACGCATATCAGAGTCACTGAAACCGAATGAGTTTCCTCATCGGAGTACTTTGTCCCACCACATGTAGAAGACCCAATCATGTGGACAACTGCTCCATCTCTGGAGGGCCGAACTTAAAAA
Source organism: Ottelia alismoides (assembly GCA_037367405.1). Classification (NCBI taxonomy): domain Eukaryota; kingdom Viridiplantae; phylum Streptophyta; class Magnoliopsida; order Alismatales; family Hydrocharitaceae; genus Ottelia; species Ottelia alismoides. Next base: position 487,448 of record JAZKJV010001257.1, read on the forward strand.
GTTGTGTAAAACATCATCGTCGGAGTCCATGGTCGCTGGAGAATAGAGTCTGGAAAGTCTTCTCGTCGAAGAACTAGGTCTCTTCCATACCGGCTAAGAGAATGGGATCTCTCTGGAGTCTCCATGAAACCACATGAAAACCCTAGCTCACATGGTATAGAGAATGAGATCTCTACTCTGGAGTGCCTATGGATCACATGAAAACCCTGAATCGAACAAAACCAAGATGGGGACCACACAATTGATGGCAAACACAAGTGCGTATCAAAATGAGGACTTGAATCCAATCTGTCGAGTCTGAATCTTAACATTTGTAGAGTCTGATAATCTGGCCTGGAGAATCTGAATGTGAGCCCCATACCTCTACACAATACTCTACCGTTCTCCTATACTTGTGGGAACACAATGACAAAATTGGGAGAAAACAAGAAAATGGGGGAGAAACATAAATTAGTAAGTCGTCACAGTTTTTTTCTTCGACTTTTCCCCCTTTTCTATGAGCCGTTCCTTTTTACGGCTTTTCTTTCTTTTTTCTCGTCTATTTTCCCTTTTTATAGCCGACTCTTTTTTCTCACATACGATTTTTACACACCTTTTTCAAAATAATTATCCCATATGTTTTTTTGAATCAATGAGGCCCAACTTTGGGGCCAAAAACTCGGCTCCCCTTCCCTCTTTTTTTCTTTAAAACACATGGCCCAATTGGGCCTCTCCATTTTTCTTTTTTCTCTTCTTTTTTTACGCAGAGCAACCCTCTTTTTTTTTAACAGTTGGGCACTTTTTTTCACTCACAAATTAAAAAAAACCTTTCGGCCCACTTGGGCCCAACTCTATTTAGGGTTTCCACGGGAAACCCCTTATACAAGTGTACCTCCCCATGATGGGGAAAGGCCCTCGAGTAGTCGGTTGCAACTGGAGAAGAGGACTGGTCATCGCGGATTGTTGGAGTTGGGAGAGTACTTTGCGCCGAGATGGCTGGAGGTGGCGGAAGAGGGCAGATTGCCATGGAGGAGCAACTATGGAGGCTTGAGATGATGCTTCAGGAGGCGGATGTCTCACCACCGCCGCCTGGAGAAGATAAGGTGGCTGTGAAAATGTTGTTGTTGCCTTGCAGTTACGCCACCTCCGACGATGGGACTCGAAGGTGCTGTGCTGTCGCCGTGTCGTTGAGAGGGAGGAGCAGGATGAAGCGACGTGGATATCGCTTGGAGAAGCAAGTGCGTTGCCGCACTGACCTGCATCGCCTGGAGGTAAATCTGGAACTGGGGGGCGATGGAGCATCCTCCTGGGGCAAAGAAACACCACCATATGCGGTTGAAGAATGCTCCATCTAGATCTGATGCTTGGAGGCTGTTGCATGGTTCGATTTAACCTTAGTTCTGCTGGAGCATCACGATGGGGGCAGGCTGCTGCCTTGCATCGCCAAGTGCTGGGTCGGGGCCTAATGTGCAGAACTGAGGTCCGATGGAACCCTAGTGCTGCAGGCAAGGTTTTAAAAAACGTGAGGCGTATCGAGGTGTTTTCCTAGTATTGCTTCGAGGCGTAAGCCTCACTCGTGAAAGAAAAAATTGCATAAAATATAATAATTAATCGTAATTACAATTTTCAAGTTCTAGAAATTAAATAGTTATGACTAAATAGATAACTCCATGATATTTTAAAGCTAACATCATGGTTTAAACATCCAAGTTGTTATATAACTCTCCTTTTTTAAACTCTAAATCTGTAAGGAGTCGAGTAAATATGGATATGTAATCACAATAATGGGTAACTCTCCGTAAAATTTAAAGTTTTGAGTAAAATTTAACTAAAGGGACTAGATGTAACATACCATTTAAAATTAGATGAGATACGTGTCATTCAATTGAGAAGGATAAGAGAGTACGCAATGAATCTGTGATCACTTTTTACTTTACCATAATGATTGGGGGATAAAATACTTGAATATTGCATGTTATGATCATCTTTGTTCATGCATGCTTTGATGTGAATTAATTTAGTCCCGATTGAATAGAAGAAAAAGATGAGACATGTTTATGAAATATACTTTTCAAAATTTAGGTCAAAGTAGGGGACTTGCATCCAAACATTTTAATAAAGAACGCATTTATACTTGATTCATACTAAAGAGTAGAGGCATTAGATTTAAGGACTCAAGACTCAATTTTTTGTTCATGTTGATTTATAAAAAAAAAGGCATAACAAAGTAAAAATAAGCTTAATATGTTAATAAATTAAAAAAATGCATTTCCGTGAATCATGAGCTTAAAGACTTGAAATTAGTTGTCTACAAAAGATGAAAAGTTCACAATCAAAAAGAAAAGGAAAAAATATTGCAGAAAAAAACAAAAAAAAATAGCCCATATATGAGGCAGCGCCTCGAGGCGTGCCTCATAAGCCTCGAGGCGCACGCCTCACTGAGGCTGAGTGAGGCTATAGCCTCGAGGCATTTTTCCTTGAAAAATGCCTCGAGGCGTACGCCTCACCGCTTTGAGGTGCGTTTTTAAAAACAGTGGCTGTAGGAGCAAGGATATGGACCACCTTCTTCGATGAATAAGGATGAAAGCCCCCCAATGGGGCTTATTGTCTGCAGATCTGAACAATAATATGAAAAAAAGAACTTGCTACAGATGCTTGCAATTGGGCAAAAACTAGAGTTTCAATGAAACACTAGTTGCTGAAACTTCAGGAATCTTCAAATATGCAGTAATTAGGGTTTCTGAAGAAATCCCAGAATTTCTCAAAACTTGGGTAGATCTTCAATCATGAACATATAATAATTTTCATGAATAAAACACCAAAAATCAAATCTCGAACAAATGATGAAAATAACACCTCGAGAATCGAACCCACTTAAATATGTTAGAAAACGAAGAATGCAGAAGCGTAATATCAGAGATACAGAATAAACTATAAGAACAATGATGTTTTATATGGAACACTACTCCGTGAGGAGCGGGATGAAACGATGGGAGAACGCCTCAACGGGCTGATGTGTTCATTGCACTTTCTCATCTGTTATAGGTGGTGGGGGGACTTCTTATATAGCCCCCACTGGTTCTCCAAGTCACACAACTAGTAGATGTAGGACTAAACATAAATGGGTGTGGTAATTGGACTCTGGAGGGATCCAATAACCCATCTACACATGACACATACTCCAACAGATATCATATCGGTTCGCCTAGAAAATGATATATTGGAGATACATCGATGATATTGGTGGAAATCTTGAAAATATCCACAAAAAGCGAATTTTTTACAAATTTAGATCATCATCATTACTAAAACAATAAATAACATATAAATACACACTTATATACAAGAATAAGGTGTATTTAGTACACAAATACACATTATATCACACATATTGCTGACTATCAGTGCTGGCAGTTGACTCCTGCTTACTGACTATTAAGAGGTATTAGAAGGTAATGCTCACAACTTAGAGACTTAAAGGGCATGTATTGAGCATATTTTGTTTCTATTACATCACATATTATGCATAAACATAATGTTGAGATATATCAGAAATCAAACAAACAAGTAAATAAGTATAATAACATATAGTTTTTAAAGAACATAATTCATAATAATAATATTTTTGTATGAAAAAAGATGAATTGGAATCGATTGGAAACATCGCTTTTCTAACTGAACTAAAGAAAATCAATACTGATTGGAGTATGCCATGACACGAGTTTCTGTTTACGGATCACTATATTACTATTAGTCACTTCCTTATTAATACCAATTGGAGTATATATTCCTAACATGTGATTCTATCTTAATCAATATTTGAGTTGTTTCACCTCCATTGCTAAAAGGGAATTGAGCCCGCCAAACAGGGGTCTCATTGCCCAATCAATGAGCCTTGGGATGAGGGGTGTCTAGGGGGAACACATGCGCTCTCCGACCTGAAACAAAATATATAAGAAGTAGCTAAATATGTAGTGAAATCAAGCTTACATGGGTAATATCATTGATATACATATATTGGTGATATCAGTCGATATCAAAGATGTTGAGATATTTGTATCTCACATTATTATTTTTCTCATTTCTTTTTTCTTGACGTACCTCTAATGTAATTAACCGTGGGATTTTCTCCAATATAAGAGGGCCATAGGGTCTCATTTAATGCATTCCCTTCTTTTCTCCTAACATGATATCGGAGAAACGGTCCTAGACCAGGGTTCTCGTATCCCACCAACTCTAACCCTACATGCCCCCCTTCTCCTGCTGCCACCGTCGGTACCCAACCCCCCCAGCCCCCGCCGCTGCAGCCTAGGGCTGCCCATCGTGCAACCTAGCGCTGCCCAATCGCCAAGGGGCTGCCTCCGAGGCTCTCCCTTGCCACCTAGCCACCCAGGGGCTGCCGCCAGGGCTCTCCCTTGCCGTCTAGGGCTGTCGAACAATAGCCCGCCGACCTGCGACGGTTGACGTGACTGGACCAGCCACTCCCAACGCCGGTTCGGCCTCACCTTGCGCAGTTTAGTCATTTCTGTAGGCCGCTAAGGTCTGATTTTGTTCCGATTTCATGATTTTCACATATAAATCATGTCTTCCGACTCTAGACTACAACACACAGTAGTAAGGATGTTTGTGTGAGTCTACAGATATAACCAATCCTCTATGTAATTGTGTAGACTCACTCATATCAGTCTACTTAGTTTGTTCCGGGTTTTGACGTTCTTATTACCAATGTTTAAAAAACGTGAGGCGTATCGAGGCGTTTTCCTAGTATTGCCTCGAGGCATAAGCCTCGAGGCGTATCGAGACGTAAGCCTCACTCGTGAAAGAATTTTTTTCATAAAACATAATAATTAATCGTAATTACAATTTTCAAATTCTAGAAATTAAATAGTTATGATTAAATACATAGCTCTATGATATTTCAAGGCTAACATCATGGTTCAAACATCCAAGTTGTTATATAACTCTCTTTTCTTAAACTCTAAATCTGTAAGAAGTCAAGTAAATATGGATATGTAAGCACAATAATGGGTAACTCTCCGCAAAATTTAAAGTTCTAAATAAAATTTAACTAAAGGGACTAGATGTAACATACCATTTTCAAAATTAGATGAGATACGTGTCATTTAATTGAGAAGGATAAGATAGTAAGCAGTGAATCTGTGATCACTTTTTACTTTACCATAATGATTGGGAGATAAAATACTTGAATATTGCATGTTATGATCATCTTTATTCATGCATGCTTTGATGTGAATTAATTTAATCCCAATTGAATAGAAGAGAAGATGAGACAAAATATACTTTTCAAAATTTAGGTCAAAGTAGGGGACTTGCATCCAAACATTTTTTTAAAAAAGCATTTATGCTTGATTCATACTAAAGAGTAGAGGCATTAAATTTAAGGACTCAAGTCTCAATTTTTTATTCATGTTGTTTATAAAAAACATGCATAACAAAGTAAAAATAAGCTTAATATGTTAACAAATTTAAAAAATACATTTCAGTGAATCATGAGCTTAAAGACTTGAAACTACTTGTCTACGAAAGATGAAAAACTCACAATAAAAAAGAAAGGGAAAATATATTGCAGAAAAAAATTAAGAAAACATCCCTTATATGAGGCAGCACCTCGAGGCGTACGCCTCGAGGCACGTCTCATAAGCCTCAAGACGTACGCCTCACTAAGGCTGAACAAGGCTATAGCCTCAGCGCCTCGAGACGCGTTTTTAAAAACAATGCTTATTACAATGTCAGAGAACAAGGGTGACGTCTTCTCATCGTCTGATGTCTTCAAGGACTCAATTCCCATCGTGAAGATGGATTGGACCAACTATGAGTTGTGGTCCATGCAGTTTCGCACGCTTATGCAGTGCCATAACAAGGAGCACATTGTGACGGATTCAGAGTCGGTGGACAAGACTGGGGCTAATGCTTCTTGGAAGCAAGACGATGCCTATGATCGCATTTGGCGCTTCGGGACACTCACCACTGAGATTGCCAATGATATTGTCAACCATCCCACAACAAAAGGCTATGCAGGACATCTTAGCAGACACAAACGGCCAGGAAAAGAATGAAAGCAAGATTCTTCAATTGTAATATGATATTTTCTCGACCAAGCAGAATGGTCGACCTCTTCATGCACACTTCTCACATCTTAGAGGCATGTTTGAGTGATTGCACAACTTCCTACCTATTACTACCAGCATTGAGCAACAACAGACATATCGGAATGCGACTATGACAGGAGTCTTTCTGTCATCTCTCGACTCTGAGTATGATGCAACACCCATTCAACTACCGACTGGAGAGACGATACCTCCAATGGAGGAGGTCTACAAGAGATTGAGTAGGATCACTACCTCATCTACTACCACGACCTTGACTCCCTCTGCTATGTCAACCTCTCGTGGCAGAGGGTGGACTTCACAATTTCGTGGGCACGAACCTCGTGGTCGAGGAGGAAGTCAACGTGGCCCATGTTCACATCGCTACCGTCCCGATCATTCTGAGGAGACATGCTATCTGAAGCATGGATATCCTGCATATGTCCGTGCTGCTGAGCAGACCGAGCCTACTTCTGCCCTTGCTTATGATGCACGCTTTGATTATATTGTTTCCATATTACGAGAGATGATGAGCATTAATACCACTTCAGCTGCAGGTTCTTCAGATGTAGCAGCTACTATTAGAGCTTCGTCTAGTTTATCAGGTATTGCTTATGCGCTTACTGGTTGTAGCAGTTTAGATTTGACTGATTGGATTATGGATTCTAGATCATCACATCATATATGTGGCGATTGGGCACAGTTCAGTTCTTTCAGGTCTATCCCGCCTAGTAGATCCATGGTGATTGCTGATGGGGTCCATCTACCCATTGTTGGTCAGGGGGAGATTATTCTAGCTCCTTCTATACATCTGCAGAATGTTTTATATGCTCCAGACTTTCATATGAATCTTTTGTCTATTAGTCAAATTACAAAAGATTTACATTGTCGTGCCATATTTGTTCCCCCTTCTCTTGTGTTTCAGGACATACTCACAGGCAGGGTGATTGGATGTGGTCGTGAGCAGAGAGGACTGTACAAGCTTGTCCTACCTCCGTGTGCTGGGGCTGTTACTATTCCTTCAGGATATGTTTCTCCTTTCATGTGGCATCTTCGCTTTGGACACCTTCCTCTACAGAAGATGTGTCATGTTCTACCTCAAATATCTACTCGTGCTACCTTGGACTGTGAATCCTGTCAGCTTGGGAAGTGCCATCGTTCTTCTTTTCCAAGTTGTCAGAGTCGTCATAGTAGTCAGTCATTTGAGTTGTTTCATTTTGATATATGGGGTCCTAGTCGTGTTCCCGATCATCAGGGACACTGTTTTTATATGGTGTTGTGGATGATTTTTCTAGATTATCTTGGGCGTTCTTGTTGAAACATAAGCCTGAAGTGGGTGCTATCATTAAATCTTTTCTTATTGAAGTTAAGAATATCTTTTCTGCTAATGTGAAATTTATTCGTACTGACAATGCCTTGGAGTTTTCCACCTTACATTTATCTGAATTTCTCTGATCTCTTGATATTGTTCATCGGACCTCTTGTGCTTATTATACTTCATAACAGATTGGTGTGGTTGAAAGCAAACCGTCATCTTCTGGTTGTTAGAGGACTCTTCTAATTCAGAGTCGAGCTGCTCATTCTTTCTGGGATGATACTGTTCTCACTACTTGCTATATGGTGAACCGCATGCCGTCCACTATTCTTGGAGAAAAGGTTCCCTTCTCGATAGCGTTTCCCGAGAAGGACCTATTCTCCCTTACTCCCATAGTTTTTGGGTCTGTGGCTTTTGTCCACAATTTCACTCTTTGTCGTGACAAGCTCTCACCTAGAGATGTCAAATTTGTCTTTGTTGTTTATTCTCATACCCAAAAAGAGTATAGATGTTTTGATCTGGTGGGAAGAAAATATTATGTTAGTGCTAATGTCATATTTTTTGAGTCTATTATGTACTTTTCTCCTACAGGTGACATGTTGTCCAATGCTGGTTCTGATGAGGATCTTGTTCCTCTATCTCTGTTATCTCCACCATCTTCGCTCCATGTTGAGTCTCAGTCATCTCTACCTTCACCACCTCTAATACCTCCACCTCTGCCTACTCTGATGCAGTTCTTACCACGATTTTACATTCGCAGGTATTCTACTCGCCCCTCTGCTCATGCACCTTCCCCATCATCCAACACGCCTCAGGTATGTAATGAGCATATTGTTTCTACTGATGGCACTGGAGATTTGAATCTTCTACAGGATACTGCGCAAGATGAGTTGATACCAGAGAACAGAGAGGCTGATGACCTAGATGTACCTATTGCCTTGAGGAAGCCACATCGCCAATGTGTCACTTACCTTCTCGCTGCGCATGTTTCATTGGACCATCTTTCAGAGGAGTACGTGAGGTTTGTTGTGGGGCTCTCTGCTGTTACTATCCCACGAACATATCAGGAGGCCATACAAGATAGTAGGTAGCGACTTGCCATAAAAGAGAAGATGGCTTCTTTGCAGTTGCATGGTACCTAGAGCATTGTTACTGCTCCTCCAGGTGCCTCTGTTGTGGGATGCAAATGGATCTTTATGGTGAAGCGATGCAGTATAGATCGCTACAATACAAGGCTTGTGGCACGTGGGTTCACCCAAACTTATGGGGTGGACTATCACGATACCTTCTCTCCAGTGGCCAGACACTTGACACTTCACCTTCTTCTATCAGTTGTTGTTTCACGAGACCGACCTCTTTACCAACTTGATGTGAAGAATGCATTTTCATATGGTGATCCAAGGCCTACAAGAGGAGGTATATATGCAGTAACCACCAGAGTTTGCTGCTGACGGGAGTCTCAGAAGGTGTGTAGGCTCCATAAGGCAATTTACGGCCTGAAAGAGTCCTAGAGCTTGGTAGCAGAAGCTATCGGAGTTGATAGAGCAACAGAGGTTTGTGCGGTCTACTGCAGATCACTCACTTTTTGTTCAGAGGACACAGAGAGGTATTGTTGCTATTCTTGTTTATGCTGATGATATTATTATCATAGAGATGATGAACAGGGCATTCAGGCTGCTAAGGAGTTCCTAGGTCAGCAGTTTGTGACAAAGGACATTGGCAATCTTCGATACTTCCTTGGATTAGAGATCACCATGAACTAGTGTGGTCTTGTGATGACCCAGAGGAAGTTTGTGGCGGATCTTCTTTTAGAGATAGGTATGACAGGGTGCAAGCTTGCTACTACCCCTATGGATTCAAGTATGAGATTATATGATGATGACACTGAGGAGGTAGATAGGAGGAGATATAGAGAGCTTGTTGGGAAGCTCCTATATTCCACTATCATCAGACCAGATATATCTTTTGCTGTGAGCAAGGTTAGCCAGTTCTTGGAGCAACCAAGGGAGGTTCATATGGATGCAGTCTATATGATCTTGAGATATTTGAAAACTTCAGTTGGTTATGGTCTTATATTCAGTACAGATACATCTCTTAAGGTGACAGCTTGTGCAGATGTAGATAATACAGGTTGCCCTAGAGATAGGACGTCTACTTCTGGCTTTGCTATTTTAGTTGGGAGCTCTCTCGTATCATGGAAAAGCAAGAAGCAGACGGTGGTTTCTAGATCTAACATAGAGTATGAGTAAAGGGCCATGGCACAGGGAAGCACATGGATGATGTGGGTTAGATCTATGTTGACTGATCTTGCTATTGAGGTTTCTCTTCCCATGCAGTTTTTATGTGACAATCAAGCGGCTCTATTTATTTCCAATAATCCTGCATTTCATGAACGGACCAAGCATATAGAGGTGGATTGCCATTACACTAGAGACATGATCCAAAAAGGTCTGATATCTACCTCCCATGTTTCTACTGGAGATCAGACTGCTGATATTTTCACCGACTAAAGGTCCATTTTAGAGGTGTTGTTCCAAGCTGAGCATGATAGATATATATAGTCCAGCTTGAGGGGGAGTGTTGAGATATTTGTATCTCACATTATTGTTTTTCTCATTTCTTTTTTCTTGATGTACCTCTCATGTAATTAACCCAGAGCTTTTCTCCTATATAGGAGAGCCTTAGGGTCTCGTCTAATGCATTCTCTTCTTTTCTCCTAACAAAAGAAAGTTTGTATTGAAAACTATCAATTTTGAGTGATACGGCTCGATATGGCAATATATCGTCGAAATCTCGTGAGATATCGATTGATATCCTAGAAAAGGGTATACATATATATATATATCAGTACCTTCATCTCGTTGATACTAATATATCACGATATCCTAAGTCTTGGCCATCACTGATCACGGGAGATGGCAATTTGTTTAGATTGTGGATGGACAACTATTCAGAGGAGGTGGCGCTTTGTATTAGATTCCATAGGCTTTTTATTTTAGTTGTCAATAAGTAGGCCAATGTGGTGGAGTCTTGGTTTAGTGGTAAGTAGGCTCCTACATTTCATTTTGATTTCTTTGAGCAAAGGGTCCTGGATTTCTTGAGACTAAAGGAATTCCTTTATATGATTGATGTCCCTTTGAAGAGAAGGGGCTATCAAATGTGGGTCGATTGATGTTTTTGTCAAAAATGTTTAGGCCTTATATCCTCATCGAGTTTTCAACCTTGATGATCTGACTTACAACTACATGGAATTGCTGTGGTCAGTATGAGGTGCTTAGATGCCACAAAAGATGTGGACTAGCAGTTTTTTTACATGTGGTCAATCTAGAGAGGGTTAGATTGAAGCCACGATTTGTTAGGTTAGGTGAACTACTGGGTGCTATTATGGTTTTTTGGTAGTCACTTAGAGCCTCCAATGTTTGTTTCTATAGAATGCTTGGATCACTGGCCATTATCATGGGATGGTATTACACCATGAGAGATTCTACATGGAATGTGATCTAAAGCATGCCCAAATTCTTTCTAAGCCTTGGTTGTTGAAATTCACTTGAATTTTTTGAGACAAAAAGGGTGAAACGCATGAAGGCGTCTGGCTCCTTTGCTCCTTATCATTGTGGCATATGCGCTTTCCAAGATGGTCACTCATGCAGTTAGGGAGTTTTGCTCCTGCTTCAGGGTTGTGGGCATTTTTGTGATGTTACTTCAGTATTCAAATGACACCATATTCTTTGTGGAGTCCGTGGTGGACCTGCTTGTTGTAGTTTCTGGTCTACAGATCAACATTGACGAATCCATGTTTGTTCTTTTTGGGATGGAGGAGGCGGAGGTGGAGGCACATGTGTTGGCTCTTGGAACTCAGAGGGGTTGCTCCCTATTAATTATTTGGATATCTCCATGGTGAGTGGGTGGTTGAGGACGCCTAATTGGTTGTCGATGACTAAGAAGATGGGAGGAAGCTTGCAAGGTTGCATGCTTATGTCTTTCGAAGGGGGAGGGATGCCTTGTGCTTCTCAAGGTGGTACTGTGTACTATAGTGTTTTTCGTATTGACTCACTTGCTTCCTGTGGGAGTTTGGGTGCGCTTGGAGACATTGATGCATAGGTTTTTTAGAGCAAGTCTTGGTGATGTTCAGGGGATGCCTTTGGTGAATTGGAGGACGATGATGCTTGCCCGAGAGGTTGGTGGCACTGAGGTGCATAGTCTAGACGAGATAATTAGAGCTTTGCTGGCCAAGTGTCTTGCATCAGAGGTTGGAGCTCATACTTGCTCAGTTAGATATTGCTCAATATTTTATGGGATTTCAATGGGCCTACATGCTTTATCATACTTTTGGGTGACATATGTCCAGTTTTGTATGATCTTGGGAGATGGGAACGATTTTCGTCTCTAGATTATTATTGCAGCATGAGTGCTATGCTTTCCTCTTCAATCTTATCGGCGGATGGCAAGATGTTGGTGGGTGGGGCTTGGGATGATGCCCCATTTTTGCACAGATTTGTCAGATCAATGGGTGGATGAGTTTCCGATCATGTCAAAGTTCCTCTTTGAAGGCGGGCTAGCTGTTTGTCCGATTACTAGACCTAGGTAAATGGTAACTTTTTAACTTGGAAGGTGTATAGTGCCTTGTATGCAACTACGGTCTTTGACTCATGTATTGTGTCCATGGAGTTTAGGCATGTTTGGAAGTGGAGGATCCCACTGATAGCAAGGCGTTCTTTGGGATGATGAGACATGATTGTGTGATTTTTTTTGAAACCAAAAAGGGGGAACACACAAACTGGTGTCTTCCACAAATTATATTATGAGAGACTTAAAAAATAGCAACTAGGTCTTGAGAAGACATCTAGCAAGGTGAATCACATTTTTCACATAAAATCTTTACTATGGAAAAATACTCCATTGCGCGTAAGCCAAATTGCATGCAATGTAGCCACGAGCATTAGCATCTCTGTTATAGATATGTACTAACTAGCCATAGTTGAGTACCATAAGCTCCGCGGGAAGACGTCTACCAAATGGATGTTTGCAACCTCCCAAATCTCTATGATGTGAGCGCATGTGTCAAAGAGGTGGTTAAGATCTTCAATCGTCCCCGTCACATAGGGAGCAGGTGCCCTCCTCGCTATGCATAAAAGTAGATCTACAAGCCTTGGTCAGTACCTTCTCCAAACGATGAATCCAAAGAAAGATCTTGATCTTCATTGATATCCGCAAGGTCCAAATCATCTTACAATCTTTTTCACTAATCCTTGGATTAGGGATCAACTTTTTAACGAGAGCACTAAGCTTTATTGACTGAGAAATTGCCATCTTACTAGACCTATGATAGCGGCCAACAACCAAACCCATGCTACTAGAGAGTGTTGGGAAAAGAAAGAAACTTGTTTATTCCATGAACCCTAGGGCTCTCTTATATAGAGGAGAGATCTATGGGTAAATTACATAAGATAGATGGAAATAAAATAAATAGACAAAATAGTTCATAAACACAAGCATATCTCTACACTCCCCGTCAAGATGGAGCATAGATGTCAATTGTGCTCAACTTGGATGGACACTTCTGAAATGGTCCTATGAGCAAAGCCTTGGTAAAGATATCTGTCGTTTGATCTCCTGAACTGACATATGAGGTAGAAATGAAGCCTTTTTGTATCATGTCCTGTGTAGAGTGGCATCCTACTTCAACATGTTTAGTTCTCTCATGAAATGTTGGGTTATTTGCAATAAATAAGGTGACCTGGTTATCACATTGTAACTGCATAGGAAGAGGTACATCTATATGTAAGTTTGCTAACACTGCTCGAACCCACATCATCTCTGTGCTCGCTTGTGCCATAGATCTATATTTGGATTCAACACTTGACCTAGTAATCAGAGTTTACTTCGTGCTCTTCCGAGAAACAAGAGAACCGCCAACAAATACAACAAAGCCCGAAGTGGACTTCCTGTCCCTAGGACATCCTGCATAGTATGCATTTGCACATGCTGAGATGGTCAGAGTTGCTCCTTTCCTGAGTACTAATTCTGTCCTGGAGATAACTTTAGGTACCTCAAAATCTTATAAACTGCGTTCATATGTACCTGTCGTGCTTGCTCCATGAATTGACTAACCCGACTAACCGCAAAGGAGATGTCTGGCCTATTAATAGTTACATAGAGAAGCTTTCTCACCAATTCTCTATATCTTCTCCTGTCCACCTCCTTTGTATCATCGTCATATAGCCTCATGCTGGGATCCATAAGAGTAGTACCTTGTCGATACACTACCATGCCTGTCTCATCTAGCATGTCTGTAACATACTTTCTTTGGGTCATCACAAGTCCCTGCTGATCCTGGCGAGCTCTAACCCCATGAAATATCGTAGGGTGCCAAGATCCTTGGTGACAAGTTGTCTGCCTAGAAATTCCTTTGCCCTCTTGCCTCTACACATCATCTCTTGTAACAAGTATGCCATCAACATATACCATGATAACAACCATACCTCTAGAAGTACTCTGTACAAACACAGAATGATTTGTATTTGATCGCTTGAATCCCTGACTCTCAATCAGATCCGAGAGCTTTTGGAACCACATCCTTGGACTCTGCTTCAGGCCATATATTGACTTATGAAATCTACGAACTTGATGACGCTCCCCCTCAGTAGCAAACCCTGGAGGCTGCTGCATGTAGACTTCCTCCTGGAGATAACCGTACAGAAATGCATTTTTAACATCATGCTTAAATAAAGGCCAATCACGTATCACAACAACGGAAATAACTTGTGGAGTAGAGCGACGAGCAACAAGGGAGTATGTTTCCAAATAATCTGCTCCATATGTCTGAGTAAAGCCACGTGCAACCTCTTTCCTTGTAACGATCAAGACTCTCATCTGCATGGTGTTGACGGTAAACACCCATTTGCAACTAACAAAAGACGCTCCATTGGGAGTGTGAAGCAAACTCCAGTTACCATGCGACTGCAGAGCAACCATCTCCTCTTCCATAGCCAAATGCCGCTGACCATCTCTCAAGGCCTCATGGTAATTTCGTGGGATTTCCACGGCAGATAAAGTAACTGCAAATCTCCTAAAATCAAGAGATAAAAGAAAACCTGTGACGCACGAGGATATGAGGCACGCGTACGCTTCTACTTTTGAAGCGTAATAGGTACCTCGATGTCATTGGGAATATCCTCAATCTGTATGCCATGCTCTTGCAAAGATTCCTGCACAATCACATCTCCAGACCCATCGATAGAAGCAGTGCATTCAGAACAAACCTGAGGCATGCTGGATGACTAGCGATTACCATGAGCAGAAGTATGCCGACGTGTATAATATCATGACAATGGTGGAACATGTATCGAGGGAGATGGCAGTATATGCAGAAGTGATGAAGGTGGTGGTGGTGGTGTTGGAACAACTAACACAGGTGGAGGTGCTGATGGACTCACATGAGGAGGTGGTATGTAGACCTCATTATTTGAATCCGATGAAGTCAACCTATCACTTGTAGGAGAAAAGTACATCACCGACTCAAAAAATGTGACATCAGTACTAACATAATATTTCCTGCGCAATGGATCATAGCATCTATATCCATTTTGTGTCATGAAGTACCCAACAAACACACATTGATAGCTTTAGCAGAGAGCTTGTCAAGACCTATAGACAACTGATGGACGAATGAAACAGAACAAAAAACATGAGTGAGCGAGAACAACTCCTACTCTGGAAATGTTAGAGAGAGGATTTTTCTATCCCATAACAGACGATGGCATGTGATTCACGAGATAACATGCTGTAAGAACATCATCACCCCAGAACGAATGTGGGGCATGACTCTGAATAAGAAGGGTTCGAGTAACATCTAGTAAATGATGACGTTTCCCTCCGCACGGCCATTTTGCTGAGAAGTGTATGAACATGTTTGATGAAACAATACCACAGGATGAATAGAATTGGGATAGTTCTCGAGTACAGAATTCCAAAGCATTATAAGTTCTCACATATTTGACAGAAGAAGAAAAAATATTCTGCATATCATCGATAAATGTTTTATTCACATCCTCGACCTCAGACACATTTTCGATAAAAAGACTGACATATGAGAAAAATTATCAACAACAATAAGGTAAAAGTTGTGTCCTCGGTGATCGAGAACACGACTCAGACCCTAAATATCAACATGAAATAACTCAAAAGGGGAGCTACTGCTCCGACTCTAATGACTTGGAAACACAGACCGATGGTGTTTCCCCAACTGACATGCCTCGTAATGTAAGGATGAGCGAGGCGAGATCTGAGGAAGAACATGACACCTCTTCTGAATTGGAAGATGACCAAAGCACATGTGCCACATGAAAGGAGAGACTGGTCTTGTAGAATGAGAAGATAGGCCGACATATGGAGTTCGGATCGGTTGGTAGAGGCCTCCCTACTCACGGCCACAACCAATCACCTTGCTTGTAAGAATGTCCTGAAATACAAGAGACAACGGGTCAAAGATAGCACAACACTGTAACTTCTTCGTAATCTGACTGATAAACAATAAATTTACAGAAATGTTAGGTGCATGCAACACATTCTGTAGACACATCAAAGGTGACAAATTGATCCACCCTTGTCTTGTGATTGGGAAATGGGTATCATCGGCTATGACAACAATTCTGCAAAGAGGAAACTGTCTGTAGGCCGCAAATTGATCTATGTCCCCACACATGTGGTGTGTTGCCCCGGAGACCATAATCCGTTATGTAATACCAGATCCATGACAACTAGTAAAAGCATAAATGCTACTTGAGGTACTGGAAGTGGTAGAGGTACTGGCAGAAGCAGAAGCTGCAACATCTGTCTGTCTACCTGGAGTAGGTGAAGAAGCAAGAGAACTCCTTGGAGGCATAATGTCCCTCAATCGAGCAACGGGATCATCATACCGCCGATCTGAAGGAGCGGGGAAGTCTGCTTCTCCTCTACACTAGCCGATGCGAGAAAACCATGTTTGGAGTAGCATGTGTCCTCTGTGGGTATCCGTTCTGCTTGATGGTAAATATGTCATGCTATAGCTACATGGTCTTTGTCTCATTCCTCGCTTGGGAATAAGTGGCTACGAGGATATCCCACATCGCCTTGATGGTGGGCTGATATAACACATCATTGGCGATCTCTATCGTCGACGCACTGGAAAGTCAAACCTTGGCATATGCATCATCTGTCTCCCACGAGGCATTGACCCCAGTTTTCTCCACCGGTTCTTCCTCGGTAAGAATGTGTTTCTTACCCATAGAGTTCACGAGGCTCATGAACTGCATGGCCCATAGCTCGTAATTCGTCTCGTCCATCTTGACGATTAGCGCTAGATCTCTGAAAGCGCCTGTGAAGGGGATATCGGCTTTCTTCTCTGACATACTGCCGAATGAAGGAATACTAGGATTTTTTAGACCAAAAGAAGTATGTCTACACATACATAAGTGCATTTGATTGCATGTGTAGACTTAGGATGCAGCCAAACCCATCAACAAGAAGCGAACCACGACATGAGCATAGACAAACGCCATGGAAGGTTGTAAAGTATCCACCGGTAGTGGCAGGCCCCTCGCGATGCTAAGTGTGTGAGAGAGAAAAGGGGTCCAACGACGACGACTCCCGAGTGAGAGAGAGGGAAGTCCGCGGTAACGACGAAGAGAGAGAGAGAGGGGCTGGCGACGTCGATAAAGAAGAGAGAGAGAGGCTAGCGACGGCAACGCGAGGTTTGCTGGTGGGGTTGTAGGGTTAGGGTTTCGAGAGCTCTGGTGTAGGACCGTCACCATGATACCATGTTGGGAAAAGGACGAAACTTCTTTATTCCATGAATCCTAAGGTTCTCTTATGTAGAGGAAAGACCTATGGATAAATTACATAACATACAACAACAACAAAACCTTTTTCCACAATTAAGTAGGGTCAACTACATAGATTCTTTGCCTCCATTCAGGTCTATCTTGGGTCATTCTTGGGCTTATATCCAAAAAAACTAAGATCCCTTCATATAGTCTCCTTCCAAGACTTCTTGGGCCGTCCTCATCCTCTCTTAGCCGACTCAACATCCCAAAACTCACATCTCCTAACTGGTACGTCAACTGACCTTCTTTGTAAATGACCAAACCATCTTAAGTGGTTTCTCGCATCTTATCCTCAATCGGAGCTACACCAACTTTCTTTCTGATTGCATCATTCCAAATCCGATCTTTACGTGTGTGTGTCTACGTAAGATCACCTAAGTGCGCTAGTAACTCGTGAATAATAGAGTTGATCCCTCTTCGAAAGGCAGAGGGCAAATTACATAAGATAGACAGAAATAAAATAAATAGACAAAACGATACATCAACACAAACATATCTCTAAAGAGAGCAACTCTGAATGCTGCAAAACCCCCCAAATCGCGACTCAGAAAAAGCCAAAGCAAAACTCGGCCTCCATTGACCATTTACCCACATATCTCAAACCAGCACACCATGTTCAACCGCCACAACAAACAACCTAGAAAATTACTCATTTAAGGCCCCTTCTCATCTAGTCATCCATTAAAGTTATGAAAGAGTGCTTGTTCCCCAGGGCGGGACATAAGTGCGTTAGTAACTCGTGAATAATAGAGCAGATCCCTCTTCGAAAGGCAGAGGGCAAATAGAGCATCGTAGGGAAAATGATATACCATGCCTGAATTTCTTAGTTGTCTCTGAACAAGCGACACATCAGATCATCCCCATTACCCCACAATCTAGCCATCCATTTCCAGTTGCAGCATATCGGTGCCCCCTTGGTCTAGAGGTTGAGTAACCGAATCCCAACCAACCAGATTCATTCCCTTACAAGCACCATTTGAATGACTCTAAGAAAATCACTGCATATAGCACCTGAGACGGCGAATACCCACCTACAGGATACGGATGGAGATTAAGAAAATGAGGATTGCTGCCAATACCGCCTTAAGAAGAGTCACCCTTCTCTAGGAAGGCAAGGAGCCTTATAACATGCTAACTTGCGCTCCATCCATTTAACGACGGGGAACCAACTGCCTGGCACAATCTGCCACAAGTGAGGGAGGCCCAAGTAACTGATGGGAAAGGACCCACAGGGAGTGTTGGTACTGTCCATCATCTGATGGTCCGAGATAAAAGCAGTCTTCCCCAAGGTAATGAGATGACCCAGAAGTATACAAAATTGATTAGCCAATACAATGATTGTGAGATCTCCGAGGAGTATATGCAATAGGTTGTGATTGTGCGACGATGGGAGTGTGGAGAGACATGTTCTTTTAGGAATTATAAGGGTCATGCGGCAACGTTTAGTGGCACTTGAGGATATGGATCACTTGTTCTTTTCTTTCTTCGTGGTTCTTCCCGAACTGTTTGGGCAGTGACGGATTTGGACATGGTTGTGATGATTGTGCTGCAGACTTTTGAGGCTCCATAAATCATCCTTTTGTGGCAGGTCCTATTCGGGTTTGGGTGCCTGTCATCTTGTGGGTCTTGTGGTTGGTTAGAAATGAGGTGATCTTTCGTGGTGAGAGGTCATATTTGGAAAATGTTATATAACATAGAGGTCATATGTGGAAAATGTTATATAGCATACCGTGATCTTTCCAGATTCCTAGTCATTGTAAATTTATATGTTAACTTGTGCATGTAGAATGCTGCTACTCAGTTGACCTTTGGAGCAAGGTGAATTTCTCGTGGTTACAATGCTTGGTATCAGACATCCTTTGGGCCTCTATACGCTCTGGCTACTCACTTTCATAAGTGGTTGCCTGTGGTCATTTGTGGTACTTTGGGTGATCTGGTTGGCCCTGATTGATGTTGTTTTTAGGCACGAGAATGGCTAAATGGAAAATATGCATCATGCTAGGGCCTTATTTGAGGCTTGGATGTGACTTATCTTGACTCCACTCCCTTTTTCATCTTCAAAACAAATTGAATATAGTCTTCTTGACGCATCACTCTTTTTCCTTAAAATATTGCTGTTTGTTAGTTTTTGAACTCTTAGATGTATGTATTGCTTTTTCTCAATGGATACAGGAGGTCGAGGGCTCCTTATATAGCCTCTCCAGAGCCTCCAAGTCCCACTACTGGACGATGTGAGACTAAACACTGGATGGGGTAAATGGATCTTCTCCAGTATCCATTTTTCAGACATGCACGAGTAAGCGGTCATTTTCAGATGAGCACATAGATGCCATCAATTTGTTCGTGGTCCCCATCATTATTCTTGTTTTGTAGGCCAGAGTTTTCATGTGAGCCATAGGGACTCCAGAGTAGAGGACCATTCCCTATGCCATGTTGGCAAGGGTTTCCATGTGGTATCATAGGTACACCAGAGTAGTGCACCATTCTCTGAGCCAGATGGGAGAGACCCAGTTCTCCGAAGAGGAGACTATTTTCAGACTCCATTTTCCAGTGAACGTGGACTTCGACGAGGATTGCACAACCAAATACTCTAACAGTATGAATGTTTTTATGTGGAATTTGAAAGAAATATTTATGATAAAGCAAGCTTTTATTAGGTGCTTTGATATTCCCCATGATTTTCGATATCTGATTCGCTACATTTAATCTCATAGGTTGGATTGGAAATATTTCCCCACGGTCCAGTTTTTGTTTACATGCAATAAGCTTAAAATAGGAATGGCCATGACTAAAAATATGCTGTACTTTGAAATTCGAAAGGGAGCGCTATCCTATAAGAGAAATCTAACATGCAAGTCATGAATTGTCCAATTCTTTTTCAATTTAAAAGCATGGATTTTCTTAATTTTGTTGCAAAAAACTTGATATAGTTATTCTCGTAATCATGTACAAGTGATAGCATCTATTTCATGTACTAGATGTTACTCCTATCATTGTGTAGTGTTATATGAAAATTACTTTGAACTCATTGATTTAACTATTGCCAAACACGCTTGTGGCCTTATTCTTTCGGTGTTATCTCATAGGGTGAATTTAACTCCGGGAAATCTTCTGTAATAAATGCTCTACTTGGGAGAAGATGTCTTGGTGTAGGAGTTGTTCCTACTACTAACGAGATCACTTTCTTATGCTATTCTGACACTGAAGCTGTAGAGCCAGAAAGATGTGAAAGGCATCCTGATGGGCAATTAATATGCTACCTGCCTGCACCAATCCTCCAAGAAGTTAGTTCATCTAAACTTACATCATAACTCATGTCGTGTAGAGTTAAAGTTATTTGTTTTTTGTTCAAAAAGTCGATCATCCAAGTTTAGTAATTATCCAAAAATATATTAGTTTAATGGTATTTTGTTATTATATGGCAATTTGTGGCATATCAGTATTAATTTGGCTGTCAGGTTTTCTATATCTATCTCCCTCATTTGGCTTTATTCCAAATTGTGATTTTTTTTAAATATTTGTCATAACACACTTAATGTGGGAAAAGGCTTTGTTGTTGTATTTGTCATAACATGCTTTCTCAAGGCATCTTCTCCACTTGGCATTGGCAAACATCTAGGTGTGTGCAAATTAGTAGATAGTTTTTATATGGTTGGGCCTGTTTCAGTCTTAGCCAGTTGATGAAGAGTTGATGCTTGTAGACAAGAGTGAGATGCTTTATTATGAAATCTCTAGTTATGATTTAGAAGGGCGACAAGACTAACGAGGTCCTTGTACATAAAAGATGAGAAAAGGTAGCCATCTGCTAACACATGCGAGGTCCATATAAGATGGCAAGTGAGCGGTTAGGATTTATGGTTCAGTTCATCATATGGATAGTTGGCAAGAGGATTGTGGAAGAATGATGTCTTTCCACAACCATTCTTCAACGAAATCATACGTATCAAACCCGCTCAGCTTGGATATCCGATTATTGAAGGAGACCTAAATTAATTGCTTGCTAAACATATTTTGAACTTTTCTTTGTTAATGTTATCTCTATTGTAATGGTTTCTTCTAGAAAATGAACAACCATACAACACAAGGATTTGATATGGAAAACTTCAAAGGATGATAGAGACCACGAGGTTATGAGAATTTCTAGACCTTTAGGCTGCGAGAGTTTTAGTTTTCACTACCACAATGAAAAGGAAGGGTAGAGTTCCTATACACATTAAGGCAAAAAACAGGGGAAATACCTGATAGTATCCACATCATAAATTACGTGATAATATTAAAGAGATTACAAAAGTAATCATGCCAGAAGAGTCATAGCATGATGAATAACATTCTCCTCATATAGTCCCTCTACTTGAAAAATGATACCATAACGAGCAAGACAAATTTCCCAAAGCGTAACTGTTGAAATTTTTGTTATCATTTTTATTGTTTTACTTATTTTCTATTTCTTTCGTCCTCGTCTTGTAATTTGCCCAATAGGTTCTCTTATATAAGAGAACCCTAGGGCCTCTCAGTAATGAATTTTGTTCTTTTCCCTCTACATGGTATCGGAGCGACGGTCCCACTACGCTGGACCCCATGAACTGCCCCAGCTCTCTTTGGCCATCACCTTGACCACCCAGATTGTAGTCAACCCTTCCGTGCGCCACCGAACCGAACATATCTGCGAATCGTTCTGCGGTCTAGTTTTGATTGGAAAGCGTGATTTCAGACCTATAAATCACGTTTCCGGCCCTAGGAGAGCAAGGAAGAGAGCGGCAGCTTCTCCATCGGCTGCACCAAGGGCGATTACAACGGCCTCGCCGGGGCAGGAGCAGGGGTCCGCCCACGCTGAAGGCTCGCCAGGGGTTGGGGCCTTGCTGGGGAGTGCTCCTCTCGATGTGGAGGCTCTTGGCGAAGATGGGCGGAGGGGCTTGGTCGGGAATGTCCCCAGATTTGGCACCTTCTATGTTCGGAAGGCTCCCTTGGAAAGAAGACAGCGAAGAGCCGCAATCCTGGTGGAAGCAGAGGGGCTTGAGACCGACTGTGTGGCGTTGCCGACCGTTCCAACCATTCAGAACAGATTCCATCTGTTGGAGAGTTCCGTGGCAATGCAGCTGGGGCTGGTGCCACCTAAGAAGACAGCGCAAACCCCATGCCTTTGAAAATTATTTCTTCGAACATTAGGGGGTTGGGGTGACCAGAAAAAAGAATGGGGGTGTGGAATTTAGTTGCGGATGGTGGTGCGGATGCCTTTATGCTACAAGAAATGAAGTTGTCATCGGGTTTGGAATTGGCAAAGAAGGGGTTAGACGGAGGTGGGAGATTTGATCTGACTGAGGTGGAGGCGCAAGGAACCTCGGGAGGTCTGATATCTGGATAGAGGAAAGATGCCTTTGAACTGCTGAGCGAGGTGAAATCCCCATCCTCCTTGTCGGTGCTTCTCCGATGCCGGTGTGATGGTATCGAGTTACTTATAACAAATGTTTACGGCTCAACAAATGGTGAGAGCGGAGCTCTAGCACCTGAGCTTCAGCAGTTGGGCGACTGGAGAAGTACGACGATTTGGCTTATTGGGGGAGACCTCAACATCACCTTGATTCCCGACTACCGGTCGTAGGGAGGGGGAGACAGGGACCCCGATTTTGAGGAGTTCCGTGACATGATTCATCATTTGGGCCTATCGATCGTTGACGCGACCGGCTGTGCATTCACCTGGCGGAATGTGCGATCTCGTTCTAGGCTTGACAGATTCTTGCTCTCCCCCGAAGGTGCTAAGGCGTTTCCACTTTCGCGGGCGTGGGCCCTTCCTCGCGCGCATTCGGACCATACTCCTATTTTATGGCCATCCGGGGAGGAACAACCGTCCAGATTTTTCTTCCGCTTTGAGCGAAGTTGGCTTCTGGAAGAGGGCTTCAGGGAGATGGTTGGGCAACAATGGAGGGGGCTCATGGTGGAGGGCTCGACAATATCGAGGCTGGCGATGAAGTTCTTGGTACCGAGGTCTTTCCTCACGTCTTTCGGGAAGGACCTAAGGAAGAGAAGGAAAGTGAAGAAAGCGGAGGCTCAGGCTGGGGTTGATAGATTGGATGGGCTAGATGACGTGAGAGGACTTGTCGACGACGAATTCAAGGAAAGGTAGGATCTTCTCGAGGTGTTACTTCTTGAAGATAGAAAAGAGGAGGTTGAGTAGCGCCAAAGATCCAGGCAGAAATGGCTAAAAGAGGGGGACACCAACACGAGATTCTTCCATTCCTTCGCATCAGGACGACGAAGATAGAATTTCGTTCAAGACATCATGGTGGGCGCCGTTCAGACCTCGGGTGAGGCGGCAGTGGGAACTGCGTTGAGAGGGTATTTCGTCCATGCAACGAGGCGAAGGAAGGGGGCCGGTTGGAGCTGGTTGGGGTATGGTATGGAGTCCCTGTCCAATGCGCAGGCCGAGGGCCTTCTAGCGCCTTTCTCGGAGGAGGAAGCGAGGCGAGCTGTCTGGAGCTTGAATGCGGATGGGTCTCCGGGCCCGGATGGCTTCCCGGTGCTATTTTACCGTGAGTTTTTGGGATATGATGAAGGAAGGGGTGCTGGTCGTATTGAATGAGTTTAGAGAGGGGAATAGAGGACTGGAAAAGATTAACCTGTGCTGCTGTTCTTGTTGCCAAAGAAAGAAAATCCCCTGCATGTGGAAGACTACAGACCTATTGCATTGTCAAACGCGATCTACCTCATTGTCGCGAAGATCTTGGCGAACAGATTGAAGAAGGTTTTAGATTCGGTGGTGCTCCAGGTTCAATCCGCTTTCATCCCGGGTAGGCAGATGGCGGATGGTCTTGTCATGACGTCGTAGATTTGCCTCGACTGGAAGCAGACAAAGAAGAAATGTGCACTATGGAAAACTGACTACTCCAAGGCGTACGACTGTGTCGACTGGAGGTTCTTGTGGCTCTCTCTAAGAACGAGAGGCTTCCTAGAGTTGTGGATCGACTAGATGAAGCGATGCGTCATCACGTCTTCCTTCGCCGTCCTGGTCAACGACAGACCGGACGACGGCTACTTCTAGCCGCAGCGTGGCATGAGGCAGGGGTGTCCGCTGGCACCCTTGTTGTTCGTTCTGGTGCCTGACGCTTTGGGCGTCTTATTCAGGCGGGTTGTCGAGGTGGGTTGGTGCGAAGGTTTTCGAAAGGACGATATCTCCTTCACATTGTTGCAATATGCGGACGATACGATTCTATTTCTCGCCAGCACCGACGATCAAAATTCAAATGCAAAAAATCTGGTTGACATTTTTGGTGAGCTTTCGGACCTGGAGATCAACAAGACGAAGTCGACGGTCGTCCCTTTCGTGTTCAACGGGGAGGAGCATCTCATGCTCGCGAGGATCATGTAATGCCCCCTGGGGGAGCTCCCCATCTTGTACCTGGGGCACCTGGTTAAATGGGAGGAGGTCTTGAGGGCGGTCTTGGCATCAGGGACGTGGAATGTACGAATAGGGCGCTCATCGCCAAATGGGTGGTCCGCATCTGGGGTTCGTCTTCGTCGTTGGTTACTAGATTGTTAAGAAGGATCTACGGAGTTTGTGGTGAACTGCAGGCGGATAGAGTGTACTTTGAATCCCCACTTTGGGCCGGGATCCGAGAGATTCTTCCTGTTGTGATGTCGTGTCTCAAGCCGAATTTGGGGGATGGGTACCTTTTTAGGTTCTGGCAGAATGACTGGACGGGAAAGGGCACCTTGGAGGGGAGATATCCGCGCCCGTTCCCTCTTGCAGTTATGAAGGATACTACACTCTTTCAGACGACGGTGGAGGGAACTTGGGCGCCTCTCTTTCGGACCGAACTTTCCGACCAACGGTCGGATGACTACTTAAGCATGTTGGTGGAGCTCCTGCCGCCTGGGGGCTTCTCGCGTGACCGTGACCACTTTCAGTGGTGGGATAACAAGTTCTCTATGAAGAGAGCCTATAGAGAATTGCGATCACGGGTCGATGTCCAGGATGGAGAGCTAAACCAGGATATGAAAATCGTCTGGGCGGCGAAGTTCCCAATTAGAGTCAAAATCTTCCTTTGGTGCATGAGGCGAGGGCGGCTGTATGACAAGGCGAGAAGGGGACGACTGTTCAGTCTGGAGGACACCCGGTGCGACAGGTGCGGGGAAGCGGATGAGGATTCAAATCATCTCTTTTTCAGGTGTCCGGACTCTCAGCGTATCTGGGAGGAGTTGGGAATGGCTAGGGTGGAAAGTGTGACGTCCTTGGCATTCTGGTCGTCCGT
This sequence comes from Ottelia alismoides, assembly GCA_037367405.1. Lineage (NCBI taxonomy): Eukaryota > Viridiplantae > Streptophyta > Magnoliopsida > Alismatales > Hydrocharitaceae > Ottelia > Ottelia alismoides. The sequence continues at coordinate 512,958 of JAZKJV010001257.1, forward strand.
CTGGGCGATGGGGGCTAACTCTACAGACGACTGCTCGAAGGCTTTCGTGACTCTCTGGGTCATCTGGTTGTGGCGAAATGAGTTGCTATTCAACAACCAGAGATTTTATTTTGAAAACGTGGTGACTCACTGTAATGTGTTGTACAACTTCTGGCTCATACGTTAATATTCGACATTGTACTTTAACTTTTAATATAATGAAACACGCTTGGCGGTGACTCCCAATAAGGGGGGGGAGGGCTCACCCATACTTATTCTAAAAAAAAGAATGGTTGTATGAGTCTACACGTACAACCAATCCTCCGTATGATCGTGCAGACTTATTTATATAGGTCTACTCCCCAGTTGAGTTCCATTCTTTGGCCGTATTATCATCATGTCAGAGAATAAGGGTGACATTTTCTCGTCCGGAGCCTTCAAGGGCCTGGCTCTCATCGCTAAGATGGATGGGACCAACTATGAGTTGTGGTCCATGCCGTTTCTCACCCTCATGCCGTGCAACAACAAGGAGCACATCCTGACAGATCCAGAGCCAACCGATAAGACTGGGGCAAATGCTTCTTGGAAGCAAGATGATGCGTATGCACGTGTTTGGCTTTGTGGGACTCTCACCCTAGAAATAGCCAATGGTATTCTGACTCAACCAACTGCCAAGGCAATGTGGGACACTTTAGCGTCCACCTATGCTCAAGCGAAGAATAAGGCCAAGATCCTTCAGCTACAGTTTGATATCTACAATGCTAAGCAGAATGACTGCCCTATGCATGTTTACTACTCTTCGCTTCATGACATGTTTAAGAAGCTTCATAGCTACATGCTTATTACGACATCTACTGAGCAACAAAAGATGTATAGGAACTCCACAATGGTTGGAGTCTTCATTGCTGGATTTGATGCAGAGTATGATGCTGCGCGTACTCGGCTTCTTACTGGAGCTACCATACCTCCCATAGAGGAGGCATATAGCCATCGCAATCGGATCATCATGCCTTCGACAGCTACTTCTTCGCCCTCTTCAGCGATGACCGCTTTTCGTGGTGGTGGTGGTGGTGGGGGGGGGCGATCCAGTCCAGAGGGTGCACCCCTCGCGGCAGAGGCGGTGGATGCCAGCATAGTCCTTACACCTACTGTCGCAAACCTGGACATGCAGAGGATACATGCTATCAGAAGTATGGATATCTTGTTTCTGGTCGAGTAGTAGAGCAGATTGTGTCTTTAGAGACTTCAGCTCCCCAGGCCGATCCTTGCCTAGATGATATTGTCTCTCATATTCGAGAGACATGACTCCTACTGCTGTCACAACTATTACAGATACCGCAACAACATCTAGAGACTCTTCGAGCTCCTCAGGTATCGCCTATGCTTTTACTGGTAATACTGATGCAGACATGACAGAGTGGATTATGGATTCTGGTGCTTCTCACCACTTTTGTGGAGACAGAGTGCAGTTGAGGTCCTACAAGACTATACTACATGACATATGAGTTGTCATTGTAATGGCGACCACATACCCATTACAAGACATTGGGATGTGCATTTGACACCGTCCATGCGCCTTCAGAATGTTTTATATGCTCCTGCCTTTCAGATGAATTTACCTTCTATTAGTTAGATCACTAAGGATCTGAATTGTCGTACCATCTTTGACCCTTCGTCTCTTGTGTTTTAGGACATACTCATGAGCAGGGTGATTGGATGTGACCGTGAGTAGCGGGGACTCTACAGACTGGTCCAACCAACTCATGCTAGTGTTTCGACAATACCTACTGGACTAGTCTCTCCATATCTGTGGCACCTTTGTTTTGGTCACCTTCCTCTGCAGAAGGTATGTCATGTCCTCCCATAAATTTCGACGAGATCCTCCTTTCAGTGTGAGGCATGCTAGCTTGGGAAGCATCACCATTCCTCTTTTCCATCCCATCAGAGTTAGAGCAGTTCTCAGTTATTTGAGCTCATTCATTTAGATATTTGGGGTCCGAGTCATGTTCCTGATCACCATGGACATTGTTTTTATCGTGTTGCTGTCGATGATTTTTCTAGACTTTCCTGAGTCTTTTTATTGAAGAATAAGTCTGAGGTTGGATCTGTGATCAAGCATTTTATTAATGATATAAAGAATAATTTTCTGCCAATGTCAAATACCTCCATTCTGATAGTGCCTTAGAATTATGCACCTTACAGCTTTGTGAGTTTCTTAGGTCTCATGGCATTGTTCACCAGACCTCTTGTGCTTACACTTCACAACAGAACGATGTTGCCGAGCGCAAACATCGTCACTTACTTGATGTGACCAGAACCTTGTTGATACAGAGTCATGCTCCTCATGCTTACTGGGGTGATGTTGTCCTTAGTCCTTACTGCTTGCTATTTGATGAACCGTATGCCCTCGTCTGTGTTAGGAGAGAAGATTCCTTTCTCAATTGCGTTTCCCGAGAAGGATCTTTTCTCCCTTACACCTCGTGTGTTCAGTTCTGCTGCCTTTGTTCATGATGTCTCTCCAGGTCGTGACAAGCTCTCTCCTAGAGCTATCAAGTATGTGTTTGTCGGTTACTCTCGTACCCAAAAGGGATATCGCTGCTTTGATATACTAAGGCGGAAATACTTTGTTAGTGCTGACGCTACTTTCTTTGAGTCTGTCACGTATTTTTCTCCTACAGGTGACAAACTTGCTCCATCTGACTCTGACGATGAGATATACATGCCTCTACATCCTACTGTCAGTCCTCCACCTTCATCTACTCCTGCTCTTCCACTACCATCTCCACCACCACCACCTCCACCACCGCCACCTCCACCACCACCAGTTGCTCATGTGGTTCAGTTTTTGCCACGTGTTTTTACTCGCACGTCTTGCTCTGTTCCCCCTGCTCGCATGCCTTGGCCATCATCCAGCATACCGCATGTATGTAATGATCATATTGTTTCTACTGATGGCACTATTGAGTTGTCTGTGCAATAGGATTCTAGACAGGATGAGTAGGTGCCCTCTCCTGAGGGAAACCTACAGTCTCCGGACTTGGCATATAATCTTGATGTGCCGATTGCTTTGCAAAAGTAGAAACGCGCATGTGCTACTTACCCTCTTGCAGCCTAGGTTTCCTTGAGCAGGTTGTTAGAGGATTTCAGGAGGTTTACTTTGGCACTATCAGCCATGCAGATACCACAAACATATCAGGAGGCTCTTCGAGACAGTCAATGTAGGTTGTCTATGGAAGAAGAGATGGTTGCACTACAGTCACGTTGTACATGGAGTCTTGTTTCTGCTCCAGTCGACGCATCCATTGTGGGATGCAAAGGGGTGTTCATTGTGAAACACCGTGCATATGACTGTGGATCGCTATAAGGCGAGACTTGTGGCACGCGGGTTCACCTAGACATATGGGGTAGATTATCAAGATACTCTCTCCAATTGCCAGACATTCTACTTTGTGCATTCTACTTTCTGTTGCTGTGACGCGGGATTGGTCCCTTTACCAGCTTAATGTGAAGAATGCCTTCCTCTATGGTGATTTGCAGGAGGTCTATATGCAACAACATCTTGGGTTTGTTGCTGAGGGGGAGTGTCAGAAGGTTTGCAGGCTACACAAGGTTATCTATGGCCTTAAGCAGAGTCTAAGAGCATGGTTTCAGAAGCTCTCGGATATGATAGAGCAGCAGGGGTTTGTGTGGTCGACTGTTGATCACTATTGTCATTCTTGTTTATGTTGATGACATTATTGTTACATGGGATGACAAGAAGGGCATTCAAGGTGCCAAGGACTTCCTAGGTCAGCAGTTTGTGACCAAGGACATTGGACATTTACGCTACTTCCTTGGACCGGAGTTTGCCAGGAACCAACAAGGTCTTGTCATGACCCCATAGGAATTACGTTACAGAACTTCTTTCAGAGACATGCATGGCAGATTACAGACCTGCCACTACTCCTATTGGCATGAGTATGAAGCTCTATGATGATGACACTGAGGAGGTTGACAAGAAGAGGTATAGGGAACTTGTTGGCAAGCTACTATATGACCATTACGAGGCCCGACATATCCTTTGTCGTGAGCAAAGTGAGCTAGTTTATGGAGTAGTCCAGACATGCACATATGGATGCAATCCATATGATTTTGACGTATCTGAAGACTTCACCTGGTACATGACTCCTTTTTAGTAGAGACACATCTCTTTTAGTTACCGCATGTGCAGATGCAGATTATGCTGGTTGTACAAGGGATAGGAAGTCTACATCAGGTTTTGCTATGTTTATAGGGAATTCCCTGGTTTCATGGAAGGGAAAGACGCGGACTGTGGTTGCCAGATCGAGTGTTGAGTCAGAATACATGGCCATGGCATAGGCTAGCACAGAAATGATGTGGATCTTATCTGTCCTTACTGATCTGACGATAGAGGTGCCTCTTCCCATGCACCTCCAATGTGATAATCATGCTACTCTCTTTGTTGCTAACAACCCAACCTTTCATGAGAGGATGAAGAACATAGAGGTGGACTGTCACTACACTCGTGACATGATACAGAAGGGTCTTATCCCGTTAACGCATGTCAGTTCTGGAGACCAGACAACAGATGTTCTTACTAAGGCTCTAGCCAGAGGGCTTTATCAGAGATGTTCGTAGCTGAGTTTGATCAATATCTACGCTCCAGCTTGAGGGGGAGTGTTGAGATATTTGTTATCATTTTTATTGTTTTACTTAGTTTCTATTTCTTTCGTCCTCGTCTTGTAATTTGCCCAATAGGTTCTTCTCCTATATAAGAGAACTCTAGGGCCTCTCAGTAATGCATTCTATTCTTTTCCCTCTACAATAACAATGGGCCACAGTTGCAAGATCGAAAGCCCGAATTGTGCCTCCATAAGAGAGTCCCAGAAGCTATCCAGATATGAGAGATCCACCATTGGGTATCCTTGGCTGGCTAGACCCTTGTTGCCATGTTACATGATTAAAAAGGTGATTATTGCCTTAAAGCCAGACCCATAAAGAGAACAATCGCCATCAACACCAACTTCCTACACCTTAGTTGTTAGAACGATTCTCGCGCGGGATGACCGAGTGGTCAAAACCATCGCCGACGGTTGCGCGAGGGCCGGGTCTCACGGAAGCCGTAACCGCCGGGCGTGGGGGAGGGGGCGGACTTGGCGAGGGGACACTCACGCCCCTATATATGACTACCTCCATTAGGAGGGGAACACATCCGAGAACAACCTCGCCATAGGGAGCCCCCTCTCATTCTCTCCATCTCTCCCTCTCTATTCTCTCTCGTTGAAGAAGAAGGTGAAGACGCCGACGTACCTCGAAACGATCTGTGACTGGTATCAGAGCTCGCGCACGATCCGACCTCCATCCTGGAGCTTTGCACGTTTCATCATCATCATCGATCTCTTGCGGCAGCACGCACCAGTCCGCCTCCTGAGGTTGCCGCCGCCGCAGCACATCTTTTTTCCCTTCGCAAACCCTAGCACGGGTCTACTTGAGGTAATTGTTTTTTTAATTCTTTCGTTATTAAAAAGATAAAGCGGGAAGTTTTTTTTAAGGTATTATCTACTGTTTGATAAGGGCCACGTTTTTTCGATGGGCTTTTTAAATCGGGCTTGTATCTTTTAAAAAAATATAGCAGATAGGTACTACGTTGTTTCTTGCTTAAAGATAAGTTTTTTTATTACCCGTGTCTTATGGTTTATTGAAAATTATGAATTAAGTTTTATAAAATTAATTAATCACGTTTTTTACAAAATCTTTTAAATGTTATGGTAAGTTTTTTTTTGTTTTGAGGGATATTCACGTGAGTTGAATAACTCGTTTTTTTTCCAACTAAGGTGGGTTCTCGTGGCTATGTTTATTCTCAAAAAAGGATAAACGGAGTCTGCATTCTTTATTTAAAATTGAGCCGTTAGGGGGTCATTTTTTTATCTTTCATTCAATTAAAATTGAAATTCCTAAATAAAATTGAAATCTATTTTTTTATTGCTTGTTATTCCTTTGATATTGAATAAAGAAAAAGTGTTACTCTCTTTGATAAAAAAAATTGGTTGTAATAACCTTTCACCAATCTATTAACAATAGAGGTATCAGTATAATCACAATAATTGGCCTTAGTTGCTTGTGAGTAACTTGTTGTTTGTTGGTTGAATTAAAAGTTTGTTTTAATATTTGAAATTATCATTGATTAGACACCTTTAATAATAACATTGCTATCTTTTAAAAAAAAATACCTTTGCTTGTTGGTATCTTTTTTTTAATCTTTAACTTGTTGATTGTTTGATTAGTTTTTTCCATCTGTCTTATTAAGTGTAAAAAAAAATCCGTTAATTTATACAATCTCATACAATCTTACATTTATTTCTTTAGATCAACGAAAATGACAAGTAAGACAATTGCCACTGAGGTGGGGAAAATCGAGTACCTTAACGGCACCAATTACGAATTATGGAGTAGGAAGATCTACTATGGCCTGCTACATGATAGCATACACACCATCATAGACAAACCCGGCCCAACTTTATCTGAAAATCCGACTGTGGAGGAAATCAGGTCCCGCGAACAGTGGGAGAAAACAGATAATAGGGCTAGAAGTTTTATGCTGACCCATATGGATCTGAACCTGATTCGGGTCTTCTAGACCTATGAATCAGCTTACGAGCTCTGGACCGCTGTTAAGGACAAATACCACTCCAAATCGGAGGTGAGCGTCCAGCTTCTTCTACACAAGTACAACTCGTGTAGAATGAAGGAATCTGAAAGCGTCCTCGAGCACGTGAATAAGATAATCGTGATGGCCAAGGATCTTGCGGCTGCTGATTGTGCGATTCCGGAGAGGATGCAGATCGCAACCATATTAGGAAGTCTCCCTCCGTCATTCGACATGGTTGCCACATCTCTGAGGATGAATGGCAACATTAAGTCCGTGACGGACCTACCTGCACAGTTGGCAATTGAGCAGGACCTCTCCAAACAAAGATCGAAAGCTGAGATCTTTGAGGTCGAGGAGGAAGAAGAAGCGAATGCCGTGCACGCGAAGAAAAGGCTAGGCCCCTCTACGACGAATTTCAAGGGAAAGAGTGGGAAATACCCACGCGGCTCTTGCTACGGTTGTGGCAAATATGGCCATTTCAACGTCAATTGCCCCAATAAGAAGAAGCCGGGAAATTCTAAAGTACCTGAAAATAAAGGTAAAAAGAAAATGGAATTTCGGTTGTGGTGGAATGCAACTCCGTCATCACGGACAGTGATGGATGGTGGATCGACTCTGGAGCAACCAGACACATTGCGAAGACGAAGGAGGGTCTGGTGGACTTCAAGGAGCTGAGCAAAGGCGAACAGAGGATCTTCATGGGGAACAACACCTACCTGGACGTGAAAGGTGTTGGGACATACAGGCTTGACCTGGGGGATAGCATTATGGTACTGAATGATGTATTATATGCCCCAGGGATACGCCAGAACCTTATATCTGTCCCAGTGCTGCTCAAGAAAGACTTTGAAGTTCGGTTTTATAATAAGCGTGTATCTATAGGAAAGAATAAGAAGGTCTATACGATGGGAAAGTTTGTGCCCGAGCATGACCTATTTTGTCTTCCTGTAATAACTTCTAGTGAATCAATGAATGTCTCTTCTGATTATTCCTTGTGTTGTTTGTCTGATTATGACTTGTGGCACATGCGACCGGGTCATCCAGGAAATTCTAAAATGGATCAAATGATTAAGGCAAATTTGTTGCCTAAAATCACGGGTGGAAGGACATTGCCCTGCGAACACTGTCTGACCGGTAAAATGACGAGAAGACCCTTCTTAACCGGAATTCGGTCAACAGAGTTACTAGGTTTGATCCATTCAGACATATATGGACCACTAAGCTTCAGCACACATAGAAATAAGGAATATTTTATAACATTCATTGATGACTACTCGAAGTTCTCCTATGTCTATCTCTTAGGAAGAAAGTCGGAAGAACTTGAAACATTTAAGAGATATAAGACAGAAGTGGAGACAAGATTGGGAAAACCAATCAAGACTCTTAGGACAGATAGAGGTGGGGAATATACCTCAAAGGATTTTGAGGATTACTGTATTCAAGCAGGCATTCGTAGGCAGACTACAATGCCCTATACACCACAACAAAATGGTGTAGCAGAAAGAAAGAACCAAACTTTAATGAATGCAGTAAGGTGTATGCTTTCACACTCAGGACTCTCCAAGAAATTCTGGGGAGAAGCAGTGTTGACTGCGAACTATATACAGAACAGGATTCCCACCAAGTCCGTAGAATCAACGCCATATGAAATATGGAATGGCAGAAAGCCCGAATTGGGCCATCTCCGGAAATGGGGATGTGTAGCTCATGTTCTGGTACCGAGTCAGCTTAGGGACAAGCTAGACTTCAGGACATTAAAGTGCAAGTTTATTGGATATAGTAAATATTCTAAAGGGTATAGGTTCTTCCATGAAATTAAAGGTCTGATCGAAAGTCGTGATGCAACTTTTCTTGAAATTCATCAAGAAAAGGAGCATGAAGTAGAGGAATCAGATCCTCTGATTGTCTTACAAGACAATGAAGACGACTTGAACATTAGACAAGAACTTGAGGATGATATCGATCATCCAAATATAGAGAATGAACCTATGGAATATGATAATCCTTTAGAGGAAGTGGGTGGATCCACACAACCCACGAGTATAATCGGCAACAAGGGACCCGGAACACGACCCGCATGGATGGAAGATTACCATTTCTATGGATGCGAGGCGTCGTGCTACACCGTGGATGAGGATGTCGCAGATTGTACAGATCCCATATCCTTTGATGAAGCTATGGCTTCATCTGAGTCGGAATCATGGTCGGCCGCCATGAGAGATGAGTTGGACTCAATCGAGCGAAACGGTGTTTAGGAATTATGTGATTTGCCAGAAGGTAGGCAATCCATAGGATGTAAGTGGGTGTTCAAGAAAAAGTATCGAGTTGACGGTACTGTTGATAAATACAAAGCCATATTAGTTGCCAAGGGTTATACTCAGCAAGCTGGAATAGATTTCCAGGAAACCTACTCTCTAGTGGCTAAGTTTGCATCCATTCGGATGATCTTAGCCATAGTCGCATATATGGATTTGGAATTATTCCAAATGGATGTGAAGACGACCTTCCTTAATGGAGAATTGGGGGAGGAGATTTATATGCGACAACCTGATGGATCTCAGGTTGAAGGTCAGGAGAAAAAGGTTTACAAGTTAAGAAAGTCATTATATGGCTTAAAGCAGTCTTCACGGCAATGGTATCTCAAATTTCATGAGAAAGTTATTCAATTTGGATTTGTTTCAAATAAATTGGATAACTGTGTGTATGTCATGAAGAGTGGGAGCAGGTTTGCAATCATGTCATTGTATGTAGATGACATTCTGCTCGCAGGTAATGACATACAAATGCTCAATGAAATCAAAAAGAAATTGAGCAATGAATTTGAGATGAAGGACATGGGCGAAGCATCCTATGTTCTTGGAATTCAAATAACAAGAGATAGGGACTCAAGGACATTGAGCCTTAGTCAGGAAAGATATTTGCATACTGTATTAAGGAGATATGGAATGTAGAACAGCACTCCAGCTCCAACACCACTTGTAATGGGAAAGAGACTCAGTAAGAGTCAGTGTCCCGGAAAGGGGCAGAAGCCTTTAGATGTACCATATGCACAAGCGGTGGGAAGTCTAAATGTATGCAATGATGTGTACTCGACCTGATTTAGCTTATCCAGTAAGCTTAGTTAGTAGATATCAAAGCAATCCCGGTCCAGCACATTGGGAAGCTGTAAAGAGGATTATTCGATATCTGAAAGGGACGGTACATCTGAAACTTGTATATCAAGCAGAATCGCTTGAGGTCGTAGGATACTCCGATGCCGATTTCGGAGGAGATGTGGATGATAGAAAATCCACATCAGGTTACTTGTTCATGTTTGGTGGTGCAGCCGTTTCTTGGGGCAGCAAGAAACAAGGATGTGTATCCCGACATACACATGAAGCTGAGTACATTGCATGTAGCATGGCCACCACTCATGCTGTGTGGATCAGGCGTTTTCTAGACAACCTAAGCCTCGAATCGGTCAAAGGGCCAATTGAAATGTATTGTGACAATCAAGCTGCGATAAGCTTGATTAATAGCGGGGCTAATAGTTCTAAAGGAAAACACATTGAGATCCAATATCACTATATACAAGATATAGTAGCAAACGAAGAAATCACGGTAACTTACATACCTACCAGTGACATGTTGGCTGATTCCCTTACCAAGGGAATAACAACAGGAACATACATTAAACATGTTGGTTTAATGGGACTCAGGAATGTATGAGTCAAGGAAGAGGTTTCATAAATAATGATCCTCACATGATAAATCTCCATGTATATACTACACGAATAGTGGGAGTATATATGTTTTGACCACTTCGGTCAAGTGGGAGATGTTAGAACGATTCTCGCGCGGGATGACCGAGTGGTCAAAACCGTCGCCGACGGTTGCGTGAGGGCCGAGTCTCACAGAAGCCGTAACCGCTGGGCGTGGGGGAGGGGGCGGACTTGGCGAGGGGACACTCACGCCCCTATATATGACTACCTCCATTAGGAGGGGAACACATCCGAGAACAACCTCGCCATAGGGAGCCCCCTCTCATTCTCTCCATCTCTATTCTCTCTCGTTGAAGAAGAAGGTGAAGACGCCGACGTACCTTGAAACGATCTGTGATTAGTGGCCACGGAAATAATTTGATTTGAAAGGGAATGCACAAGGTCCAAATGAACTTGCAGTCATACACCAAATCACAACGCTTAAAAACACTTGGGGGTGACAAAGCCTAATAAGATCTCTGCATTGAGAAATCACCATTTCGCCAGGTCCAGTATCACTCCCCTCAGATGGGCCCGTGATGGATCCAAGATCATCAAGACGTTGCGGCAATCCTTGAAGCCACTGCTTCGCTATGTGAAAAGTAGGTAGCCATATATCACCCACCCAAGCCTTTGTAACCACCATGTTCAGATTGGCCGCCAATGCAAATAGACAAGGGTAGCGCTTAAACAAGGTGCCCCCATTTGTCCAATTACCTGACCAGAAGGAATACCCATCACCCAACATAGGACACATGCACCAGAAGTTCAAAGATGACCTGGAAAATCTCTTTCCAGAAGGCAAAGAGATGAAGGAGACATGTGATAGTATAACGCTGCTCATGTATGCTGTAGATGCCATATCAGTCTAGACGTGAAGTCTTCACTTTTATTCCAGATTCTAGCCAGACACTTTATCAAGAGTGCACAATTCACAGTCTCAAGCTATACCATGCAAAGCTTGCCTCCTCTTGGCAACAAGATAATGTTCCGAGCAGCCAAACACATACTAGCAAAACTCCCATTGGAGCCACTCCAAAAGAATCTCATGATTTCTTCAAAGCCACGACGAAGCCCCATTAGAAGTGACTTTGTAGATGAAGATATGAATCACCACAAGCAACAAAATGAGATGGCCCAAAGAAAGGAAAGAGGCATTCCAACCGACAACTTATGCTCCATCTTCCCAATGACCAAGAGGCCCTTCCCCCTGGCGAAGATGACCACCGGTCAACAACAAAGCAAAGAGTCGTGCGACGTGGCAAGAGCAAGACCACACTTAATACTCTCCTCCTTCGAGAGACCGAACGGGACAAAGGCTGAGTTGGTTGTTGATCAACAGATCAATATTGTGGACATGCCTCTCGCCTCCACCTTTCCAGCTTCAATGAGAAAAATAGTGTTGTCAATGTATTGAAGTATGTGAATAGAGTTTTTCTCATAAAGATAACCAAATGCTTTTTCTGAAACCAAAATAGGGGGTAACACGCGTAGGTGCCCGCCCCGTCAATTACTTAATCAAAATAAAATCATTACAAGAGCCAAGACTTGAGGGGAGTCTTTCCATGAATAATGACATTTTCATAATAGAAATGCTCATCACAAAAGAAATGCCCTTTCGAGCTGGCCAAAGCGTCCAAACCAAAGCTACGGGCAACACCCTCTCCCCAATTGGAATGCTCCATCCATGTTGCTCCATGCTCTAAAATATGAATTGATTATTCGCAGATCTAACTCTTTCGAAAGGTTGCCCCTCAGCAACTCATCTACCGGTCCATAGACATTAGTTATAACCCAGATATTCCTTTCTGAATTCCTTTTTTGTACGACGTCCTTGATCGCTGTCCAGCTTCTTCAACCTCTAATTGGAAGAGGTTGCCATTCCACCTGATAAGGAACCCACCGACGCTCCCAACTGAGTTCACCGCTCTGAAGTTAGATTAGATGAGTGCGCCCTAGACATTTCCATAGATCATTCCAATTTCCTAACTTTGCTTCCTTTAATAATCCCACAACTTTCCTAAGAACATTCAGGAGATGCATGCTTTTTTGAGAACCCGACATCTCCTTGAAATGTATGAGTCATGAGTCATGACCACTTTGTGGAGTCTAAGATTTTGTTGGGGGATTAAAACTTCACTTGGTGCTGGCCAGATGTGGACAGTCCACATTCTCTGACTGTTCTTTTCTGCTAGATGGTCACCCATCTTGAGTTGGCTGTCCTTTATGTTAGATTTGACTAAGGCTTTGTTATCGGCTTGTCCTCACTAACGAATGAGGGTACACATTTCTTTGCATATGACCAGTTTGGCATGGTTATAGCTTCCTTATTAGATTTGATTTTTATATCAAGTTATCCCAATTGTATAGAGCTCAGGATTGATAATTTATTGACTTTAAACTTGTGCTCTTATTTTGTTACTTGTTGTTAATGGCTAATTGAATATATACCTTGTTTTGTGTTATAATTCGATACCGTAATTTTGGTGTCAAACACTTGGGAGTTAGGATATTGCGGTGGAACAGTTAGCATGGCTCCATTCGTGGAAATGTTGTGAAGTATATTCTTCAAGTGCATAATACTGGATAACAGAATGCGAATTCCATAGGATTCTAGTAAAGCAAGTGCTTTAAAACTTGCATTTATGGATAAAATATATTTGACAAATTATGTTTGTAACTGAAATTCGTGATGTTTATAAATATGAATCTGTAGTACACACTGTCACACACTTATCTTTTGATGTGATATTTCGTGATTGTCATGGAACCTCGCTCCTGATTTAAACAGATGAATATCGTTGACACGCCTGGGACAAATGTGATTCTTCAGAGGCAACAAAGTCTGACAGAAGAATTCATACCTCGTGCAGACTTGGTTCTGTTTGTTCTGTCTTCAGATCGACCACTTAGTGAAAGTGAGGTGTGCTATTTTTTTCCAATATTCAGTCCATAAATAATATATGAGAAGGTATTCTTTCAAAAAAATATGAGAAGATAACTGCCAAAGAGTTCCACTTGATCCGTGAATTTATTAATTGTTTCTATACTGTTAAATGTTCTTGAATTTACTTTTGCAGATTTCGTGACATTCTTTCATTATTAGAGTAGCTGGGAACGGGAGTTGTAATTTCTTTGATTTAAGGCTTCTGTAATATTTCGGTGATAGTGAAATTGGTGGATAACTATCACTTTCTAATGGTTTTCCTTTGGATTTTCAAAAAATGCGCAAAAATGAAGATTGGGATTCTGTTTGGTATTTATATGACATACGAAATCAAAATATCAAGAAGTTTTTATTACTACGCTAAATCACAAGTCAAGGGAAAAGATAGTGCTGGAGTATGCATCCATTGTGTAGGTGGGTAATTGGACTCCTCCAATGTTCAATTACTACCCCCTCTTATGTTTAGTCCCACATTGGTTATTGGAAGGACTTGGAGAGTCAGTGAGGGCTATATAAGAAGCTCTACACCCATTGTATTAGATGAGAAAAGTTGATGAAAACATCAACCTTTGAGGTGTTCTCCCGTGGTTTCATCCCGCTCCTTAGGGAGTAAGGTTCCATTAAAATACATGTGTTCTCCATGTTTATTCTTTATCTTTGATATTATGCTTCCACATTTTTTGATTTCTAACATGGTTTCAGAGCGAGCCAGTCTTTGGGATTTATTAAGGATTCATTCTTGAGATTCATTATTTTTTCATGATTTATTTTTATCCCTCGTTTGTTTATTTCGAGAGGTTGGTTTTGCACATGATCTCTGTGATTTTCTAGCGGCCATACAATTTGTTCCGAGATGTTGGATTTTGAGGATTCATGCTTGAATCAAAACCCTAATCAGGGTTGTTGCAAGAAGAAGCACCTGGAGGCGATCTCTCATCAATGATGGCATCCATGTCGATCATGTGTACAAGAATCCATGTGAGAAGGGCCTCGAGCATAGGAGGGATCGAGCATCTATGTCGATCCTATCATTCCTTTGAGCAGCAATCCATCAATCTCCAGAGCCACAACATCATTTGAATACCAGAAAGCATCATCTTCTTCGATCAAGTACTGCACCTCTGCCAAAATCCCTCGCCGTTCAAGAACAAAGCACCTTCCCAGGAGGATCCAGGCAACGATACCTTCCTAGAAGAGATCGATGAGGCTCCCAACCCCCTCGCTTCAGATCCTATACATGGAAGGAGGTATAACAACACTCGCTCCAGATCTTCTCCTCACAACAACAACAAACGACAACAACAACAACAAAGCCTTTTCCCACATTAAGTAGGATTGACTACATGGATTCTTTGTCTTCATTCAGATCTATCATAGATCATTCTCAGGCTTGGATCCAAAAAACTAAGATCCCTTCGTATAGTCTCATTCCAACACTTCTTGGGCCTTTCTCGCCCTCTTTTAACCAGGTCAACATTCCAAAACTCGCATCTCCTCACCGATGCATCGGCTGACCTACTTTACAAATGCCCAAACCACCTTGAGCGATTTTCTCTCATCTTATCTTCGATCAGAGCTACACCAACTTTCTTTCTGATGACATCATTCCGAATACGATCTTTACGTGTGTGTCCACACATCCACCTTAGCATTTTTATTTCTGCTACTGCCATCATTCTCTACACATGTCTATGGTTCACAGGCCAAATTCAGATCCATAGAGCATAACATGTTTCACAACTGCTTTATAAAACTTTCCTTTTATTTTCAAATGAATTTTCTTATGAGAGAGAACAGTAGAGGTTCCTCTCCACTTTAGCCAACCTGTATTTATTCTATTTCTAACATCTCCATCAATTTTGCCATCATGTTGCATAATAGATCCCTAGTATCTAAAAGAATCTCTCTTCTGAATGTTATCATCACCTATCTTAACTCAATTCCTTCACCATTGCTTCCATCAAAAGTGCATTCCATATATTCAGTCTTACTCATACTTATACGAAATCCTTTAGTCTCCAATGCATGTCTCAAGACCTCAAGCTTCTCATTTACTCCATCTCTAGTCTCATCAGTCAACACAATATCATCATCGAATAACATACACCAAGTTATCTCATCCTGAATGTGACTTGTCAACTCATCCATAATCAAAGTAAAAAGGAATGAAGTCAAAGTTGAACCTTAATGCAGACCAATGTTGATGTAAAAATAGTCAGTATTCCCAGACCATATCCTTACACAAGATGAAGCCCTATCATACATATCTTTTATGAGGTTAATGTCTAGGACATGTACTCGTTTCTTCTAAAAAACTCTCCATAATATCTCTCGTGGGACAGAATCATGAGCCTTCTCTAAATCAATAAAAATCATGTGTACGTTCTTCCTTTTAGCTCTATAAATCTCCATTGTTCTCCTTAGCAAGTGGATGGCTTCAATAGTTGAGCGACCTGGCAAGAATCCGAATTGATTTTCTTTTACTTTGGAAACTTGCCTCAACCTTCTTTCGATCACACGTTCTCGAATTTTTATAGTGTGACTCATCAGCTTGATACCTCTGTAATTTGAACAATTTTGGATGCCTCCTTTGTTCTTATAAATAGGCACCACGATGCTTCTCCTCTATTCTTCAGGTATTTTCTTGCTTCACCAAATAACATTGAATAAATTTGTAAGCCAAGTCAAACCACACTCACCTAAAACTCTCCAAACTTCTATAGGAATGTCATCAGGTCCAATCTATAGCTTGCACAATTCAAGTAACTTTCACTACTAGTTAGATTTCCCAAAGTGAAAGTTACTTGAATTGTGCAAGCTATGGAAGTATTGCTTCCATCTAGTCTCCATATCCTTCAGAGTAACAAGCACGCGTCGTTCCTCATCCTTAATGCATGTCACTTGAGAAAAATCTTTGGTCTTTCTTTCTCTTGCTTTAGCCAACATGAATAAATCCTTCGGCTACATGGATTCTCCGCCTCCATTCAGATCTATCTTGGGTCATTCTCGGACTTATATCCAAAAAACTAAGATCCCTTCGTATAGTCTCTTTCCAACACTTCTTGGGCCGTCCTCGCCCTCTCTTAGCCGGCTCAACATCCCAACACTCGCATCTCCTAACCGGTGCATCAGTTGACCTTCTTTGCAAATGACCAAACCATCTTAAGCGGTTTTCTCGCATCTTATCCTCGATCGGAGCTACACCAACTTTCTTTCTGATTGCGTCATTCCGAATCCGATCTTTACATATATGTCCACACATCCATCTTAGCATTTTCATTTCTGCTACAGCCATTCTCTGCACATGTCTATGGTTCACAGGCCAACATTCAGAACCATAAAGCATAGCAGGTCTCACGGCTGCTTTGTAAAACTTTCCTTTAATTTTTAAAGGAATTTTCTTATCACAGAGAACAACGGAGTCCAAAATACCTGAATGCAAAAATTGTATTACGATTAGTATTTCTTTTGTTGATATAGGAAAAATTTGTGAATGTAAAATTACCTGGTCGGGTGATTGCATGTCAAAAGCATCCCTGTAGGGTCTCACCACGTGTGTGGGCTGTCTACGATGGGCAAGCGCCGTTGCCCAGCGGACTCCTAACGGGCGCCCGTACCATTCTCTACCGCCCTAACAACTGGAGCAATGTGGGGGAAATGCTCCCATGCCCATAGCTGAAGGAGTATGACCGAGCCTCCAATCTCCTCGGTCGTCATGTCTGCTGCTAAACATAGGTGCCTGTAAAGATATGCAAGTACTGCTGATCCCCAGCTCAGTGTCCCAGAGAACTCGAAATCATGTAGATGTGGTAGAGCGATAAGTGAAACCAAGGACCCAGACTTGTCCGTGAATAGGACTCCACCAAGCAACTGCAAAATGTACGCTCGAGCGTGTCTCTGTACGACTAGCTCGTCTGCATCTTCTGCCAACTCTGAAAAATTGGTGGACAGCCAGCTTGCTGACACCCTGCTGCCAAACTATGTCTGCGGGCAGTGGCCTAACGCCCAAGAATTCCTCGCATGTATCTGCCCATGTCGCTCCAGGTGTTGTCTTCCCAGTAACCGCAGGCCCATCAATTCGCAGCCCCATGATGAATGCAACATCCTGCAAGGTGATAGTAATCTCCCCACTAGGCATGTGGAAGGTGTGCATCTCGGGTCTCCACCGTTCAACTAACGCTGTCACCAGATGCCAATCCAGGGTAATGAACTCGAGCTCTGAAATGCATCTAAATCCTGCTTCGACTACGTAAGGCAGTAGCCGGTCATCTAAAGGGATCCGATGTACATGGGTCTCTCGTCGTCGGCAACGCAACCACGAAGATTCCTACAAGAAAATTGTTAGGAAAGAAAATTGAAGGAAGGAAGAAATTATAATTACTTACATCGCCATCCCAAACTCGACGTGAACGATGTCGTCCTGAAGGTGCAAAACTGAAGGATCAACTGGGCCGGGATCCATCTGAAAATTACAATATTCAATGTTACACAATACAATCTAAAAAAAACAATATCCGACAAAAGCAACAAGTATTTACCACAATGAAAATTAATAATATACGAGGAAAGCACACTTACTCGAACTTGGACATTTACGTCGGTTGTGACCTCGGCCACCACAATTTCCACATTTATTCTTATTCCTGGTCGCCGTCGGCCCATTTGATGTGGATGCTTGAGAATCCCTTGTGGTTTTGTTGGGACATCCACGGTGTGTGTGACACAATATCCCACAATAGGAACAAGTATTTTGCCGAATCACATCTCTAACATCCATTTCATTATGTATTCTTGTTGTACGTGGACGACCTTTACCGCGTTTACGCTTTGGGTCCGGTCGTAACTCAGGATATTCGAGGGGAGCCCATGTTTCACGATCACCGATGGGAAAAAATTGCCCTCCATAAACCTTCAACTGTTTCTCCCAGGTGTACCACTCTCCAACATAGGAATCCACTTCAGCCCGACGCTTTGAAATGACTGCAATGGCGTGGGAACATGGGATACGATATATTTGCCACTTATTGCAAGTGCATTTCCTTTGTAGCAAATTTACCGTGTACTGTTTGCGCCCGCGAATACCAGTAGACGTCCGTCGAGCCCTGGTAGACACCTCGAATAATATTTCTGGTTGTACTTGTACCTGAGTTACTGTGTGCCCATTCGCAGCTGCAGTCCAACGGGTCAACTCTGTGGATGCGTAATGCGTGAATTTTCGACCAGCAGCAATAGCTGCGCTTGCTTCTTTAAAATGCTGAATGAAGTATGACACACAATTATAAAAGGTCTTCTCAATTAACGCAGAGATTGGCAAGCAACGGGCATCTTTAAGAACTGCATTGTAGCTTTCGCTCAGATTTGTAGTCATCTGACCAAACCTATACCCACCGTTATAGGCCAAGGTCCATTGCTCTCGACGACAATCATGAGTTGAAAACCATCTAGCTGCTCCATTATTCCACTCTTGTAATTTCCTCATGAAGTACGCGAACTTCCTAGGTGTCGTCTGTAATGCCGCTGCTTGCACCAGAGCTTTCATGGAGTCATTTTTAAAGACGCTATTGAAGTTGCTCGCGACGTGCCTCGTACAAAACCGCCAATATGCAAAGGGTTCTAATAAATCCACGTCAGCATCTTTCATAGCGGCTTTTATACTAGAATGCCTGTCAGAGATGATACATATTGGTCCAGCTCGCATGACGATTACCCTTACACGTACCAACGAAAGAAACCACTTCCATGACGACAAGGATTTCTCGTCGACGATCCCGAATGCAAGGGGAACAATATGTTTATCCCCGTCAACACCGCAAGCAATGAGCAGTTTTTGTTTGTACTTCGCGTACAAATGTGTCCCGTCAACACTAATCAGAGGCCGACAGTATTTGAATGCTTCAATGGAAGGACCAAATGCCCAAAAGCATCGTTCAAATCTGCGGCAGAGAGGTTTCCGAGGATCAGGATGGTCGATGTATTCAATATCAATTTCAGTCCCTGGAATAGCAGCCTTCATTGCATGCAAAAGAAAAGGGCATTTCAGCGTATGACTTCTTCTAGTCACCAAATACGATTCTGATGGCCTTCCTTCGAGCATCCCAAGCCCTTTTCCTTGAAACCCAGTAGTTGTACATCTCGTGGATGTGAGCTCTACAACTTGATACACGAACATTAGGGTCATCCCTAACAAGAGTTAGCAATGATCTGGACATGAATTTATAGTCCAACTGAGGGTGATCCTGATTAACTGTTGGGTTTATACAAGTGTGTGCCCCAACAACCTTGGAGATCACCCACAGTCCATCATATTTTCTGAAATGTCCTCGTAAATACCAAACGCAACCATTTGATCTCTGCGTACAAAAAACTGACCATATCAAGCTGGTGGATTCCTTGACAATGAAGTCATAATGTGATAGAATGTGGAACTTCTTCACAGCGTAAACCAAATCCTCCCTACATTTGAACGTCCTATCCTTGCGGATTTCGTCAGCAACACCATCAAGTCTAGACTTGCTTCGAATGTCGTCTTCATATGTTGAACGAGTATTTGACCCTCTAACCCCAAAAAAGGGTATACAGGGTGTAATAGTATGCGTGGTTTGTTCATCAGTTGGGAGCTCCTCGTCCATCAGATCATCTTCGACATCTTCGCTACCTTCTTCCAGGTCATCATCGGTCCCCCAAGGGATGAAATCCTAATCCATCCGGTTAACCTCTCGCAGCAACGGCTCACTCAAGCCCAAATCCTGAACCGTGCTTGGCTGCGTTACAGGCACATCCGTATCAAAGTAGGGTCCCATGGTTGGGACATTTCTTGGTAGCGTGCTGCGGACAACTGCTGCTTGTGTGCTCGGGACTCCAGACGGTCCCTTGTTAGTCATAACAGTGGGGACTTCGCTCACAGATATATCTTCAACATAAATATCGGTAGGCATTGATTTCCCAATGGTCCGAGCGTACACAAGAACTGCCTGCACATCATCATCATCGACAATAGATGAAAATGACGGTTCCTCCCCTGGGCCTCGAGGGATGCGATGTAATAATTGGATTTTTTGACTGTCAACATCCAAGTTGAACTTACGGTAAACCAAGTTCAACATCTCATCGAACGTCATATTAGCAGTAAACACAAACCCCCTTACGTTGGTTGACGATCCGCACATGAGTGTACTACTCAAATGACACATACAATACAACTGCTCCATTCTAACCTAATACGTGACACAACGTACAAGCAAACATCATACATTCGAGAAATGAAAATAACATGCATATGATACAAACAATAATTAAAGAAAACATTTTACCAAGTCCAATTGTTCGCAACAAGTGATTAGCCCTAATGAGAAGCGGGGACGGCTAGGACGGTGCCAATCAGTGAAAACACGGAAAAGGAGTGTTCCGCGGGGCTAGGAGTGACCAAAACGGGCGTTTTTGAGAGAGGAGGAGATCACAAGTCGCGGTTGGTGAGGTTGGCGTCGGGGGCGGCACGAGTGAAAGAGAACGACGAAGGGGCTGGGAAATGGCAAGGCCGCTGGCCGCGGGCCTTATTTAGGCTCAATATCGCATATTGAATATGCGTTATCTATAGCGCATATCCAAAATGCGACACATATGTATTTCCTGGGTAAAAAAAAACTTAAGGAGTGTCGCATGTTCAACATGCGACACCCCTGTAGTTTTTGAGTAAAAAAAAACATTAAGTAGTACCTGGGTATTTAAGTAATTCCCAGGTACTACTTAGGAATTTGACTCACTCGGACCCCAAATGTCAACATGAAATAATTCAAAAGGGGAGCTACTGCTCCGACTCTGACGACTAGGGAAAGTCGATCGATGATGCTTCCCCAAATGACAAGCTTCACATTGAAAGGAAGACCCTGGTGAGATCTACGGCATGATATGACACATCTTCTGGAGAGGGAGATGACCAAAACATAGATGCCAAGTGAAGGGAGAGACTGGTCCAATCGAAATAGAGGACGTGCCTGCATAAGGAGTTCATACCAATCGATAAAGACTACCCTGCTCACAGCCACACTTAATCATCCTGCTCGTTAAAATGTCCTGAAAAACAAGAGACGATGGGTCAAAGATAGCTCGACAATGCAAATCCTTCGTAATCTGACTGATAGATAACAAATTCATAGAAAAATCAGGGGCATGCAACACGTTCTGCAGACGCATTGAAGGTGTCAAAGCAATCTCTCCCTGTCCTGTGATTGGGGAATGAGTCCCATCGGCTATCACCACAGTTCGTCCTCGGGCAACCTGTCTGTATGCTGTAAGCTGACCTCTGTCTCCGCATAAATTATGTGTCGCCACCGAATCCATAATCCTTTCTGTAATCTCTGATCCATAACATGATGTAAAGGCATAAGTACTACCTGAGGTATTAGCCGTAGCAGAGGCACTGACGGAGGCTGAAGCAATGACATCGAAATGTCCTCTTGGAGATGGTGAAGTTGGAGGCATGATATCTCGTAGTCTGGCCACGAAGTCATCAAATCTCTGATATGAAGTAGGAGCAGTAGGAGGCTCAGCCTGCTCCACTACACGGACTGATGCTGGGAAACCATGCTTGGAGTAGCATGTCTCCTAGGTATGACCTGGGTGATGGCAAAACGTGCAGGGCTGATGAATGCGACCTCCTCTACCACGAGGTCCTTGACCACGAAAGGAAGAAGAGCCTCCTCTACCTCAGGAGGCTGCCATCACCGAAGAGGTCTGACTAGTGGCAGTGGATGGAACAATGATCCTGTTGAGCCGGCAGAAAGCTTCCTCTATAGGAGGGACAGTAGCATCCGCAAGAATATGAGAGCGAGCAGCTTCATATTCAGGATCCAAGGCTGCTAAGAATACACCAACCATCGTAGCATTCCTATATATCTTCTGCTGCTCTGGGGTAGCCGTGAGTGGCATGAAGCTGTGGAGCTTCTCAAACATCCCACGCAGGGATGTATACAACGAATGGAGAGGCTGACTGTTCTGCTTGATAGTGAATATGTCGTGCTGATGTTGAAGGATCTTGGTTTCATTCCTCGCCTGAGAATAAGTGCTTGCGAGGATGTCCCACATGGCCTTAACCGTGGGCTGATGTAACACATCATTGGCGATCTCTATCGTCAATGTCCCTGAAAGCCAGACTTTGGCATATGCATCATCTGCCTCCCACGAGGTGTTAACCCCAGTCTTCTTCATTGGCTCTTCCTCGGTAAGAATGCGTTTCTTACCATTTGACTTCATAAGACTCGTGAATTGCATAGCCCAGAGCTCATAGTTCGTCCCATCCATTTTAATAATAGGTGCTGGACCTCTGAAAGTGCTTGTGGCGGGTACATCGACTTTGTGCTCAGACACATTGCCAGATGTGGAAGACTAGGGTTTTGCAGACCAAAAATGATTGTCTACACAAACATATGTGGATTTGAATGCATATGTAGACTTATGCACCCAAATCCATCAAGTAGACGGAGAAACGACGTTGACGATGGAGCGGCTGGAAAGCAAGTCATGCACGGAAACACCGCGCGCGCAAGCGCATCATGTTGGGCGGTACGCGATGGCGCACGAGATAGCGTGCGATGGTGTGTGATGGCGCGCAAGACGACGTGCAGTGGTGCGCGAGGGCGTGCGAGACAGTGCGTTGTGGCACGCAGGGGCGCGCGAGGCGGCGCATAATGATGCACGGCGCGCGTGCATAAGAACGAGGAACGAGAGCGGAGGGTAAGGTTAGGGTTTTGGGTACGAGAGCTCCGACTTAGGACCACCGCTCTGATACCATGTTGGGAAAAATAAAAAAGATGTTTATTCCATAGACCCTAGTCTCTCTTATATAGGAGAGAGGTCAATGGGTAAATTACATAAGATAGACATTAAGAAATAAACAATAAGAAACTAATACTCAGAGTACAAAATTATCTCTACAGGCTGAGTTGATCCTCTCCTCACAACATGTCGAAAAAAACGAGGAAGAAGAAGAATCATGCTCTAGGCTTTGGTGAGAACTCCATGCCAATCTCCTCCTTCAGTTGGCATCACCACCCCCAAGATCGTCACACATACTTGCCAATCTCCAAGCCGTACCTCCAGTAGCATATCCAGGCACAAGCGGTGCCACCCTCTTGTCGAGCTCCCAGCGGTAGCGAGACACCTCCAACCGATCTTCCGCGCCATTCAAGCATCCTGATGCCCCCCATAATGCCCTTCCAGTGCCTCCTTCGAGAACCAGAAGCGGCGGAGTTGGGTTCTTTGAGAACCCTACTCATCTTCCGAAGAGAGAAGAGGGGATCAACCCTCTTGTTTTGAAAAACAGAGGTGGACTGTCATTTTGTCAAAGCCCTAAACGGGCCAAGTTGCTGAAGGAAAAAAGGGCTGATTTGCAAAAAAAATAAAAGCCGAAAAAATGAACGGCTAAAAAAGGCTACGTACAAAAAAAGAAGAGTCGTACGTAAAAAAAGAAAGAAAGAAGGAGATTATTTTGTTTTTGTTTTGAAAAAAAGGTGCGTACAAAAAAAGAAAAGAAAAAAATCGTACGCGAAAATACTTTGAAAAAAGGAGACGATTAAAAAAAGAAGAGAATCTTGAAGACTCTAGGTGCTCGACTCCAGTAACAATATCAACTCCCTTGCGCGCGATGAAGATGGCAACCCATCTTCGCGTGCTGCTTTCATCTTCAAAAGCACCTCCAAGCGGCACGCTATTTGTGGTGACTTCATCGATGGGTTCAACCTTGGAACCTAGTTCTCCATGTGGCTCCTACTCCTCGCGCACAACCTCCAGGCAGCTCCAGGATATGGTTCTCGTGAATCCAATCCCATGTAAACGTCCCTTACATATGAGGACGTTGCTGCAGGGGTACCTCCTTGCACGTACGGTGTCGGCGATGCCTCCTTCCAACAGGCGACAGCGGTTGCGCCATCTGGCAAAGACACCAAACAGGGTTCCCATCGGGGGAACCCTAACCTTTGATCGTGAGAACCAAAGGGGCCTGATACCCCTCATTTAAATGAGGGTAGGCCGGTGTGCTGCTATTAAAAAAGAGAGCTGAGTTTTTTGTAAAGTCCAATTGGGTTGCAGTGTGATATTAAAAAAAGTTTTTTTTGACCCAAGTTTGGCCATGAGTTTTTTTTAAAAGAGGAGGCATGCGTACAAAAAATTAGAGGAAAATGTCGTACGTAAGAGAAAAATATTACGAGAAGAAAAGCCAATTTTTTAAGAATGACTTATGTCATTTATTCATTTCCCCCCATCGTTTCATGTCTTCTCCCAACTTTGTTGATATTGTTGACGCATATAGAATAACTGTACCTCTTTGTTATTTTATTTTTCCTGTTATTCTCTTTATGTAATTTACCCATAGGCTACTCTCCTATATAAGAGAGCCTAGGGCTTATGGAATAGAACAACTCATTCTCTTTTCCCAACATGGTATCAGAGCGACGGTCCTAGACCGGAGTTCTCGAAACCCTAACCGTAACACCCCACCCGCCGGCCCTCTTCTTCTCTCTCTCTCTCTCGATCGGCGCACCTCCAACGCCGCCGCCCCTGCCGTGCGCGCCTCCAACGCCGCCATTGTGCATCATCTGCGCATCCCCTGTGTAGCCCTAGCGTGCCGCGCGCAGCCCCTTGCGCATCCCTTGCGCAGCCCTAGCGTGCCGTGCGCATCCCCTGTGCAGCACTTACGCGCTGTGCGCAGCCCCTGCGCGCATCAGCCGTGCGCTGTGCGCTGTACGCAGCCCCTGCGCGCCTCAGCCGTGCGCTCCAGTGCGTCACCTTTGCCTCCCAGCGCATCTCCTGTGCGGCCTGTGCGCAACTCCTGTGTGCGTGTAGGTCTTAGCACAAACATCTTCATGGGGATAGTTGCTTGAAGTCTACACATGCAACTACCCCCATCTATGGTATTGTAGACAAAACATATCGTTTGTCAATCGTTCCAGTCTTTATTTTTCAATATGTCAGAGAGCAAGGCAGATATCCCATCTATTGGCGCATTCCGTGGTCCAACGCCTATTGTCAAGATGGACGGTACAAACTATGAACTGTGGGCAATGCAGTTCATGAGCATGATGAAGTCTACAGGTAAGAAGCATATTCTTACCGAATCAGAGCCTGCTGAGAAGACTGGAACCTATGCCTCCTGGGAGGCTGATGACGCATACGCCAAGGTCTGGCTATCTGGCACGTTGGCAATTGAGATTGCCAATGATATCCTCCATCAACCCACAACGAAGGATATGTGGGACATTCTGGCGGCCACATATTCCCAGGCAAAGAACGAGACAAAGATTCTGCAACTCCAGCATGATATCTTCACCATTAAGCAGAATGGTCGCCCTCTACATTCTCTCTATACATCACTGAGAGGGATGTTTGAGAAGCTATATAGCTTCATGCCCTTGACAGCTACGCCAGAGAAGCAGAAGACATACAGGAATGCTACTATGGTGGGTGTGTTTCTCGCTGCACTTGATCCAGAGTATGAGGCAGCACGTTCTCAGATTTTGGCGGACTCGACTATTCCTCCCATGGAGGAAGCTTTTCACAGATTGAGTAGGATCACAGTGCCTTCAGCACCTGCGAGTCAGAATTCCTCAGCTATGGCGGCCAACAGAGGCCGCGGTTTTCATCACCAGGGCCGTGGACGTACTCCTCGTGGAAGGGGTGGCCGCACCAGGCCAACATGCACATATTGTCACCGAGTCGGGCACAATGAAGACACATGCTATTCGAAGCATGGATTCCCTGCATCTGCACGAGCCGCTGAGCAGATAGAGCCCCCATCTGCTGCTACCCTGGATCAACGATTTGATGATCTAGTTGCTCGCCTCAGGGGCATCATACCACCATCTGGTCCAGCACCGACTACAGAGAGTCATACTGATGCTGCTGCCTCTGCCTCTGCCTCTGCATCTACTAGTACTTCAGGTAGTACACTTGCACTCCACAGTAGTAGATCTGATATACTGCCATGGATCATGGACTCGGGTGCTACACATCATTTATGTGGCGACCAGAGTCTACTTACAGGATACACTCAGATCCCTCCAGGACGGACAGTAGTGATTGCTAATGGCACGCATTCCCCTATCACTGGTCAGGGGGAGATTAGATTGACACCTTCTATGCAGCTTAAGAATGTCCTACATGCACCGCATTTTTCTATGAATCTGTTGTCAATTAGTCAGATTACGAAGGATCTCCATTGTCGAGCTATTTTTGATTCATCTTCTTTGATTTTTCAGGACATCCGTACGGGCAACGTGATTGGTCATGGCTATGAGCAAGGAGGCCTTTACCGTCTGAACCAGACCCCATTTGCCGGAACCACATCTTCTCCTGCTGGACAAGTATCTCCTCTCCTGTGGCATCTGCGTTTTAAAATCATCTCCAGGTGCATATGGATGCAATACACATGATTCTGAGATATTTAAAATCATCTCCAGGTGCAGGCTTGCTATTTAAGAAAGGAAAGGAGATCTCTATCACGGCATGTGCGGATGCAGACTATGCAGGATGCCCCAAGGACAGGAAGTCCACATCAGGATTTGCAGTCTATGTTGGAGATGCTCTAGTTTCGTGGAAGAGCAAGAAACAGACAGTGGTAGCTAGATCCAGTGCTGAATCCGAATACAGGGCTATGGCCCAGGCTAGCACATAAATGATGTGGGTGAAATCCTTACTTGCAGATCTATGTCTTGATATACCTCTTCCTATGATGTTGGAATGTGACAATCAGGCCGCCTTGTTCATTGCAAATATCCCAGCCTTTCATGAGAGGACCAAGCACATTGAGGTCGACTGTCACTACATACGTGACATGATTCAGAAGGGGTTCATTGCTACATCTCACGTCACATCAGAGAATCAGACTGCTGATATTTTCACCAAGGCATTACTTCGAGGCCCATTCCAGAAGTGTGCGTCCAAGCTGAGCATGATTAATATCTATGCTCCATCTTGAGGGGGAGTGTTGACGCATATAGAATAACTGTACCTCTTTGTTATTTTATTTTTCCTGTTATTCTCTTTATGTAATTTACCCATAGGCTACTCTCCTATATAAGAGAGCCTAGGGCTTATGGAATAGAACAACTCATTCTCTTTTCCCAACAGATATCATTGTTTTCCGACAAGTACGGGAGAAAGGGGGAGTATTGTGTAGAGTTCTATGGCTCATATTCATATTCTCTAGTTCAGATGCCATGCCAGTTGTCAAACTCTACGACTCAGATTCCGACTCGACGTTCAGATTGGTTCTGAGTCTACATTTTGACGCGCACATGTATGTGATCATCGGTTTTAAGGTCCCCATATTTGATTTGGTCAGCTCAGTATTTTCATGTGATCCATAAGGGCTCCATAGTAGAGATCCCATTTTCTATGCCATTGCGGGCTAGGGTTTTCATGTGGTTTCATAGGGACTCCGAAGTAGAGATTCCATTCTTTGAGTCAGTATAGGAGAGATCCAGTTCTCTGACGAGGAGACTTTCAGACTCCATTCTGCAGAGACGTGGACTTCGACGAGGATGTTTCTACGGCTTTTTCCACTTCGACCCTTCAGAGAGATGGAGCAGTTGTAGGCCAGAGTTGTCCGGGTAGAGACTCATTCCAGTTTCAATGACTCTGACAGATGCAGTTCAAAGCACATGTTCTCCGACGAGGAGACAAAGTTCAACTCACATTCCAGTCCTTTTGTTCTTCCTCACCAGCACTGTATGAGAAACATCTTTGACAGCAACCAACAGTAGAATATGCATTGAGTTGATATTTTTGTAGTACCTTATATTGTGAGTTTGAGATTTCTTTCTATGTGTCTAAGCTGAGGACTGCATGCTCCATGTTGGAGTATATACATCATATGTAAGATGGGTAAATGGATCCTTCCATGATCCATTTACCACATCCAATGTTTAGTCCCATATCTACCAGTGGTGGAACTTGGAAGGGTCTGTGGAGGCTATATAAGAAGCCCCAGGCCCTCTGTATCAGTTGTGAAAGTGCAATGAAATATATGGCCATTTGAGGCCTTCTCCCGTGGTTTCATCCCGCTCCTCACGGAGCAGGGTTCCACTAAAATCTCGATGTTCTGTAATGTTTTTATTCTTTTATATGATATTTGCTTCCGCATTATATTTTCTAACATGGTATCAGAGCAAGTTCGATTCCCGAGGAGTTACTTTTAACCATTTGTTCGAGATTCGATTTTGGTGTTTTGTTGTTGAAGATTATTTTTGTGAAGTTCATGTTGGTGATTTAATTAGAGATTCAGTTATAGGGTTTCTTGAAACCCTAAAATTTTCCGTCATCAAGAACGATCGAGTTGCTTCTACTCCAACATGCAACAATTTATCGTGTAGATCGCATGCGATTGGGCGGCGGTGCTCCTCACCACATCTTCCAGGAGCAGCCCTCGTGCAAGGCAACGCATCATATGCTGCACCTCCCTTGCGGTCAACTCCAAGAGGCGGCGGCGGTCGACCCCCCCTTGCGAGCCTCTCCTTCCCATGCGCGATTCCAGGCAACAGCTTTGGCCTAGGCTGCAACAGGAGGGGCAGCGGTGGTGGGAAGCCTGCCTTCCAGGCTGCATTGAGAGAGCAGGGGCTCCCATCCAGGCGTTGCCCTCCTTTCCAGGCATCACCACCTCCTCATCAAGTGGCACAACCATGTCTCTCCTCCCATATTTGTCGCTGGTGCCAGCCTTATTGACATCCAAGACTCCAAATCGAGCTCGTGATAGGAGGAGCTCGAACTCTAGGCACCGTCGCCGATCCCTCTAGCCACGCCATTGTGTCGCTGCTCCAGGTGGCAGAGCCCCATCGCGTGCCAATCTCCACCTCTCCAGCCACATCACACCTCCAGGATGCTCCCCTTTAGCGCGACGTGGTGGCGCTCCAATCTCCTGTGGCAGCGGCGGCGACAACCTCTTCTGAAGGAGAGGGTTTCCGACTTGGGGAACCCTAGGCCCAATACCCCATTAAGTGGGGGTCTGCCGATTCTGCCCTTATTTAAAAGAGTGAACATAAAGTAATGTCTCATTTGGGTCGTGAGTTGAAAATAAAAAGAGAGATAGAGAGAGGGGAGCCGTGAGATGCAAGCCTTGGGCCCATTGTCTGGGCCATGATCTTTGGGTCCAAGTGGGCAAAGTTTCTTTGTTCAAAAAGGTGCGTACAAAAAAGGAAAAGTTGCACGATAAAAAATTGCAAAAAGAAAAACCAAAAAATGTGAACAACTTATTTATAAAAAAGAAAAAAGGTATAAAAATTGGAATATCCGAGAAAATGATGATTAAAATTTTTTTGAGAAAGCCAAAAAATAAATGAATATCAGCTTCTGTGGTTCATGTTTTCCCCATTCTTATATCTTCTCCCAACTTTGTCGATGTCATTGTATTCCGACAAGTATGGGAAAAGGGGGAGTATTATGTAAAGTTCTTCGACCATGATTCAGATTACTCTGATTCCAGGTCAGATTCAGATTTTCCCAGGCCAATTGTTCAGACTCTACAGTTCAATTTTTCTGACTCGACGATTGTTTTCTGAGTCTTCAGTTTGATGTGCACATGTTTGCCATCACTTTTTCAATGGTCCTCATCTTTTATTTTGTTCAGAATTTTCATGTGTTCCATTGGGACTCCAAAGTAGAAATCCTATTCCCTATGCCATGTGGGTTAGGGGTTTCATGTGGCTTCATAGGGACTCCAGAGTAGAGATCCCATTCTCTGAGTCAGTATGAGTGAGACCTAGTTCTCTGACGAGGAGGTTTTTTCAGACTCCATTCTCCATAGACCATGGACTCTAACGAGGATGTCTCCACAGCTTTTTTAGTTCGGCCCTTCAAAGAGATGGAGCAGTTGTCCACATGTTGTATTCAAAGAAGAAGGAAATGGCACAGAATCAGAAGAAACATTCAACTACTCATTTCTCTTATTTAAAATATAATCCTCATATACAATTGGACAACCAGTTTCAGTATGTACAATGTTATGCAAAATAGGGGTAGAAGAAATAAGCTCTAAAATAGGACGGGCTGCTGCTGGTGGTGTAGAAAGAGATTCCGCAACGGGTTTGTGCTCCTTCTGTTCTGATTGCGAACTACATCTCTCTTTATTATCTTTTTGATCTTTTCTGAATGAAGAAGATGAAGATGGTGGCGGTGGTGGTGAAGACGAAAATAGTGAAACTTCAGGATCTACTGTTGCTACACATGATCTCTGTACTACTGGGGAAAAAGAAGATGATGATGATGTTGGTGAAGCTCTCTCAGTGGGTCGATCTCCCATAACGGTTGTGAAGGCGGCTGCAATCTCCTACCACTCCTGAGATGAATGACGTCAGATAAACATGTAAAATCAAGGGTCACACCTGTCTCAGGGGGTGGATGGATCATGGGCTATCTGCTTCTTACGTCTGAACTTGTTAGGATTGGCTTTGCCCTGTGCTGGAATCAATATCTTCATGGTGGTTAGTTCGTCGATCCTCTGAGTCAGATCTTTCATATTCTTCATCAACAGTGCTAGTTGAGCAAGTGTGAGATTCACTGATGGTGCCTCCGGATGCTCAATGACATGTTGTCGCTGAGACTGGTGGTGAAGAAGCTACTGGTATCCGTACAGTGGCTGATAATGAGGAGGAGGGTGTGAATACTGTCCATACAGACTGCTGCTAATGATAAGGCTGGGGAAAATATGCAGGCTGCATCTGCTGCTGTCCATGTATCCAGTTCTGAAAGTGTGGTGGTGACTGAAAGTGAGGTTGGAACTGGTGGTAGTGGTACTGTTGCTATCTACCTCCTTGAAGTGGTAGGCGGGTCTCTGACCCTGTTGGGAACCCAACTGACCTTGCTTTGACGGACGGGGCTGGTTGACTTGCACTCTCGGTCGAACCAAATACCGGTCACCTCCTAAATGAGAGGTGGAGGTGGAGACTGCTGCTCAGTAATGTATGGAATCTCTTGTTGGTACGGGACAATATGGTGTGACTGCTGCTGGACCTGATCAGGTGTATGCACGTAGTAAATGTGCTGAAATGTTGACGGTCCCCCGATACTCTGTTGTGCGGAAGTGGAAGTAGTATGCTCATGAGGAGAGGTATCGACGGCTGCACTCACACTCTGACATGCACTGATTGTACTCACAAGAAGCTCTAGATGCTTCAAGATCTCATCCAACTTATCCAGGTACTTTGTCCTCTTTTTGATCACTTGGAGCTTCTCAAGCTCCTCCTTGGACCGTTTCTCAATTATGTCCACTTTGGATATGTGATTGCCTATGATGGTCAGATCTGCATTGTCCACCCTATCCACATCATGTGATGTTGTCATGTTGACAGCCTTGTGGGGTACTGTAGGAGAAGGTACATGGTGCTTCTGAAAAGCTCATGAAGAAGAAAGATCTACAAAGCTCTCTGCCATTTCCTTAAAAATCTGATAAACGACATCCTCGTCCTTGTTGAAATGTGACCCCCCACAAGCGACATCTACCGGCTTCTGGTTCTCAATGCTCAAACCCCCAAAATTGTTTTGCACAAGGCTCGTCTTTGGAATGTCGTGCTGGAGGCAGTTCTCCTTCAAATCTTCAAATCTTTCCCACACCTCGTAAATAGTCTCATGGGACATTTGGGAGAAGTTGGAAATCAACGATCTCATTTGGTTGAGACGTCCAAGTGGGTACTACTTGTTCAAGAAAGCAGATATCAACTCTTCCCAAGTCGTGACAACCCTTCCCAAGTGGTTAAACCAATAAAGCGCCTTGTCCATGAGACTGAAGGGGAAGACTGTAATCTTCACTGCCTCTAAGGGAACATTTGGGTAGTATATCGTGCCACAGATGCGATCAAACTGTTGTAGGTGTACATAAGATTCTTCATTGATGTCTCCATGGAATATTGGGAGAAGCGGTAAAATTGTGGGCTTTAGCTCAAAATACCCATGAATCTCAGGGATTCTGCTATGTGTTGGTCTGTCTTGCTCCTGGATTATAAACATCCTTCAATGTGAGCTTGGCCACTGGCTCAATAGGTTCTTCTCCCCCAATCCCACCTCCTCCAGGGGTTTTATTCTCCTCTCTTCTCTCTTGTCTGTCCTGCCTCAGCTCTAAGATCACGTCTCTCAATCAGGCCTGGATATCAGCCTGTTCAGTCAACTGTGCTGAATGGCCTGTATGGAGTCTAACATCGTATTGTTGATCTTGCCCTGCTCAGCCATGGATCCTTTGCCCTTAGGTGGCATCAAGTGCATTATTTCTTTCTCTGAAAATGTACATGGCACTAAATTAGTCCTTAGGAATGGTGGAGTATCAAATGTTAGTTTAAGATTAGAGTCAATCTTGAACAATGGATTGATTGATGAGGTAAAAGGTGAGGTGGAGAAAGAGGAATATTCAGGAAGTGAGTCTTGCTGAGTAGAAGACGACCGGTTTGGAGTGTGAAATGAGTTCACAAAGTCCGAATGATAAATGCTCTAATCCGACATCTTAGATTTCAAGAGGAAAGATTTGAGAACACGATGGTCAACACAAGAAGAAAGTGAGAAAAAGGCGCGAAGGACGCGGAATGATCTTTACACTACCAAACAAATACAATACAAATCCCCGATTTACCTAGTGGACACAAGTGGAGACCGTAAGAGTTCGGTCTTTTATCTTTTCAATTTTAAGTTTAGTGATTCTACAAGAATTTGCTTACTACGAAACACACAAGGTGAGTCACCACTATCGCCCAATGTGCATACTCAGACCTCTCCAAACAATGGTACCATCTTCCTGAGCTGCCAGGTTCAATATCAGGCCCAAAGGGAGATAGAGGATTAACACACCAAAACGATTTTCTATGGTCGTAGGCAAGTGCTTACAGTTGCAACCATACACTGAAAAGTGACGTACAAGTACTTAAGGTATAAGTCTAGGGATTTGGGCTCTATCCTTACGGCTACGCTCTCACCTACTCTGTGTGGAGGTAAGTATCTGCAAACAATGAGGGGGTTACTCTCCTCAAAACAATGATTTTGTCCTTACTTTTAGTTTTAGACTTGAGTTTTCTTTAGCACTCCTGATTTTATATATTTGTCACTTTTTTTGAGTTTTTTCAAATAATCGTCTACTGAATTTTCCAATTTCCTTTTGATAATATGTGAGTGAAAACGGGGAAGGAATTCAGAAAAGTTAATGCGCGAGAAAATCAATGATGCACGCGAGAGATAAAAGATGCATATCTTGTCGCCAACACTCTACATGTAGGGTGATCCGCACAGAAAATAAAACACAGAAATTAAACTAACCTAAATTGTAGAGATAGATTATTCACTTCTGTACTTTTCTTATATTTTTATTTTTTGTTGGACTCTATGTATTTTACCCATAGGCTACTCTCCTATATAAGAGATCCTAGGCTGATGGAATAAATAAGTTCTATTATTTTCCCAACATGGTATCAGAGCGACGGTCCTAGACCGGAGTTCTCGAGCCAAACCCTAACCCTAGCCCCACCTTCAAGCCCTCCGCCTCCGCGCGTCCCCTCTTGCGCCTCCGCGTGCCTGCGCATGGTGCGCCTTCGCCTCCACGCCCCAACGCACGGTGCGGCTGATCGGTGCGTGCTCCGTGTACCCTGTGCGCGCTCCCTGCGTACGCACTGTGCCCTTGTACGCAGTCCCTGTATGAGGAACCTGTGCGCGCTGTGCTCTTGCGCACGGTGACCCTGCGTGCTGTGCGCGTCCCCTGCGCGCGTGATTCGTACGCGTGATATTCGTGTGCCCCGCGTGTCTTTCATGCACGTGATCGTCTAAAGATCTTGACTCCCGTAAAACCCTAAGTCAAGCTCGCGCTTCTCCAAAGTAATGGGTTTGGTTACTTGAGTCTACACGTGCAACTAAACCCGTTAATGTCCATGTAGACGATCATATCTCCAGTTTTCTACCCCAGTCTTCGGTTATCACTATGTGAGAAAGTAAGGCAGATATCCCATCTATAGGCGCCTTCAGAGGTCCAGCGCCGATTGTGAAGATGGATGGTTCAAACTACGAACTGTGGGCGATGCAGTTCATGAGTATGATGAAGTTAACTGGTAAGAAACATATTTTACTGAAGAAGAGCCTGCTGAGAAGATTGGGGTCAATGCCTCATGGGAGGCAGATGATGCATATGCTAAGGTTTGGCTATCTAGAACCCTGGCAATTGAGATTGCCAATGATATTTTTCATCAGCCTACTGCCAAAGCAATGTGGGATATTCTGGCTGCTACATACTCTCAGGCAAAGAATGAGACGAAGATTCTGCAACTCCAGCATGACATATTTACTATTAAGCAGAATGGACGGCCTCTGCACTTGCTGTACACATCTCTACGAGGGATGTTTGAGAAGCTTTATAGCCTCATGCCTCTGACAACCACTCTAAAGCAACAGAAGACCTACCAGAATGCTACTATGGTAGGTGTTTTTCTCGCTGCACTTGATCCAAAGTATGAGGCAACACGTTCCCAGATCCTGGCGGACTCTACTATTCCTCCAATGGAGGAGGCATTTCATCTGAGTCGCATCAGTGTTCCCTCATCTGTTACGAATCCAACAGCCTCAGCCATGGCAGCAAATCGAGGTCGAGGACATCATCATCAGTTCCGTGGCCGTGGACCTCGCGGTAAAGGAGGCCGCATGCGGCCATCATGTACCTTTTGCCATCGTTCTGGACACACCGAGGATACATGCTATTCTAAGCATGGTTTTCTAGCTTCTGCACGAGTCACTGAACAGATTGAGCCCCCATCTGCGTTATCTATGGATTAGCGCTTTGATGATCTTGTAGCCCGTATGAGGGGCATCATTCCTCCATCTGATCTAGCTGCATCAGCATCTACTTCTGAGAGTCACACCGACGTTGCCGCATCTGCATCCACTAGTACATCAGGTAGCACCTATGCATTCACTAGCAGTAGTGGATCTGATACCTTGGAGTGGATTATGGACTCTGGTGCCACACACCATCTGTGTGGTGATCAAGGCCTACTTACAAGATACATACATGTTCCTCCAGGTCGAACAGTGGTTATTGCTAATGGAACACATTCCCCGATTACTGGTCAGGGGGAGATTAGATTGACTCCATCCATGCATCTCAAAAATGTGTTACATGCACCTGATTTTTCAATGAATTTGTTATCCATTAGCCAACTTACAAAAGATTTACATTGCCGAGCAATTTTTGATCCATCCTCTCTTGTTTTTCAGGACATCCTTACGGGCAACGTGATTGGGCGTGGTTATGAGCAAGGCGGCCTCTATCGCCTCAGTAGGACTCCCTATGCTGGAACCTCATCTCTACCTGTTGGGTCCATCTCCCCATTACTGTGGCACCTGCGCTTTGGACATCTCCCACTTCAGAAGCTGCGTCATGTATTACCTCAAGTTTCACCTCACACGTCTATTCAATGTGAGGCCTGTCAGTTGGGAAAACATCATCGGTCTACTTTTCCCAGTCGTCAGTGTCGGAGTAGTACTTCCAAGTTCGAGTTATTTCATGTCAATATCTGGGGTCCTAGTCGTGTTCCTGATCATCAGGGACACAGGTTTTATATAGTTATTGTGGATGATTTCTCTCGTGTGTCGTGGGTATTTCTGTTAAAGAACAAATCTGAAGCGGGAAATATTATCATAAATTTCATCAATGAAGTTCGTAATGCTTTTTCTGCATCCGTTAAAATTGTGAGAAATGACAATGCCCTGGAAATCTGTACTCATACCCTAACTAATTATTTCTCATCTCAAGGGATTATCCACCAAACATCCTGTGCCTATACTTCCCAGCAAAATGGGGTTGCTGAAAGGAAACACCGTCATTTACTCGATGTTGCCAGGTCGCTTCTTATATAAAATAATGCTCCACATTCTTTCTGGGGTGATGCTGTTCTTACTGCATGCTACCTTATTAATCGAATGTCGTCCTCTGTCTTATGTGAAAAGACCCCATTCTCTCTTGTAGAGATAGATATTTTCATATGCTATGTACCAATTCGTCATTTTTAATTTTCTCTGGACTTCTATGTATTTTACCCTTGAGCTCTCTCCCTATATAAGAGACCCTAGGGTTCCCTTGAATAATAGATCACTCATTTTTCACAACAACGTATCAGAGCCCTAGGGCTTCCTCTCCCCACCCGCCGCCCACCCCCTCCCCCCTATCGTTTCTTCCGCCACCGCCGCCCCCCCTCCTCGGGCCTCTCACAGCCGCCGCCGGACCCCTCCCGGGTCCCCCCAGTCCCGCAGGACCCTCCTCCCCCCGGGTCCCCTCCAGTCCCGCCGGACCCTCCCCGGGTCCCCCCCAGTCCGCCGGACTCCCCCCGGGTCCCGTCCAGCCCCGCAGGACCCCCCCTGGGTCCCCCCAGTGCCGCCGGACCCCCCCCCCCCCCGAAGTGCCGCCAGAACCCCCCCCCCCCCCTCTAGTCCGCCACCGGTTCCGAGATCTCGCCTTCATCTTCCTGCTTGCCCTAGCCGGACTCCTGCCACCTTGATCGTAGCCGTCTCTTCCTCCAGATATATGGATTTGGGTGCGTAACGTCTACATACACACTCGAACCCTATGCAGTTTGTGTAGACATCTATCACTTTGTCTACATACCCTAGTTCTTCTCCAGCGGAAATATGTCAGAATCAAAGGTTGATATGCCCTCCATAGGCGCGTTCAAAGGTCCCGCGCCAATAGTAAAGATGGACGGGTCGAACTATGAGCTTTGGGCGATGCAGTTCATGAGCCTCATGAAGTCGAACGGTAAGAAGCACATTCTTACCGAGGATGAGCCAGCAGAGAAGACAGGGATATATGCCTCGTGGGAGGCTGATGATTCGTATGCCAAGGTTTGGTTGTCAGGTACACTGTCGATGGAGATTGCCAATGATGTCCTCCACCAATCCACTGCCAAGGCGATGTGGGATATTCTGGCTGCTACATATTCCCAGATGCGAAACGAGACCAAGATGTTACAGCTTCAGCATGATATATTCACGATGAAGCAGAATGACAGACCTCTTCACTCCTTGTACACATCCCTGAGGGGGATGTTTGAGAAGTTATACATTACCATTCCACTCACAGCGACTCCTGAACAACAGAAGACATTTCGGAATGCCACCATGGTGGGCGTTCTACTTGCGGCCCTAGATCCTGAGTATGAGGCCACCCGCTCTTAGATTTTGGCTGATGCAGTTATTCCTCCGGTGGAGGATGTTTACAGGAGACTCAGTTGCATATCAGTTTCTTCCAGCTCATCTACTCCACCCCCATCGGCGATGGCAGTATCGCGTGGGAGAGGTGGTCACTCTTCTGGCCGTGGTCGTGGACGTGGACTCCAGGGTAGGGGTGGTCGCTTTCGTCAGCCGTGTTCATACTGTCACTGCACATGCCACTCGGAGGAGACATACTACTCTAAGCATGGGTTCTCAGCATCGACACGTGTAGCAGAGCATCCTCAGCCCCAATTGGCATCTACGTCAGACAATCGTTTCGAGGAACTTGTGGCACGTATACGTGATATTATTCCACAATCATCTGGTGATTCTTCTGATGGACCTTCAGATGTTGCTGCTACAACATCTGCCAGTTCCTCTGCTACTGCTAGTACCTCAGGTAGTGCTACTGCATTTACATCTTCTCATGATATCTCTAATTGGATTATAGATTCTGGTGCCACACATCATCTCTGCCGAGATCGAGAGAGACTTGCGTCCTACCGGGACATTCCTCATGGCCGTTCAGTATAGATTGAGATGGTACTCATTCCCCCCTTATTGGTCAGGAGGAGGTTTTCCTATCTCCTACTATGCATCTACAGAATGTCCTACATGCTCCTGAGTTCTCAATGAATCTCTTGTCTATTAGTCAGATTACGAAGGACTTGCACTGTCGTGCTATATTTGACCCCTCTTCTCTTATTTTTCAGGACATACTAACGGGCAGGGTGATTGGCTGTGGCTCTGACCAGAATGGTCTGTATTGGCTGGTCCGGAATTCTTATGCTGGTGTCTCTTCTCATTCTGCCGGACCAATATCTCCGTACATCTGGCATCTCCGTTTTGGTCATCTCCCATTCCAGAAAATGCGACATCTTCTGCCTCCAATATCTCCCAGTTCTTCCTTTCGCTGTGAAGCATGTCAGTTGGGAAAGCATCATCGGTCTAGCTTTCCTAGTCGTCAGAGTCGGAGCAGTAGCTCCCCGTTTGAGTTGTTTCACATAGATATATGGGGTCCAAGCCGTGTACCCGATCATCAGGGACACAGATTTTATCTAGTAGTAGTAGATGATTTTTCTCGTGTATCGTGGGTCTTTCTTTTAAAGAATAAATCTGAAGCAGGCGACGTGATTAAGAATTAGATTAATGAAGTGCAAAATGTGTTTTCTTCTACCGTCAAATATGTTCATACAGATAATGCTCTAGAATTCTGCACACGGTCCCTCTCTCAGTTTCTTTCGTCAAAGGGCATTATTCACAAAACCACTTGTGCTTACACATCTCAGCAGAATGGTGTGGCAGAAAGGAAGCATCGCCACCTTCTTGACATTACTCAAACCTTACTGATTCAGAGTTGTGCTCCTATCTCTTTCTGGGGGGATGCTGTTCTTACCGCTTGCTACCTGGTCAATCGTATGCCGTCATCTATCCTTGGTGAAAAAATTCCCATCTCTATCATTTTCCCTGACAAGGAATTATTCTCACTTACTCCACGTGTCTTTGGTACTGTTGCCTTCTCCTGACTCCTGGACTTGACAAACTCTCTCCTAGAGCTGTCAAGTGTGTCTTTGTTGGTTATTCTCGGACTCAGAAGGGCTATCGTTGTTATGATCCCATAAACAAGAAATACTTTGTTAGTGCTGATGTCACCTTCTTTGAGTCTGTTATGTATTTTTCCCCTGCAGGTGACAGACTGGTACCATCTACTACCAATGATGATGTCTATGTCCCTCTGCCTCCTACTTGGAGTTCACCTGAGTCTACTCATGTTCCTGTTTCTACGCCATCTTCACCACCACCACCTCCACCTCCACCACCTCCACAACTTCCACAACCTCCTATTCCACCTTTACCAAAATTCTATACGCGTCGGTCAGGTCCTGCTCAGGCTACACGTCAGACATCCATCACGCCTCAGGTATGTTCAGACGGCATTAGTACTGACGGGTCAGATATGGTACATGTGGATGAGTTTTCATTGCAGGAGGAAACTACACCATCCAGCACAACGGAAGATGATCTTGATATTCCTATTGCTATTCGGAAGCAGAAGCGGACGTGTGCATCTTATCCATTTGCTTCACAGGTGTCTTTCCATCGCCTCACAGGAGACTTTCAAAGATTTGCTGCAGCCTTGACTTCCGTGGACATACCACGGACCTACCAGGAAGCTATGAAGATTGATTGCTGGAGAGAGGCTATGGAAGATGAGATGCGTGCATTACAGTCTCGTGGCACATGGGCCTTGGTTACTGCTCCTCCTGATACATCTATTGTGAGCTGTAAGTGGGTATTCACCGTTAAATACCACGCTGATGGCAGTCTAGATCGGTGCAAAGCATGGCTGGTAGCGCGAGGTTTTACACAAACCTATGGCGTCGATTATATGGATACTTTTTCTCCAGTGGCTCGTCATTCTACTCTTCGCATTCTCTTATCCGTTGCTGTGGTACGTGACTGGAGTATTTCTCAACTGGATGTCAAGAATGCCTTCTTGTATGGAGATCTGCAGGAGGAAGTCTACATGCAGCAACCACCAGGGTTTATTGCTGAGGGGGAGAAGCATATGGTGTGTAAACTTCACAAGGCAATTTATGGCCTCAAACAGAGTCCAAGAGCGTGGTTTCAGAAGCTTTCCAACCTGATTGAAAGACAGGGATTCAAGAGATCGAATGCAGACCACTCGTTGTTTGTTCAGAAATCATCAGCAGGTACGGTTGTTATCATGGTTTATGTTGATGATATTCTGGTTACAGGAGATGATATTCAGGGCATAAAAAGGGTGAAGGCATTCCTAGGCCGTCAGTTTGTCACGAAAGATCTTGGAACCCTAAGATACTTTCTGGGGTTGGAATTCGCCAGGAATGCACAGGGTCTGGTGATGACCCAAAGGAAGTACATTACAGATTTCTTGACTGAAACAAGCATGGCTGGATGCAAACCATCAAGTATTCCCATGGATCCAAGCATGAAGCTGTATGATGATGACACTACTGAAGTGGACAAGAGGAGATATAGAGAAATAATGGGTAGCTCCTTTATATTACCATAACTCGACCCGATATTGCCTTTGCAGTGAGCCGTGTGAACCAATTTATGGAGCAGCCAAGACAAGTTCATATGGATGCCGTATACATGATACTGAGGTATCTGAAGTCTTCTCCAGGTTCAGGGTTGCTGTTTCGAAAGGGCACAGATTTGTCTATTTCAGCATGTGCTGATGCTGATTATGCAGGATGTCGTAAGGATCGAAAATCGACCTCAGGATTTGCAGTTTTTGTTGGGAGCTCTCTAGTCTCTTGGAAAAGCAAGAAACAAACTGTTGTGGCGAGGTCCAGTGCTGAATCCGAATATAGGGCCATGGTGCAAGCAAGCATGGAGATGATGTGGGTTCGATCGGTTCTAGAGGATCTACATGTAGCCGTACCTCTACCCATGCAGCTTCAGTATGACAATCAGGCAGCCTTGTTTATTGCCAACAATCCAGCATTTTATGAAAGAACAAAGCATATTGAAGTTGACTGCCACTACATTAGAGACTTGATCCAGAGAGGATTGATATCTACAGCTCATGTGAGCTCAGGGGATCAGACTGCTGACGTACTCACCAAGCCGTTGCTCAGGGGACCTTTCCAGAGATGTTCTTCCAAGCTGAGCATGATAGACATCTATGCTCCACCTTGAGGGGGAGTGTAGAGATAGATATTTTCATATGCTATGTACCAGTTCGTCATTTTTATTTCTCTGGACTTCTATGTATTTTACCCTTGAGGTCTCTCCCTATATAAGAGACCCTAGGGTTCTTTTGAATAATAGATCACTCATTTTTCACAACATCTCTTATTTTCCCTGACAAAGAGTTGTTCTCTCTTACTCCTCGTGTATTTGGCTCGGTCACCTTTGTTCACAAGTTGTCTTCTGGGACTGATAAGCTCTCTCCTAGGGCTGTCAAGTGCATCTTTGTCGGGTACTCCAGAACTCAGAAGGGGTACAAGTGTTATGATCCATTGCGAAGGAGGTATTTCGTCAGTGCTGATGTCACCTTTTTTTAATCCATTATGTATTTCTCGTCCACAGGTGATCAGCTGGTTCCCTCTGACACACCCGATGTCATATACATGCCACCACCACCCCCACCAGAACCATTATCATCTCCTACGCCTCCTGCCACGGTGCCTGTTTCACCACTACCATTCTACTATACCCGTAGGCCTGCTTCTGCTCATGGTCACAGCTCATCATCTAGCTCGCCTGAGGTATGTTCTGAAAATATTTCTATTGATAGATCTGATGATCTTCCTGAGCAGGATGTGTTGCAGAGGCCAGCTGAGGAGACAGATGATTTAGATGTACCTATTGCTCTACGAAAGCAGAAGCGGAGTTGTGCGTCATGTCTTATAGCATCTTCTGTGACGTCTGATCGTCTAACTGGCGAATTCAGGAGTTTTGCCCTTGCATTGTCAGCAGTGGATATTCCACGGAATTATCAAGATGCTCTGAAGGATAGCCGATGGCGGTTGGCCATGGAGGAAGAAATGGCAGCTCTTCAGTCCAAAGGCACCTGGAGTCTTGTTGCTGCACCCACTGATGTGTCTACAATTAGCTGCAAGTGGGTCTTTACAGTTAAACAGAATGCAGATGGCAGCATTGACAGATACAAAGCTCGCCTTGGAGCTCGTGGCTTTACACAGACATATGGGGTGGATTATCTTGATACATTCTCACCAGTTGCTCGCCATTCCACCCAACGGATTCTCCTCTCTGTTGCTATTTCTCGTGATTGACCGCTGTATCAGTTAGATGTGAAGAATGCGTTCCTATACGGTGACTTACAGGAGGAAGTCTACATGCAACAACCACCTGGGTTTGCTGTTGAGGGGGAGAGTCCTACGATATGCAGACTTCATAAGGCTATCTATGGCCTTAAGCAGAGCCCCAGAGCATGGTTCCAGAAGCTCTCAGGCTTGTTTAAGAAACATGGATACAGACGGTCAAATGCTAACCATTCTTTGTTCGTACAGAAGACACCTAGAGGTATTATTGCTATTATAGTGTATGTAGATGACATTGTGATTAGTGGTGATGCTGAACATGGAATCCAGGGGGTAAAAGAAATGCTGGGCCGTGAGTTCGTTACCAAGGACCTTGGGGTTCTGAGATATTTTCTGGAGCTGGAGTTTGCTAGAAATCCTCATGGGTTGGTAATAACCCAGAGGAAATATGTCACTGATCTGTTGAGTGAAACGGGAATGCTTGGTTGCCGACCTGCAACTACACCTATGGATCCCAGTATGAGACTATATGATGATGATACTGATGAGGTGGATAGGAGAAGATACAGGGCCTGTTTGGTTGCAGGGTTGGGCAGGGTTAGCCCAACCTTGGTTACTATTCACAAGGGTACTTCCTCCTCACAGATTACTATTCACCCACCCCAACCCAGCCCAACCCAACCCAGTCCAACCCAGCAACCAAACAGGCCCACAGAGAACTGGTGGGCAAACTTCTCTACGTTACTATTACTAGGCCCGATATCTCCTTTGCTGTAAGTCGAGTGAGCCAGTTTATGGAGCAACCACGTCAGGCACACATGGATGCTATACACATGATACTCAGGTATCTTAAGTCATCTCCAGGTGCGGGTCTATTGTTTAAGAAAGGCAAGGAGATTACTATATCAGCTTGTGCAGATGCAGACTACGCATGGTGCCCCAAGGACAGAAAGTCCACCACTGGGTTTGCTGTGTATATTGGAGATTCTCTAGTCTCATGGAGAAGCAAGAAGCAAACGGTTGTAGCAAGGTCCAGTGCAGAGTCTGAATATAGGGCTATGGCTCAGGTCAGTACTGAAATGATGTGGGTAAAGGCTGTGCTCACAGATCTACATATAGAGGTTCCTCTTCCTATGGCTCTAGAATGTGACAATCAGGCGGCTCTATTCATTGCAAATAATTCAGCATTCCACGAGCGGACCAAGCACATTGTGGTCGATTGTCAGTTTATCCGCGACATGATTCAGAAGGGATTTATTGTTACATCCCATGTTAGCTCAGAGAATCAGACTGCAGACATTTTTACCAAGGCGTTACTTCGAGGGCCTTTCCAGAAGTGTTCATCCAAGCTGAGCATGATTGATATCTATGCTCCACCTTGAGGGGGAGTGCAGAGATAGATTATTCACTTCTGTACTTTTCTTATATTTTTATTTTCTGTTGGACTCTTTATGTATTTTACCCATAGTCTACTCTCCTATATAAGAGATCCTAGCGCTGATGGAATAAATAAGTTCTATTATTTTCCCAACATAAATGATGCACGAGAACCACCCTAGCAGTGACTTCTATTAACGTGTAAGAATAAGTTAATTTCACTAAGTCCAAGCTACGCTCTACTCTATAGGTATAAAAATTCTTGTTCAGGGGCTTTGGACCTATTTAATTACCTGGCTTAAGCAAGATAATAAAACTTACTTCTAAGGCTCAAGCACACAAAACTGTGAGAAAACAAAGAATGTCACCCTCGCTCGTTGGGCCCTTGAAAGAAAGAGGAAACACAAGAATGTGTATGAGATATTTATAAGCTATGAGCAAAAATAAATTGAAAAATATATACAAAAATGTAGACAAAATAAATGATGAAATAAATGACAGAACATAGATGAAGAATATGTGATAGCAACATGCACAATGAAATAAATAACAGAAAAATGTGAAGAAATAAGAGAAATAAAAATAAATATCTATAATCATGAATAGTCAAGAGAAAATCCTAACTACCCTCGTCGTGCCTCACCGGCAACGGTGCCATTTTGTTGAGTAGGGAAATCGGGGTTTTAATTATTGAGATTTTATCTCCAGTATCATTGCAACCCTAAAAATGCCTCAACAAAAATTTATTTGATTCTCAAGCCAAAATAAATGAAGAAAGTGTAGCAAGAGAAAATTACTATTTAATTTACCTGTATAGCATACAGGTCGAACTCAGGGAGTCTACAAAAATCCTGAGGGTTCTTTTGGTTGCAGGGTTGGGCAGCGTTGGGTTGGGGTACTATTCACAGGGGTACCCCCTCCTCACAGTTTACTA
The DNA here is from genome assembly GCA_037367405.1 of Ottelia alismoides. Lineage (NCBI taxonomy): Eukaryota > Viridiplantae > Streptophyta > Magnoliopsida > Alismatales > Hydrocharitaceae > Ottelia > Ottelia alismoides. The sequence continues at coordinate 557,569 of JAZKJV010001257.1, forward strand.
TTCATCCAACCCAACCCAACCCAACCCTGCCCAACCCTGCAACCAAACGAACCTGAGGGTTATTTGACTCAATGAAAACTAATGAAAATAAACAAGGGAAATCTATGAACACTAATATGGTTTTTGTGTTTTTTATTCTTTTGGAGTTTTAAAATTTATTTTTATTTGATTGTGTGATTTTATATTTTTTTTATGATTTTTAATTTTGCAAAAGATTTTTTATTTTGAAATAATTGAAATAAAAATGAATTAAGATATCAATAAAGAAAATAAAAAAAGATGCGACTTTGGATTTTTACAAAGTGGTAAAAATACACAAAAAATTGAAACAAAATTATTTTTGAGTTTCAGACAATTTTTCAATGTTCTTGTGATTTTTTCAGAATTTTCCATTTTCTAAATCCTTTAAATAAATCAAAAATAGAAAATAAACGAACAGAATTAAATGTGGATGTTTTTGGATTTTTAAAGTTGCTAATAAAATAAAAAATATAAAAATAAACATAGAATGATAACTGAATTTTTATATTTTCCAGAACATATTTTATAATTTTCTTGAATTTTCTATGAATTTCTATGCATTTTTTATGATTTTGAGCATTTTATGATTTGTTTGGTTTTTATAAGGAATAAAAATGTGAAAATGGTATGAAAATTAAAAGAAATGAAAATAAACAACCAGGATTTTTTTAGATTTTTTCGTAAAGTTTTTATATTTTTTATTGATTTTTTGATGCAAACAAGGATTTTTTATTGAGTTTTGAATTTTTAAAAACAATAAAAATAATGAAAACGCAAAATAAAAATTATGGATGTTAGATCTAATTACAGAACTCTAACATGCTTTTTATGGAAATTTTAAAGATATTTTGCTAATTTTTATTTGATTTTTATCTTGCAAAATAATATGCAGGTTTAGAGGGGTATATATGCAATTATTTAATGTTTAAGGACTCTACGTTAATGTATGAATAAAGGCGAGGGTTAACTGTGCATAATTTCCAAAAAAACTCGTGTGCATGCACATGAGCCTCGTTGGACTGGACTAAAATGTAATTAATTTTTTTCTAAAGTCCGAATAATAACTTAGAATATAGACCATTTATTGCAAATAACCAAAAACTCACGTGCGAAGCGTGCGCTAAAGTTCATATAGGACAGTTATGCAAATAAAATAAATACCAAGGTAAATGATGCAATTGTTCAGTAAAGGACAAACAAACACATGTACAGAGGAGGACTTGTCTGCAAATTAAATAAATGCATGGGATCATGTGCAATTATTCCCTTAAAATACGTGGCATGTCGGACGGACATGATGTTCTACGGTTCTGATCCAACAGCAAAAATTGGCTCGTATGTGGATGGCGCCGATTAGATCTGGAACTTTGATCTATGGCGCAACTTTGGGGGAAAATAAATGGTCGAAATTAGGACTAGAGATGGTGTTCTTGATCGTGTAGTGTTGGAGGCTTCTGGAAGAACTCGGATGAATGGCGACTACGATGAAGTTCGATCGAGAAGATCTCGGTCAGTCTCCACCTGGTTCTGCTTCTGATAGGTGCTACAGCTTCCTGCACTCCCCCTCTCTCTATCCAGTGGCTCCTTGGCGATCGGTGAAGTTTCAAGCAAGCTTTGGAGTTCTAAAGGTGTATCACTCCAGGTGAACCTCCAACTTCTGATTCACTGCTGCTGCTATGTTCGTTGACCGTGGAAATGGAAGCGTATGCTCGGAGGAACCATCGACCGAAGGATTAGGTCAAAAACTCTTGAAATGGTGAAGGAGCTGGGACTTCCGGCGAAGGTGATCGGAGAGGAAGTCAAATCTCAGATCTGAAGGGATCTGAGGGTGGTCAGAGGATGGAAGAGATGGAGAAGGTTGAGGTGAGTGTGTTGGCGTTGTCAGAGATCAGCGAGAGTGACCGGAACACCTTTGATCTTGTGGATCGGAGGTTGAAAGAGATGATCGGATTGGACTAGAACAGAGTTAAAAGACGGAGTTTGAAATTGCAAAATTGAAATTAAACGACCTACTGTACGTACGGGTGGAAAATGGCAGAGAGAAATCGCCTCGATCCGCGACTGCAGCGGAGAGGCGGAACGTGGCGGAGGACTCCGACGGCGTAGCTGGATCACGGTCTTCACTTGACTTCTCGCACTCCCACTCGAAGGGAATCAACCCCTGTCACTGGTAGACTCTCTAGAACTCAAGCTCGGGCAAAAAATGGTAAAAATCAGATCAAACCCACAACGGAGGTGGATGGTGTGTATTTATAGATGTGGCTTTGGTGAGATTTTTGAATTTGATGAGGCATATTGTTAGGATCTAAAGAGCTGGCGAGGTTGGTTGATGTTAGGGCTGAAATTATAGAGAAGGAAGTAAAGGCTGTTAGTGATTGGGACGCGTGAAATAATTAGGAGAAAGATGGGTGGAGTGCGATGTTAGCAGGAATGGCGGGCGGACCAGACAGTTGACCCGAGTCAGCAAACCCATGCCAACCAATCTGGTGGCTCGCCGAATAGGACATAATAGACAAAACAACAAAACTCAATAAAATTGCTAAATAAATGAATAAAAAATCGAAAATTAATTTAAATCAATAAATGATGTAAATGGAAAATGTTAAGAATGAAATAAAGTTAATTTAGGTTATTTTTAATTAATTAAATAAGGTATATACAAGGGTTAAAATAATTAAAAAGTATTATTTATAGGTATACATACCTATATATACAAGGTTTTGATTTTTAATTAATTAATTAATTATACAAATATATACATGATTTAATATTTTAATTATTTGCACAATTTGTTAAGGGTTTTAATAAAGTTTTTATTTGGTTTTTAAGAATTAATTTATTAGGAAAGTAAATAGGTGTATGCACAGTATATACATAGTCATAGCTATACAATATATACATGATTTTATTTTGTTGATTTTTGATTTTGTGATTTTTATTTTATATAAGTCAAATACAATATTTACACTTAATTAAAAATACAATATTTACAATATGTACAGGAAGATAAATAATTAAATAATATGCATAGTATACATATGTATAATATACAATAGTACCCCCATTAGCCACATTTAACATCTTAACTCCGATTTTTTTCAAAATCACCTCCATTTTAAAGATTATTTACTTTGGAGTACAATGGAAGTGAGTGTGATGAAATTTTTGTTTTGATGGCGAAGATATTGACCTTGCAAGTTGAGCTTTATGGCTTTTTGAAAGTGTTGTAATTTATACAATATACAATGTTTTTTATTGCAATAATTTTTATTATTTACAAAAGATTTTTATGCACAAAATTCAAGAAGAAATCATTTTTATTTAAAAAGAATTTGATGATGAATAAATAAAATAAAATAATGTGTATTATAAACATTATTGTACATATAATGAATATATACAAGTAATTGGTCCTTATCTCCCTCTACTTTATTCCTTGTCGACCAGGTTAAGTATCGACCTTCTCTCGGGGTCAGAGTCAGCATGTATTTATTACATATATACATTCTTTATTTTCTTTAATTTTCCTTTATTTATTTATTTATTTATTTTAGCTTAAAATAGTGATAAATATACAATATTACACAAGAATTAGGGTTAGCAAAAAATAGATTTATTGATATTTACAAGTGTTTTATAAGAGATTTTAAGTTAAAATAAATGAATAAAGATGATGAAATGCAGATTCGTCACCTTCTCCTTCATATAAATCACAACTCTCGGTACTCCCTGCTTAAGACTAACTCTTAGGATAATAATCAATGTGGCATTCACCAATTAGTACCTAAGTACCAACCAGTGAAATAAGCGAAACATAAACAACCGACCATAACTACTTGGTATCGTACATCTGAAACGGAGATTGTACACCGTGCAAAAAGGGCGCACCGATGTACCAAGTAGTATGTCCCCCGACTAACGATCCGTCTGGATCGCGACCATTTAAACTTTTACCCGAGCCCTAAAGGTGCATGCTCCGTCCTTGGCCGGTGCTAGTCCAAGCTACCTCATGCCACTGAACATTAGACAACATGGCATGAAATCAGAACTGCAATGGAAAATTCGATTGCTGGTCCTAAAAGCTGAAACTCATATCTGAATTGTATGTATGATGCTCAAATCTCATTCTCACCGGACCTCACCAAATCAATTTACTCTATTGATTTCAATTTAAATTACACTGAACCCATTTTATTTGATTACAAGTGTATTGATATAATTCAGACATTTAACATATATATTGATGTCTTATAAGGTCTACATCATTTTCAGGATCATTTTCCATAAATTTGTAGGTCCAAATGTATCCACGGTCCCCAAATGATCGATCAGCCTTAAGGGCATGATCGATTAGCAAAAATGCATGTTTTATCATACGTAGATAGTAGCTGGAACCACTCTGATGACGTTCCGCGAACTCACTTCAGTCGGCGATCTGTTTACACCTTTGTGTTCATGCGAACACCCACATCACGAAAACATGCTTGGATCACACATGCATGCCACATGTTGGTTGGAAAATCCGAAAACGTGATACGATAAGTTACCCATTGTGCCAAAGACTGTGCTGAATTTGGACGAAAACACCGACAATATATAGCTCGTAATCCCTGTAATCCAATGACATAAAAACATTGTGAATCCGACTGTAAGAGGAGGGTTACAAAATGATACCCCGAGGTTTTCCCTCGCAATACTCCCTCGCCTGGAACAGTTGTTTCACGACGTTTATCTTATTTATACACCGACACCCGACTCCACACATCGAGACCTTCGCATGATGCCCTCAGATCTCCAATCAACCGTTGAAAATCTCTCTAGTGGCGGAGCTCGAGCGAAGGGGGCGGAGTTCCGGCAAGGGCAATTGTTCTGGTTGGCCTGACCACTTGGGTGCACCTCTTTATATAGGCTCGTGCTTCATCGGATATGAGTTTAGATCGGTGTTCAAAAATCGTATATGTTGGGAGAAAAACTTAGATTATTCATTCAGAGAAACCCTAGGCTCTCTTATATAGGGAGAGACCTTAAGGGTAAAGTACATAGTAGTCCATAAACGACAAAGAAATAACGAAGAGGTACATAACATAATAATAACTATCTCTACACTCCCCTCAAGGTGGAGCATAGATGTCTATCATGCTCAGCTTGGATGAACATCTCTGAAAAGGTCCTCTGAGCAATGGCTTGGTGAATACATCTGCAGTCTGATCTCCTGAGCTCACATGCATAGTGGTTATCAATCCTCTCTGGATCAAGTCTCTAGTGTAATGGCAGTCAACTTCAATATGCTTGGTTCTTTCATGAAAAGCTGGATTGTTGGCAATGAACAAGGCTGCCTGATTGTCACACTGAAGCTTCATGGGTAAAGGCACAACTACATGTAGATCTTCTAGTACGGATCGAATCAACATCATTTCCGTGTTGGCTTGAGCCATGGCCCTATATTCGGATTAGGCACTGGACCTTGCCACAACAGTTTGTTTCTTGCTTTTCCAAGAAACCAGAGAGCCTCCAACAAAAACTGTGAACCCTGAGGTTGATTTTCGATCCTTAGGGCATCCTGCATAATCGGCGTTGCACACGCTGAGATAGATAAATCTGTGCCCTTTCTGAACAACAACCCTGAAGCTGGAGAAGACTTCAGATACCTCAGTATCATGTATATAGCATCCATGTGAACTTGTCTTGGCTGCTCCATAAATTGACTCACCCTGCTTACTGCAAATGCAATATCCGGACGAGTTATGGTAATATAAAGGAGTTTTCCCACCATTTCTCTATATCTCCTCTTATCCACTTCATCAGTATCACCATCATACAACTTCATGCTAGGGTCCATGGGAATACTTGATGGTTTGCATCCATCCATGCCTGTCTCAATTAGGAAGTCTGTAATGTACTTCCGTTGGGTCATCACCAAGCCCTGTGCATTCCTTGCAAATTCCAACCCCAGAAAATATCTTAGGGTTCCAAGATCCTTTGTAACAAACCGACGGCCTAGGAATGCCTTCGCCCTTTCTATGCCCCGAACATCATCTTCTGTAACAAGAATATCATCAACATAGACCATGATAACAATCGTACCTGCCGATGACTTCTGGACAAACAACGAGTGGTCTGCATTTGACCTCTTGAATCCCTGTTGCTCAATAAGGTTGGAAAGCTTCTGGAACCATGCTCTTGGACTCTGTTTGAGGCCATATATTGCCTTGTGACGTCTACAGACCATATGCTTCTCCCCCTCAGCAGTAAACCCATGTGGCTGCTGCATATAGACTTCCTCCTGTAGATCCCCATACAGGAATGCATTCTTGACATCCAGTTAAGATATACTCCATTCACGAACCACAGCCACATATAAGAGAATGCGAAGGGTAGAATGTCTAGCCACTGGAGAGAAAGTATCCATGTAGTCTACGCCATAGGTCTGTGTAAACCCACGCGCGACCAAACATGCTTTGTACCGATCCAAAGTGCCATCTGCATGATATTTAACTGTGAAGACCCACTTACAGCTCACAATAGATGCATCAGGAGGAGCAGGAACCAACGACCATGTGCCACGGGACTGCAATGCGCACATCTCTTCTTCCATAGCTAATCTCCAGCAATCACTCTTTAAAGCTTCCTGGTAGGTCCGTGGTATATCCACAGAAGACAAGGCTGAAGCAAATCTCTGAAAGTCACCAGTGAGACGGTGAAACGAAACCTGTGACGCAAATGGATAAGAGGCACACATCCGCTTCTGCTTCCGAATAGCAATTGGAATATCAAGATCATCATCTGCTGCACTGGATGGTCTAGTGTCTTCTTGTACTGAAGAATCCTGCACATGTACCAAATCTGTCCCGTCAGTAGTAATGCCATCTGAACATACCTGAGGCGTGATGGGTGGCTGACGTGTAGCCTGAGCAGGACCTGACCAACGCGTATAGAATTTTGGTAGAGGTGAAATGAGAGGTCGTGGAAGAGGTGTAGGAGGAGGTGGTGGTGGTGGAGCTGGCGTGGAGGCAGGAACAAGAGGAGACTCAAGTGAACTCCAAGTAGGTGGTGGAGGAACATAGACATCATTGGTAGTGGATGGTACCAGTCTGTCACCTGCAGGAGAAAAATACATGACAGACTCAAAGAAAGTGACATCAACACTCACGAAGTACTTCTTACTTATAGGATCCTAACACCGGTAGCCCTTCTGAGTCCTGGAATAACCAACAAAGACACACTTGACTGCTCTAGGAGAGAGTTTGTCAAGTCCGGGAGACAGAAGATGAACAAATGCCACAGCACCAAAGACACGTGGAGTCAGTGAGAATAATTCCTTGTCAGGAGAAATGAGAGAAATAGGTATCTTCTCACCAAGAACAGAGGATGGCATTCGATTGACCAGATAACATGCAGTAAGAACAGCATCCCCCCCGAAAGAAATAGGAGCACAACTCTGAATCAACAGGGTTCGAGTAATATCCAGGAGATGGCGATGCTTTCTTTCCGCCACACCATTCTGCTGAGATGTATATGCACAAGTGGTTTGGTGAATAATGCCCTTTGATGAAAGAAATTGAGAAAGTAACAGTGTGCAAAATTCTAGGGCATTATCTGTCCGAAATATTTGACTGAAGAAGAGAAAACATTGTGCACTTCATTAATTAAATTCTTAATCACATCTCTTGCTTCAGATTTATTCTTCAAAAGAAAGACCCATGATACACGAGAGAAATCATCCACTACCACAAGATAAAATCTGTGCCCCTGATGATCGGGTACACGACTCGGACCCCATATATCTATATGTAACAACTCGAATGGGGAGCTACTGCTCCGACTCTGATGACAAGGAAAGCTCGACCGATGATGCTTTCCCAACTGACATGCTTCACAGCTAAAGGACGAACTAGGAGAGATCTGGGGCAGAAGATGGCGCATTTCTGGAGCGGAAGGTGACCAAAACGGAGATGCTAGACGTACGGAGAAACTGGTCCGGCAGAATGAGAGGAGACGCCAGCATAGGAATCCCGAACCAGCCGATATAGACCATTCTGCTCAGAGCCACAACCAATCACCCTGCCCGTTAGTATGTCCTGAAAAATAAGAGAAGACGGGTCAAATATAGCACGACAATGCAAATCCTTCATAATCTGAGTAATAGATAACAGATTCATCGAGAACTCAGGAGCATGTAGGACATTCTGTAGATGCATAGTGGAGGATAGGAAGACCTCCCCCTGTCCAACAAGAGGGGAATGAGTACCATCTGCGATTTGCACTGAGCGGCCGTGAGGAATGTCCTTGTAGGATTGTAGTCTGTCTCTATCTCGACAGAGATGATGTGTGGCTCCTGAATCTATAACCCAATCAGAGATATCATGAGACAATGTGAATGCAGTAGATCTACCTGAGGTACTAGCAGCAGCAGATGAACTGGCGGAGGCTGTAGCAGCAACATCTGAAGGTCCACCAGACGAATCACCAGATGAATGTGGCATAATATCTCGGAGACGTGCCACAAGTTCCTCAAAACGATTATCTGCAGTAGATGGCAACGGGGACTGAGAATGCTCTGCAACACGTGCCGATGCTGGGAACCCATGCTTAGAGTAGCATGTCTCCTCCGAGTGTCCTGTGCGGTGACAATAGGAACATGTCTGACTCAAGCGACCACCCCTTCCCTGGGGTCCACATCCACGTCCACGTCCACGACCAGAGGACGGGCCACCTCTCCCACGCGAGACTACCATCGCTGATGGGGGTGGAGTAGAAGAGCTGGAAGAAACTGTAATGCGACTGAGTCTCCTGTAAACATCCTCCACTGGAGGAATAACTGCATTGGCTAGGATCTGAGACCGGGCGGCTTCATATTCAAGATCAAGGGCCGCCAGTAGAACACCCACCATGGTGGCGTTACGAAATGTCTTCTGTTGTTCAGGAGTAGCTGTGAGTGGGATAGTACTGTATAACTTCTCAAACATCGCTCTCAGGGATGTGTATAAGGAGTGAAGAGCTCTGCCGCTCTGCTTCATTGTGAAAATGTCATGCTGAAGCTGTAACATCTTGGTCTCATTTCGCACCTGCGAATATGTAGCGGCGAGAATATCCCACATCGCCTTGGCAGTGGGCTGATGGAGGACATCATTAGCAATCTCCATCGTCAATGTACTAGACAACCAGACCTTTGCGTAGGAGTCATCAGCCTCCCATGAGGCATATATCCCAGTCTTCTCTGCGGGCTCATCCTCAGTAAGAATGTGCTTCTTACCATTCGACTTCATGAGGCTCATGAACGGCATTGCCCAGAGCTCATAATTCGACCCGTCCATCTTCACTATTGGCGCAGGACCTTTGAATGCTTCGGTGGAGGGCATATCGACCTTCGACTCTGACATACTGCAGCTGGAGAAGAACTAGGGTTTGTAGACAAGGTAATGAATGTCTACACAAACTGCATTGGATTCGAGTGCGTATGTAGACGTTACGCACTCAAATCCATCTATCCGGTGGAAGAAGCGAGGGTGGCTAGGGCACGTCGGAGATGAGGCCGCCTAAGGGGCTAGTGGCGGGACAGGAAGCCGCATATAGGCCTGGCGGTTGGAGTGGAGGACCACCCAAGTGGTGGCGGCGCGGCAAGGAGGCCGCCTGGGGAGGGCGGTGAGGATCGGCGGCGGGAGGGGGTCCGCCTGGGTACTGGTGGCGGCGGGCTGGGGGCTAGTTGGCGGCGGGGAGGGCCCCGCTGGGGAGGGAGGGGCGGTAGAAACGTCGGGGAGGGCCGGGGATCGGCGCGGGGGTACGGCGTGAGAGGAGAGGGCGGCGGGTGGGGAGAGGGAGAGAGCCCTAGGGCGGCTTTGATACCATGTTGGGAGAAAAACTTAGATTATTCATTCAGAGAAACCATAGGCTCTCTTATATAGGGAGAGACCTTAAGGGTAAAGTACACAGTAGTCCATAAACGACAAAGAAATAACGAAGAGGTACATAACATAATAATAACTATCTCTACAGTATACTAATTGTATTTTACGTTTAACTTCTTCATATAGACTTTGATTTCGATTTTCTTAGGCTCGTTGGTAAGGTTTTGACAAGTACTACAAGATTGAGTGATCATTTGTTTCATTTGAATATTGGATCATGTTTGAAACTTAGAATTTGTATTTTCCTATATTTAAATGTCCTACATAATAAAAATCTCAAGAGAAGTCTTATCCCCAAGACTTAGGTATAGCTTCTAACCATAACTTGATCCCCACACATCCCAACCTCATTCGATTGAACCCATGAAAATCTCGAAGAGGGCGAAACACATAAAACCAATGTTTCGATAGTTACATGTGAAAATGATGATATTTCTTCCTCTTATCAGCCTCAGGTTCCCACGTTGCCTCCTTGATGTCTTAACTGCACCACAAGACCTTGTCTAAAGGTTTCTTTTTCCACCTCAGCCTCTTGATTGCATGGTCTAGTATCAGAACATGCTACTCTTAGAAAGAGAGGTTGGGCTTTACCGTCAAGTCCTCATAACTAATCACATGCCTGAGGTCTCGGACATACTTCTGCAAATTCAATACGTGAAACACATCATGTATGCTCTTCAGATGTGGGGGAAGAGCCACTTTGTAAGCCACCTTCCCAACTCTTGTCAAAATATCAAAATGGTCCCATAAATCGTGGGGCCCACTTGCCTCTAACACCGAACCTCTGCACTCCCTTCATCGGAGATAATCGTAAGAATACAAATTTCCAACCTGCAATTATAATACTTTGGCATGTAGAATTGGTTATGAATTATACTTAGGGTATAGATGTAAAATACGTTACCTGAAACTCAAGGTCTCAATGTCGCTGGTCGGCGTAGCTCTTCTGACCACTTTGAGTTGTCAACAACTTCTTCTTAACAGTCTCTACTGCTCTGGATGTCTCCTCAATGATTTGCAAGGTGTACAAGGTGTTGTCACCAGCCTACTGCCCTACAACAAATCCTCCAATGTATGGATTGTCCTCTCAGACTGCCTGTCTGTCTGTGGATAGTAAGCTGAACTAAGATGTAGCTATGTCTCAAGGCTTTCATAAACTCTCCTCAATAGGGTGAGGTAAGGCATGAATCACTATCTTACACTACGCAGTCGAATTACATGTTATATGTATAGTATGCCTAGCTCAACTAGCATTGTCAAAAGCGTTCTAGGCGCTTTCCTAGGCGCTCAGGTGAGGCGAGGCATTGGCGCATCGCTCCACCTTAGGCGAGGCGAGGCGAAGCATTGATACCTCGCTCCATCTCAGGCAAGGCGATATGGCCTGAGAGACGGTGAGGTAAGCACCTGACCTTAAAGCACAAGTCTCCCAAGTGAGCGCCTAATAGAAGTTGGGGCTTAATCGGATCCCCAAATATGGTTCGGTTAAATAAGAAAGAAAACCTAAACCATCGCTTTTATGCCCTATGTCATGTGCCTTTGCTTTCTCCTCAGTCATTTTCTGCTTTCTATGCCCTATGTCCTCTGCATCGTCATCTCCCCTCCAACTGATGCTACTCCATCACCACAGTCCACAGAGGCATGCTCCCTCCTTTCGTTGCCTCTTCACCACCATAAGTTTTAACATCAACATCGCATATTTCATCCGCCCGTGTCTGTAGGGCTTTTTAATCCTGAGTTAAATAATATATGTAGCTGTGTCTTTAAGTATAGAATTAGATAAGGGAAGAATGAGGTTTCCTCCTTGGGAGAGCTAACTTGGCTTCACCCACCCTCATTTTCCTCATTTTCCCATATTTTTTATATTTTTTAAAAAAAGAATCTGTGGAAATTCATTACTATATCCCTATATTATGTTATTCATGTTTCGTATGTAATAGAGACTCCTACGACCTCCATCTAGACAATCATTTTTTAACGGTCGCAGAATTGTTGAAATCGATCCCCGTCTGGATGGAGGCCGTATGAGTCTTTGTTTCGTATGAAATTAGAAACATAATATAGGGATATAATAATAAAAATCCATGAAAACATTAAAAAAATAAAAAAAAAAACGCGGGAAATATAGGACCGGGGAACCAAATTAACTCCCCAGGGGCCAGCCCTGTTTTACTCGTTAGATAATATATGTAACAATACCCATTATATATAACAGTGCATACTGTATATCATGCTCGTGACTTTGTTAGTATGTATATAAATTAATATGTGCAGCAAGCCCGTGAGTCCGTGACCCTTGTCTTTATATATAGAATACTACTAGGATATAACCCACGCTTCGCGGCGGAACAAAATTGAATTTATATAATTTGGAAAAAAACACTATATTCATGTTGATAGATTGATGTGCTTTGGTTTCTTGATTTTTTTTTTTATTTTTATGGGACCGCGCTTCGCGATAGATTGAAGAAATAAGTACCATTTGTTGTATTTAAACATTTATAAAAACTAAAATCAGACAAATTATTTAATTATTTTTATTTTGTGACATTTAGGAATAATGAATGATATACTTTGTATTGCAATTGGTACATCAATATTATATCAGTAAATATAACAAACAAAATACAATATTTAATTTTGCCAAAAAATTAATTATCAAGTAAATTGCAATTATAATAAATATTAAAAAATGAATAAGAATAATTTTTAGGTATTTAAACCATCATTGTAGAGTTGCTTGCTTGTTGTAGGATTACATAAAACCTGCACAGAGGCTCTTGCCATATTCGAAAAAATTATATACATTAAAAAAATGTGTTAGGTCAAGCTACATATAGATATTGATTTTGAAGGAACCATTCCTCAATTGGGTTGTAATTAAACAGTATGTAGATGTAGACCGACCCAATAGAAGTACAATTAACATTTTTTGAGTTCAGCAAGCTCTCCGTTTCAAGCTTCATCCTTGTGCCTACTTTTTGGATGCACATCTGTCTGTAGACCACCATCTCAAGCATTCCAAGCGTTGGGTCATAACCTATGGAAAATTTCATGAAATAATCAATTATTGCACAACTTTCAATTTGTTAAATATTTAGTAAGACACGATTTGAAGCCATTCAGGTACACTAATATCATTAGATACGTTCATTTTAGCACAATGAATTGTTCAAAATCAATTATATAATTCACAGCAAGAACTCGGAGATATAAATGTCAGAACCAACCTTAAAAGCGGTAGAAGATCAAAATATGTATTTCCAGACTGAAACCTGATGGTTAAAAATAGCCTACCAACTTCGTAGATAAACTAAGGTGAAACGGTAAACATCCAAATATGAGATTAATAAAAGATCATAATAATCACCATGGTTAACAGAAATTAAAAACGGCCATAATAATCGCCATAATGAACGAAAATTGAAATTAGACCCACTCAGATATTTATCATTTGGTTCGAAGGCATCCTACAATGCCTCAACATCTCAAAGTCCAAATATAGATTTAAGATCGCAAAAATATGCGACTTGTTTCTCTAAAAGGCTTACAATATTGTTGTAACTTGAGATCTAATTAGTTTTTTTCCATGGAATAGATGTGTGATAGGAGTGGTAATGCTTACCCTCAATAGAACAAAACAATAAATTATCATTACATCATATTGTAAAAAGGAAAAAAAAACTAAATTTTGGAAAACAACATGCATGCTAACAAAATTAATAAAAGCCAAGTGGACATTAAGATACACTAACTCAACTTCTATCGAAAACGACAGTGAAAAAAACTAATACTACGTAAACTATCGAATTTATTATACAAATCAACATTTATAAAGCAAGACATAATGATTATAACAAAAATATTATTATCTTCAGAAGTGAGAGGGATTTTTAAAAAGATATGTTATTTTTAAGAACACCAAAATTAATATAAAACCAAAATAAATATAAAATCTGGTCCATGATATAATACAAATGTAAAGAGCATAATATAGACTAAATGTATCACTTATAAATTTTAAAATATGAGCTAAATAATGCAAGTAATCAATGGTCATATATTAGATCTTTTGATTTTTTTAAAAATAAAGTCAGTCACATACAATTTAAGTATTTTTTAAATGTCCGCTGAACATATTTCTTGAATATAACAATAAGGAAAGGAGTTACATGAGTAACCAAGAAACAATACATTGTATCAACTAAAAAATAAATAAATAACCATATATATTAGAGCCGAATGAATTTATAATCATAGCCTCCAAGGTAATGTGAATATGACCACACATATCAATTATAAAGATAACTAAAAATCAACACATTCATCATAAACGTAGGATATAGAGAGAACATAATAAATGAATATATCAATATATCTTTCAAAAAGGTTCTTGAATAATCATGAATTTCGTTTATTGCAATTATTCTAAGGTAGACATATATGTTTAACGTGTGTTGTTTAAACGATTAATTATTATCTATACAAAAAATGTGAATCTTTGGAAACACACTACTGGACATGACATATATATGAGGACGAAATTTAAAAATTACATGTTTTTTATTTATAAAGCGTTTAAAGAGCACAATAGCCTAAAAATTTTTCCCCTCAAAAGCCAAAAAAAGATTTGATAAGAGATGTCAACAAAATTTCGTTTGCCCAAGATTTCTAAGAACAATTAAACATACTTGACGATGAAGGAATATAGAAGAAGCGAAGAACAAATCTCTTCAAAAAATTAACAGGGAAGGAGAAGTAGATTACCAAAGAGAAGAACGAATCTCTTTGGAATTGCTTGACCTTAAAGTTGATCTTATGTAATTTAGCCCTTGACGGGTCATATGTTTTTTCACAGTAAAAAAACATACCTATAATTGCTACCTTAAATAGGTATCCAACATTAGTTATGCCCAAAAAAATCTTATAAATCACATGCTTCCAAGAATAGCAAATATTTTCAAAATGGGAAAAACGAACACTATAGATGAGGAACAGATGCTCACAATAGGAGACTTAAGTAAAAACAAATGAACCTCATTGCTTTCATGTGTCTACGCCAAGTAGAATGTCACATATGGTTGCGCTTTACTTTTTCTTTTCGCTTTTTCCTTTACGACGAAATCTAATATATCTATACAATTTTCTGATTGATTTCTTTAACATTGGCCATGTAACGGTTTATATGAAAAGCGTAAGGCTTAAGCTATCGATATTCCTATGATATTCCTATGAGATAAGCGCACGAATCCTCCAAAAATATGAATTATAAACGTTACCAAACTGAAAGCAAATTGATGTAAACACAGCAAGTACATAAACCGCAACTTAATTACGTTCAGTTGGGAAAAAATATAAACAGGAAGAAATATAATAACCTGTACTCATTATCAGGTTGTAAAACTAAAAAACTATATTACATGTTACATGGCCAAGCAAGAAGTCCAACTATTAATCTGATATAAAAAATCATTTTATATGAACACCATTTTTATAATGAGGTGAACAAATAAAACTGGCAAATAAATTTCAGTTACAATATAACATTTTTAAAGAACTATAAAATATCTAATAAATTACAAAGTGATGTCTGACAGTTGAAACACATGATTGTAATGAGAAATACAAAAAATCACCTCATATAAAATAGATCGAAAGTATATCACAAATATGAAGTGGAAAACCCGCAGAAAGTAAAATCCGCAAACATGTTTATACCTCTTTGCAACTATTATGAAGACAACTGAAACTCGAACAAAGAGAGCAAGATGTAAAATCGACATACATGTTGTTCAGAGGAAGAACCAACAACCGAAGGTCGCAAGCAAAAGTCTGATCGTAACCAAAGATGAAAAGACAAAATGGAGCCAAATCAAAACACGAACAAAGAAAATAAAAGGAAAGATCGAGTAATACACCCAAATTGAGAATCCACACATTAGGTTTTTTTTGCCAAAGAAAACACTGGAAATACATACTGGAACAGTCGTCGACTCCCAAACAACCACATACGCAAAGGGTAAGGAGGGAGAACACAAAAACCATACCAACCATGAAACAAAGGAATCACGCAACCGACAGTAAGGCAAGGAGGATTGACATACCTGCTGTTCAGAGGGAGAACCAACAGTCGAAGGTAGCAAGCAAAATGTTGGCAAAGATCGTAACCAAAGCTCCATGCTTTTTTCGTCGAAGAAAACCATAGAAATGTTTGTGGAGACACCCGCCGACCCCCAAACAATCACACATGGCAGTCCAAACCACCCTTAATGTGCCGAAAGAGGACACGTCCAAACACAAAAAAAACCAACGTGTAGTCTATGCCAAAGGAGGAGGCAACAGGCGACCAACTGATGAAACAAAATGACCACACAATGCAGAGACTACATGCCTTCACGTGTCAATAGATGGGTAAGAAACCCACCTTTAAATAGGTAATATAGATATGTAACAGTACATCTATTGAACAATATAGGTGACGACCCCTGTCTTTAGGTCAAGTACCAAGTTATTTTTATAATATGTTATGGATGTAAAAGTGCTAGTACTTCATTAAATTTTCATAATATCTATAACATTTATTTATAGATAGAATGCAATAATATATGTAATATTAAAGTTATTTAAACATAGCTTATAATATACATACTTAACCATGTTTCTACTAGTACAGTTATGTAACTTATGTTATATAGATCCAAATAGTGAGTTTATTTATATTTTACATTACATACAGTGTAGGTTGCTGATTATATATTCTAATAGATTCTAATGGTTAAGTTATTTACATTTACACTTTAATATATGCAAAACAATATAGATTATGTACATATTTTAGTAGACTCTATAAATACACGATTTATATAAAATTTTTCTTATCCATTTACTACCTACAAATAGATACACACACATGTATATATATGCATATCCTTATGGTATATATTTAGTGTTTTATGTTTTTATGTCATTCTGACACTAGTTTGTATATGATATAATAATTTTCTAATTAGTGTATATAAAATACACATATACACATATTATATTTTTTATCACCTCACTTGTCTCAAGCGGGCGCCTAGCTCCTTAGGTGTTTTGAACCCCTTAGCACCTTGGAGTGCCTTATGTCTTTGACAACACTGAGCTCAAATGGAGTAGATGTCATGTTGACTGGAACAAAATGGGCTGACTTGGTCAATCGGTCAACGATCGCCCATATCACTTCATGCTCATCTAGGGTATGCCGTAATGAAAAAATGGCAAAGCGTTCTCCCACTATAAGTATGGTCGGCTACATAGATTCTTTATCAAATCCATGTTTAAAGATTCAACTATTTTTTATGTTGGTTGTCGACTACCTAACGCAACCCCCACAATGGGGGTACCACAAATAGGGTACATGGCAATGATGTGGAAAAATCCATGGTTATGCTCCTCTCCCACTTCCACACTAAAATGGGAAGAGGTTCTATTAAACCAGATCGTCTCTGATGTTTTGCCTTCACCATCTGACATGTGAGGCACCGAATGACATGCTCAGCTACATCGTTTTTCATTCGTTCCCACTAGAAATATTGGCGGAGGTCCCTGGACATCTTGATGTTACCTAGATGAATAGAAAGTCTCGAACTACGCGCATCATCCAAGATGTCTGTTAGAGTATTTGGTTGTGCGCCCATTGAGTTGTAGCAGGGTAAATGGATCCTGGAGAAGATCCATTTACCCCATCTAGTGTTTAGTCTCACATCGTCCAGTAGTGGGACTTGGAGGCTCTGGAGAGGCTATATAAGGAGCTCCAGACCTCCTGTATCCAATGAGAAAAAGCAATAGAGCATATGACTCTTTGAGGGCTTCTCCCGTGGTTTCATCCCGTTCCTCACAGAGTAGAGTTCCACGTAAAATCTCGTAGTTCTTCTTTTCGTTCTTTATCTTTTTCCATGTTCGCTTCCG
Source organism: Ottelia alismoides (assembly GCA_037367405.1). NCBI lineage: Eukaryota > Viridiplantae > Streptophyta > Magnoliopsida > Alismatales > Hydrocharitaceae > Ottelia > Ottelia alismoides. The sequence continues at coordinate 575,439 of JAZKJV010001257.1, forward strand.
CTTCCGATTTTATAACATGGTATCAGAGCGGGTTCGATTCTCGGGATTTTTATTATATTCTCTGTTTATGATTCGAGAATCAATTTGAGAGAAGATTTGATTTGTGTTTATCGTTGGAGGTTTTTCGTTCTGCGTCAACGAAGGGTGCCAGGTCCTAGGGTTACGAAACCCTAATCAAGAAGCTGTGATCCAAGCTCTTCAATCGTGTTCTTCCCCGCGTGTTCCTCTTCTTTACGCGCACAACCAAATACTCTAACAATATCTCTCCTTAGATCCTCGTCATCGGGAACGCAAACACAATCTCCTTCCACAGAATGGACTCTTTGACTTGGAGACCATCAAACTCATCCTTCAGACAATGATGATATAAGTCCTGGAACTTCTCATCTGCTTGGTGTCCCAGGTCGATTCTGTCCCATGAGTCACTGTATTTTGCTGGTACAATCTCTGCGTTAGACATGCTCTCAAATGGATGCCAATCACTAAGTGTAGTAAGGACATCCCAAGTCTGCAACCAAGCTGCTAATTCTGTCATGTGTGTCCACCTACTCAAGACATCTGCTACCACATTGCCCTTACTAGGATGGCAAGAGATAGTGTACTCATAACTGTTCAGCACCTCCAACCATCGTCTCTACCTCATGTTCAGTTTTCGCTGGTCAAAGATGTACTTGAGGCTCTTGCACTGTTGTAAAAGTCGACCGACTAGGCTGACTAGTCAGTCTGACTAGTTGAGTCGGGGGGTAGCCGACTCGACTAGGCCTAGACGACCATTAATCCGTCAATCCGACCACTCTTGCCAACTAGTCGGTATACTACTCGACCGACTTTTACATAGAACTTTTTTATTTTTTTTATTTTTGGCTTTTTTTAAAACAAAGTTATTCTAATATGTTTAATGTTATATTTAAAGTCAGTTTCTTCTTTTGTTTCATTATTATAGTATAGAATATGTACAAATCTATGCAACTATATAAGAATATATGTATAAAAAATAGAGTTTTTATCGGTTGTGCCCCTCCGAGATATTCCAGTATCAATTATGCCCCTCCCTTTTTAGGAATATCAGTTGTACCCCCGACTTCTTGCCATTCTATCACTTGTGCCCCTCGAGTTAATTGTTGTCCATCCCCAACGCAAACAGACGTTAACTTTAGGGACATATCAGGAATTAAATTTAGAAATATGGGCTAGAAAGTCAATCCTCTTCCTCCCCCTCTCTTCACCATCCCAAACCTCCTACTCGTCCTCCAGGGCGTCCTCCCCTCCCCTTGCCCCGACACCTCCCCCTTGGCCTGAGCTCCTCCCCCGCCCCACACCTCCCGTCCACTCCCGCACCTTCTTCTCCGCCCCCAGCTCCTCCTGTCGCCCCTCACCTCCTCCTCCGCCCTGAGCTCTTCCCCACCCCTGGCCCCTCCCACCACCCTCGCACCTCCCCTCCGTCCCTCCCTCTCCACCTCATACCTCCCTCTCAACCCCCAGCACCTCTCCTCCGTTCCCACTCCTCCCCTCTGCCTTCAACACCTCTGTTCTGCCCTTGCACCCCCCTCCCCCCGCGCTCCTCCCCTACAACCCAAAACCTCCGTTCCGCCCCCGCACCTCTCTCCGTCCAATCAAGGTTTCCTCTACTCCACTCAAGGAAGAAAAGAAACCAGAGATCGGATGGAAATCCCAAAAAACCCACCACCAGAAAAAAAACAGAAGCTTCCAAAATCTAGTTTTTTGTACTTGTCGATTGCAGGATCGGTCGAAAACTGAACCAAAGGGAAGTGGGTTTCTTCCCATCTACTGGAAAGTAGAGCAGGAAGTCCTGGAGAGGCCCCCTAAGAATAAAGTGGGTGAGCGGTTAAAAGATGGTGGAACCTCTTCCAGGTATGGTTTGGGTGGAGGGTATGCGAGTTACAGGTGGAAAGATTGGTCACATGCAGGAGGTGTGAATGAGAATGTGGAGAAGAACCCACACAGTTTGGTTCTGTTTGTTGCTTGGTTCCCTTTCTTTTCTGAAACCTCTAAATTAATGGTTAGTCTAAAGGAGGTTGCTGGGAATGGGGATGAGGAGACTGGGGAGTGGGAGAGGGAGGAGGAGCAGGGGGCGGAGGTGGTTGGGGAGTGGGAGGAGGAGAGACGTCGCCGGAGGAGGGGGAAGGAGAAAGAGCAAGGGGCGGGGGAGGAGGAGGACCTACTGGAGGGTACATGGCTGGGGAAGAGGAGGTGGTTGGAGGAGGGCTGGAAAGTGGGTTGAGTGCAACTTCGAGTTTCCCTTCGTCGTCCTCATACTGGAAAGTGGGTTGAAAATCTTCAGCATTTGTTTAGTTAACATAAATTTCTTATTAATTGATTCATAAAAAAATCATCGAAAAATTCAATTAAATTCACCATTTGATCCGTAATGAGTGATATATCCGTGAAAATGCAAAAATTTTAGTGATTTAATGGATGCAGGAAGCAGTATTTTTGAAACCGAACCGGACTGGTCCGACCGATCCGACCGATGAACTGGGCTTGGACCGGTCCGGTTAACCGATTTATGCCGGATCGGTTTGATTATTCAAATTTTAATTAACCCGTCCGGTTCAACCTATTTTTTAACCTGGTTTAACCAGGTTCAACCGAAGTTGAACCACATTTAATTTTTAAATTATTTAAAAATTTTGTTGGTAGTAGGAGTTGAACCCATGACCTTTGGTTACCTATTTCACACTTCTAACCAACTACACTAACACAACTTTTTGCATGTATTGGGTTTTGAATATAATTAAACTATTATCATGTTATAGAGCATCTAGTCCAAATATATATATATATATATATAGAGAGAGAGAGAGAGAGAGAGAGAGAGGAAAGGGAGCCTGCTCTCTAAAGTAGGTAACTTGCCTGCTCATGAGTTTTGGACCGTCCGATCACACATCCTCTAACCGTTAGATCCACTACCATCGGCCCAAGAATCGGTGCCACCCATCTACGCTCTGCCAGATTCCTCCTCCCGCACTTTGCTTTTTCTCCCTCTACGCCACCCATCTCGTCGGATGCTCCCTCTCCGTCGGTCTTTTCCCTCGTCCCGTGGCCTCTCCTCTTATCATGGTTTCTTCCCGATCTGCAGCTCATCTCTTCTTCCCGGCCACCCATTCCTCACCGCCAAAGCCATCGAAGTCAAATCTGGCTTTTGCATGCAACGCGTTGAGGGTTTCTCCATCGAGAGCTGAGACCTTCTGAGATTACTCCCGTGAGCAGAGGTTCAAAGCTCACTAACACACCAGACGACAACATGCCAAACTCACATTGAATGAAGGTGATAAAGAAGAATCTGATGGCATGACTAAATCAAGAATGCTTAATTTAATGGGTTATGCTGGCTGAAAAAAGCAGCTTATATTTACAGGGTGCTTGACTAGGCAGTCCTGGGTGATTACATATAAAAGGTTCTAGTGTTAATATGAGTGCAACGAGACAATCTGCATCCACGTGATCCAGAATGTATAATCGATTTAAGATCTGATTTATTAATAATCTAACAAAAATCACTGAGCACTAAACAAAACTTAATACACATCTAATTGTCCCATGTCCATGTTTAATGATATTGTAAAGCAAATATGCTACTATGCAGATGTTCTGCTATAATATTGGTTTCTATGGGTGCAAAACTGTTGCGTTGGATAGGTATCGTGGTTGGACTCGAATTCTCTAATGTACAACAAAGTGTTGTAATACGGGGAGCAGCTCGATCATATCAAGAGGCACACACTGATTCGTGGTTGTGGTTGGCCTCCCCATTCACATCACTTGATCGCGATCGAACAACTCTCCGCTATCACAATGCCTCTATTGTGCAGCAGAGTATCCGATCGCGAACAGGTGACGGGGATCTTTACGGTTCAATTACAATCCAAAGTTGTTGCAATGAGATCAACATTTATTTCAAGTAAGGTGACATGTTCTAGTCAACAACGTAAGATACCGTCTATTTATCATTTGTCTTTGACTACAATCTTGGGATAAAGAGATTTATTTCTGTCATATTTTTCCAATGAAATTTATATAGGGAGGTTGTTGTGGATGTTTTCGGTATTTCAATATTAGTTGTCCAACCAAAAAGATGGGAAAGCCAAATCTTATGTGCTACGTTGTTTACATATGTAGTTCATTTTGTAATGGCACCAGTGTATATTGACTTAGTAATGTATTTTAAAACATGTTTTTTCACATTGGTACTACATACTACTTACATAGATCGCGATTTGTTGTTTAATATCTGATGGTGATTTAAAATAATTTTAACCAGTAACGGGAAAATCATTTTTATTGGGTGGTCATTTCTGAACAAACAGAACATAATGAGGTAGATCCAAACTTGTCTTTCTTTGGACATATCCATACATAAACTATATTTTGTATCTGTTATTGTTGCGGGGATTTATATTACTTTGCTTTTGTTTGTACCAAATATATTTTGCCACGTAGAGTTTATGGCGGTCCACAAGGTAAAAAATGTTGAATGCTTGTACGATCCACAATACCCAATTTTAGCAGTCTTGGACTACACTTGCTCGACAAATTGCATCTCCATGACTCAAATGCATGAAACCTCTGTTTTTTACCAATCAATTCACTGTCACATATACAATTGTATTGGTCTTTGCTTCTCGGCAATACATTTGCTCGACAGATTGCATCTCCATGGCTCACATAGCATCTTCATTTGCTTTGCATCTCATTGAACTTTATCGTTCCATTCTTCAACAGCTTTTCAAGCACTCAGGTCTGAAATAGTTTTTTGGAAAGGTTAAAGTCTTCTTATTATATATATTCCCTCCATTGATATAAAAGTTTAATTTACGTAACTTTAAATTACAAGAAAATAAATTCGAATCTAAGCTGAAAAAAGATGCATAGGATTTAGAGAAAACGCCTGGGTCTAAATCTAAATTGCAAGGATGAATTTGGTGGAACACTATAATTAAGAAAACATAAGTAGAAAACTTGAAACGAACAGTAGTTGCAAGTACCCTGAAACTGCACAGTAATTTTACTTTAAAAAAGATAGCAAATAAGTTCTTCAAGAGATGGTCGGTAGGTCTCTTTATCCTTAACGTATCCAATGTATCCATGATAAGGTTCAGATGCAACATGTTGATGAAGTAAGAGCACTCGTGGTAACTCCGACGCTGTGGAATCCCGTTGACCAGGGCAGGGGCACCGTTTGTGGAAGCCCCATTTTACCAACAGGAATAATCTCAGAAGGTCTCAGCCATCGATGGATAATCCCTCAACATGTTGCCTGCAAACGCCAGATTTGACCTCGATGGCTTTGGCGGTGAGGAATGGGTGGCCAGGAAGAAGAGACGAGCTGCAGATCGGGAAGAAACCATGAGAAGAGGGGAGGCCACGGGACGGGAGAAAAGACCGACGCAGAGGGAGCATCCGACGAGATGGGTGGCGTAGAGGGAGAAAAATCGAAGTGCGGGAGGAGGAATCTGGCAGAGCGTAGATGGGTGGCATCGATTTTGGGTCGATGGTAGTGGATCTAACGGTTAGAGGATGTGCGATCGGACGGTCCACAACTCATGAGCAGGCAAGTTACCTGCTTTGGAGAGCAGGTTCCCTTTCCTCATATATATATATGATATGTATGATATTTAATGGTGTATAAGAAAAAAATACTTTATGTATAGTGTGAAATATATACATCATCTATGTATGTTATATATATTTCAAGTATATTAAGTGTATATTATATATATTATTTCATTTCGATTTGATTAGACGGTTCAACCACTTTTTTTTCATCGATCCGGTTTAATCCGATTTTAAATAATGATGACGTCATCATCCGGTTGAACCGGTTTGATTACATGGTTCGACCCGATCCGACCATTTCTGCATGGTTTCCGGTTCGGTTTCAAAAACCTTGGCAAGAAGGTGTGATTAAGAGAGAGAAATTATGAAGAGAAAGGAATGACATATGGAGGAAGAAGAAGATAAAGAAGTCTGGACAATTATGCCCCTTTAACTTGACCATGGTTTGAAAAAATCATGGTTAAGTTCGACTCGTTGACGGTTAAACTAACGGAGGGGCACAAGTGATAGAACGGCAAGAAGTCGGGGGCACAACTGATATTCCCAAAAAGGGAGCGACATAACTGATATTGGAATATCTCGGAGGGGCCCAACTGATAAAAATCCGAAAAAATATTTATATGTTTAAAATAATTAAGAAAATCAAAATAAACTAATGACTGACTAAATCCGATTAGTCGCCCAACTGTCGATTAATCCTTAGTCAGTGACCTCGTCGACCGAGTACTGACTATCGATTTCTGCAACCTTGCGCTCTTGCTATCCGTGACAATATGGAATGATGCTTTATATAGATAGTGATGCCATATCTTTAGTGCGTAGACGACGATCACCATCTCTAAGTCATGAGTGGGGTTGTTTCGCTCGTGGCTCTTCAGTTGTTGAGATGCATAACGTATGACATATCCTTGTTGCATCAATACAATACCTAAAACTTCCTGGGAAGCTTTAGTATAAAACGTGAAATCCAAAGTACTAGAAGGGATGGTAAGAATGGGAGTAGTAGTCAATCACTTCTTGAGCGTATGGATGCTCATCTCATTTTTGTCGCTCCAGACCAATGATACATCCTTCTGTGTCAACTGTTTGAGGTGTAATGCTGATTGAGAAATCCCCTGAAAATTGTCTATAATACCTGGCTAGGCCAAGGAAACTGTAAATCTCTGTAGCCATCTTGGGATGCTCCCAATATAAAATGGCCTCTATCTTGGCATGGTCAACTGCCACCCTTGCCCCTTAAATTACGAGGCCCAGAAGCATCACCTAGAAAGTCAAAACTTGTACTTGTTGAATTTTGCATACAATTGATGCTCTCAAAGTGTCTTTAGCATTGTACAAAGATGTAAGTCGTGCTCGTGGTCATCATAGGAATAGACTAGAATATCGTCAATGAACACAATTAAGAACCTGTCCAAGTAAGGACAAAAGACTCGGTTCATCAAATCCATCAATGTGGTAGGTGCATTCTTGAGTCCGAATGATATTACCATGAACTTGTGGTGACCATATCTCATGCAAAATGCGGACTTCATCACATCTGAATCTCTGAATCTTAATCGGTGATATCCAGGTTGCAAATCATTCTTAGAAAATACTGTTGCTCCTTGTAATTGATAAAAAGATCATCAATCCTTGGGAGATGATAACAATTCTTGACTATCTACTCGTTTAGCTGCATGTAATAAATGCAAAGTCTCATGGATCCATCCTTCTTCTTAATGAAGAGAACTGGTGCTCCCCATGGTGATGTACTGGGACGGATGAATCCATTCTCTGACAGCTCCTGGAACTGCACCTTGAGCTCTCTCAGCTCGGTGGGTGCCAACCTGTATAAAGGGATAAAGATAGGATGTGTATCTGGTAACAACATGATCTAAAATCCTATCTCTCTCGATGGGGGTAGTAAAGGTAAATCTACTGGGAACCCAACATGAAACTCACGTAATACCCGAATTTCCTCAATCATCCTAACCTGGGTGTATGGGTCAATAATATATGCAAGGTATCCCACAAATCCCTGACTGAGGTATTGCTACGCTCTCGAGGCAGATATGTACTCAACCCCTATATCTGATGTACATTCATCGAACTGGAAGGCTGGTACTCCTAGTTGGTGGAAGACAACCGTCTTCCCAAAGTAGTCCATGCACACATGGTACCTCTCTAACTAGTCCATGTCTAAGATGATGTGAAAGTCCTCTACTTGTATATAGAAATGCGGGCATCTTATGCCCATCGATTTGTACAACTACATCCTCGACTTCTTATCCGATAATGAACAACCGACCCCCTGGACCCATGATGTAGTACGAGGTAGGTACACTCGCTACAACTGGTTCCCTGGGCCCATGATGTAGTATGGAACATTTTTATTTTTTGCTATGAAACGACGATTTTGTGCTGTTTAAAAAGATGTTCTTATCACTGTCATTGTGTACACACGAAAATCAGTCACTTCAAATAAGAAAATACAACTACGAGAATGATCGAATTACAAAAAATGTAAGCGGCAAGTAGAGGACCGAATCCACAGAGAACAAGCAAATTCATGATATTTGTTCTTCTTTCAAACTTAAATCGATTCTTAATCTATGACGACGAGAGAAATTATGAAATCTTGAAGAGAAAATGCAATCTATGGTGAAAACACTTCTTAAAACTTAAAGTAAACAATTGAGGGAATGAGTGCAACTAATTTAGAAAGTGGGGGTTGAATTTCAAATTGATATAGAATAAATACTTGCAATATTTCAAAATGGAATAATGGAATGTGAACTTGCAATGCATATACTTAGAGAAAAAAATAGAGTTGATGAAATCCTACAAACTAAATGTTATTCCTTCAAATTCAACTTAAACCAATTAGCTAAGGTAATAAAAATGCATGTGACAAATAAAACAAAAAAGAAATGCTTCTATGTTAAGATCTGGAATGAAGGTGACGACGAAGACGGTTGCGGGAAGAAGGTGGACGTCGAGGAGGAGGTCTGGTTGGGCACATGAGGCGGGTGCACAACGGACCGGCTGCATGGGGAGGTGTTGGACGCATGCTTGGCCACGCGAGGAAGGAGCTGGACGCGTGGAAGGTGCCGGACGCGTGCTTGGCCACCCGAGGAAGGATCCAGATGCGTGGGAGATGCTGGACACGTAGTTGGCCGCACGAGGAAAGAGGAGATGATGGTGGTCATTGCCACGAAAACGATGGGTCGAAGGTGCTTCTCGGGATGGAACCCCTATGTTCAAGATAGTGTCGAAGCCTTCTCTTTATAGATGCCTTGTGTGGCCTTGCAGAGGGAGAGAGAGAAAGAGAGAGAGAGAGAGAAATAAAGGGTATTAAAAACACGTACATGGGGAACAAATAATGCATGGGGAAGGTGTGTACATGGGGGATCAATACACGGGGAAGGGGTTATGCATGAGGGTTCCATGCATGGGAATAAAGAATGGGAATTTTGCACAAATCTCCCTCCCCTTTTCTTTCCAATAAAAAATGTAAAGGGAAATAGAGAACCACATTGAATAAGAAAATGGGTGGCTCTTAATTCAATTCAATGTTAAATATAAATTTAATAAAACTTTATTTTCTCCCTTACTATAATAAATATGAATTTAGATTATAAAGATATTTATTTTTGGTTATATCTTGGTGATGATCATAGATGATAATTAATCTTAGTTTTAAATATGTTCTCACCATACAATTCATAGTAATATATGAATATAGATCTTTGAAAATATTTTATCCGAATACATTAGCAAGGACCGTCGATTTATGCTGTAATTAACCATCTCTGTATATTTTAGGTGGTTTTCCCTGCTATGTACATGGAACACATAAACTATAAATTATGTGAAATTGAAGATAATGTATCAAACATCAATGCTGTTCTCCACATAATTTGAGCATATTATATCAATATATTTTATAATCATCAGTCTAGTAATTAGATTTAATTTAATTAAGATTAGGTTGAACTTATTTCCAATTTTAATAAGATTAGATTGAACTTATTTTTCTCCGATCGAGTCCATTTACAATTCCAATTTTTATTTAAATCATGAGATTGCTTGTGATCTCAAATTAATAAGTTAATGGATTAGAGTCCATTTATGATTTATTAGTTAGTTTGTCAGGTAGGTTAGAGAATAATTAGGATTTGTTAAAATTTTTATTTTCTTTGTTTCCTTTTAATTTTGATTGCAATCTCTTCTCTCCTCCTATATAAATGGATCAAAGGGTTATGTATTGAGACAATTAAAGTTAAATCAAAATCGTAGTTTCTCCAATTGTCTCTCTCCTTTTCTTTTCTCCCTCCATGCGATCTTCATGGTTCTTCTTTCTCAAATTCCTTGCATCTGATGAGCCTTCTCTTCTCCCACCGTCCAAATTCTTACTCCAAATATTTTCCCACTGTTGGAATTTTTTCCGTTTAATTTCTTCATTTGCATCACCTTTGGGACTGAATCACAAGCCTTCTCCAAATCAATAAAAAACATATGGAGGCTCTTTTTATCTCTGTAAATCTCTATTGTTCTCCTCAACAAGTAGATAGCTTCACTAGTTGAGCGACTTGGTATGAATCTGACTTGGTTATCACCTACTTTGGAAACTTGCCTGAACCTTTTTTCGATGACATGTTCTCGAATTTTTGTAGTTTTACTCATCAGTTTGATACCTCTATGATTCGAACTATTTTGATTTTTACTTTATTCATATAAAGAGGTACTACAATGCTTCTCCTTCATTCTTCAGGCATTTTCTTGCTTTGTTAAATAACACAACAACAAAGCCTTTTCCCACATTAAGTAGGGTCGACTACATGGTTTCTTTGTCTCTATTCAGATCTATCTTGGATTATTCTTGGGCTTAGATCTAGAAAACTAAGATCCCTTCATATAGTCTCATTCCAACACTTCTTGGGGCTTCCTCACCCTCTCTTAGCCGGCTCAACAATAAAAAAACTCACTTCTCCTAACTGGTGCATCTGCTGACCTCCTTTGCAAATAGCCAAACCACCTTAAGCGGTTTTCTCGCATATTATCCTTGATCGGAGCTACATCAACTTTCCTTATGATTATGTAGTTCTGAATTCGGTCTTTACCTGTGTTCACACATCCATCTTATCATTTGCATTTTTGCTGCTGCCATTCTCTGCACATGTCTATGATTCACATGCCAACATTCAGATCCATAGAGCATAGCAAGTTTCACGACTGCTTTGTAAAACTTTGTTTTGATTTTTAAAGGAATTTTCTAATCACAGAGAACAATAGAGGCTCTTCTCCACTTTAGCCAACCTGCATTTATTCTATTAGTAACATATTCATCAATCTCTCCATCATGTTGCAAAATAGATCCCAAGTATCTAAAAGAATCTCTCTTCTGAATGTTATCACCACCAATCTTCACCTCGATTCCTCTACCATTGCTGGAAAGTGTACTCCATATATTCGGTCTTAGCCCTACTTATACGAAATCCTTTAGTCTCGAATGCATGTCTCCAGATCCCAAGCTTCTCGTTTACTCTATCACTAGTTTCATCAATCAACACAATATCATCAACGAATAACATACACCAAGGTATCTCATCCTGAATGTGACTTGTCCACTCGTCTATAATCAAAGTAAAAAGAAATGGACTCAAAGCTGAACCTTGATGCAGACCAATGTTGATATCAAAATAATCAGTCTTCCTAGACCCAAACCATGGATTCATAACCTTATGAGCCAAGTCATTAACAACATAGGAATGTTAAACCCCGTTCAACTAGAACCCTCCAAACTTCTATAGGAATGTAATCAGGTCCTGTCCCTTTCCTAGGTTTCATAACTTTTAAAGCCTCATATACTTTCTTCCATTGCATCCGTCTATAGCTTGCACGATTCTGGTAACATTCGATATTCCCTTCCCCAATGAAAAGTTTGTGGAAATACCGCTTCCTTCTAGTCTTTATATCCTTCTGAGTAACAAGCACATGCCCTTCCTCATCCTTTATGCATCACACTTGAGAAAGATTTTTGATCTTTCTTTCTCTTGCTTTGGCCAATCTGGATATATCCTTCTGGCCCTCCTCCGAGTCAAACATTTTCTACAAAATGTCATAAGCTTTCAGCTTAGCTTCAGTTACAACCTTTCTTGCTTCTTTGTTCTTTATTTTGTAGTTTGTGACTTAGTTTTCTTTTGTTGCGAATAGATGTCAAATATTACAGAGGGATCTGTAATAAAACTGAAATCCATGTCACCCAGACATCCTGCCAGCCTTCTGATTTAAGTACTAGAAATATTAGTTTACTAATATATGAGGTGGTCCCATTTTTTATATCTTCGACTGCCTAATATTTGCTCTATACAAGAAGGCAACTCGTCATAAGTGATTTTGTGTTTCTAACTAGTACTAAGTTGCCAATTGTTTCTTACAGCATGTTCTTTTACTAATATTTTGATATAGTCTGTGAAAATTGAACCAGTTTACATGAGGTTCTTATTGACATTCTTTAGCTTCAGGAGATCTAAATTATTTTCTGTGTTTTTTGTTGTGTAGAAAAGAGGTTTAATCATTTTATATACTCATTGTGCTTTCCTTTGTATTAAGCCACACATGTTATTGGTGTTGATCATTCTGTATACTCTTATGCTTCCCTTTGTTATTAGGCCTATAGGTCTGTTCTAATGAGTGTATTTATGCTTATTTTTGTGCTTCTCTGTAATAAACCGTCATGAATATTCTTTCCAGGTTGCCTTTCTTCGTTACATTCGTCAGTGGAGGAAAAACATTTTGTTTGTTCTAAACAAATCAGATCTATATCGCAGTGCTAGTGAGGTTCAATTAATTATGTTCTATTCATATATAATAAATTGGCATGGTTATCTAATATGGTATCTATCTTTACATTTTTTCTTTTTAATGTAGCTCCAAGAAGCTGTAGTTTTTGTCAAAGACAATGTGGGGAAACTGATTAGTACCAATGATGTTAAGTTGTTTCCTGTTTCTGCACAATTGGCATTGGAGGCAAAGATTTCAACTTTGTCGTATGTTGGAGAGAATGCTGATGAGCATCTAACACAAAACCTATGCTGGAGATCAAGTGGCTTCCCTGAACTTGAGGAATTTTTGTTTAGCTTCCTTGATGGGTCAACAGATACCGGCATTGAGAGAATGCGACTTAAGCTTGAAACACCTATTGCAATTGCGGATCGTCTATTGGCCGCTTCGGAAAAACTTATACAGCAAGAAATTGATCTTGCTTGCAAAGATTTGATTGTTGTTAATGATATAATTGATAGTGTAAGGGAATATGCCTCAAGACTGGAAAACGAGAGTGCTTCCTGGAGGAGGCAGGCTTTATCACTTGTAAGCCATTTTCATGATTTCCTTTGTCCAAACATTTATTCTTGTGAAGAAGAATAATAATCTTATCTGGTAATCTTTGTCTCCTTTCCCACTACGGAACTTATTTACATTTCTGACTGTCACGTGTAACGGTTACGTGGGAACGAGGTCTAGAGTTTTCAGCTGCATAAAGTGTCCTTGTGCCATCAATATTTTTTCTGCTCTGTTATTCTTTATTATGATAACAGGTATTTGGTGTATTCGCAGGTTCGGGCAGCAAAAGCACGATCCACAAAGCTTGTGAAGTCCATTCTTCAATTATCAAACGTTGATCTCATCATAACCTATGCCCTTAGAGCTGAGAAATCTAGCTCGAGCACTGCCACTTCTTCCATGCAAAACGAGATCATTAGTCCTGCATTATCTGAAATACAAGTAAGCTATTATTTATGCCAAGTCACTTGTTCTCCTTTTAGTAAGAAGAGCTTTGTGCTATGGCATATTAACTATGTTCTCTAATAATTTCGTAGCTGTATCTTTGGGCCATAAACTTCACCTACAAAACTTATCAGAGACGTGAAGTTGATACCCTTGCAAGTAGGATAATTAAAACCCCGACTTTGACCTCTGAAAAGGGACACCTCCAAACGTATATTTTTGTTGAGATTTCAAGTTACAAGCTGCAAGTTTTGTTTTGCAACTTTTTCCGTCCATGCTTTTAGTTGATAATGAGAGTTATTTTCTATATTTCCTTATTTATTATGTATTTTATATTTCTTCCGTCTCTACTATGTAATTTGCCATATAGGGTTTCTCCTCTATATAGGAGAGCCCTATGCCCCTTTTTGGGGAAGCTTTTGTGCTTTGGGAAAGTACAAAAGTTACAGAGGATGCCATGAGAGATGGCTCGGGAGGCTGGGCGAAGGTGGAGGGGAGACAACGTTGGGGGCCAGTGGTTGGTGTGAGGCAAGATGTTGGTAGTGCGACGCGTTTCAGGGGAAGGTGTCTCTAGTGTGGGCAATGGGGGCACCGTGTAGCGGAGTACCGAGACCCGGTGTGGTACCTCGTAACGACCACTGAAGTTTTCGTTGCCCAAGGGGGCCTGTTCAGGTCCTCGTTTTCTTGTGTGGGTGTGCAGGAGAGATGGGTGTTGCTTAGCAGTAGCGATGAAAGACATTGGGGCCACGGTGGTAACCACTTTTAGGGGAGAAGTCATCAAGCTCGAAGGATCCTTGGTGTGTACGCGGGATATATCGCTGGAGGAAGCCTGAAAGCTCTTGGAGTTCTCGCAATACATTGTGGGGTGGGTTCACTGAAGAACCCCGTTGGCGTGATGTGTCGAATTCTCAGTGGAGGGAGAGGAAGATTTCCATCAGAGGCCTTCCTCTGATGTAGAGGTATCTGGAGGTGGTTCGAGGTATGCTAGCTCTGGTGCTCCGCATCTCCTGCATTCTTGCCGACGGCATACAACAGGGACAACCACCTTATGTGGTGGCGATGGGATTGGAGATCGTACGCCCCTTGCCCTGTTTGTTGAGGAATGTTTTATAGGTTGTTCTTTGAACTTGGAGGTGCGGGAGGAGGGGTCTATTGGTGACGATGAGGGGAGGAGACCGAAAATGGCCGGTGTGACGTCGGAGAAGACCGAAGCAGAAGGGAAAAAGTACTTTCTGCTATTTCAAATCGGCTTTTCCATTCTCGGTAAGGAGGGAGGAAGCTTCTAGTGTATGGCAGGGCACACTTCCTAAGGTGGTTAGGATCGGATTTGGTGGGAGAGCCTCTTACGTGGAGGTGCTTACTGGTTTGGTGGGGAATACAAACAGGTGTGGCGGGTTACCGAATGATGTGACAGGATTCGGATTGGCGAGACCGGATACTCAGCATTTGGCAGCGGCGATTCAACAATTGGTTTCAGGCGGTGGACAGATGCAACTGGGTGAGCCGATTATGGAATCGGGTGGCCCCCAGATGGACCCTGGATGTGGACTCGAGGACGACATTTGGGCTAAATCAATTAGATAGTCTAGACCAGATTCTGGATTCGAGTGAAAGCGCATGGAGTAGAGCTTCTAACATCTGGATTTTCCTTGGGAAATCTTGTATGGGTACTTCAAAATCAAGGGGCTCCGGACTTCCATGGTGAGGTATCTTTGTGGGTGCCTCCCAAGCATCAAGGGGGGACTGTGCAGAGGCCGACGGGGTGCTAGGCTGAGCATTTGGGTCCCTCGGTGAGCCCCCCGACATATCATCTCTGGTTGTTTCTCGCTATTGTGACCCACATGTAGTGGGAAGGTACGAGCAGAGGTATTCGTGTCGGGGGATGAAAAAGCGAAGGACGAAAGACGTATGGTGATTTACCGAAGGATGGAGCTAGTCGGTAGGGTTGGTACCCCTGATTACGTGGAGGATAAGGGAGGCGCTTCGGGTGGTGGATAGGCAGAGGCGGTGGGGAAGCGAGTAGAGGGAATTAGGCATAAGCTTAAAGGGACAATGGTAGAAAGGACCTCTGTACATGAGCTTTTGGGAGAAGGGGAGATGTTGGAGAAAGGGGATGAAGGGGAGTGGGTGGAGGATGGTCTGGAAAGGGAAGTACTGGTATGCCTCGGCTTGGTGCTGCCAAGAGGGGCTACCATTGTGTGCGAAACAGTATCATCACGTGGAACGTATGATGCTTGGGACAGGACGAGAAAAGAGCGGTGGTGCGGCGGTTGTTGATGGTCAAAAGGAGGATTTGGCAATGTTGCAAGAAACAAAAATCACGCATGAGTTTGGTAGGGTGTGGAAGGATGCTTGGGGAATAATGCTAGGAATGTGCAAAGTGATTGGTTCGGAAGGGGCAACTGGAGGCCTAATGATGAGATGTAATAGGGATAAAGTTGATATGGAGGGGGATGAGGTGCGGGGCCAACACTGGCTCTTGATCTTGCTGCGACGTAAAGCTGATGGAACCAAGATTTTAACCACGAATGTTTATGACCCTTGCAATGGGGCCAACTTTACTCAACTTGTGGAGTATTTGTTCTTGATTAGACGACATTCCCTAATGCGGTATGGGTCATCGCCGGAGATTTCAATGTGACTCTACGTTTGGAGGATCGCTCAGGGGGCTAGGGTGGGAGAGATGGTGGTTTTGCGGAGTTGCCTGGGATGGTGGATGAGCTCAGTCTTCAGGTGGTCTACGCCGTAGGATATTTCTACACATGGTGTAACTCGAGATCAGTGTTCCTTCTGGATAGGTTTATGGTGCCTAACGAGGCGGTGGCAGTGTTTCCTTTAGCTGAGGCTCGGGCTTGGCCAGGGCTCATTCTGATTACACACCTTTGCTTTGGTTTTCGAGGGAGGATGTTCGACTTCGGACCTTTTTCAGATTTGAGATTGCTTGGATGTTGGCAGAATGCTTCAGTCGGACTGTTGCAGAGTTCTGAGAAGGATGCAGACCTAGTGGGTCAGCGACATGTACATTTGTGAGCAAGTTGGCGTCGCTCAGGAGCCATCTGATAGAGTTCAACAGGACTAACCGAGTGCAGCGTCGACAAGGACAGGAGAGGGCCCAAGAGGAGATAAGTAGGCTGGACAGGTTGGAGGATGAGAGGGCCTTGATTGCCAAGTAGTTTGTTGAAAGGAGCTCTCTCCTAAATGAGTTTTTTTGTGAGGACAAAAAGGAGGAGGCGGCTTGTAGGAAAAGATTCAGGCATCCATAGTTGAGGGAATGAGATGCGAATACGAGATTCTTCTATATCATGGCCAATGGGAAAAGGCACACAAATCTTATTTATTTGATTTTAGTTGGTGGAGAAGTGGTGGAGGGGGATCGGGCGGTGGGAGAGGCATTACGGGTCACATTTTCAGTCCTTCAGCAAAAAGTGTGCTCATGCAGACTAGGGATGGCATGGAAGAGGAGTCTTACAGATAACTGAATCGGAGGCGTATTGGTGAGGGGCTTCACTGAAATTGAGACCAAGCAGACAATCTTTCAATTGAATGCGGACAGGGCTCCGGGTCTGGATGGATTTTCGGTGTTATTTTATCAAGAGTTCTAGGAGGTGGTCATGCGACATGTGATGGAGGTGCTGAAGGAATTTCAAGAGGAGAATCGTGGCTTCATGAGATTGAACAAGGCTCTCATCTTTCTATGGTCGAACCGAAGAAAGACATGCTGACCAAGGTAAAAGACTACATAGCTATGGCGTTGTCTAATGCTTTGTACCTGATTGTGTCAAAAATTCTTGCTAATTGCATCAGATTTTACACTGGATCATTTAGCTAGAGCTAATGCCTTAAATGTCGGATTTTGTTTTCATTTCGGACAACGGGAAAAGAGAAATTCGGTGGAATTTCGATGAAATGGACATGAATTGAGAAATTACTTGAAAATTCATTTTTTCTCTAAAATTAAGATTTCTAATATTCTTTAACTCAATAAATGATATAAAAATACACAGTTTTTTACTAATAGTAAGATAATAACATGATATATTACATTAAATTTCCATCCAATTGCTCCAATAGTAAAAAAAGTAGTCTACTGCTAAGAATCAGAACCAGATTTGGAATCAAAATTGGACGCCATCAGTTTCACCTCTTGAATTTGAAGAGAACGATGACATGTGCAATAATAACAAAAAATATAGGCCAACAAACAGTACTAGTAAAATTATATTTTGTTTGAGAAATTACAGACCGAAATGATAGCTTAGAACTTGTATCTAACCAAAATACTTTCAACTTAGGAAAAAATAACTTTAGAAATAAAATAAGACACAGTGGCCTAAGTGAAGTGAAATATTTTTGGAATAAAATAATGATGTGAAATGATTGTTGAAATAAATGTCCAAACACAGTGGCCTAACTGCAATTATAGAAAGTGAACAAAAGAAAAGAAAATAGCGCAATAATGCGCTTCTTTAATTACCCAGTAGTCCAGGGGCCTTGTACGTAATTTCCCCCCGAACGCGCACGTGCTCCTCACGTGAGCTCCAGTGGGTGGGGTCCTTCTGCTAATCTTGAGCATGGCTTCTGATGCAATTTTCCCAGACTTCACGTGCGACAAACGCGAGGGAGCTGAGGAAGGGGCGTGCACATAACTTTGTGAAAGGAAGGGGGTTCTCTGCAAATAACCCCTGCCCCACGTGCTCCTCAGTCCTCACGTGGGGGGAGGATAAGGGTGGATGCGCGAGGGATGGCTTGACTGCTGCGGGAGGTGGATGCGCGGAGGCACAGAAGGACCGAGGTCGGTGGCGAGGAAGCCTCTCCAGGCGACCCGGAAGATGGCAAGGCGAGGGGCGACTTGGCCGAGGTGGTGCGGCTCCAGCCGCTGCTGGCGCGGACATGGGCCATGGCATGCAGAGGCTGAGGACGCGTAAAAGTGATGGAGAGGCGAAGCTCTGAAGGTGTTGACGACCCGCGGGAAGGGGAGTTGTTGTAGCAACGGAGATCCACGGCCAGAAGGCGATGGTCGATGGATGAAGATGGAGATGGTACGTGTTAAGTGATGGTGGCGGTGGAGGTGGAGGTGGAAATTAAGGCGAAGATAGAAACAGAACGAAGAAGGAGAAGAACAGACAGAGGAGACGAAAGAGAAGAAGAAAAGGAAGAAAGAAGAAGAAAAAAAGAAGGAAATCACCTGGAGTTCGCTTGGAGTTGGAGCTATTGTAGGAGTAGCTTCGGTCATCGCCTCAAGTGGCCGACGTCAGCCACGAAGCTCGAGCAGAAGGTGGTCCTCTACAGCACGAAGACAAAGCTTTTCGTGGATCTCGCCTTAGAATCATCCCTCGTTGCCTATTAGAAATCGCCTCTCATTGTTATTGGAGGCATGCTCGAAGCTGGTGGTCCTTCTTTCAAAGTTGGCGGATGGCTTTCGACAGGAGGCGAAATCACGGTATTTGAAGAAGGTTGCGGAGGACGTGGGAGATGGGGGTGTGGGAGGAGATCGTGGGCGTGGGTTGGTTGCATGCGCGGGTCTTGCAGGTGATGGGAGTAGAGAGAGAGTAGTAGAGGGTAGAGAGGGGTTGCCGGTGGTTTGCATGAAGTAGAGGTTTGACTGAGAGGGGAGGAGCAGGTAGCTGGTCTTGCGGGGTTGTTAGAGAGAGAGAGAGTGAGCGAGACGTGGGGAGAGGGAGAGAGAGAATAGGGAAAGGTGGAGAATGTGAGGGCGCACAACGTCGCTCGAGGCGGTCGACGGTTGCGCAGGCGCGCGCAAGGGGCAGAAGGCGCGAGCCTACAAGAGGAAGGAGAGTGGCGGCGAAAAAAATAAAATTCTAAATAAATAAATAATAATTAAAATAAATAATAAATATAAATATAAATAAAATAGAATAACTAAATCAAAATAATAATAATTAAAAATAATAATAAATAATTAAAGTAATAAATAAATAAATAAATAAAATAAGTAAATAATAATGTAGTAAAATAAATAATTAAAATAATGGAGATGACATGTGGCGGCTCTAGGAGCGGCCACATGTCGCTACAACAACAACAACAAAGCCTTTTCCCACAATTAAGTAGGGTCGGTTACATGGATTTTTCGCCTCCATTCAGATCTATCTTGGGTCAATTTCGGACTTATATCCAAAAAACTAAGATCCCTTCGTATAGTCTCTTTCCAACACTTCTTCGGCCGTCCTCGCCCTCTCTTAGCCGGCTCAACATCCCAACACTCGCATCTCCTAACCGGTGCATCAGATGACCTTCTTTGCAAATGACCAAACCATCTTAAGCGGTTTTCTCGCATCTTATCCTCGATCGGAGCTACACCAACTTTCTTTCTGATTGCATCATTCCTAATCCGATCTTTACGTGTATGTCCACACATCCATCTTAGCATTTTCATTTCTGCTACAGCCATTCTCTGCACATGTCACTCCCAGAAAAAAATCAAAAATTAAATCGGAAGAAAAATAAAAAAGAAAAATCAAAAGGGGTCAAATCAAAAAGTTATTAACACGAAAGTCGCTCATCTCGACGAGATTTACAACTTTTGTTAAGGATCGAAAATCAAATAAATCATCTGTACAAAAAGTATTTTTGGAGGTACCTTATAGGTACAAAATACCACATTTCTATTTGTTGCAGGTTTTTTGGTCATTTTTAAATAAGAGAAAAATCAAAATAAAATTAGAGAAAATATGAAACGAATATTTACAATTTAATCTATTTTTTATTTTTTATAATTAGGAAAATAAAAAGATATAATAAAGTGTAGTATGGTCAATATGTACAATATACAATAGGGGCCCAAAACCCAAGTTTCACATACGAACTCCGATTCTGTTGAATTTAGTCTTTTTTTGAAGATAATTAAATGTACGATAATTTAAAAGTGAGTAGGAGTCCATTGGAGACCGTATGAGAGCGATATTCACATTTTAAGTTTCTTAGTCTCAAATTAGGGTTCACCAAGAAAGAATAGTGTATTATAAAAAATATTTTGTAAATTTATTGATTAATCGAAATATGTTGTGTTCTTTGGATAATAAAATATCATTTAAATTTCAGTATGGAGCAACTTACCACAGTCCATTTGATATTTTTTGCATTGGAAGACACATTGAAGACCTACTCGATAACAAAATGGTCATTGATGTTATATTGGACATGTTCATGGATGTACTATACAAATCTTATCAAGAAAATGGCGTAGAATGCCCTTTCATTTTTGCGAATATGGCTTAAATGGTATGAATACTTAAATATATCTCTCTTTTGAAGTTATACTGTAGTACCTAACTATTTTTTCATTGCAGCAATTATTTCAAAAGACGGTCAAAGATGCAAGTGCAGAGGATTATGAGCCTTTGAACAATTTGTTTTCATGCACAAGGACAATGTTTGAAAATGTAAAGAAGGTTTTTTGTGTAATCCACACATCAAATCATTGGCATCTTCTCCGTACTGACTTTGATGCCAAAAAATTCATTTTTTACAATTCACTAACTGGAATGAAAAAACACTGGTTGGATGTAAAAAAAGGGTAAATATTCAATTTCATAAAAGTACATTAAATTGATTTTTGAGTTTATCTTATATTTTAATTTTTTATTTCTCTGTTTTTATGTTTTCTTTTTTATATTTTTATATTTTTATATTTTTATATTTTCTTTTCTTCTAAAATATATAATATAAATATATATAGAATTTGTGTATACAAAGCAGGCTAGTGTTGATATAAAAATTCTCAAAAATATTGAAAAATAAGAAAAAAATATTTTTGGGATTTCAATATTTTTTACTATTTTTGTAATTTTTTAGATTTTTTCTAATTTTTTATGTTTTTAAAGTCAAAAATACCCTAAAACAGGGATAAAATTAATACCCAAAATTAAAATGGAGATAAAATATAAACAGAGTCAAAATTTCTCCAAATTAATTGGCTCCTTATTTATTGCAATATGCATGCTAAAATGCAGACATTATTTTAAGTTATGAATGAGAATAATGCATAATAAATGGAGATATGCAGCTAAGGACTCGGGAACAAAGCTCTATTTTCGACTTTCAGAGTGATGAATCACAGATTCATCAACCCCCTATATTTAAACCTTGCTCGTCCTCGAGCAACTAAAATGAAATGCAAGAGTGACATAATTTTGGGTTCTATACCAATGTTATGAACAAAAGGTGAAAATGGAGCTTGACTCGATCTTTGGATTAATAGTAAGGCAGAACCTTATTGGGAATTGAATTTAAGACCTAACAACCTTTAAGTTCCACAAGTCTTCTATTCAAGTCGCCTCAACAGTCAGGTCAGAACAACTCCTCATACGCAAATTCTGATGGTTATGAATCTTACTTGTACTGTGTAAGTGAAATATCGCTCTCCACATCAGACATGGCAAAGAAGCATCCTCCTCTAATAAGGTAATTCTAATTCTCCGGTCTAGCAACTCTTTCCTCGATGAGCGGGGTATTCCCTTTTAAGTTCAAGTGCAACCGACTCAAGATGAGAGGGTAGAGAAGAGAATGGATTGTGACCAGTGTAGTCACATATCCGTGGAGCTTGACCAGTGTAACCAAGTCTCCTGCTGCAGGCTTCCTTGGTATGAGACTTTAAAGCATATGGCTTGCAAATAACACACTCCGACTTGCATTTCATTTTCAATAAGGCATGTCCCATTTTTTGGAGTTCTTTTTTTGTTCTATATACAAGGTGCATCATGTACATCAAGAGTTTTTCTTCTTGAGCCAGTAGACTATCCCTCTTTTGAAGCATTGCAACCCACGACATCCTGTCGTTAGACATTGACACCACTAGACTAGACTGAGATGCACTACCCTCCCTATAGGAGGACAATAGTTTCCACCCGTGTGCTACTCCAAGCCAAAGGATACATTTCTCACCACCTCATCAATGAAGAGCTACGTGCATGGTGCTTGTCCAAGTTAGGTCACTGTCTAAGAGAATCGTATGTGTGTATGAAATATTCTACTTAGACCAATCAAGATGATATGTGAACATAGTCTTGTTGATTCAAAGAATTAAGTCGCTTGACCTGAAAAAATCTTAACTCCAGTTCCTATAAGGTTCCTCTGAAATTAGGTAGATTAAGGTCAAATCAAATCCATCCCCGACTTCTATTCATAACTTGGTTCAGAACCCACTAACTTTCCACTTCGCATGTGCTAGTTATGCAAATGGAATGCAATTCAGATGAACGAAGCGCAAGACATATTTTTGAATGCAAAGATGATATGCAAGAGTAAATAAGAAGCCTCTTTTTTTCATAATTTTCAAAAATATGGTATACCTCTTATTTTATAACAAATTTTACAAAAAATATTTATTTATAAGAATTTTACAAAATTATATAATATACATATTATACAAGTATACATGTATTTTGCAAAAAGTTTTTTCACAATTTTACCCACACTGTAATTATTGCATAATATATACAAAATACGCGAAAGTACGAGCTATGGGTAAAGTATATATGTAATATATACACGCCCCCCTATACATAGCATGTGCTATGTCCTCAGAGCACGAGAAGCGAGAAAAAGACATAGCTCGTGCTAAGTGTAGGAGAGCTAAAATAACAAACAATATAGAAGTCGATCCGCCCCCTATACTTAGGCTCTTGTCAGCCTAAGTGTAGAAGAAGATAAAAAATAGGGCAGATGAGGTCAAGAAGATAAATAGATGAGTATATATACATGATGGGCATCGGTCCCCCCTATACTTAGGCTCTGATCAACCTAAGTCTAGGACATGAGTGAGTATAAGAACCGATGAGATCTGAAGAATATACAGAGAAGAGTGAAGAAGAGAATAAGAGACTTGGGTCACTCTCCCCCTATACTTAGAATCTGGACATCCGGAGTATAGCAATAAAAGAAAACTATATAGAGCCGGGGTGATATACAAGGAGGTGTGAGAATGTACAAGGATCATGAAGGTTTGTGACGAACCTTCTTGCGGGAACAAGGAGGGTAATATACATGTGTCGATGTCTCAATCGTCTTCAGTGAAGGGATCATCCAATGAGGGTCGACACATGACTGCTTGCTCAGATATAGTTTAAGAACAGTCGAATGAGCTCACTCATATTGTAGAGATAGTTCGTAGTTTTATTATCTCTTTATGCAGTTTATCGTTATTTCTTTATCTTCTATAGACCTCTCTGTAATTTACCCTTTAGGTCTCTCCCTATGCCTAGGGTTTTCTGAATCAATAACGAAAACTCTTTTCCCAACATGGTATCAGAGCCACCCTAGGGCTCTCCACCCGCCGCCGCCTCCTTTCCCCACCCACCTCCCTCATCTCGGCACCACCGCCGCCTCTCTCTCTCTCTCTGTATTTCACGCCGCCGCCGCCTCTCTCTTCCTGGGGCTATCATCGCCCCAGGCCACAGCCGGAGGTCCTAGCCCTCCACTGCCGGACGCCCCAGCCAGCCAGCGGAGGTCCCAGTCAGCCGCCAGCGGCTCCAGCCCACCGGCGGAAGCCACCAGCTGCCGCTCTAGCCCCTCCGGCTGCGTGCACAGCCCGCCGCGCAAGGTCCCTAAGCGGCTCCCAGCCGCTGAAAGGGCTATAAGCCTCCTGTGAGGCGTGCCCTAGTTCCCTCCTCGTCCGTTCTATGGATTTGAGTGTGTAACGTCTACATACGTACTCAAATCCGATGCAGTTGTTGTAGACATTCAGCATCACGTCTACATATCCTAGTTCTTCTCCAAGCGGCAGTATGTCAGAATCAAAAGTCGATATGCCCTCCACCAGCGCATTCAAAGGTCCTGCGCCAATAGTCAAGATGGACGGGTCTAACTATGAGCTCTGGGCTATGCAGTTCATGAGCCTCATGAAGTCGAATGGTAAGAAGCACATTCTTACCGAGGATGAGCCCGCAGAGAAGACTGGGATATATGCCTCATGGGAGGCTGATGATTCCTATGCGAAGGTCTGGTTGTCCGGTACCTTGACGATGGAGATTGCTAACGACGTCCTCCATCAGCCCACTGCTAAGGCAATGTGGGACATTCTTACCGCCACATATTCGCAGGTGCGAAATGAGACGAAGATGTTGCAGCTTCAGCACGACATCTTCACAATGAAGCAGAACGACAGACCTCTCCATTCTCTTTACACATCCCTAAGAGGGATGTTTGAGAAGTTATACAGTATCATTCCTCTCACTGCAACTTCTGAGCAGCAGAA